>CM060935.1:188441384-189066384 GCA_030765085.1 Allium cepa
GGCTTTGGAAATGAACCGACTCAAGGCGGCAATTTTTCCATTGAGACTTTGCAATTCCTTCTTTGTTCTAGGAGCTTTGACTTCCTTTAAGGCGGTAATTTGAGGTGGACTAGCTTCAATGCCCCTAGCGGTCACGATGAAACCTAAAAACTTGCCGGATTCCACTCCAAATGAACATTTTAAAGGATTGAGCTTCATTCCGTATTTTCGGAGGACTGCGAACATGTCTGCTAAGTGTTCTATGTGATCCACTGCTTTCTTAGGCTTTACTAACATGTCATCGACGTAGACTTCCATAGTCTTACCCAATTGCGGTTTGAACATAGCATTAACAAGTCTTTGGTATGTTGCCCCTGCATTTTTCAGCCCGAAGGGCATAACTCTGTAGCAGTAAAGACCAACGTCGGTGATAAAGCTCGTGTCCTCCTGATCTGGCTCATGCATCATGATCTGGTTATATCCGGAGTAGGCATCCATAAAAGATAACAATTCGTGTCCCGCTGTTCCGTCTACCAGTTGATCGATCTTGGGTAATGGGAAACAGTCTTTGGGGCAGGCCTTGTTTAGATCTGAAAAATCGATGCATACTCTCCATTTTCCGTTGGCTTTCTTAACCAGCACTGGATTTGAAACCCAATTCGGATAGGTAGATTCTTTGATAAAATTATTCTCCATGAGCCGATCAACTTCTTCTTTTAACGCTGCCGACCTTTCTGGACCTTGAGTTCTCCTTTTCTGCTTCACATGTGTAAATTTTGGATCAATATTTAGAGCGTGTACTGCAACTTCTGGGGATATTCCGCACATATCGGCATGAGTCCAAGCAAAAACATCCAAATTTGCCTTTAAAAAAGATATTAAGATATTCTGAATTGACACATTAAGTTGTGAACCCACATTCAACACCTTGTTTGGGTCCTTTGGGTCAACAGGTACTGGTATTGTCGTTTCCACTGGTACCACTCTATTCTCCCCTGCACTGACTTTTCTAGGATCCATCTCTTTCCTTGCTCCGCTGTGCTCGCCAGCGCAGGGTCCCCCCTGTAATTGCTATAAGGCTGGTTCTTTGATGCGGACTGGGGTTGCCGCATCCTTTCCCATTTCTCTTTTTCTGGTTTCTCGTAGCTCTGTTAGATAACATTCCCGCCCCGCATTTTGATCCCCTTTTATAACTCCCACTCCATTATCTGTGGGAAATTTAATGGTGAGGCACCATGGGGCCAGAACAACTTTGAATGCTGCGAGAGTTGGACGGCCAAGGAAAGCATTATAAGTAGAAAATTCGTCGACAATCACAAAAGTTTGCTTGCGGACCACTTTTCTCTCTCCTTCTCCAAGTTCCACAAACAAATCAACGGTTCCTATCGGCTGTTTTGGCTCCCCAGTGAAGCCAGCGATTTTCTGCGATGAAGCTTGCACATCAGCCATAGGGATCTTCATTTGGTCGAATGTTTTCTTGAAGAGGATATTGCAGGATGTGCCACAATCAATGAGAACTCTTCTGACAATAGCTGGCCCGATACCAGCCGAGATGACTAAGGGATCTAAGGTAGGAGCTTCAATACCTGCGGAATCCCTGGCTCTGAACACAATATCATCATTGAAAGTTCTTTGTTGCTTCAGGGGCATAGCACCTTCCAAAACGAATACATCTTCCTCGGTCGGTACATATTTCAAAGCTCGGGTATACCTTTCCATCTCACCCCAGCTCCTGCCTGCTGGGTGAGGTCCTCCCGTAATGACATTGATAACAGGCCTTCCGGATTCATGCCCTGCAGTCTTTTCACCTGTCCTGAGTTGATGAGCAGGAGCTCGTTGCCCCTGACTGGTCGAAGCGGGATTGCTGCTATTCTTTTCCACAAATTGCTGCAGCTTGTTTTCCCTTATCAATTCTTCAATCAAATTTTTCAATTGGCGGCATTCATCGGTATCATGACCGGGTTGATTATGGAAGCGGCAAAACTTTCCACTTTGTACCGCTTTTTTCCCGGTTCTCAGAACGGGAAGTTTAGGATAATCAACAGAATCTTTAGTGGCAAGGTATATACGCTCCGGCGTATCTGATAAAGGAGTATATTCCGATGGTTTGAAGGAACGAGGCTTCTTCAGATTTTTCTGTTTCTTTCCATCGTTATTCTCCCTTTTTTGTCCTACAGATTCACTCTTGCGTGGGAGCAGCAATGTTATCTTCAGCTTTTTCTAACACTGCCTTTACCGGTACAGGACGGCTTTCCAGGCGTATGAACTCATCTGCTTTCTTGTAGAATTTTTCAAGGGAATTTGGTTCCTTCATGTTAAGCCATTTTTCAAATTCGCTCGACTTGTCGATGACCCTCATCAGATAGGTCAAGATCATTCGTGGTTCTGCATTGTCTACCTCGGCCAGCGCTATATTAAAGCGATTCAAGAAAGATCTGATAGTTTTACCTGGATTCTGCTCTAAACTTGACAACGACATAATATCTTTGGCTTTTGAAGCGTATAGTCTGAACTGCTCCTTGAATTTCCGGCCAGCGCTATATTAAAGCGATTCAAGAAAGATCTGATAGTTTTACCTGGATTCTGCTCTAAACTTGACAACGACATAATATATTTGGCTTTTGAAGCGTATAGTCTGAACTGCTCCTTGAATTTCCGGGTTAAGTCAGAAAACTGATCTATAGACCGGACTGGCAGCTTGGTGAACCAAAGCAGAGCTACACCTTCCAAGTATACAGGAAAATATCGGCACTTTATTTCATCAGAAGCTCTGGCACCTGTCATGTGCCAATCATACTTATACAAGAATTCGTTCGGATCACTTGTTCCTTTGTAAGTTGGGATAGTTGGAGGGACGAACTTCCTTGGGAACTCAGCCTTTAAGATTCTTTCGGTAAACGGGGTTTTACTTGGAGCAAAACCCCATTCCTTCTCATCTTCATTCCTTTGCATGCTTTCCTTCATGATTTGTCGAACCATTTCAAAAAGATATCCCTCATCATTTCGAGCTCTAGATCCACCAATTTCAAGAAATGTCCGCTCAAAGGGGCTGGCAGCCCTCTCAGGAATGTTTCTTTCTTCATCCTCATGAATGTTGCCAGCAAAGTTCCTTTCATTACCCGTTGGTTGACGGTTTACCCCAAGCAAGTCATTCAACTTATTCAAAATTAAGGCATTTTGGGCGTTCTGAGCTTCCAATTGTGCACTTTGGGCATTTATCTGCTGGTTCAGCCCTAAGATTACAGCATCCAACTCCGCTTTTGTAACCCCAACAGGTGGAGTGGCTTGATTAAGTACTAGGGAAGTGAAGGTTCCCTCTTGAGCACTTCCAGATCTAACAGATCTACTCTTTCTCCCCGGAGCCATGATTTCGGATAAACTTCTAGTCTTCAGGGAGGTTACTTCAACAAACTTTCATGGAGCAATGATGACGATTTGCCTGAGTTCAATTCTCAGTGAAAGCACCAAAAATGTTAACGCTAAAATTTGAACGCTAACACCCCGGTGTATGAAGTGTAGTTGTGAAAGCACCACCCGATGATTCGGGAGCAGAGTATAAGCAGAAAATCACAGAAAAAGCAGTGAATAACAACGATTTTATAGTGGTTCGGCTCAAGACAAGCCTACGTCCACTTTAATTCTCTTTATTGCTAAACCGATTACAACTTTACAACAATCCTCAATTACAATTATGACGAGACAAACAACTAGAACTTTGGTAGAGAAGAATTCTTCGAATCCATGTAGATGGCGTTAGATTTTCCCTTGAAGTTAGTTGAAATGTCTTTCGAACTTGAAGTGTCGGGTGAGTTGAGAATTCAGCAGAGTATTGGTGCTTGAAATGATTGGCCAAAGGTCCCCTGAATGTTGGAGGTGGCCATGTATTTATAAGAGTTTTCAGCCCTAAGTCGTGAGTCGTGTTCGACCCATGCTTGGCTCGTGGCCGAGTCAAATTAGGTCGTGGCCGACTCATCGAACCAACCCTTGATTTCTCCATGGCTTATTCCTCTGCTGGATTTTATGCTAAGTCCTGAGTCGCTTACGAGTCAATCTTCCTTGGCATAGGCACTGTGGCAATGGATTACGACCCAACGACTTTAAGTCGTGGACGAGTCATTCTAAGTTGTGAGTCGTTAAGCCGTTAACGACTTATCAGGTAGCGGTAATGAAGCGGCACAAGGATCCACCTTCTTATGTCGTTACTTCCCCTGTGTCGTCTCATATGATAAGTTGCGAACTTGTTGAGTCGTTGATCCACTGAGTCGTTGTAAGCTCTGAGTCGCTGCTTACCATGAGTCGTTGAGACGATAGTCTTGATGAGTCGGTAACTCACTGAGCCGTCCTGCCTTGTGAACCGTTAACCCCTTGAGTTGTCCTATCCCTCTAAGTAGATGAGTCGGCCCATCCCTTGAGTAGATGAGTCGGTTCTGTCTTTGGTTGGATGAGTCGGTCCAGTCCTTGAATCGTTGGCAAAACGAGGTTAACATGAGCCGAAACCCAAAAACTCCGGTCGCCCCTGTTTTTCTCAAACTTGCAGCGACATGATCAAAGCTTCACCTTCTCTTAAACCCTAAAAGCCCTATGCGTGCCCAATCAAAGGCGAAATCGCAAATTCCGCCACGGTCATCCCCTTACTTTACGCCTTCCAGCACCTTCTTATCCAAACCGCACCACCCTTCGACGCAGAGTTCACCAGAAATTAATTTTTTGAACCAAATTAGTTCAACTATACCTATCTCACAATTTAAGTGATTAAAAATCACGATTCAAGCACCAAAAATCCTATTTCCATCAGGTGATCTAACATGCATGTTTGAATCTTTGATTCGAACAACTTTAATTTCCATAAAAATTTGAATTTTACTGAAGAACTCATCGCATGGGAAATACACTGCATATAATTTCAAATAATAAATCTTAACTTGAAATAATCTGGTAAATAAACATTTTTGCAGTCCAAAATATTTGCAAATACAAGCTAGATTCGACAGATTTGGGATTTTAAAGGTAGGTTAAACAAAAATTAACTGAACAGAGTATGCATGCAGTTCTAAATTTAAGTTCACTGTGCTCTCACCTTAAACATCTGATTCGAGCTTCCCTGACTTGTAATTTGGTTTTAAAAGAGCTTGAGATTCTTGACTTGCTTTTATAGAAATGGATCCCTTAAAAGCTGCTTCAATATTCCCTTTGAATATCCAGATTTGCTTTTGGCAGAGAATTTTCTTATCATGCAGATTTTATACAAGTGCTGCCATTTCTTTTCTTGTTATAAGTTTTGATATTTCCCTTTAAAATGAATTATTCTTTACAAAAGCTACTGGTTGTATGTTTATATAGTTGTAATTTCTGAATATAAATGTTGAACAAAGATATCCTTTAAAGATTTGAAATGGTATTCTTTTAAAACAAAGAAAATGTTTGAAAAGAAACATTCATGATTATGTTGGATTTCAAAATCTTAAATGCCAAGTGTAAATGTGTTGTCACCTTTAAATTTTAAACAAAATAAAATTTTAATTAAATATAACTTAAAGCATGTATTCCTATTTAATTTAAAATAAAGATGAGGAATAATCCAATTAAAATAAACCCTCTTTCTGATTAATACTTTTAAATAAATATGGTGTTACTTTAAACAAAATGAAATAAAATAACATTTATTTTTTCATACCATTTAAACCAATGAAACTTTGATAAAAAATAAAATCTATACCATAGATTAAATTTTAAAATAAATCAAGTCACTCTCCTTTTGATAATAAAAACATATGACTTCTAGCTACATAAGTTTTTATTAATATTTATGTATAAATAATTTCTCTTTTTTATTTATGTGATTTTTATACATATTATTTATAACATTCTCTCAATTAACTATTATGAATTTTCCTTTTTACTTCACTAAGAATTTTACTTAATTTCATTACATAAAAATTTATCATTTTATATATGAAAATAATGAATTCATAAAAAATTTAAATTCTTATTATATTTCCATTTTTAGAATAAATATATATCTATTCCTGAAATAATAATATACATTAAATCTAAACAACATATACTTTTTACTTTGAAACAATGTATATATATATTTAAGAAATTTATTTAAATCAACTTCAAAATTTTAATGTAGTCTTGGAAATCCATGTTATATTGTTTTTAGAAAAATAAATTTTACATAATAATAAATCACTGATTACTACAAATATTGTATATCAAAATAAAATATTATTGAATATTATAAATAATATTCACAACTCGGGATGTCCAAAATCCTGGGTCGTTACATACACTCTAGTTCAAGTTCTAATCTATATACAAGTCAAAAGAAACTCTCCCTTTTTAAAAGCAAACGTCAGACTGTTAATTTATATACAAAAGCATTGACAAGAAAATGCATGCGTCAGTTCCTTTAATGGAAACATATAAATTTCGAAATTTATGTTTGCCATATTCTAACTATTACTTTGCGTAAAAACAATTCTATTTCACAACCTGACTTTAGAAAATGTAAATTATATATATATATATATATATATATATATATACATATTACATTCATCATACAGAAAGAACATATTCAATCATATTTATAAACAATCTTAAAACATATCATGCTAGATTGAAAATTATTATTCTAAGAACAGAAATTAGAAAAAAGACTAAGTCGAATATATTCAAACTAGAGGTGTTTTGTGAACAGATTCGACAATGCTGCGGAGCGGGAAAAGAAAATATAAGATATACTATCTCTCAAATTAAGTGCAATCTGAAGAAGAGGACGTACTACTGACAAATGAAAAGGAGAATTTAAGCAGCCATTAAAGCACAATATAAGCTTTTTATAAAAAAAAATCTATATTTTTACAGACTAGAAGTTGGCTCTTATATAGCTGAGCCCAAGATACTGATACAACATCATTGCAATTCAATATACTTATCATACACCAGTGCATTAACTTAAAATATAATACAGATAAGCTGATATGAAAGGAAGATAATATTAATTATTTAAAGGGATTCCCACTATCTTCTGATGAGATTAAAAGCAGATGCTTTCAGCCTAAAAGCAAATGCGCTGTCAAGTGGGCTGTCATTTAATAATACTGAGAGGACTCTGACTTTATTTCTTGAGACTCGTGCCAAAGTAGAAAACTGTGTCTAATTTGTTTTTCTACTAGATCCATTAGTTGTCAATCGGATTGATTCATATCATTTGGTTCATAGGCTTCTAATTCTCCCTTGGTAGACTCAAGACTACTTTCACCTTCGTCTTCTGAACTAATTCTGTTATATACAATTACATCTTGATCTGGATTAAAAATATTCATTGCTGCTGGAAGAGGAAACAATACTTTTAATTCCATTTCACCCCAAATCTGATAGCGAGAAGTTTCTGCCTGTAGAATTATATTTTCTTTCCAACTTGGTGGCGGACTCAGTGTTGTCGAATGTTGATGATATTGCCAGGGCATATGAGCTTCGAACCAAATTGGAGTTCCTTCGTACAATTGATAATAACTGTGAAGACTACGGCTGGCGTGTAATCTCGTATAGCCTTTATGCCAAAATATTGCCATACGATGAGTAGCTGGTTTGTGGTGGTAGTTAGGTCCTGGAAGTATTAAAGGTGTAGTGGAACAAATACGTACTATAATACTAGAAAACTGTCCTAAATATTGGGATGCGATAAAGTAAAATCTTTCACCAAATCGCTTAAGGACTGAAACTGGTGTAGTGTCGTGAAATGTAATTCTAGATACCATACCATGATCAAACATATCTACCAGCTCATCAATATCATTTGGTAACATGTTAATGTCGATTTGAAGTCGTAACATATTTGACCTCCCGTCTTGTACAACTTTAAACTGAATGCCTTGTACTCTGTCTCTATAATAACCTTTAAGTATTTCTTAAAGGTCCTTCTGGTGATCATTCCATCTTTAATGAACTAACTTCTCAATCTTTAATCTGATGTCTATTCCCGACTTCTTGTAAAATTCTTCTAGGATTGGCATGGTTTTTAGCTTTAAACGATTTGAAAGTTGTTGAAAACTTAGGGTTTTTGAATGTTTTGGCAAGTTTTGCTTTAGCTGATCCCTTTCTTCTACTAAATGCTTTATCCTTTGCTCTAAAAGCTTGGCTGTCTATTGATCATAACGAATCTAGCTAATTTGCTGTTTTAACTATTGATTTTCATTAAGAATATTTCCTAATTGAAACTGTGGCTTTTGGTAAAGATTTTGAGATCATTGATTTGCGCTATCTGGTCGTTTATGATTCTGTCGGGGGTTTGAGGAGTAGAGGAAGCAATTTGTGAATAAGTTTTGTAGCAGTCTTCTTCAACAAAATTGTTGGGTCCAAATGCTTTTCTTGCTTCATCTAGGGCTTCGCTAAGCTGATAATATCCTCTAAAAACTGGATTAAAAAAGTTTTGAATTGCGAGCTGAACTTGAGAATAATGTTTGAAGGCCTCTGTAAAATTTCCTTTAAAAACCACGTAACAAGAAAAATTCTTTGAAAGCGGTTTTTGCTGTATCTTTGAAAAATAATGAGCAAAACAATTACTCAATTTCTGTTTATTTCACTTTTCCTATTCTATGGTTTTCAAATTCCATAGATGATCTAACAAACATTATTGGGAAGCATCAAGAGGAACTAGGGGTTTAAACCTCCTCGGGTCATCTGATCTGTAAATTACCAATTCTTGTTGTCCAAAAGACATACAAGGAATATTGGTCTGTTTATTATTTTCTTTTACTAGAGTAATAGCCTTTGAGCTATTTGGGGAATTACCACCCATACCTTTTTTACTTGCTATTTTTTCTTTAGATGGCATTTCCTTTTTGATCGACAAGGAAATAACATCCACCTTCTGTAAAGAATTTTTTGGAGATTCTACTTCTTCTTTTACATGCTCTATTCTTTCTGTCATTTCCTGATTCATAAAACAAATATTAGTAGAATCAAAAGACGATAGTAATTTTCTACTTAAAATATCTGCTAAATGATTATTAGTTTCCTTTGATGTGTTCAAAGCATATATAATAACCATTTCCCTGAATTAAATTCTGCAAATTTAACCATCTAGTTTTATTTATTTTCTTACTATTTTCATTGGAAATAAATTTAACAATTGCTTCACAATCTGTTCTAATAGTAAAATCTTTATTAAGGAAGATTTTAAATTTATCTAAACTGTTAATTAAGGCTTGAATCTCATAGTCAATAGATGTCCATGAGTTGACTGAGTTAAAGTTACCACTAGCATAGACAGCAATTTTTTCTGTATTTTTATCTGCATATTTGGATGGTTTACATTTTAGGAAGCTTCCCATCCGTCCTTGCATCCGTCGCATTCTATAATTATGTAATCTGTAGTTAGAGGTAATTGTAGTGGTTGAATTTTCTTAACTTCTTCTTTTATTTTTTGTACTAGCTTGATATCTTCAGAATTAAATCTAGCTTCGCCACTTTTTGAAATTTTTCCATATAATGGTCTAACTAATTTGGCCAAATTTGGAATAAATTTTCTGGCATAGTTGATTAATCCTAAAAAGGCTTGAATTTTCTTTTTATTATCAAGCTTATCTGGAAAATCAATAATCTTTTGTGAAATGTGGGGTTGGAGTTCTATTTTTCCATTCCCAATTTCGAGGCCTAAAAATGAAATTTTTAACTTAAAAAGTTCCATTTTTCTTCTACTGACTATTAAACCATTCTTTTCAATTTCTGAAAAGACTATTTTTAAATGATGTTCATGTTGTTTTAAATTATCTGATGCTACTAGAATATTGTCTATGTATACTAAACAAAAATCATATTTTTTGAATATGTTGTCCATAAACCTCTGAAATATTGAAGGGGCTGTTTTAAGACCAAAGCTAAGAATATTCCATTCGAAATGTCCTTTTGAACACATAAAAGCCGTCCAAGGTTTAAAATCCTCTTCTAGCTTTAACTGGTTATATCCACTTTTTAAATCAAATTTACTAAATACTCTTTTATCTTGAATTAGGTTAATTAATGTATCTTTGTTAGGGATATTGTAACCATCATCCTTTGTGTTGCCATTCAACCTTTTATAGTTATAGACAATTCTGGGTTTTCCTCCTTTTTGTTCAGAGTGATTCTGAACAATAAAGGCAGTTGATCTGTGCTTTGATTCAGATCTTCTAATAAGTTTTGATTTAACATTTCTAATATTTGAATTTTAAATTCTTTAATATCAGCTGGAGAGTAGTCAATATTGGCTGTTTTGATTGTAAGATCAGAATTAAGTATTTTGATCTGACAAGTATAATTGACTCTATTTTTGGTTACATCGTCCCTAATGAAACCAAGTTTTTCGAGTTTAGAGATTATTTGATAAGGTATAAATTTTGTTTCTTTTGCTTTCTCTAATTATCTTTTATTTTCAAATGCTAGAATAGTTAAAACATTCTTATGTTCAGCGGGATGAGATTCTGGTTTTAAAAAATCTAATTCACCTTGCCCACCACGCTTTCGAGCAAGCTCTGATGAATAATTATTGTAATTAGTAGGTAACGTATAATTATGTTTACTAAAGGTAATGCTATTTTTACTAATGGTGATAGCACCTCTGTAATTTAGGATGAAGTTTAATCCTAGTAAAAATTCTGTTGATTTAATATGTTTTGAAGCAATGGTGCATTGTCCAAGTTCATATTTATTACTGTAGTTATTGCTAAAATCTTTAAATTGAATTATAGCATTATCAGGTATTTTATGTGTCATTTTTATAAAGCTCTGATTGGCTGTTTTACTAGTAATAACATAACTTAACGGTATATGATATTGTAAAGGTACTAAAGAGTATCCAATGAGACTCTTTGTACTTCCCGTATCTACAATTGCTATAGTTTCCACAAAATATTTTTCATCGAACCATATTTTACAAGTTAATGTAAGTAAGTTTGTGTTATACTTATTTATATTGGCTGTGAACAAATCTGTTTGTATTTCATTATTCATAGTTTGAATAACTTCTGTATTTAATTCTTTATTACTTTGTTCAGTGATAGCTGGTGGTAAAGAATAATTCTTTATTTGTTGTAATTCCTGTTTTATTTGAGTTAATTCTAGTTGTAATAGCTTGATCTGAGCGTCATGTTTGTCTAATGTTTCTTGAAAAATACTTTTTTCAATAACATTTTGTTTACTAGTTGTTAGTTCATATTAAAATTCTTCTTGGCACACAGAAAACATATTTCTATGAAGCAAGAATCACATTGAAATCGTTTAGAGATTTCTGGATATCTGTTCCAGAAATCACATGGAACATGATCGTTTCCACGACCATAAATCCAATTATGAATACATTCTATGAATTTTCCCGTGTTCATTAAAGTATATGTGATTGGAGTTGAAGAACTAGCTTCTTCATCATCTGAAATTATGCTATAAATTGAGTCTGTATTATTAAAATCATTTTCATGAACTGATTCTAGATCATATTCTCCAATTTTGTCTACTAAATTAGAGCGCTGTTTATTATTATGTCTATTGGGAAATTTATCTACAAAGTGATTACGATCACCATAGATAAAACAATGACATTTTCTATTAGGACGTCTTCGTCTAACATATCTGTCTTTTTTATATTCATTATATTTTTTAGATTTTCTTAAATATTTCTTAGGTTTATGATATCCATATGCCTGAGGAGTATAAATGGCTGTACGGAAAAATGCCCAAGCTTGACGTTTAATCTGTTCTTGTAAGGTGGCTTCCTTACAGCGTTTTTCTAATTCATCAAAGACAAACATGATTCTTGGTCCAATATCGAGCTTTAGTATCTCCATATCTTTCATTCCAAGTTTCATGCAACTGTCGACCTAAGTCTCCTGGAAGTTTATAATACAATGTTCTTCATCTCGAGCTTTGCCTGTTTGTGCAATCATTGTTGCAAAATCTTGTGAAATTTTTTTTATATATTTAAAATCTTTAATTGTTAATTTTTCTAAATTTCTGAATGCAATTTCTTGTAAAATGGTTCCTTTTTTAGCTGGATCTGTTCCTAAAATCAGTTGTCTTATAAAACTGGTAAAGTTGTAAGCATTGCTTCCTAATGTCTTTTGTTCTGTAATTAGTTCTGGAACTTCCCTTTTGGTAGATATATAAATTCCTAAGGCTAATGATCCTAGGGTCATTTCTAAAACTCCCCACATATCCATATCTGTTTTTTTATTTATCTCCCAAAATCTTGCTACATTTTGTTTCCAAACCAAGATTTCTTCTGGCCATAATTTGGGGGACTGGTTTTCTAATAATAACATGTCTCGACTGTAGAGTTTTCCTACTAGTTTCCTATTTCCTTTTCCTATAAAAGGACTTCCTTGGTATTGCCAATCTATTGGTTCCCAAGTTTCTCTTTCTAATGGGCCTATTCTATAGTCTGCACCACTAGGTTCAGCATCCCATTTACCTCGTTTTTTACTAGGTATCATGGTTTGATCCATAAAACTGGTGTCTAAGAAAAAATCACTTAAAGGAATTTTTTGACTGGCTATATCATTTATAAGAGGCATATTGTAGTATTTATTGAGTGTATTAAATGACTCTTCATAATCCATATTTAAATCTGACATACATGAGATAATCATATCATCAGATTCTTGTGTAATATTTTCCACGGTTATCTTTCTGTTTATTATATCTTGTAAACTTTTTTTAGTTTCTGTTTCAAAATTTTGTTCGTCTAACTATTCAGTTTCTTCATATTCTTCATTATCTATCAAATAGCCAAGAATATCTTCTTCTTCGATATTTAATTTTACTAATTCTTCCTCTAAATCTTGTTCACTATCATATATCGGACCATTATCCCAATTCATATGATCCGACTGTTCTAATGGTTCTTCTGAGATTATTTCATTTAGACTACTTCTAATTGATCCTTCTAATTTGGATACTATATCTGTTTCTTCTTCATTCTGCTTAGATTTATAATTGCCAAAACGAAGACTAGGCTCTCCAAATTGATTATTATATATTACATGGCTTTCTTGTATTACAATACTTTTTTCATTTTTTACAAAAATTTTAAGATCCCATTCAAGACCAGCTAAGTCTTTAGGATCAAATCTTCTGGGTTCTATCATCTTAATTCCCTTGGATGATAGGTTTTGTACAATACCTTATAATTTAATTTTAAATTTCATTCCTAAGCGATTAGAAGCCTTTCCCAGAATTCCGATACTGATAATAAATTGTTTCCAATATAGTCATCAAAACCGGCTGTTGAAAATCCTAGTTTTAAATTTTTTAAATCTTTAATAGATTTAAGAATATCTGGGACACGGTATACTAATGCAGATTTATCACTAAGATCAATCTCCATTCCTGATAATAAGGCTTTTTCTATATTAGTTGTCCAACTTTTATCTAATACTAGGGTCAAAAGTTTGGTTCCTGTTCCTTTTCTAGTAAGTACTTTTATTCCTATTATTATTAGTCATAGATGGAAAAATCTTTTCCTTGTGTTTTTAAGTTTTGAAATAGTTTCTGGTGATAAAATATCTAAGGTAATACTGTTGTTTATAACTCTAATTTCTTCTTCTCTAATACTTCTGATTAGAGTAGTGTTTATATTTGTTATACCGGTTTGGTACAACATTCTAGGATTTAAAACATCTAACTGGTTTGTATTATTCAATTCTAGATTTCGGTCAAGATCAATCTCCTCATCTAACTGTATAATCTTTTTATCTTTTCTGGATTTAAATTTTGATAATACACTGGATATTTCATCTTTTGGTTTCCCTTCAGATGAACTAGATTCAGCTATGGTTCGGCTTGAACCAGAAAATGAACTTCTAGGTTGTAGAAACATAATTAAACTATTTTCTTAGTATCCATAATTTATATAATTCTGGCATTTTATTAACAGCTTCTACTGGTTTTCCTAATGAAAGGTTTACTAGCTGTTCAGAAAGTTTATCAGGTTATTTTTCAAACTTCTGTTTTCTTTCTATCTTGTGTAAAACTTCAAGTTTTTCGAGGATTTGTATATTTAGATTTATCAAAATATTTAATAAAAAAGGATAAACCTTATCTGATCTACCTGTTCCTATATAATTTGTATAACCTGTTGGTTCAATAGTTTGCTTTCCTACCTCTGTGGCTTTATCTACTGCTTTCTTTAAATAAGGATTCATAAAATAACTAATTTAACACTATGTGCCTAACTTCTTCGACTAACTTCTCTATTTGTTTGATTTTGTTATCGAAGTCAAGAGCTCTGTGATTTAAATCTTCAATTAACCTTTTAGTTTCTAGTTCAATGGCCTTTGGCTTGTTTGTTTCAAGCAAAAACTTTACTTCTGTAATTAAGGATTTACTTGGAATGGCTGTTTTTAATTGCAAGATGGACTGTAGTAAATTTTCGTTTTGATTTTTTAGAAAATTAAAATTATCTGTTAACTGTTTTAACAATCTGTTCTTTTCTCCTATAGATCTAGCGATTACTTCTATAGATTTTTTAATGGACTTATCACACTGTTCTAAATTGAAGGCAAGATTTAAAATTAAGTTTGTTAAGCTATTTAACTATTAGCCTTCTCCGTGTAATATATGTTTAAACTGTTTATCAAATCTATAAATAAATTTGTAGCAATCTAAGGAAATTATACTTCTCGATTTAAAATTGTAATCTAAATTTAAGAACTCAATTCGTTTGAGATCTGAATGCTCAATTGTTTAAAGCTATTTTGTTATTTGAGAAAATATCATTTGTCAAATAGTAATCCTTCTTCTATTGAAATTTTTTCTTTTAAGGGATCTATTTATAAAGAAAAAGTAATTAACATAAATTTGTACGGTAAAAATAACCCATACTTCAATATCTTAATGATATAAAAACTGGTATAAAAACTTGATTAATTCCCTAGTTATCACCAATTATGATTTTTTAACATGTTTAGCTATAAACAGGATTTACGCACACCTTGCAACCTAAAGCTAACTTAGCGGTTTTCAACCATGATTACTGATAACGTACTAGAATCAACCTTGCCCCGATACCAAAATTTTTTCAGAATTTTCATTTTTACTCTTTTTTACATTTTAAAATATATATATATATATATAATTAAAGAATTGTGTCAGGTTGTTTACTATATTCATAAGCATGGATAGTGAATTGATGGGCTATATAACATGTACAAAAAAATGAACAACACATCTAAATAAAGCGTGCAAATTAAAACAACAGGAAAAACAAAGAATGTGTTAAAAATTTAAAGCAAAGGCAAAAGATGGTAGCCAACAAAGCTAAACTGTAGCAAGGACGTATGAAATAATGCAACTCATTTAAACGCAACAGAATAAATCAAATGCTTAAGTACCAAAAGCATACAAATAATTCAAGGCCAACTTGCCAAAAAAATGCACCAATTCAATTGTAGTTCATTTCAAAGCAACATAATACAATATGATTTTACAACGGACATTACAATTAATGCCACATCTCAAAGCACAACAACTAAAGGATCTGTGATTCTGAAGCATGCACAGAAACAATGCATAGAGACGTGTGTCCTGGTGAATTCAAGTAAAACAATACAAATTCAAGTCCGGGCAGGGAAGTACGCATGCTAGGAAAAGGTATGGGGGCATACAAAATTAAAGCAAGTGGTAGGGAAATACGAAATCAGAGCATAGGCGCGCGAGCAATTTCAATTTTACATGGCCTCAAAGTACCTGCCCTCCACCACATGCTTGCTACCTCTTCAATGTTACCCCCTACTCCTTTGACATACCCAAAATTTGTGTCCCACATACCTTATTATGTTCCAACAAGAATTAAATGCACTAGTACTTAATGTTTAGTGATGTGATGCTTGCTTTTTCACATCTTTTCAATATTTAATTTACATTTTGAACTTTAATATTAGCTTAAGTAAACATACTTTACCTTATATTATTACCAACCATTCTTATTTTATTTTTATATGTATGTTCATATGTATCCTAAAATATTTACAACATTTCCAACAAATTTTAAACGATGAAAAGTCGAATATACGAAAAATGGTTGCCGGTCACATTTTCGATTTTTCTTTAAAGTAATATTTTTGTAAAAAAATTTAAAAAATATTTCACCATCATTTTTTATTGTTCAAAAGAGTTTTATTTTAATTATAAAATCTATTACTTGAATATTTAAAATTAATTAAATATTTGCAAATCAAAGTGGTGAAATTCTGAGTCATTGCATAATATAACAAATGTGCACAAAGGAATGTGTATGCATGATATTGTATAGGTCAGTCCATTGCAACATGATGATATGTGCTATGATGTGTAGGCTAAATAAGTGAAATAAGGTTGGAGTATAGGGCATGCACGAGTCAATTATTGACGCGTGAGAAAAATTAAAGTCTATTGAAGAAAGACAAAACTACTGCATGGGGATTCATTTGGTTCTGCATAAGAGCATACATGAATGAAGCTTATACTGTATGAGGGCATGATGGCTGAAGCTACATGACATGAGTGGGTTGCTATGTGAAAGCATGGGTCTATATGACTTCATCTTGGTGTTGTGTGCTACAGTGTTACATTATTGGAGAACAGGTGAAGATGAAGTGCGGCTATCATGATAATGAGGGGGATTGGTGCTAACAAGATAACAGAATAAAGTGTGATACAAGTTGTAGAGAGAACATGTGAGGAGGAGCTGCTTCTTAACAAGTGTGTGGAAGGGAGGAACATATCCCAATAATGAAACAAGACTCGCGCTCCAGGCCCTATAGGCTGAAAGATGCTAGCAAGAGTGCAACAAGGTATGGTAAGTTGGCAAGTAGAAAGAAACGGAAAAAAGGTTGTTATGAGGGACAAGTGATGATAATCACTCGGCTAATTCTCTAGAAGATGATAGGGAAGGATATAATATGATGAAGAGTTGCATATGATTCGATCCTGACAACATCTCCGATTTGGGTGTCATCCACTTGCATCTGTCCAAAGTGAAATATGCTAGGCAATAAAGCATAAGAGAGATAATGAATTTATATAGGAATTATTAAATAGTTACTGATTTCTTTCAAGCCACAAACTCTATCAATTAATAGAATAGATTGAGCCAAAAAAATTCTAATTGAGTGAATGAAGTTAAATCTAAAATTGTTTCAATATTCGTATAGAGAACTGATAATAATGTTTATATCAAGGTAAAGAATGCCAAGAAGATTATTGATAATATATTGAGTAAAATGACATTCATAGAACAAATGAATAGTGGTTTCAGGAGTTGCAAA
This sequence comes from Allium cepa, assembly GCA_030765085.1. Classification (NCBI taxonomy): domain Eukaryota; kingdom Viridiplantae; phylum Streptophyta; class Magnoliopsida; order Asparagales; family Amaryllidaceae; genus Allium; species Allium cepa. The sequence continues at coordinate 188,458,652 of CM060935.1, forward strand.
AATAGCAAGGGTTATGGTTGAAATTATTTGTTAATTTAGAATTTAGACTAGCATTAGTATTTAGCTCAGCATGTTATATAATTCATATATGACTTTTAAATTTAGGAGGTGCTTTAATTTTCCAAACAAATTTGAAATAATATAGGGTTACAGTTCCCGAAAAGGTCAAAAACATGTGCATTAATTTAGAAGTGTAACTTTTCTTCTTATCCTAACACCAGACGAGGTGGTCATAACGGTCGTCCAAATTAGTATGATGCATAATATTAATAAGTCTTTGAAATTAATTAAAAACAACCCTTAAAAGATTCTGATTAAATAAGATATCCTAATTAAAAACTTTATTAGGTCTAAAACGACCATGATAAGGTCATATTTGTCGTTAGATACTAGAAAAAGTTTAGGAAATTCATGGTTTAGGGCGGTTAGGGAGGCCTAAGGGTCGCTCCAAAAGGGTATTTAGTTTCCTGAATGCGTATTAAATTTAAGATAAATTTAAATATGTGTAACAAAATAGAGATATTTTTCTATAAAAAGGAGAACTTATGGTTATTGCGTTTATAATCTTTTTTTAGAACCATTGTAATAAAAGTTTCATATTATTTCTTTCCATGTTATTGAGTCATTGTCAATGAATTTAAAAATTCATTTGCATAAAAGGAAGGTATTTATAGCTTTTAGCTTAGTGATACTTACACTACCTTGTGCATTTGGTTTGCACATGATGTTAATGAAGAAATTTAAATTGGAGCATCCCATACCCCCTTCGATAATAAGTTCCTTCTAATATTGTCAAATTGGTTAATCATCTGGTTTGAAAACAATAGTAGGACATTCAATAAATTGGAATTAACAAAACTGAGTTAATAAGAACCGCCCCAACCACCCACGAGAGACTGTTGGCTATCCAAGAAGGCTGCTTTTGCTAACTTTATTAATGATAGTATTCCAATCCTCCATTAAATTTAATTTGTCTTATGGGTATACGTAAATAGTTAATAGGGTAACTCATGGTTTTATAATTTTGATTTATTAGCCATCGCACTTATGTCGTTTGAATGTAATTGATGATTAACACTAAGCTTTTGTATAAGTTAATTTTAAGACCCAACTATAGTTCATAATTATACAAAATTAGTTTAAGTGATGCAATATAATGAGGTAGGTGGAAGCAAAATAATAGGGTGTCATCTGCATATTGGAGAGTAGAAACTCTATCGAGAGTAATTTCACTTCCAGTTCTAGTAAGATGTTTTTATTTATTTCTAGCTTAAATATTTTATTAAAAACGTCTGTCGCTAAATTAAACCAAAGGGGTAAGAAGGGGTCACCTTGTCGAAGACCCCTTTCAAGGCGACCCCTTTTGGATTGTATTTTATTACCCTTGATCTTATTATTGAACTGGATGACACATTAGACTCCAAGATAAGATTTATCTTAGAGATCCACTTTTAGGAGAATCCTCTAGATCTCAAAGTGTCTAATAGAAAGCCTCAAACAATTAATTCGGTACCCTTGGCAAATTCCAATTTTAGGAAATTGCACATTATATTTTCCCTATGGAAATAATTATTAAATTTTTGGGCGATAGTTAACCTATCCATAATATGTATGCCTTGAATTAATACCATTTGGGATTTATCTATTAAATTATCCATTTTATTCCTCACCTATTATCTAGGACTTTAGAGACTGTTTTAACAGAGCAGTTAATTAGGGAGAATGGTCTAAAGTTCATAACTTCTTTAGGATTTTCTTTTTAGGGTTAAGAATAACATCAATAAGTTAAAAGTACCAAATTGAAGCTCACCGGTGTAAAGTTTATCAAAAAAAAAAATCATTATATCATTTTGATAGTGTGCATAAAAATTGATAGAAATCATCAAGAAACCATTATGGCCTAGGATTTTGTCGCAAGCCAAACCTTTTATAGCCAACCAAACTTCCTCTTCTGTGGATCTAAAGTCTAATTCATAGAAAGAAGGTACCCTTTCCAAGTATAAAGATGACCAATCCGCATAAATTCAACTTCTACATTTGTTATCATATATTTCCCATGTAGTGATTAATGAAAGTATTGTTTAGTTTGACCTATTCATTAACAATTGCTTCATTAAATATAATAGCCTTAATGGTATTGTGACAATGTCTACCACTAGTTATGCAGTGAAAATTTTTAGTATTTTTATCCTCTTCATTGATCTATTGAACTCAAGAATGTTGTTTCCTCATAATTTTTTCTTGATCCATTCATTTGTACAATTTCATTTTTAAATTGTCTGTTTTATCTACTCCTCACTATGAAGGTACCTATATTCAACAATTGATATTGTTAAGGGTATGCTCTAGGGGCAATTATGTAATTTGTTGCATATATCTAACTCGTTGACCGATCTTGTTCGAAATAAAAGGTATGTTCTTCCTATTATATACTCGATATAATATGATTATATTAATTAGTTAACTTCATTAAAAGTATATTTAATAGAAAAATCCATAAATGGTATATTTTGTGATAGCAGTTACAAAGTGTTGTAACCGTGATTAATTTATCATAATGAAACAAATATACCATTTTAAATGTTCCTAGTCAAGATGCATCGAGACTGGATATCGATGTATCCGTTGAGGTTGGAGTATGTAACGCTCTCCAAATGTTAGGTAGTGTTTTACTCATGACTGAAGGGGCATCTAGGGGTTACGTACTAATAGTTATTGGATAACTATGGAACGACTCACTCGATGGTTTTCTGTTGGTTAATATAACTAAAGTCAAATAGAAAATATCGATGTGACTGGTTTACAAAGTTCTCTTGACTTGAGAAAATTGTGTATTTTCGATATGAAAGCTCCGCTTTGATGATAGCCAAATCATGGCATAGAGTCCATCGAGTGACTATAATTGGGTGGAGTGGAAGTATTGAAAGTGAAGCACTATTCAAGAGAGGATTCGTCTCCTCGGTTATATGTGGTTAGTATCATAGTTAACTCAAGTCAACTTAAAGTCGAAGTCTATGATCAGAGCATTTCGGTTAACAGTAATTGTTACTATTGAACCAAGGACTTTATATTTGGACCATAAAGTTGAATGTGGATGAGGATGGCATTTTGACCATTACCAAATTCCATAAGTTCAAAGTGATATAGTTTTGAAGAAGAGAATTGGTGTAACAAATGTCACAACAGGGTAACGTTTATTAAACTAAAATTGGATTTTACCTAAAATGAGTAAGCGATAAATTGGGCCATAATTTCACACCACCTGTTAAGTGACATGTGAATGTTAACATTATAATAGTTCGATGATAATCGTTGACCAAATTTACACCCAGGTGTTACACAGCTGAAATAATAAACTCCCTTAAGGCCGAACAATTTAGTTAGTATATAAATGTTATAAATTAATTAAATTAGTTAATATTTATGAAATATCAATTATAAAATTTGAATATGATTTGAGAAATAAATAATGTTATATATATTAATAAAAGTTATAAATATATCGATTGATATACAATATCGACAAGTGATTAAATTAGATTTAATTGCGTAGTATTTTGGCTTGGGCTTAGATAGGTTTAACGCCCATCATTAGGGCTGCAAAATTTCAGTTTTGGGAAGGTCTAGGGGTGGCTAAAACATAGGAAATTGGATTGGAGATATGGGGTTGAGATCATGTGAGAATGGGTTAAAAGGTTTTTCTCGTTTATCTCTAATACAACCCTATATGTATGTATGTATGTATGCATGTATGTATGTATGTATGTATGTATGTATGTATGTATGTATGTATATGTAAGTATGTATATATATGTAAGTATGTATGTATTTCTAAAATAATGACCAACCTTTTTTGGCCTCCATTGCCTTCTACATTTCTGGTTAAAGCATAGCTTTCAATCCACTCCAAAATTATAAAATATATTCTAAATTAAAATAATGCAATTCTATAGTTAGAGGTCGGTGATTTCGGACTTGCAATCGAACAAATAAAGAACAGTAAAAGAAAGGGAAGTCATTGCTTCAACATGGATTCAACGACATCATTAAATTTATAATTTTAATACATATTACGATAATTAAATTATAATTTATGATCCTACAATGAGCAATTTCATATTTGTTTAAATATACTGCTATTATATGTTTAGTGAGGTGAGATTTTGTAAGTAGATGTAGTTGTCACAAATCAATTTGGTTATGTGCATAATTTGTTTGTTATACAATTTGATTTATGTATAAATAAATATTGTTTACTATACAAAATCAATTTTTTTCATTAATAATTGTTTTATTTATTTATTAATATCATATGTATATATAAGTGTATATTTCTCTCTTATAATAGTATATATGCATATATAAGATATATATATATATATATGATTTAAAAAAATTAGTACACTTATGTATATATCATATGAATTTGCAAATTCGAAAATTAATTATCATACATATATTCATATTTTTAGATTAACGTTTATTGAATTTTGAATTGTTTATTGTGTATAAAATAATTATTATGTTAAAAATTCAATTTTACATTTTTAAAATATTATACCATTCCAGAAACGTATAGAAAAAATTTAGGATTTTTTCAATAAAGTTTATTATTTTTAATAATTAATATTATTTCGATAAACTATTTATAATTTATTAAAAATAAAAATTTAATAGAAATGTAACATCCTAGATTTTTAGCCATCGGATATGGGGTAATTAACTGATTTTAGTATTGAAATATAAATTTTTATAAGTTGAATAAATAAATTCTCTGATATTGAAAGTATCTGAATGTATAAAATTTATTAAAAACTATGTTAATTTTAAATTATAAATTCCTAGATACGATAAATTTTATTGAAATATATATAAACTCAACCAATTAAACTTAAGGTAAAATGTCCATAAATATATATATAAATGTATATGATGTTTAAATATATATATATATATATATATATATATATGAGTATATAAGAGTGTGTGTGTGTGTATGTACATATTCCTATATGAAGCAATGTACATGAGAATATGTATAAGTATAAATGTATATATAAGATGGCAAAACATAAGTAAATATATGTAAAATGTTACATAAAATGGTAAATAGATAAAGTAAAAAATGCACCTTTGCATATGCATGCATATCTACATAAATATATATAAGTACTTGTGGTGAAATAGTGTATAGAAAATACGTATATATACATATATGAAAGCATATGTATATGCTTAAGGAGACATAATAATGAAAATACATCTAATCAAGCATGAAATAAATCAAGTCACATATAAAACTTCAAATCATTCAAAAAAAAATCAAATCGCTTAAATTAAGAAAATCAAATCAATTAGATTAAAAAAAATCTAATCAGCCAAAATAAAAAAAGATATGAAAAGCTGTACACAAAAGCTTCAGCCACCTATAACTTACCCTATATACTCCACTTTCTCTTATATATGCAGGCCTATAGTTCATACTCACGCATGAAGGAAAAAAAAGATTATTAAATAAAACAGAGCATAAATTTGCCATTAAAAAATAAAGTAAGAAGAACAAAAGAGAAGGTCAAAACCATAGCACCAGTTGTTCATCTTGGTGGAAATAGTGAGTAAAATCATAATCTTTTATTTACTATAAAATCTATTCTATGTGTTTGGAAATTTGAATAAAACCTTTAATATTGACTAATTTATGACTTATATACTGTGTATCTTGTTAAACATTCTGTAAACTCAAAAGGTATGAACAACATTTCTGTTCTAATAAAAAGAAAAAATAATAATATAGATCTGCCAACTTCAAAAATCACAATCTCACAATCCATTTAATTTTAGGGTAGGATTCTAAAAGCAAAATTGTGTGTTTTCGAGTATAGTTTATTCCCAAAATTATTTCATTTGACATCATAGGATGCAGAAGAATAAAAATACATTTTATAGTAAATCACTTATAAATGACCAAAAATAAAGTTTCATAAATTAATCGATCGATTTCATGAGTTTGTTTGTTATCGTTAATGGGGAATTTTGGTGGTGTTTTTGAGATTTTTACTTATGTATTGGACGAGATAAGAGGGAATGACCGAAAGTGAGCCTTTGACCAAATTATGACGACCATGTGGTCGTGGGGACTTTCCATTGGGCGTGGGGGATGTGCTGGCAGAGATAGGAAAAATGATACGGGAATTTATTGATGATCGTGGAGGCGATTCGAAGGAAAAGTAGGGGTTGGGGTTGGTTCTGTGTGGCCTCTTTTGTATGGAAATGGTGAGGAGCAAGGGAAAAACATGGCGTGTGGTCTAAAGGAGAAAGGTGGAGGAGGTTGCGGCAAACCACATGGCAAGGTCTGGTGGTCGATGGCGGTCGACGGTGTCTAGGTGAGGCGTATTGGTGAAGAGCATCACTTCCAGTTTTGGTTTGAAGTTCAAATTTTCGAATGGGAGGGTTGCCGGGCTTTCAGGTGGTGGAATGGAGTGGCGTGGTAAAGTGTGACTCGCGTGGATGATCGGCATCATGGAGCGTCGATAGGGGCTTGTATGCAGGTGCACAAAAAATTTCCCATGCATATCTTCATGTTTAAGCAAGTGAGAGAGAGGAAAAGGAAGGACTAGGAGAAAGAAAGAAGAGGGAGAAGAGGATGGGCCTGTTATGGTCCAAAGAAAAAAAGGATAAGGAAAAGAAAAGAAAGGAAAAAGGAAAAGGAAAAAGGAAAGGAAAAGAGAGAAAAATAAAGAAAAAGGAAAAAAAGGAAAGAAAAGAAAAGGAGGAAGGGACGGAGAAAGAAAAGGAAGAGGAAGAATGGAAATTATATTTTCTTTTATATAGTAACTTCAAATATTAAAAACTCTAGTTCTATTGTCACTTAAATCCAAACCAACGTGAATACTTTTTATATCTTAATCCTATAATCCGTATTATAAATTAGTATTATGGATATTTTTTCTTAATGTAAAGTTTAATGATATTTTAAAATTTAAATGGTTAATTAATTATATTATTATTTTTTGATTTAAAACTTATGTAATTAACAATTAGATATTAAATAGAGTGTTAGACTTTGATTAACTAATAATAAATTGATTTATAATTTCTTTAATTTGTAACCAATCTGGATTAAAACATAAATGGACTCGGTTGAATAAACCTAATCAAATTCTGATGTTTGAACTGTTTTGATATTTGTTATTGATCGTCAAATGAGTTAACGATCTATGTCTTGGTTTAATTTTATTGATATTTATTTTTATTATTCTTGTCTGAGCCATCAAGTGGTCAGACGAGTTAAATAGTAGATTAAAATGATGATACGGTTTATTTGAATAAAAATTTGTAATAAATTCCCATATTTGAATCTTGTCATCCTAAATAATAAAATGTTTATTTTAAACAAATTACTTTTCAAATTTATTGCTTGGATTCGAAGAGACCAGAAAACGGGTATCAGTGTTATCCAGAACCACTTCTATTTGAAAAATCACTACGAACCTTTACGGGTTTGATTATAAAGTTTAATAGACTAGAATTGGATTAATTTTCAAATTTAACTATCTTAAATAAGTATTGTACTTAGACATATTTATAATATCAATGGATTTCTTAAAAAAATGTTTTGGTTATAATCGGACAAAACTCGTCGTGTTGTACGAGTTACCTTGGTTTTCAAAGAAGTTTTCTTAACTTAACTATTTCAAATTAAGTGGGTTTTACTCATGCTGGTTTCAAGCCTGGCTCCAGTGTTACTTTATGGTAATGCTTGGGTCTGACCGAGTATTATAGTTTTCAGCCTAGGATGCTTTGGAGCTCTGGAGATGAGCCGGATGGCAGAAACATAATGCATGTATTTGATTTATTCCGTTGTGTATATCCGTTGCATAGCCAGCAGTTAAGGACAAGTCATTATATCTGTCCAGATTTGTATATTGATGATTGTACTTTGATAATTTGTATGTATATTAACAGTTATAGCTTTCTTTGTATATTTGTTATTGTATATTATAGTTTCTTCCGTTGCGATTGTGTGATTCTGTGCTGTTATTTCTATTTCTTATTTCTATCTCTTTTCTTCTTAACCCTAACAACCTAGAATTCCGACACTCGATTTCTCGGCGCTCTATACAGTGGACGTATTAGTGTCGATTTTCGACGGGCGAAAATCGCCCGGTCATTACACGTGGTATCAGAGCTGAAGGTTAAGTGAGAACCTGGGCTCTGGTGGGGATCACTCATTAGAGATAGGGTCAGTAGTACCCTATAATGAGCCGAGTGTAATTGAGGGCAAATTTGTTATTTTCGTATATAATGATTTTAAAAACGATTTTATACATTCTTCATAAGATTATATTTTGATGTAAAAGGAAATAATTTTTCTAAATTATTATAGTATATTAAGGTGATTGGATGTTGTAATTATTGCAATCAAATAAAATTATAAGATTTAAGTGGTAAAATATATATATAACCAAATAAAAATTTGATAAGAATGAACTATATAAATAAATTAAGCTAAAAGTAGACTCAAAATAGAATTTTAAATCCTGGAGATTTCGGGAATGTTTTTCAAAAGTGTTCTGAAATGAAATAAGTTTACCCTGATTGCATTTTTCATAAAATTATGATGGAATATATGATGTGATAACACCGATTATTATCGTAAATTGGTTGTTGTGTCTTAATAAAGGATGTTTATTCCAGAATAAACAATGATAAAACAATGTGAAATGTTTTAAGCAAGTGGAACAATATAAGCATGAATTGTAAATATGTCTTATAAATTAAAATGAATCAAATTTGTCGGTTTTAGAATCTAAGTCCCGAAAATTTTGAGATGTGTTTCACAGCGTTTGAGGTAATAATAAGTAATATTATTAGAATAATCCGATATAAAAAAAATTTAAAAAATACAAGAGTTGTTTTGAAAATTTCGAAGAAAAATTGTTTTGGGTAAAAACCCAGGTTGGTTTAAATTTAAAGTGCGGTTTGGTATGTAAATGGGATAAATATGTATATATGGGATATATATATATATATGTATATATATATATATGTGTGTGTATATGATTTCAAGGTGAATTGAAATAAATACTAAGTGTTGAATTCTGGAATCCCCCTAAGAATGTGAAGTATAACCCAAAGAAAAATACATTTTGAACTTATAACCTGAAATTAGAAATTTCAAGGTGAAATTAAAATTTAACTTATGGAAGTTAAATAGGTTAAATTGTAAAAGGAAAGTATAAATTTGATAAGAGGTGCAAAAGAAGTATGCATGAATGATTCCAAAATGATTTTTGAAATGGAAACGGGTTTCGAATTCTAGAAATCTGTGATGGACACTATTGATTAATGTTTTAGATGATTTGGATGTTTATTTGTTTAATATATCCTGCAATTATCCTGTATGGTATTTACTGTATATAAAACTATAAGTTGGATTATTTCAAATAAATTAATAAGTGGATTGAAATGACACATATTAGGATTGAAGTGATATATATACATTCGTGAAATTAGAAAGAAATAAAACTTTATTTTGAAATAAATTGAATGATTTTGATTTTAAGGAATAAAATTGAATTTTTTGGAAGTGAAATCATTTTGAACTTGAGTTTGAAATGTTAAAAATGAACTTGTCAACGGAATTGATTAAAGAATCGGGTTGAAAATTTTGAAATTATAATTAGGAAAGCAATTGGATTACGAAATTTGATTTGTTTTAAAAAGATTTGAACTCTCACTCGAACCTTGAAATAAGTTTAAGTAAAGGTAATTTAAATGAATATTTGAAATTTTGGTTTGGAATGAATTATTAAAGATTTGATTGTTAAACTAAATATTAAGGATTAATTTGATTTAAGTGATTAAATTGATATTTTGAAAACCGAACTTGAATTTATATAAATCGGAATGGTTGAAATTTATTCAAATTGGAAATGAATCAAATTAATTGGAATTGTAATTGGAACTGAGTTAATTTGAGATAGAAATAGGAATTGATTTGAATTAAAAGGGGAATCGAAGTTAATTCGAATCGGAATTGAGATTAAATCAATTTAAATGGAAATGGGAATTGAAATTGATTTGAATTGGAGATTGGAAATTGAATTAGTGTAACGACCCACAAATCCGTACCCCTTGAGTCAACTCTATTCTACATCAATCAACTCAAGTTGAACAGAAATACGAACCATTTGGGTTAAAGAAGAAGAGGTGAAGAAGAGAAAACAGAAAACAACAACAGAATCTTACCATCGCAGCGGAATAAAATATAATATATAATAACAGATCTTTACTCAAAAGAAAACTATATCTGTTTTTGTAACGACCCGAAATTTTCGAAGCCGAAAATTCCAGATAGTTATGAAAAAGAAGAAAAAGATAGAAGAAGAAGAACAAAAACACCAAACATCTCACATTCGCAACGGAATAAATATAATAAATAATAACAGTTTACAATTATATCTATCGATTACATTTAATATACTTCAGAGTTTCACATTATATATAGTCACTGAATATTTACAATTATCATATCTCAGATTAAAAATAATAATACAGCGGAAATACTCTATGCGCTATTGCCATCCAGCTCGCCCCTGAGCTCCGGAATGTACCTACCTGAAAATCTGTAATACTCGGTCTGACCCGAGCATTACACCAAAGTAACATCCGGGTCAGGCTGGAAACCAGCGTGAGTAAACCCAACTAACATGGAATTCCAAAGAAATCAACTTATATAAAACCCGGGGATAACATATCAATTTGTCCAATTCACAATTTGCTATTGACAACACTTATTTCACATATCAATTCTAAGTATCAACTCGATAAAATAATCTAATTCACTTAAATCGGTTTATTCCAGCCTATAGATTTCACACATCAATTTAATTCAATCCGAAGTGGTTTCGGGTATTTCCTAATACCCGACCCCGGTCTCTTCGAATCCAATGTTATCTGTACCCAAGTTATCCAATTAAATACAATTCAACTGTAAATATAGGTGTCCCGGTAATTTGTCATTAATAGATAGCCATACCATCATGGTTTAACCATATCATATCACCTAGCATTGCGAATCACGTATTAGGGATAACAACCAATCCAAGGTTCCCAATATTATTTATTCATCTATACAAGATTGATTAACCATACCACTCTAATATACTAAATTAATTACTCCATCCTTTCAAAATCTTGCTTACTTAACATTAATTAATTATAAACCATTAATTAATCATCCTCTAATTTACCTTTTTATTTCATTAAGTCGTTAACCTTTAATTTATTATCCCTAATCTTTTACTGTGATTAATTAATCATAACTAATTTCATTGATCTTTAATTAATTACATTAGTTAAGTATATTTAATTTATTACCATCCTTAATTAACCCTTTAATCAATTAATTTAAGTTATTACAGCAAGTAATTTATCCTTTATCATTTCCTCTAGGTGATTATCTTCCTTATTAAGTACTCAAAAATAATTAAACCTTAATTATTCCCATATATCAAATTTCTTCATAATGAGTTTCCGTTAATTACTTACCCGAATGACTTACTCTTTTATACCATTTAGTAATTGTCTATTAATTACTTCACTAAGAAATATACTTAGTCAATACGTTAGGGGATTAACTTCAATTACATAGACTAAATGATTATTCAAAGTTAATTTCGTTAATTAAACCATCAATCAATCATTACTTAATTACTAGAATTCCACCCTTAATTGTTCAACTTAGTTTAATTACATCATAAATTAAGTAAACCTAAAGAATTACTTTCTAAGTTAAAGTAAATAGTCCAACTTAGTAAATCAAACTCTTAATTAATCACCTTTATATAGAGAATGATTAGGTGAATAAATAAAAACTTAATTATGCTATATCTAACATCTGAAACGCAACAAGCTCAACACTCACATTACACAACAGAGACCTCTTCATCATTTACTTCTAATCGCACCGATATCAACCCAATTCGAAACCAAAGGAATCATCTTCTCCCAAATAAACTCGTCCCCAGATGCACAAACGTGCACAGTGCACGTACACCAACGGACCTCGACTCGCCGACCATCGATATTGGCCTTAACACATCACCTATGACCACAACAACAATACGCCAACACCCAACTACCTCGATTCGATCGAGAATCAAATTCGAGTGCTTCGCTATCACCTGGAACAAAACACTAAAACCTGAAACGAACATGGAGACCCGGAACCACCTCGTCCTCTCATCTCCGTCCACCGAAGACGCCCACGCTTCGGCTACACCATGACAACCCTTCCAGCAACACTCCACCAAAAATTCGTGCAACTCGATCACACGTAGAAGATGAATTCATCAATTCTCAGCTACGACTAAAAACGCAAACCCAAACCCTAAATCAACCTCGTTCGATCGATTCTTGCATTAAAAAAAATATTTCGTATTTTTCCTATGTAATTACATCTTCAAGCTTGCATCATAACAAATTCCAACAATTAAAATTTATTGAATCAATCGAAATCGACAAAAATTTCACTTTTGCTTATTTTCGAACTGCACTTTAAATATTGAACTAAAAATTATTGTTTTCATATTAAAAATCCTAACTTTGTATGTTAATTCAAGATATGTGATCAAATTTCCAAATTAACACATTTGAATTTTAACCTTTTGATTTCATTTTACTTTAACTTGAATAAACAGTATATATATCATACTGTAAAACTTCAATCAAGTTTTTCAGAACTTTGATTTTGGATAAACAACTTCAATTAGCATCAATACCTAAGTTTAAAATATTTATATGGAGAAGTATTTAAAATTTTCTCTGCTTTACTTTGTTCAAAAACTTGAAATACTGAAGAATAGCCATATAGATTCCCAGTGCAACAGAAAATACTCAGAACTACTTGTTTAAATCAGGCATCAGAGCACATACCATTTGTAGGTTAAATGTACAAGTTTAAATTTTAAAACAGTAAGTTTGCTCACCTGCCAAATTTTGTAAAACAGAGAACAATTTCTTGATTCCCACCTGAAGCCTGTAGTTAATACTATCTTTGAATCTGCCTGCAGTTTTATATTTAATTTTGATTTTACTTCCTTCTCTTATTTTTGTTTCTCAGGTTTTATTATATTTCTGCTCAACGAACTAAAATGGCCAATTGTATTCATATATATATAAGAAAAAAAACTAGAAGCTTAAGGAAGGTATTAATAGTTAGGCTGTTTCTTTATTTTGTTTTGATATGAGAAAATCTTTAAAATATATTTTGAGCTGACAAAATGGTAGGCTTGAGCAGATAATGTTCAGTACTTTGGTTTCTAACTTAGTTTACATAATTATCATTTGTTTTACTGTGTGAAGATATTATATGCAGACATGTACTTATGCAGTAAGATATTTACCTTGCATGTGAAGATTGTGTGTGTGTGTGTGTGTATATATATATATATATATATATATATATATATATATAAATGTTTGTCTTTTGTTTGCTTGAATAACTCATATGATTGTGTTTGTCTGGTTTACGTTTTATATTTTGACAAATTTTATTTTATACTTTGTTCTTGTTTAATTCTAACAGAGAATGCTTATCTAGTATATGTCATACTATGTTTATAACTTTCCAACTTTAGGTTGCAAACATACACTAACACTTAATTCTTATTCTTATTTTTATTTTTATTTGTATTTTAACTATCAATATTAAACTTAGATTCATGACTTTACTTATTTAATTATATTTATATTTTATATTGAACATTATCATCTATTTATATTTTATATTGTTAGACTTTGATTTTATTTTACAGATTATTATCTATAGATACTTTTATACTACATGTAAATAAGGGTAAAGCATTTTAATTCAATGGTATAAGACAAATATTATAAAGAGATTTATTTTAATTTTTCAAATATTATTATTCATATGTATAATTATCAGATGTAAACAAAGTAAAGTATTTTAATTCAATTATATAAGATAAATTTTATTATAAATATTATTAAGAGATTTAATTTCCAAATCAATTTCCTTTTTAAAATACAAATTTATATAAACAATTGGTAAATATTTCCAAAATCATATTCGTTTTAATATGATCAGATTTAATTAGATTAAACATTTATTAAAATAAACGGGGACAAAAATCCAGGGTCGTCACATTCCTTCCTCTTTAGAATCTTTTCGTCCTCGAAAAGGAACGAAGCCAGAATTTATTAAATACTTAAAATTAGATAAATTATCTTTCGATCATTTCAAAACACTTTAAAATCTACATAGTATTACAAACATAGTTTTTATAAAATTACATGTTAAAACTCGATGTCTCAACCAGTCCATCCTTGTTCTCACAGAAATTCAGTCATACGTTGATCAGGCGTAGGACTGAAAATCTATAAGTACTTGGTAAACCCGTTTTCAACATCCAGTGAAAATATTTTGAAAATAATTTTATTGGAAATATAGAAAATAGTTTTTGAAAATAGAGGATATATATATATATATATATATATATTCTGAGAATGCTTTGGAAATCATCACCCCCATCCATGGTCACAGTTACATCCAGGGTTACGTTGTCATCGCAGCAAAAGTCCATGTAACTACAGGCTCTCCGCGGCCTCTCAATTACGCCGTGGATCCCACACAACAGATCACGGTTACATCCCAGGGTTACGTTGTCGTCACAGCAAAAGTCCATGTAACTGCAGGCTCTCCGCGGCCTCTCTATCGAAATGAAACCTCTCCACTCCTACATAGGTCGCAGTCTACCGATATAAAATCAAACGCAGACTGTTGGCTCTCAGCGGCACACACGACTTCCGCTATGTTATACACTACTCATAATCCTCATGAACTAGTTTTGTCCGGACTCCTCACAGGATCATCTTTAGAACCTCCTGGGCTCAAGGCAGCACCACCCGGTGGCACTCCTGAGAAGTTCATTTCAAGGGAGCGCCTTTTTCCCCAAAGCCATCATCAAAACACTTTATACTATACACATATAGTATCTTCCAAATCATACACCAAGTATGATATCATACAAAGTTCCTTTACACAAAATCGATTATCCCAAAATCGATAATTCTCAAACTAGGCTTTCCAAATTCAATTTTGATTTTACCCAAAATCAAAAGCCTTTCCAAATTCAAAGGTTCCCAAAACTTTTTTCCCAAAATCCTCATAAGATCATTTATATATATTCAGATATATAAAATTTAAAAACTTGGATCATTTCAACCTCGTATAAAATTCCTTCGTACTTCAAACATTTTCAAAAACATTTTTCTTCCAGCAATAAATTCAACAAGGGAAGATTTATCTTTTATAACAAAGTTATACAACTTTGTTTATTCACAACCAAATATCTCAATTTAATTTCTCTATCCAATATCAATTTCATTCAAATCCGTACGATGTACACATATCATCTGTACGCTATATCAACCTGATCGCTCGCTCGATCACACAATTTCACTTCCGAACTAGTATCGTCCACCCGATTTCCTAATGTGGACTTAGATCTGTTTTCTTGATCAGAAACCGTCATTCTCCTTGCATAGCTATATCTATGATAGAGAACATCCAGAACCAATCAATAATCCATATCTAGGTTCGTCGACTAAAATCGAGTGAAAAATCCCAACTCGGATCGATAAACCATCTCGAAATTCTGTGCTCAAATCTGGTTCAAATCATTATGCGAATAGAATAATATACGTACACCCTACGTATTTAACTTCATTGATTATTAGCCAAATCAATTTCCTTGCTATTCACATTCACTTAAATTTTCATTCACTTATCCACATTTACCTTTGTCCCCATTTGGATTATCACTTCAGTTCTCATCTTAGTTGGGTACTTTACTAATAATAGTTTGGACTCCGACCAGTTATATTTAGAAAATAGCTTGAAAATTTTAAAATAGATAAGTAGTTGAAAAATAATTATTAGTTTGCAAAATAACTGTAAAATAGTTAACTAATTGTAAAATAGTTGGAAAATAGTTAAAAAGTTTCAGAAATTTTAAATAATTACAAAATAGTTGTAAAATAGCAATTAATTTGTAACATAGTTGAAAAAAAATAGTAATTAGTTTAGAAAATAGTTGAAAAATGGTTAAATAGCTCCAAAAGTAATCGTAAAATAAGTAAATAAAATAATTTGGCTTTAAGAAAGAAAGGTTGGATATATTTAATAGCTTAGAAAAATAAGTTTATATCAAAACAATTTATATTGAAAATAGTCAAGAGCCAACTGTTCACTTCCCCAACAATTCAATTTAAATCTCCATTTAAGTTGACCCAATTACAATTCTAATAACTCCAAATTCCATTGGACTTGATTAATTCCCAATTCAAGTTAAATCAATCTTGATTCCTTTCCAAATTTAAATCAAATTCTAGTTGATTTTAATCCTGTTCAATTTTAATTATAATTTCATATTATTCCAATCAATTTGAATTATTATCAATTTAATTTCAGAATCCAAATCAGTTCAATTTAATCCAAATTTTCCATTTAAAATTTTAAACTTATCCATCTTCAATCATGAATCCAATTAATTCAAATCAGATTCAATTTGAACTAATGCAATTCCAATCCCAGTTTTAAACCATCTCGAATTATATAAATTCGAGTTAAATTCTCAAAGGTTGATTTAACTCTTTAAACCAAATTTCTGAGTCCAATTCTCAAAATCCCATTTTAAATTATCTTTACTTATGTATTTCAAGGTGCAAATAAGAGTTCAATACAATTTTATTTTAAAATTTTAATTTATTTTAAATTTCATCTCCCCGTTTGAAGCCAGTTCTTAAACAAGTTTATTTTACAATTCAATTATTCAAATTTATTTTATTTATACAATACCATTCTCAATTTAAAGATTTTTATCAACAATAGGGTGATAACATCCAATTTATTCTAAAACATCCATCCATCTTCAATTTTTAAATCTCAAACCCGTTTTGAGGTCACACAAATTCCCAATTCAAATCAACCATTTAACTTTCCAAGTTAAATTCCAATTTCATCTTGAAATTTCCAATTCTGGTTGCTTTTTCTACACTTATTTAACTTCCGAAAGTTAAATTTCAATTTACTTAATCCAATCAACCTTACTCAATTTGAATTTCCGCTTCAAACTTCAAAATTCTTTCCCTCTTATAAGCTCAAAACTTATACTACTTTAGGTTTTTACATCAGAATTCAGGGAAAAATCAAAACTCAACCTCTTAGAGTTTATTTCAAATTATCTTTGATATCATGCATATCCATATATATTATTTCTTGGCCCTCGCAGCCATGTTTTAAAATTGTAAACCACCTTTGATTTAAATTCAAATCAAATTTCAAACAATCCATTGTTTGCAACAAGTCCCATTTCCTTTTTATATTATTCTTATTTCTATAATTTCAAAATTAAATTTCGGTTTGAATCCCATTTCAAACATACATTTATTTAAAGCTTTTAAATAATTTAATTCCTGAACCCTAATTTTAGAATCTCATTTTCAATTAATTAAATTTCGATTTGGTTGTATTTTCGTTTTTACTTCATTTAATTCTAATTCAAGACTTCAATTTGGTTGTATTATATTACTTCTAAATTCTAATTCCAATAATTTAACAGCCAATCACCTTAATATTTATTAGAAGGAAATATTGCTTTATATATACAAAAATATATATTTTATATAAAATCATTTAAAATATTTATATAAGAAAATAACAAGTACGCGCTCATATATATACACTCAACTCATTCTAGAGTACTTTGGACTCTGTTTAATGAGTAATCCCCATCAGAGCCAAGGTTCTCGCTTAACCTTTCAGCTCTGATACCAAATGTAACGACCCGAAATTTTCGAAGCCGAAAATTCCAGATAGTTATGAAAAAGAAGAAAGAGATAGAAGAAGAATAACAGAAACACCAAACATCTCACATTCGCAACGGATAAAATATAATAAATAATAACAGTTTACAAAAGAATATTATATCTATCGATTACATTTAATATACTTCAGAGTTTCACATTATATATAGTCACTGAATATTTACAATTATCATATCTCAGATTAACAATAATAATACAGCGGAAATACTCTATGCGCTATTGCCATCCAGCTCGCCCCTGAGCTCCAGAACATACCTACCTGAAAATCTGTAATACTCGGTCTGACCCGAGCATTACACCAAAGTAACATCCGGGTCAGGCTGGAAACTAGCGTGAGTAAACCCAACTAACATGGAATTCCAAAGAAATCAACTTATATAAAACCCGGGGATAACATATCAATTTGTCCAATTCACAATTTGCTATTGACAACACTTATTTCACATATCAATTCTAAGTATCAACTCGATAAAATAATCTAATTCACTTAAATCAGTTTATTCCAGCCTATAGATTTCACACATCAATTTAATTCAATCCGAAGTGGTTTCGGGTATTTCCTAATACCCGACCCCGGTCTCTTCGAATCCAATGTTATCTATACCCAAGTTATCCAATTAAATACAATTCAACTGTAAATACAGGTGTCCCGGTAATTTGTCATTAATAGATAGCCATACCATCATGGTTTAACCATATCATATCACCTAGCATTGCGAATCACGTATTAGGGATAACAACCAATCCAAGGTTCCCAATATTATTTATTCATCTATACAATATTGATTAACCATACCACTCTAATATACTAAATTAATTACTCCATCCTTTCAAAATCTTGCTTACTTAACATTAATTAATTATAAATCCATTAATTAATCATCCTCTAATTTACCTTTTTATTTCATTAAGTCGTTAACTTTTAATTTATTATCCCTAATCTTTTACTGTGATTAACTAATTATAACTAATTTCATTGATCTTTAATTAATTACATTAGTTAAGTATATTTAATTTATTACCATCCTTAATTAACCCTTTAATCAATTAATTTAAGTTATTACAGCAAGTAATTTGTCCTTTATCATTTCCTCTAGGTGATTATCTTCCTTATTAATTACTCAAAAATAATTAAACCTTAATTATTCCCATATGTCAAATTTCTTCATAATGAGTTTCCGTTAATTACTTACCCGAATGACTTACTCTTTTATACCGTTTAGTAATTATCTATTAATCACTTCACTAAGAAATATACTTAGTCAATACGTTAGGGGATTAACTTCAATTACATAGACTAAATGATTATTCAAAGTTAATTTCGTTAATTAAACCATCAATCAATCATTACTTAATTACTAGAATTCCACCCTTAATTATTCAACTTAATTTAATTACATCATAAATTAAGTAAACCTAAAGAATTACTTTCTAAGTTAAAGTAAATAGTCCAACTTAATAAATCAAACTCTTAATTAATCACCTTTATATAGAGAATGATTAGGTGAATAAATAAAAACTTAATTATGCTATTTCTAACATCTGAAACGCAACAAGCTCAGCACTCACATTACACAACAGAGACCTCTTCATCATTTACTTCTAATCGCACCGATATCAACCCAATTCGAAACCAAAGGAATCATCTTCTCCCAAATAAACTCATCCCCAGATGCACAAACGTGCACAGTGCACGTACACCAACGGACCTCGACTCGCCGACCATCGATATTGGCCTCAACACATCACCTATGACCACGACAACAATACGCCAATACCCAACTACCTCGATTCGATCAAGAATCAAATTCGAGTGCTTCGCCATCACCTGGAACAAAACACTAAAACCTGAAACGAACATGGAGACCCGGAACCACCTCGTCCTCTCATCTCCGTCCACCGAAGACACCCACGCTTCGGCTACACCACGACAACCCTCCCAGCAACACTCCACCAAAAATTCGTGCAACTCGATCGCACGTAGAAGATGAATTCGTCAATTCTCAGCTACGACTAAAAACGCGAACCCAAACCCTAAATCAACCTCGTTCGATCAATTCTTGCATTAAAAAAAATATTTAACATTTTTCCTATGTAATTACATCTTCAAGCTTGCATCATAACAAATTCCAACAATTAAAATTTATTGAATCAGTCGAAATCGACAAAAATGTCACTTTTGTTTTTTTCGAACTGCACTTTAAATATTGAACTAAATTTTTTTGTTTTCATATTAAAAATCCTAACTTTGTATGTTAATTCAAGATATGTGATCAAATTTCCAAATTAACACATTTGAATTTTAACCTTTCGATTTCATTTTACTGTAACTTGAATAAACAGTATATATATCATACTGTAAAACTTCAATCAAGTTTTCCAGAACTTTGATTTTGGATAAACAACTTCAATTAGCATCAATACCTAAGTTTAAAATATTTATATGGAGAAGTATTTAAAATTTTCTCTGCTTTACTTTGTTCAGAAACTTGAAATACTGAAGAACAGCCATATAGATTCCCAGAGCAACAGAAAATACTCAAAACTACTTGTTTAAATCAGGCATCAGAGCACATACCATTTATAGGTTAAATGTACAAGTTTAAATTTGAAAACGGTAAGTTTGCTCACCTGCCAAATTTTGTAAAACAGAGAACAATTTCTTGATTCCCACCTGAAGCCTGTAGTTAATACTATCCTTGAATTTGCCTGCAGTTTTGTATTTAATTTTGATTTTACTACCTTCTCATATTTTTGTTTCTCAGGTTTTATTATATTTCTACTCAAAGAACTAAAATGGCCAATTGTTTTCATATATATATAAGAAAGAAAAATAGAAGCTTAAGCAAGGTATTAACTAGTTAGGCTGTTTCTTTATTTTGTTTTGATATGAGCAAACCTTTAAAATATATTTTGAGCTGACAAAATGGTAGGCTTGAGCAGATAATGTTCAGTACTTTGGTTTCTAACTTAGTTTACATAATTATCATTTGTTTTGTTGTGTGAAGATATTATATGCAGACAGTACTTATGCAGTTAGATATTTACCTTGCATGTGAAGATTGTATATATATATAAATGTTTGTCTTTTGTTTGCTTGAATAACTCATATGATTGTGTTTGTCTGGTTTACATTTTATATTTTGACAAATTTTATTTTATACTTTGTTGTTGTTTAATTCTAACAGAAAATGCTTATCTGGTATATGTCATACTATGTTTACAATTTTCCCACTTTAGGTTGCAGACATACACTAACACTTAATTCTTATTCTTATTTTTATTTTTATTTGTATTTTAACTATCAATATTAAACTTAGATTCATGAGTTTACTTATTTATTTATATTTATATTTTATATTGAACATTATCATCTATTTATATTTTATATTGTTAGACTTTGATTTTATTTTACAGATTATTATCTATAGATACTTTTGTACTAAATGTAAATAAGGGTAAAGCATTTTAATTCAATGGTATAAGACAAATATTATAAAGAGATTTATTTTAAATTTTTAAATATTATTATTCATATGTATATTTATCAGATGTAAACAAAGTAAAGTATTTTAATTCAATTATATAAGATAAATTTTATTATAAATATTATTAAGAGATTTAATTTTAAATGTTCCAAATCAATTTCCTTTTTAAAATACAAATTTATATAAACAATTGGTAAATATTTCCAAAATCATATTCGCTTTAATATGATCATATTTAATTAGATTAAACATATTTTAAAATAAACGGGGCCAAAAATCCAGGGTCGTCACAGTTTTATACATACATCATCAGAGTACATCATCGGAGTTTGACATTAATAACATACAACTGGATACATGGCGGATTATAATCAAATACGGAAGTACGTATCGCCATCCAGCTCGTCTCCTGAGCTCCACAGCATCACATCCTGTATCCTATAATAATCGGTCTGACCCAAGCATTACAGTTAAATAACGCCTGAGTCAGTCTGGAAAACCAGCATGAGAAATCACACTCAAATTGATTATTAAAGTTTCAAGAATCCTTTGAAAACAAAAGCATCTCGTAAGACCACGCCACAAATAAACATGTCAGGTTTTTACCTTACGATAGCTAAAACATTTTTATATTAAATCCACTGATACTATAATAGGTTCTACATACAAATACTTATTAAAATAGCCGAAATTGTTACATTCATTAAATTCCAGCTACTAGCCACAGAGTGGGTAATACAAACAAAATTCGTAAAAGGCGCGTAGGGAGAATGGATTTCCAACTAATGACTAGGCACTGGGGTACCTCCTGTCACAGTACGTGGCCTAGATCACTGTACCAAGGATCACTCTCGACCCCCTGCAACACAAGACCGGGACTACCTCTTACTGGATAATCCCGAGTGAGATCACCCCACGGTTGGGATTAACAACCGCACCACTAAGCCGAAATAAAAAGGGACATCTAGACAGGGATGACCATACCCTGAATGGGTGCTACTCACCTAGCCTTGCTGCATAACCCCTGATTTTCTGTCATTCCCGGTTGATGAGGCTTGAGGCCAAGCGTTACCTTTTAGAACATATCCCATAGAATGCCCATCGTCCACCTGACGATGTTCCGAAAGCATTCATCCATACAAGTTTGTCCCGGGTTCGAACGGAACCGAAGGCACTATACCTACTACATCCATTTTGGAAATATGCTCAGGGTTAGTAGCGACTAGCCCTTGCACTTCACTGCTCCATCTTCGAATCCAAACTCATTTTCCATGAAAACGAACAAAGCGGATCGAAGTGGTTTTTGAGAAATAAATCCTGGTTTCTTCAAAACGATCAACGTATTTGGCCAATATTGATAGTCGGTAATTTAACTATCAACTAATATTCACAACCATCCATCAAAAAATAAATAATTTTCGCAAATTATTTATTAATCCCAAAAATATCTTCACAAGATATATTTTCACTTTCAAATCCCTTTTTGAAAACAGTTTCCAACTATCTTCCTTTCTCAGGATAAATTTTCCCAAATACTTCTATTTCCACTGTAATCACTAAGCACAAAACTTTAGATTTTTAAAATAATTTAAAACGCTTTACTTTGAAATATATTTTAAAACATTTAAGTTAAAACTACTTCAATAATTTGTTAAAAATACATACTATATGAATATTTGAAAATAAGGTTACTTTATAAAATATAAAACTAGGTTTCACTTTTTAAAACAAAATATTAAGTCACCTTTTAAATAATTACTACGGTAATAGATTTGAAAAATATTTACTTTAGAATTTAGATATTTAGAAATAATAAATTCCTAAAACATGCTTTTTTAAAACAACATTAAAAACTTTTTATCTTTTATTTAAAAACTTACTTTGAACGTACTTGGCTATCCAGAGAAATATACTTCTCTTCACATTCTTCTTTAAATTTCCAATTTCAAACACTTGAATCAATTTCCAAATTGATTTCCAATTTACTCCCTTTAATTCCAAAATCCGTTAATTTCATATTTTATTCCTTAATTATGATTTAAAATACTTTAAACTGAAAATACCAATTTTAGATTTCTCAAACTACTTCTTAATCCTGTTAAATAAATTTAAACTTTAAATTTTAAAATAATTCTTTATTTCTTTAAAATAATATCACTTAATTTTACAATTCATTAATTTCTGTTTATTCAAAATCCTTTTCTTTTCATACTCGAAGTTATTTATTAGTATTTTAATATCACTTCCATTTCTTTTCAATTCATTCTTAATTTATTCAAATTTTCTATACTCATTTCGCTTACAAATTCACTTCTTTTATTTTCTCTCCAAAATCTAATTTATATATTTTTGATAACTCATTATCTCCAAATATATTCAATCAAACCATAGCATTCAATATTCCAATATAGTTCATCATAGAATACCAAATAATCACAATAGAGATTATTAAATAATTTAAGTAAATGTTGAGGGATCCAGTTGGATCCCTCCAACCTGTTTTCCCTACATCCACAGACGTCAGCACAATATAAACACCAATTCCACTTCGAGGTGGAATATCGCGGTATATGGGATTAATATAAATCATCCGCTATTATGGGGCGCATAGGGTCTCATCCGCTATATAATGCGGGAAATCAAGCATTCCAAGATATACTATATACTATAAGATAACACATCAATCAATCCAATTATCCAACCAATTATTTAAATTTAACCATTTAAATTTAAATTAAAATACAGCTGAGTGAGATTAACTCACCTTTGTATTTGTTTGCCTTCCACTTCAATTTCATCTTGGTTTCCCGACTTTTGACCTTGTATAAACAATTGTATGTTTTATTAATATCCGAACTAATCGAACAATTATTTACCGTTTTAAATAAATTTAATTAACCGATAATTTAAATTACACTCATTTTGAATTTCCTTTTTCATTTTGAGACCACTATATATTTTTATAAAAACAAAATTATAGATTTCAAAGATCTAGCTTTTACATAAATCCCCTTATTTTTCAAGATCCTATACATGCATACATATATATATACACACACACACACGCGCGCACTGACTTATAAAATAATATATAGATTCCAAAAATCCAATTTTTGTATACTTTCTTTTTTTTCAAAACAGTATATAACCTCATTTTAACAGTATGTAACTTCAATTCATTTGTTCCTTTTTTTCAGCCAGAAAACTCCTACTTTAAACCTTACATATTTTCCAATTTGTAAATAATTAAATAAACTAATAACTTAGACTTACCTTTATCAGCCTCGACCACGAACAACCTTCACGCGATCCACACACGACTCCAGCTTCCATCTTGCCCAAACCCTAACTCGAACGAGCCCACACCGCAGAAGATTATCGTGAACAACGCGCTTGCCACGAGGTCGAGCCCTATAACAGCTCGAACACGCGGATCCCTAACTCGATTCCACTCCTGGCCGTGCGCGCGAATGTACGGTGTCTTCACTGCTTGGCCATGGCTTCGGCCCCAGCTTCAACTAGGGACGCGATCGATTGAACGGCTTTGGATTTTGATTCGAATTGGAAAAAAAAGAATGAAGGCTGGACTCGATTCTCTTTGATTTGAATCCATGTATTAAATTCGATTTTGTAAAAAAAGGGAAAGAGGCATCCATCCAAGTTTTGATTTCGATTTCGTTTATTGAAGGCAGAAAAGGAAAGGAGGTACGTAGTTAATTTGAGGAGGGGAAACATGGATTCACAACCTTTAATCGCTTGCCTTTTTTTGATTTTCAGAAAGGAAATGAACTTGCTTTCATTTTAAAAGAGAAAGGGGGACACGATTTTAAGTTAAGGGAAGTGGCGTATACAAGAAGGCTTGACTATTTAATTTATATTTCATTAGATTATTATCAATTAAATTTTTAGCGCGTTTATATATCGTACACTCGCACAACAATTCCGATCACAACAAAATTTGAAATCCGGTAATAAAACACTATTACGGATCCAATGGAACTAGTTTTGTCAAATTCCGAGACCGTGCCTCGGAAGGCTATTTTTAAATTCAATTTAAACGATATATTTTCAAAACTGAACAAATCACTGTTAGATTTAATTTTAACGCTTTTATTATCTTCAGCGTTATCAGTATAAATTTTACAAGCCTTCAAATTATTTTTAACAGACCTTAAACTCTAGATTCAACATTTTACCCAACTGCAAATTATTTAATTCAATAATTTAATTATCAAATAAATAGTGATTTTTGAGTTCAAGTTAAAAATTAACTTTTAAATATTTAAAACCAATTAAATATTCCGATTTCTAATGCTTAAAAATTTCGGGTCATCGCATTCCTCCCCCGTTAAAAGAATTTCGTCTCCAAAATCACTAGTTAGGAAGAATGGTCCCATACCCGTTTACCTTTCCGAAAACTAAACAATTTCTAACAATTTTCCAAAACAACCTTTTATTAAGAACACCCTGCTACTTTTCCTAACTTCCCAAACTTCTCCCATTAGGTTCCCACTAATATCATATACCCAACCATTCAAATTTCAATTTGAAACCAAATTTTGAATTTTTTAAAATTTCTCAAAAATTTTCTAACTCCCTAAATTTCCGAAAAATTTTTCCAGCGTCTCCTTTACACGGCTAGCTCGGCACAACTACAAAATGCCCCTACAGGCTCCCAGATTCCAAAAGAAAACAAAAGGCCAAGTGGCTCGATCAAAATCCAAATCAAATTTCATACAGAAATTTAAACATGTACCTTTTTGTCGAGCAATTCAAATTTATCTTCTGAAATCAAGAACCAATTTTCCTTTTCCCTTATAATACCTGTATATCCTACTTAGCAATAATATCCGATCATAGCATTCAAAATCATTTATTTGACTCCTTACAAAATGTTAATATTTATTCATTCAAATATTAACTTAGAATATGTTTGTAGTATCAATTTCCAATTAAGAATTCACCATTCCTTTCTTAAGTTTAGTATAAGCATTTTATATGCTTCTTTATTTATTTTCACTTCACCGCTTTAGTTTATATCTATTTTTATTCAAATTGGTTCTCCTATTTCCATGTGAATTCAATTTACTTTCATTCTGAATATCGAATTATATTTTCCCTTTATAACTGATTCATATCATTATTTTAAATTAGTTTCATCTACTGATTTAATTCGATTTCCAATTTATAATCATTTTATCGCTAACAAAAAATTTTCCAAAAATTTTCACAGAGTCTCCTTTGTATGGCGGAGCTTTTGCAATTTGACAAGAGATATAAATATATATACATCGACCCACACGGTCGGAAAAATCAAAAACAGTTCATATTTCCTATTTTTATTGCGTAGGCGTACCTTCTTTAGCATTTTTAAGCAAGCGGCTTATTATTTTAGCATTTTGCTCGATCCAAAACCATCCCAACGGCTTCCCGGTACCTGTACTTACTCAATTCAAACATATAAGTACTAAAGATATGAAATTTATTAACATTTCACTTACTTTCAATAGCTAACACATAAGTTTCACATATAATGCGTGTTATAAAATTTTCATAAGCACATATAAGGTTCTGACACTCATTACAATTGCTTACAACCAATTCTCAAGCCATTTCATTCAGTTTAAGTGATTTACAACTTACACGCTTATATTTTATTTCATTTTAAGCAAAACAAACTCATATTCATCTCTATTGATTTCAAAATAATCCTATTTCACTTCTAATAACTCATAGGATTTTATCTGATCTCGTTTACATCAAACGATTCATTTTCTTATGCAATTCGACAACATTAATGTGAATAAATAATTACTTAAGCTTTATAACCAATTTAAATTGATTCCAACTCAAGTTACACTTGATTCGGTTCCATATTAATTTATTCACAATCTTTCATTGCAATTTCTTCCGTATCCAAATGTTGATTCCAAACCATCTTATTAAACTCGACAACCAATATATTAAATAACCATCTCACAATTTACTTTGAGTTATTTGTTTTCTTTAAACTATTCCACCCAATAACTTAAGTTTATTTTATTCTACCAACTTCCATTTTAATTCTTTGATTTGATTTTCCTTTTATCAAATCCAAACCATTTTACTAATTTATTCGATTAGTTTATTCTTTTATCCATTTTTAAATTTTAATTTACATTAACAATTCATAATTGAATTTAATTTATGCTTGAGTTGGTTTTCTTTCTTTCTCTCTTTTTTAAGTTTAATATAAATACCTTATACACCTTTTAAATTTATTTTCACTTCACTATTGAAGTTTATATCCATTTCTATTCATTTTGCCTTTACAAACTAAGCTGCCTCTGTCACCATATCCACTACCACTGTTGTCCCTCTGCACCATCAAATCTTACTGTGCCTGCATGCATACAATATTTCTAAACCATAGCCACATAAACTTCTGCATTACTGCCTGCATACAACTCCAACCACCATACATATTTCTTGCAACAACTCGGACTTGCTCATAACATTGCCTAAAATACCATACTACAACACATGCAAGTAACCCAAGTCTAAAACATTGCACATACCCACAATCCTACTACTCACTACAAATCTTCAACATCTACAATTTATACCACTTCCACCATCAGCAATTCCATCACAACATTCATACAAAACCAACTATCATCACGCTCCCCATATCATACTTCATACTGCTATCAAAACTACTTCACTACTGTCAACGACATCCATATCACTGAACGAACAGCACTTCACTGTCATACAACAACCATTCATCCTGCTCGACTACAAACAACCACTGCCTACAACACTTGAACCACCCTCTATGACTTCAAGCACCCTACCATTTCACTCCACTACTGCTTGCAGTCAATCATACAACCACCCGCTACAGTACACAACAGAAACTATATCACCATTGCATACTTAAAAGACCACAGCCCCATACATACTCCACTTCTATATTTCATCAACTAATTTATCCCAAATTTAGTTTATTTCTCACTTTTAATCCAATATATGATTTTTTTTATCTTCAAAATCACTTTATTACTTAACTTGAATTCGATTCCATTTTATAATTCAAGATTGGATTTTCATTTTTGTCCACCAAAATATCAAACAATTCTATTTTGGCCTTTATTTCTCTCTTTTAAGTCATACACTTATATTCCCATATTTCCCTTCATTTTAGCTCAAATATATTCACTTTTCAATCTTATAACACACACTTATACTCTTTTCACAAACTCCAACTTTTAAAAGCCATCGGAATTTATTTATTCTAGTTCAAATTTTTATTTAACTCGTTTCCAGTTAATCTAACTTCTTATCATTCTTTTAATTTCATTTGAATAAGAATTTAATTCTATTTAATATTCTCTATAACTCGCTTAATTTTAATTCAATTCAATTTTGAAAGCATATATATCTAAATCAAACTCTTCCTTTTCATTTTCAAAATCAAACCAAATTTCACAAACAAGCATTAATCCAAAACATCCTGGTAGCAATCCCTCTTTTCGAAACTCGAAAATGAACACCGATGATGTCGCGATCACCATCGGAATTATTTTCCAGCGACCGTAAAGAGTTCAATGCTTTTATCGCTTTTAAAACATTTCAAATATTCTTAATTTCAAGTCACACCAGATTTTAAATCCAATTAAAAATATTTCTCAAATATATACTATTTTTCCCAACTTTTTGAGAATCATTAAAGGAATTTAAATTTCCAAATTCCAAATCCCAAATCCTTTAAATTTATATTCAAACATTACTTTGAAATTTTATCTTATTTTAATTATTAATCATACTATAATTCACATTTATAGTTTACATTTACAAATCTCATTTGTCATGAATTTGTTTCTTAGTTTTTAATTATGGTTTCAATTCCTTATTCAATTATAATTCACATTTACAAATCCCATTTATTTTATAAATTTATTCCTTAATCTTTGGTTATTATTTCAATTTCTTATTCAATTTTACACATTAATAATAATAATTTAATATTATCATCCCTAACAACCAAGCATCCATATATAACTATAATAATTTACGAAAAATCATTTCCTTTATATACAAAAATAATTTGGGTAAAATTATTTCATTTACCCCATTTAAAACAATACTGTGTCGGTTTATCTTGTTTAAGTGTTTAGAAATCTCTATCGATAATATGGCGTCCCACTCATCGACCAGAATCCATAAACACTCAACCGATAAATCAACACAATATAAAACAATTTTATATTCACTAACAAATACGTGCTCATATCTATTAATACGCTCAAGCTCATTATACAGTACTATGGACTCTATTCTATGAGTAATTCCCACCAGAGCCAAGGTTATCACCAACCTAAGCTCTGATACCAAGTGTAATGACCCGCAAATCCATATCCTTTGAGTCAATACTATTCTACATCAATCAACTCAAGTTGAACAGAAATAGGAACCATTTGGGTTAAAGAAGAAGAGGTAGAAGAAGATAAAACAGAAAACAACAACAGAATCTTACCATCGCGGCGGAATATAATATAATATATAATAACAGATCTTTACTCAAAAGAAAACTATATCTGTTTTATACATACATCATCAGAGTACATTATCAGAGTTTCACATCAATATCATACAACTGGATACACAACGGAATTATAATCAAATACGGAAGTACGTATCACCATCCAGCACTTCTCCTAAGCTCCACAGCATCACATCCTATATCCTATAATACTCGGTCTGACCCAAGCATTATAGCTAAATAACACCCGAGTCAGTCTGGAAAACCAGCGTGAGAAATCACACTCAAATTGATTATTAAATTTTCAAGAATCCTTTGAAAACAAAAGCATCTCGTAAGACCGTGCCACAAATAAACATGTCGGGTTTTTACCTTACGATAGCTAAAACATTTTTATATTAAATCTTCTGATATTATAATAGGGTCTACATACAAATACTTGTTAAAATAGCCGAAATTGTTACATTCATTAAATTCCACCTACTAGCAACAGAGTGGGTAATACAAACAAAACTCGTAAAATGCGCATAGGGAGAATGGATTTCCAACTAATGACTAGGCACTGGGGTACCACCTGTCACAATACGTGGCCTAGATCACTGTACCGAGGATCACTCCTGACCCCCTACAACACAAGACAGGTGTTTGCACCAAAATTAGTCACAACACTCTTCGGGGGTCTTTGAAGAGATAATAAGGAAGAATATAAATTGAAAATGAGGATTATTTAACAAAAACTCCAAATAACCATAAAGTAAATGCGTAGACAAGCAATTTAAAGTGGTTCGACGTGTTGCCTACGTCCACTGTGAAGTTTTTGCAATTTTATTGATTCTCTTTCAACGATTGCAAGTTGTTACAGCAATCAACAGCAAGATACAACTGAAAATTCGAATTCAATAGTAGTATAATGATGTAGGATGATAGAGATCTCGATCCGGCAGAGTCTGGGCGCTTGAGAGTCAGAAAGCCTATTTTTCTGATGGCTCTGGACTCTATTTATAGGCGTAGGAGGTTGAGATCGCGCTAAAATCTCGGGAGACTTTTTCTGCCACGTGAGTGGGCCCACGCGACCAACCTCAGAAAGTTTCAGGTCGATCTGTGATCGATACGAAGTCATTTCGCACCGATCAAGATGATGTCCAATTGGGCTGAAATTTGGTGGAGACCTTCTTCATCATGTATGCAAGCTCCTGTGAAAATTTCATGGCATTTGGATCAGAAGATCGCGAGATATGGTGGATACGAAATGATGTCCTTCGTGTGGCTGTTTGGTTCGAATCGATTCGTTCGAATCGATCGCTTCAAACCGATGGTGGCACGCGCCTTCGTGATGACGTGGAGCGCAAACTTCGATTCGATCCGGTCTTTACTCCGAGTGGACCGCGTCGACTCCATATATCTCGATGCGTTCGCATCGATGGATAACACGTCACTAAGGCTAGTTGACCCGATGGATTCGAATGATGCCTTATTCATGTATACGAACTGCAATTGTTGGTGGATACGAATCACTTATGGATACGAAGCAGGGTAACCTGATGGATAAGAAATGCTTTGATCAGATGGATTCGAAGGGATGCTTCCATGATGGATACGAAGAAGACATTGGTTGATCGTTACGAAGTGCATCATCTGCTGATGGGTACGAAGTTCATCGATGCGAACTCGATGGATTCGAACACGGCCGATACTGATCGATACGAACTCATGGGAGTTGATCGATACGAAGTAGGTCATCTTCCAATGAATGCGAAGTGGGCTTTCTGCCAATGGATTCGAATGAGACCGAGTCGTACCAAGGCACTTCGACGGATTCGAACTTCATGGATACAGACTGTGGTACTATGATGGATTCTGAGTCACTGGAACCTGATCGATACGAACTGAGGCTTGGTGATCGATACGAAATCACCCAGAATGATGGATACAAAATCTGGGCTTTTCCCTTCAAATTGAATCGATCATAACTTGAGCGTATGAAATCGGATTGACTTGAAATTTGAGATGCTGACTTCTATAATCTTTCTTGTCATGTCCTATCAATTGTAGCTAAATATGGACTCGGACAAAATTCAGCGATATCCATAGTGAAGCAAAGTATGACCAATCTCTAAGACAAACTGTCCTTTATTTTCGATCGATCTTTTGGTATCACGGCTTTGCCAAAAAGCGTGATAACATTTGCCCCCCAAAGTACGTCTTGTGGAAACATGATGTGCTTTGAAAAGCTGCAATTTCTCTCTGAACAATCATTTCTTTTTTGTCGAAAGTTGTTACCTTGCGTTGATATGATTGATTGTTGTATAATAGTGCTTAGCTGTTGGTTGTTGTAATCGTAACAAGATGAGTATTTGATCCCTGTGAATGTCGAAAATCGAATATTAGTCTGACATATATACGCATATGTTAATATGACTCTCGTTAACGTTGTGTGTCCACGAGTCGTTGTCAGTTTTGTTTGTTATTGAATTTCGTATCGATTCTCTCCTGAACTGATTTGAAACTCGAGTTGAAACAATGCTTGATGGTTGCTTTTGACTATCCTCTTGTATCGATCCTCTCCCGAATCAATGTAAAAGGTTGAAAAGTAGTTTTTCATATCGATGCGAGTCGAAACGATGGATACGAAATGATAGTTCGTATCGATGAGCTTGGATGGATACGAAACATCCGTTCGTATCGATGAGAAATGATGGATATGAAATGATAGTTCGTATCAATAGGTTTTGATGGATACGAAATTATTTTTCGTATCGATATGTTTTGATGGATACGAAATTGTTATTCTTATCGATATGTAGTGGATGGAGTTGTGAACTTGTTGATGTGAACGAGGGCTTTGAGTCGATGGAGTTCACAGCCTTCAGCTATCTTTGTTGCTTGCTTCGTATCGATGGATCCGTTGTCTATTTCGAATCGACAGAAATTTTCGGTGATGGATTCGAAACTACCATTTGACTCGAACTCTAGGGTGACCGGTGGTGACTGGTCACATGGACCGGGAGGCGAATCGACCCGGTTCTTCTATGGCTTCATATAAATAGTGTAGACTTAGCCATTTTTACCTTTTTTTACTTTTACTGTTACCTTGTACTCTCTGTGTTCTTGCATCGACTCGAAGCTTCCGAGAAAAGAGCAGTTTGTCACGTCTTCGAATCGATTCAGTCCTTTAATCCCTCGAAATTAAACATTAAAAACAGGTAATTAATGGATAGAATCATGTTTAGAACGATGAAACTTGAAATCTCAATCCATCCTCCTTGCTTTTATGATCGGTTTCAATGAATTTAAGATCTGGGCGAGAGAGCAAGATTGGGGATGGAGCACGGGCATGGAGTTAAGGCCTCTTTGGAGAAGAAGAAGTTGTGGAGTTTTTGAATCGAAGGAAATTATGCGATTTCGTATCAATACGAATATGAGAGCAGCGATCCATGCGAAGCCAATGTTCTCAGATCGATGTGAAATGGTGTGCCCTTGGTCGATATGAAATGCATCGTTTCAAAATGGATCGACACGAAACGTATCGAGTCGAACCTGATCGATACGAAACGTGTCGAGTCGAACCTGATCGATACGAAACGTGTCGAGTCGAACCTGATCGATACGAAACGTATCGATCCGAACATGATCGATACGAAACGTATCGATTCGAACATGATCGATACGAAACGTATCGGTTCGAACGTGGTTGATGATATATCTCCGACTCAATACGAATTTGGACTGCGGCGACCGATTCTAAGTTGAAACTAAATGAATTCGGAGAACTTTTGTGCGTTAAAATACTTGACTCCGATGAGCTTCTGCCATTCATGACTGAACTTGACCGTAGAACTGCATATTGGGCTACCTCTCGAAGCTCGTCGATGGAACCGTAACTTAACAAAAATATAATGAACTTCAAATTGGATCGACCACTTACGTTTGGACGACATGGTTGTGACGGTCAGCGTTGACGGTCATTTCCGGTTTGATTTTCAGAGTTTTGTCGTTCATGCATTTCAGTTTATTCCATAGAATTTGCTTAAGTCATGCACAGCACTACACGACACATTCATGCACTTTACACCGGGGAATGCACAGGCTTTTTTTCATCTTATGATGATTTCTCGTGAGTTAGCTAGTTATGGAAACTTCAAGTTCACAGCCGCAAGAAACTCAGAGTTCAGTCCCTCCCGTGCTTGAAGTACCAAAGATTGAGATTGAAGTTATCGGTCCAGCTCTGGACGAGTTACCTGACGCATCCTTCATTAGTAACCCATCAGACTCTGTTCTGTCTAATATTTTGGAAGACATGCTAGGAAAATATGCTTAAGGCATGGTTTATCGATGGATGACGTATTACTGTCGGGGCCAAATGATAGACCACACAATCCACCGGAGGGATATACCGCATTCAATCGCCACGCTTGCGCAGCTGGGACACTCCCTCCGTTTAACCAGTATATAAGAAAAGTGTTGTCGTTTTTGAGGATAGCCCCCTCTCAACTGCATCCGAATGGGTATGCGTCACTCAATAGCTTGTTCATTGCATTTATGGAGTATCTCCATCGACTGCCACTCCTGATTGAGATCAGATACTTGTTTAACTTCAAGAGTCGGGCCGATAGTCCATCTTTCACATTCTTAGAGGCGATGAGAAATTACCAAGTGATCGTGGGGGCTTGGACAAGATTGAGCTACTTCAGGACAGAATGGTTTTATGTCAGATGCCCCCGAGGGTTTGCTCGGCGATGGCTATTCAGACATGAGTATTGTTATTTTTTCAAGTAGTTGGTAAAACTGATGTATTTGAAGTCGAACTCACATCTCTTTTCCTTTTCAGCCGTAATTCAGTGACCCGAAGGTGAACGTTTCAAGGAGATAGTTTGGGTTTTTCAAGAAATCCCAAGTGAAGAGAGGAATATCGAGTTGCTATTGACAGATAGAAATCTGAAGATTCTCGGACTGTTTGAAAGAAGACAAAGCATAATGCTTGACGGTGTCTTACGAACTGCCTCGAAAGAATGAGTTAAACGAATAAAATCTAAAGTTATCATAATTGAGGAGGCTGACTCGGAGAGAACTCATACCGACGAAGAACCATTGGGCGAATCTACAAATGTATCCCCAGATATCGAAGAGCAAAGAAAAGTTAAGGCAGCCGTTGTTAAGCCATCTAAAGAGGGAAGATGGAAATCGGTTGTCACGGTCCGACCCGCCTCCGGAATTAGAATTTCGGAGATGTCTCCTCCGAGAACTGAGAATCTTTATGAAGGGTCGTCGATATTCCAATTCCGGACGATGTGTCTTTGCAGCATGATGCCGGATTGGACGAACTTTCAGAAGCCTTAGTTTTGAGCGAGTCTCTTCCCACTAGTGTGGTTGATACATCTGGTTGGTTGGGGGGTTGCACCCACATTCACACTTCACGGCACTACACGATTTTTAAGTGTAATATGTTCACTGCGAGAGATCACTAATCTCGTTTTATGTTTTTGCTTTGCAGATACTATGTCTGGTAAAGGCTCGATGCTTGGAAGCCTTCGTAAGAAACGCCAGTCTTCTTCATATTATGAATCACAGAGGAGGGAAGGAGATAGAGACTATGACTATGGGCGCTCGAGTTATGAGCGTTCTGACAGAGACAAAGATTATAGGCGTCGGTCTCGATCTCGCACGCCTAGAGCTCCTGCACCGCCTCCGGTTCATGTTTCGAGACCTCCAGAAACTTCATGGCCCAAGCCGTCTTCCCAACAATCGAGGTCGGATACTTATCGCAAAACGTAGATCACGGCCTCCCCTTCAATAGAGCAGACATTGACGGATCCTTCGGAGGAAGGAGCGGTCAGGCTTGCTCAACTAAGGAAAGAATTTCCTGAAATTTGCTTCGATGGATTTGTCTTTCCCCCACATCTAAAAAGGATACCGTCGACAGTTGCACCTATGATGCATGATTACCTATCAGATGTATTCTTTTAGTGTGAAGAATGGTCGAAGACCGCTAAGAAAGCGTCAAAAGTGGCCTTTGATCGAGCGGCTACGATCGAGAAGTTGGAGAAAGAACTTGGTCAAAAGGACCGCATTATTCAAGCGCTCAGCAGTGAGGCCGAGTCCTCTCGAAAGTCAGAGATTGAAGCTCTTAGAAAAGGGATAAAGCTCAGGCGGTGATGGATAGGATGAAGTGTGAGCATTACGCTACGGTGGAGTACATGGGCCACCGAAATACCATCGTAACTACCGAGCAGGATGCGGCATTGAAAGAGCTAAACGAGCTCAAGGCCAAAGTTGTAGAGATTATGAAGGAGAGGGACACCGCTAACGTTTCCGCACAGGAAGCGTGTGATCGGGCGGTGGAATTTTGAAGAGAAAGAGATGCGGCCTTGGAGAAGGTCCGCGAAACGGAAGCCGAAGTTGATGAGAAAGTTCGTCAAGCAGAGACTAAGCTAGAGAAAGGGATAGAAGAACTTCTCATTACTTATAATGCTAATGTGCTGAGGCACAGATATTTGACGTGGCTCGACGATTATACGGCACACTTGTTCAACGCCCGGAATTTATTAGTTGAAGAAGAGAAAGCATCACATCCAGGCGAAGTTTCTGATGAGTTCGAGTTGGAGAACCGTATACTGACTGATGATGAGAAGAAGGTTCTCCACGATTTCACGATCTCTCATGCTAAAGAGAGACTGGGTACCCAACACTTGGAAGTTGGTGAGGGGTCTTGCGTTGTGCATCCAGCTACAAGTTCAGAGATGATTACTTCATCTGGATCAGAGCCGACGCCAGCGACTGAGCCGTAACTGATCCCAGGCTATGACCCTGAGCAGCCACGCTTATCTCCCATAAGGGAGCATTCTTCTGAAGCTGTTCAGTCATCCACGAGTCAAGTTGAGGAAGGTACTCTGCACAAATCTACTATGTGTCTGAACTGAAGTACTTGTATTGAAGCATGTTCTGACAACTTCTTTTCTTTCTTGTCCAGTGAACAAAGTTGCACCGACAGCGCCTCCTGCAAGTCAAGAGTTGCATCAAGTGCAAAAGGTCATCACCGTTGAGGCGGTTATCACGACTACGGTCGCGCCGACAAAGACGGCACAGAGGGGTTCGTTTAATTTCGACGAACAGATAATGAATGAGCTCTTGGGCCAGCACAGTGACCCTTTTGCTGACATGCCATTTGTTCTCGACTCGTTCCCGCCCGTTTCTATTGGATCGTCACAGTCCACGGCTACCTATCGTGAGTCTCGTGTTGCTCGTGAGGCTGAGATACTTGCTCAAATCGATGCAGAGATGGAAGCGGCAGTACATGGTGGTAATTCTGAAAGTGTTACGACGGCGGTTGGTCCCACTCATCTTGTAATGACATCTTCTGGGGACACGCTAGTCGGAACCAGCGCGCCCATTCCTCCCCCGGTGGAAGACCCGACTCCTCCAGAAGAGAATATTCTTTTAAGTTCAAGATCGGAGGTGTATATCGATATCATGCCTTTGCCTGAAGAAGATCCGCAAAAGGGTGCGGGGTCGAAGTGGAAGACTGCTAGTGTTCTAGTGGTTCCGCGTTGAAGAGGAAATCGGAGAAGAAGAAGTAGACGATCCCCTCTAGTGCATTTTTGGTAGTTAGGAAAGCACTTTTATTTTTCTTTCATAGGCTATGTATAGATGCAGGCTTGGCTCCCTGCTAGTAGGAAATTTTTGGAAGAACTTGTACATGAATCTTCACATATAGTTAGTTGAAATAAAATTCAATTTCTTTGTTTCAATTCTCATTTCTTTTATTCTTAAGTATTTGCAGTGTTTGGCTTTCAGTCCGGTGTACTTGTGGTGTTCTTACCGTCTAGTAGAGTTTGTTTTATTTGCCAAGTCGGAAAAACTTGGTCACATGGTGTCATTGATGAATAAGTTGAACTTCGGTTACTATTTCACTTCGGTTAGTGATTAACACTTAAGTTTTTTGCCCTCTAGTTTTGGGGAACGACATTTGTACTTCGGTGGTTGATCGTACTTATTGCAAATCCTAAGCACGTGTCCACACTTTGGGGACTTAGGATAATTTGTGATCGATAATCTGGTTCGCACTCTGAGAATTTGAGAGTTATCGATGTTTGTAATGCGGTTCGCGCTCTGGGAACTTTGAATTGATGTTTATACTCCACTTCACGCTCTGGGTACTTGGAGTTAGTATTGATATTTCGGTTCGCACTTCGGGAACTTTGACTTGGTATTTGTGCTCCAATTCACACTCTGGGAGTTTGGAGATAGCATGTATGTTTGGCTTCGCACTCCGGGAACCTGTAATTTTATACTCCAATTCACGCTCTGGGAAATTGGAGTTAGCATTGATGTTTTGGTTCACACTTCGGGAACCTGGTATTGATGTTCGCACTCCAATTCACGCTCTGAGAACCTGGAGTTAGCATGGATGTTTCGGTTCACGCTCCGGGAACAAGGAATCGATGTTTATACTCCAATTCACGCTCTGGGAAGTTGGAGTTTGCATTAATGTGTTGGTTCGCACTCCGGGAACCTGGAATTAATGTTTATACTCCAATTCGCACTCTGGGAACTTGGAGTCAGCCGATAGATGGTCAGTCACACCTATTTGGTCATTTTAGGAATTAGTTCTCACTCTGGGAACGATGGATTTGATGTTTATACTCCAATTCGCACTCTGGGAATTTGGAGTCCGTTCGCACTCTGGGAACGATTTATTTGATGTTTATACTCCAATTCACAATCTACGAATTTGGAGTCCATTCGCACTCTGGGAACGATTTATTTGATGTTTACACTCCAATTCACACTCTGGGAATTTGGAGTCCGTTCGCACTCTGGGAACGATTTATTTGATGTTTATACTCCAATTCGCACTCTGGGAATTTAGAGTCCGTTCGCACTCTGGGAATTTGGAGTCTGTTCGCACTCTGGTAACAATTTATTTGATGTTTATGCTCCAATTCACACTTAGAGAATTTGGAGTTAGTTGTAGGACTGTCGTGTGTCGGTCCAGTTCAGCCTTTGAGTGATGGCTTGCCCCCGAGCTGAGGTTTCACTTAGTGAGTGGCCGGTCGTATCACGGTCACTCGCTATTTGAATAAATTCCATTGTTCGATGGAACTTAGCTCTTCGTGTGTCGTGATTGTTGAATGTTGCATTCGGTGAATCACAGCTCTAGCTTGAAGAGATAGTAATTTATTGCTGGAACGGGAAAACATGGCAAAGTTAGTGCCTTATTACAAATTCAAACTTCAGAATGTAAAAGAAATTGCAAAGTATTCATAGATTGAATGAGCCTGTCATGTGTAACAGTGACGAAGATCTTCGTCGTTCCATGCTCCTAAAAAAGTTGGTCCGCCATTGGTGGCGTTTATTACCAATCTTCCGCGGGGACAAGTGGAGTCCTCATGTCTCGGTCGATTGGGTTCATTATTTTGATTTGATGGGCCCGCTTCTCTAGGCTGCGGTGCCCGCACAAACTGTTCCAGCTTCCTTTCTCTGATCAATTTTTCAACGAGATCTTGTAAGTGACGACACTCGTTCGTATTGTGCCCGTAGTTTTCATGGAACCTGCAAAATTTTCCCGTCTGGATTTTCCTCTCCGACGACGATTTTAGTGCAGGTTTTTGGTACCGAATTGTATTATTGGTTTGTAAGTACAAGTCCTCCAGTGATGTATTCAAAGGAGTGTAACTGTCAAACATAGGATTCTTGCGTTGTGGGCCACGATTTTGATCTCGTTTTCTAGTTTGATTCACGCTCTC
The DNA here is from genome assembly GCA_030765085.1 of Allium cepa. NCBI lineage: Eukaryota > Viridiplantae > Streptophyta > Magnoliopsida > Asparagales > Amaryllidaceae > Allium > Allium cepa. The sequence continues at coordinate 188,498,323 of CM060935.1, forward strand.
TCTTTGCCGCGTTTGTTTGTTTTTAACGTTTAACTGAACTTTTCTAGAGCTCTCACCGGACTGTTTGATTGTGACATTACTTTGGATTCCTTCCGTGCTTGGCCCTGCATCAGTTTGCTTCCTAGACTGTTTCGCATCTTCCCTTCTCAGGAATTGAGCCGCCTTAGCGTGGAAACGGTCCAATGATCCAGGTGGTTTTCCAGCCAACCAGTTGCCAAACTCAGAATCGGAGTCAATCCCCTTAGTCAATGCCATCAGGATGGAGTTATCGTTCGGATTGCTAATCTCCGCATATGCAGTATGGAATCTCTCTAAGTAGTGTCTGAGCGTCTCTCCGGAAGCTTGGGTGACGCTAGACAGAGTGTTGACATCTTTTGGCCTTGCGTCGTGCATGCGGAATTGTTCAACAAATTTTGAGGCCAACTAGTCAAAGGAGGAAATTGATCGAGGTGGCAGTCGAGTGAACCACATGGTAGCAATGCCCCCCAAGGATATGGGGAAACTACGACACTTTACTGCATCGTCAGCTCTGGCAGTGGTCATCGACCACTCATATTTCAGAATATGTTGATTGGGGTCGGAGTTTCCCTCGTACACGGGTAGAGTTGGCATCCTGAATCGCCATGAGGGTTCAGCAGTAAGAATATCGTCCGTAAAAGGAGTGTGACTTCGGGATATTCCCCAATCATCATTGGTGAGACCCTGGCTTTCACGGATCATCTGACGTATCATGGTCGGAAGATCCGGCATTTGTATGTTTTGTGGGGCTTGCGCCGGAGCGCGATTGAATCCCATGTCCTAGAGTTGGACCGGATGCCGTTGGCGGTCCAAATCTTGCCTTCTTGGCTCGTAGTCCTCTGGGACGTACGGTTCAGGGGTACGCCCATGCTGGCGACTGTCCGGATTCGACCGATCTTGGGCATCGACCCCTGGTTCAGCCGCGATGTTAGTGGTGCAGTATTCTGCAGTGTGGTGAGGAACGTCACCTCCTCGGGAGGAGGGTTCGGTTTGGAAACTGGTTGATGGACCAACTCTCAGTTGTCCAACGATCATTGCTGGTTGATCTCCAGCGGCTGGCATGTGACTCCCATCTAGCCGGGGTCGTGGAGATTGATTATGATAATCAGAAGATGAAGAACTGTCGTTGGAGGAGCGAGAAGCATGGTCTCTCTTGGATCTCTTTCGCTTCTGGCGATCCAGCTTGTTGATCAGCTCGGCGTTAGCGCGTAGCTGTTCTGCTAGTTGTTGCCGACTCTGGGTCAGTTCTTAGAGTAGCAACTGCAACTCTTGTCGGGTAACCGGACCTAATGGTTCTGAATATCAAGTAGCATCTTGATTAGATGGAGGTAGTGGCGCAGAATTCTGTCTATCCTGTTCTTCTTAATTGATAGCGTTAGAGGTGGTCCTTGTGTTAACCATCTTGAAGGTTGAATTCCTTTCCTAGACTTTATGCAAATCTGAATAGGAGGGAAAGGACTTTTGATTTGATGATCCAGATCTCTCTCTTAGATTTATTCAATCCGGTATCGATGACAGATCCAAAGAGCAGGAGAAAATCTGGGTTTTCTCAATGAAAGTACCAAAGTGTTTGCACCAAAATTAGTCACAACACTCTTCGGGAGTCTTTGAAGAGATAATAAGGAAGAATATAAATTGAAAATGAGGATTATCTAACAAAAACTCCAAATAACAGTAAAGTAAATGCGTAGACAAGCGATTTATAGTGGTTCGGCGTGTTGCCTAGTCCACTGTGAAGTTTTTGCAATTTTATTGATTCTCTTTCAATGATTGCAAGTTGTTACAATAATAAACAGCAAGTAACAACTGGAAATTCGAATTCAACAGTAGTATAATGATGTAGGATGATGGAGATCTCGATCCGGCAGAGTCTGGGCGCTTGAGAGTCAGAAAGCCCCTTTTTCTGATGGCTCTGGGACTCTATTTATAGACGTAGGAGGTTGAGATCGCGCTCAAATCTCGGGAGACTTTTTCTGGCACGTGAGTGGGCCCACGCGACCAACCTCAGAAAGTTTCAAGTCGATCTGTGATCGATACGAAGTCATTTCATCTCGATCAAGATGATGTCCAATTGGGCTGAAATTTGGTGGAGACATTCTTCATCATGTATGTAAGCTCCTGTGAAAATATCATGGCATTTGGATCAGTAGATCGCGAGATATGGTGGATACAAAATGATGTCCTTCGTGTGGCTGTTTGGTTCGAATCGATTCGTTCGAATCGATCGCTTCGAACCGACGGTGGCACGCGCCTTCGTGATGACGTGGAGCTCAAACTTTGATTCGATCCGGTCTTTACTCCGAGTGGACCGCGTCGACTCCATATATCTCGGCGCGTTCGCATCGATGGATAACACGTCACCAAGGCTAGTTGACTCGACGGATTCGAATGATGCCTATTCATGGATACGAACTACAACTGTTGGTGGATACGAATCCTTGATGGATACGAAGCAGGGTAACCTGATGGATACGAAATGCTTTGATCAGATGGATTCGAAGGGATGCTTCCATGATGGATACGAAGAAGACATTGGCCGATCATTACGAAGTGCATCATCTGCTGATGCGTACGAAGTCCATCGATGCGAACTCGATGGATTCGAACACGGCCGATACTGATCGATATGAACTCATGGGAGTTGATCGATACGAAGTAGGTCATCTTCCAATGAATGCGAAGTGGGCTTTTTAGCAATGGGTTCGAATGAGACCGAGTCGAACCGAGGCACTTCGATGGATTCGAACTTCATGGATACGAACTGTGGTACTATGATGGATTCGGAGTCACTGGAACCTGATCGATACGAAAGTGATCGATACGAACTGAGGCTTGATGATCGATACGAAATCACCCAGAATGATGGATACGAAATCTGGGCTTTTCCCTTCAAATTGAATCGATCATAACTTGAGCGTATGAAATCAGATTGACTTGAAATTTGAGATGCTGACTTCTATGATCTTTCTTGTCATGTCCTATCAATTGTAGCTCAATCTGGACTCGGAAAAAATTCAGTGATATCCATAGTGAAGCAAAGTATGACCAATCTCTGAGACGAACTGTCCTTCGTTTTCGATCGATCTTTTGGTATCACGGCTTTGTCATAAAGCGGGATAACAACCGGGACTACCCCTTACTGGATAATCCCGAGTGAGATCACCCCACTGCTGGAATCAGCAACAGCACCACTAAGCCGAAATAAAAAGGGACATCTACACAGGGATGACCTCACCCTGAATGGGTGCTACCCACCTAGCCTTGCTGCATAGCCCCTGATTTTCAGTCATTCCCGGTTGATGAGGCTTGAGGCTAAGCGTTACATTTTAGAACATATCCCTTAGAATGCCCATCGTCCACCTGATGATGTTCCGAAAGCATTCATCCATACAAGTCCGTCCCGGGTTCGAACGGAACCGAAGGCACTATTCCTACTACATCCATTTTGGAAATATCCTCAGGATTAGTGGCGACCAGCCCTTGCACTTCACTGCTCCATCTTCGAATCCAAACTCGTTTTCCACGAAAACGTACAAACCGGATCGAAGTGGTTTTCGAGAAATAAATCCCGGTTTCTTCAAAACGATCAACGTATTTGGCCAATATTGATAGTCGGTTATTTAACTATCAATTAATATTCACAACCATCCATCAAACAATAAATAATTTTCCCAAATTATTTATTAATCCAAAAAATATCTTCACAAGATATATTTTCACTTTCAAATCCCTTTTTGAAAACAGTTTCCAACTATCTTCCTTTCTCAAGATAAATTTTCCCAAATATTTCTATTTTCACTGAAATCACCAAGCATAAAACTTTAGATTTTTAAAATAATTTACAATGCTTTACTTTGAAATATACTTTAAAACATTTAAGTTAAAACTACTTCAATAATTTGTTAAAAATACATACTATATGAATATTTGAAAATAAGGTTACTTTATAAAATATAAAACTAGGTTTCACTTTTTAAAACAAAATACTAAGTCACCTTTTAAATAATTACTACGGTAATAGATTTGAAAAATATTTACTTTAGAATTTAGATATTTAGAAATAATAAATTCCTAAAACATGCTTTTTAAAAACGACATTAAAAACTTTTTATCTTATATTTAGAAATTTACTTTGAACGTACTTGGCTATCCAGAGAAATATACTTCTCTTCACATTCTTCTTTAAATTTCCAATTTCAAACACTTGAATCAATTTCCAATTTGATTTCCAATTTACTCCCTTTAATTCCAAAATCCATTAATTTCAGATTTTATTCCTTAATTATGATTTAAAATACTTTTAACTGAAAATACCTATTTTAGATTTTTCAAATTACTTCTTAATCCTGTTAAGTAAATTTAAACTTCAAATTTTAAAATAATTCTTTATTTCTTTCAAATAATATCACTTAATTTTACAATTCATTAATTTCTGTTTATTCAAAATCTTTTTCGTTTCATACTCGAAGTTATTTATTTGTATTTTAATATCACTTCAATTTCTTTTCAATTCATTCTTAATTTATTCAAATTTTCTATAATTATTTCGCTTACAAATTCACTTCTTTTATTTTCTTTCCAAAATCTAAATTATATATTTTTGGTAGCTCATTATCTCCAAATATATTCAATCAAACCATAGGATTCAATATTCCAATATAATTCATCATAGAATACCAAATAATCACAACAGAGAATATTTAATAATTTAATTAAATGTTGAGGGATCCAGTTGGATCCCTCCAACCTGTTTTCCCTGCATCCACAGACGTTAGCACATCATAAATACCAATTCCACTTCGAGGTGGAATATCGAGGTATATGGGATTAATATAAATCATCCGCTATTATGCGTCGCATAGGGTCTCATCTGCTATATAATGCGGGAAATCAAGCATTCCAAGATATACTATATACTATAAGATAACACATCAATCAATCTAATTATTCAACCAATTATTTAAATTTAACCATTTAAATCTAAATTAAAATACAGCTGAGTGAGATTAACTCACCTTTGCATTTGTTTGCATTCCACTTCAATTTCATCTTGGTTTCCCGACTTTTGACCTTGTATAAACAATTATATGGTTTTATTAATATCTGAACTATTCGAACAATTATTTACCGTTTTAAATAAATTTAATTAACCGATAATTTAAATTAAACTAATTTTAAATTTTCTTTTTCGTTTTGAGACCACCTATATATTTTTATAAAAACAAAATTATAGGTTTCGAAGATCTAGCTTTAACATAAATCGCCTTATTTTTCCAGATCATATATATATATATATATATATATATATATATATATATATATATATATATATATATATATGCGCACATACTTATAAAATAATATATAGATTCCAAAAATCCAACTTTTATATACTTTCTTCTTTTTTCAAAACAGTATATAACCTCGTTTTAACAGTATATAACTTCAATTCAATTGTTCCTTTTTTTACCAGAAAACTCCTGCTTTAAACCTTACATATTTTCCAATTTGTAAATTATTAAATAAACTAATAACTTAGACTTACCTTTATCAGCCTCGACCACGAACAACCTTCACGCGATCCACACACGACTGCAGCTTCCATCTCACCCAAACCCTAACTCGAACGAGCCCACGCCGCTGAAGATTATCGCGAACAACGTGCTTGCCACGAGGTTGAACCCTACAACTGCTCAAACACGCGGATCCCCAACTTGATTCCACTCCTGGCCATGCACGTGAATGTAAGATGTCTTCACTGCTTGGCCTTGGCTTCGGCCCCAGCTTCAACTAGGGTCGCGCTCGATTAAACGGCTTTGGATTTCGATTCGAATTGGGGAAAAAAGAATGAAGGCTGGACTCCATTCTCTCTTATTTGAATCGATGTCTTAAATTCGATTTTGTAAAAAAAATTGAAAAGAGGCAGCCATCCAAATTATGATTTCGATTTTGTTTGATTGAAGGCTGAAAAGGAAAGGAGGTACGCAGTTAATTTGAGGAGGGGAAACATGGATTCGTAACCTTTAATCGCCTGCCCTTTTTTTCGATTTTCAAAAAGGAAATGAACTTGCTTGCATTTTAAAAGAGAAAGGGGGACACAATTTTAAGTTAAGGGAAGTGGCGTATACAAGAAGGCTTGACTATTTAATTTAAATTTCATTAGATTATTATTTATTAAATTTTCAGCGCGTTTATATATCGTACAATAACACAATAATTCCGATCACAACAAAATTTGAAATCCGATAATAAAACACTATTACGGATCAAATGGAACTGGTTTCGTCAAATTCCGAGATTGTGCCTCGGAATGCTATTTTTAAATTCAATTTAAACGATATATTTTCAAAACTGAACAAATCACTGTTTGATTTAATTTTAACACTTTTATTATCTTCAGTGTTATCAATATAAATTTTACAAGCCTACAAATTATTTTTAACAGGCCTTAAACTCTAGATTCAATATTTTACCCAACTGCAAATTATTTAATTCAATAATTTAATTATCAAATAAATAGTGATTTTTGAATTCAAGTTAAAAATTAACTTTTAAATATTTAAAACCAATTAAATATTCCGATTTCAAATGCTTAAAAATTTCGGGTCGTCACAATTAGTTTGACTTTGGAACTATTTTCAAGTAAATTATTTTAATATAAACTGTTTTAAAATCTATCTTCTTAAATATTCATATTATTTTGATTTTCTCAAGATATTTACTATACAAACCCTTCTTTTTAAAACCCAAACTATCTTATACGAACTATTTAACTATTTTAAAACTATTTAAGCTATTTTCTAAATTCAAACTAGTTAGAGTGGAAATTCTTTATATGTAAATCATGAACTCTAATACAAATTGGGTTGAATTGAAATTATAACCCAAATGGAAATACGAAGCAACTCTGAAATGGAATCGAAATCGAGATATAAGGTAAAAATGATTTTGAAGTATAATGGTATATTTTGAATAAATATGATGATTCTAAAATGAAGACTTAGCAGTTACTATATGTAATATCCCGAAATTTCCAGGAATTTAAAATGTGATAATCTCTTAAATTTAATTATTTGAAACTGATAAAATAGTTATTTTCAAAAATAAATAACTAAGTAATAACAATATAATGTTTTAATCGTGGTTATAAATTGGTTCTATAATAATAATTATTTTGTTTGTATAAATAAATTCTAAATTGGCTTATTGTTTTCTAAATTGATAAGTGTATTTAAATCTGTGTATTTTAAATTAATTTTAAAATAGGATATATTATTTGTGAATAATAATGAGCTTATTTGAAAATTGATATATTTTTATTTTAATTTATTTTAGATTTGGATTTTTAAATTTGACTTTAATTTGAATACAAATTTGAATTCAAAGAAATACATATATAGATAATGTTTTTAATTAAAAATAAGTTTTGTTTTATTTTTCTTTTTATAGAAATTTCTTTATAGAAATTTGGGATTGTATTTATTTAATAAGAATAAATTCAAGGCTTTGAAATAACATTTTTAAATAAATTTGAAATATTGTATATAAATTTTATTTAAATTATAATTGATTTTTATTTTATGTTCTTTTCAAAGATTGTACTTATATAAACTTAGAAGCATTTATAAATGTATAAATGTATTTGTTTATTAGAATTTTAATTAGAAAATTACTTGTTTTAAAATTTAGAAAGCATATTAGTAATTGGGAAAAATAATTTAAAAGCTTTAAAATTTCTTTTAAAATTAAAACAAACTCAATTTGACAAATGTTTAGTTCTAAAATACTTTCTTAACAAGTGTTAAACATTGAATCTAAATATAAGACAAGTGTCCATTTTCTTTTTAATTTTCTTTTTAATTTAATAAATCTAAAACTTACCTATATAATCACCATTTCCTCCATCTTCTTTTTCTTTAAAAACTTTTGTTCATTCCTGAAAAAGAAACTTAAATTATCAATGCATCCTTCACTCATTCAAAAATCAGCAAATTTTCAAACAAATCCGCAAAACAAAATCTGCATATGTTTTCAATCCCATGTCTGCATCAATCTTCAAAGGCATGCAAGTTTTTAAGAGGCAATCTGAAGCAACCTGTAACCTTTCAATTGCAAATACAAAACCCTCTTCAAACCATGCTGCGACCAAATCTGCATTTTTCCTATGTCTGCCTCAATTTCCAAATGCATGCAAGTTAATCAGAATGTTCATAGCATTTCAAATTCCAGAGGCCATGGTTTTCAAAGCTAGCATTTCAAGTTTTCAACTTCAATCCAGTTTTTAAAACAAATCTGTTAAAAGTATTACCTGAAGCAATTCAGTTACAACAAGAAGTTTTCAAAGCATTTTGCAAATTTCTAGTTCATCTTCAAAACCCCTGCACTGCATTTCTTTTATGAGGTGAGTAAACAATTTTTACTGAAAACTTAAGTGATAAATTATCTGTTGCTTGAAATATTTATGTGATATTAATGTGTGCATGTGATGGTAGGAGTACAAATCTGTGTATAAAAATATATATGTAATTTTTGTCTGGATTGTTGAATTTCCCTGTTTCTGATTTCAGAGTTTTTAAACAAAACAAAACTTTAAATCTTCAGCTAAATATCCGATGAATCTATTGTATTTAAATCAAGTTAGTTAGTTTAAAACATCATATAATTTTCTTAAAACAAGAATTTGTATTTTAGATTCAGTAAAATTTCTGGAACAAGGAAGCTCGGTTAAAATCTTCAAATGCAATAAAATCAAAAGTTAATTTTTACTGATTCAAGCATATATCCTAGATCAGTTTGGAAAGTTAGGATTTTTAAACAATTATCATAATTTTTAAAATTGTATTGAGAGGGGAATTGGGTATTATCTGTTAATTAGGTTTTTGCCAAATTTAGTGATATATGAATTTAGGTTGCTCGTGTCCTTGATTTAAGCTAGAAACATGTTTGTGGAATATGGCAAAAATAGTTGAAGTATTTGTAATCCACTGTGAAGTTTAATTTTTCCAGAGATTGATTTTAAACCTAGTTTTAGTTCTTGTTGTAAATTGGTCTACTGCATCTTCGAAATCGCATCGAGTTGGATGAAATTCTGGGTGAAAGAAGTGCGGAGGGTCAGCAAGCCATGGCCGGAGTAGCGGAAATTATAGATGATCGGAGGCGTGGAATTTGGGGTTTGTTGATGATGGTATTTGGGTTCGGTTTCACTTGAAGAGCTCGATTTTGAATCGAGGCAAGAATCAATGTTTGGTTGATCGTGGATGCTAGTAGGGAGGATGGGTGATGTGTTGGTGAAGTCGACGTTGGCCGGAGGTGGTTCCGGCACTGGTGCAGGTGCACAGGTTGGTTGATGTCTGTGGGGTTGTTTTGTTTTGGGTTGCTTGATTTTCTCGAAGCAGGTCTCGGGATATTAGGAAGATGGCTCGGGAGGGAACTCGCGTGGTTTCTGGGGTCTTGTGTGCAAGGGATTCAGGTCAGCTTTGACGAATTTTGAAGAAGCATTGGAGCAGGAGGCTTCTGCGTATAGCTAGTATTCCGCTGTGTCTTCTCTGAGTTGTTGTCTTTGTGTTGTATTGAGTTGTATAACTAGACAGGTGTTTATAGCTGTCTAGTATGTGTTGTTTAGCTGTGTATCTCTGATGTATATGATACTATGTAATGTATTATGTGATTAGTATAATTTATTCGTTCTGCTGTTTAGATTCTGATGTTGTTTCTTTCTTCTTTTCTATCTTTTCACTTTTCCATCCCTTTCTTTCTTGAAAATGATGCGATTTTCTGTGGAAAGAAAGTCGGGTCGTTACACTATAACTGAAGCTTATTTTATAAGAAGTGAGAAAATAATACAGATAACTTTGCAAAGAGAACGGACTTGGAAATTTGATTCGGCATAAATGGGATTATATATGTCAGTCATGTATTCAAACTCCCCTTGTTGAATTTATATCTAGAAGAAAATGATCTTTAAAAGATATTTGAAATGCTAAATAGGGTTTATATAAGTATGAGGTGGGCTGAGAAATTGTTGGTCTGAAAAATTTTCGAGTTGAAAAGAATGATTTTGTATGTATATGAGAATGGAACTGAAATTGTTTTGGAACCCATTGATTTTAAAAGGCTTTTTATGGCAAAAAGTCAATTTTGGAAATTTGGTGAAACAAATTTGAAAACTATCAATTTTGAAGGTATCGATTTTGTATAGATAAAGTTTATACGTGATACATATAAAGAGTCTGATTTGAAAAGTACTACATATATAGTATGATATGTTTTGAGAGAAAAGTATGGAAATGTACCTACATGAAAGTCGAAAATTATAATAGGAGATCCATTGGGTGGTTCTGCCTAGGAATCCAAAGGGTGGGTTCAATGATAATTGGGATCCCAGAGGACGTCCGGACAAAACTCATGAGTTCCTGATGATCATTTCTTAGGTAGCGTAAGCCGAGTGGTGCTGATGCCTATAGTTACATTGGATTTTGCTGTGATGGCAACGTAACCTTTATGTAACTATGATCTATTGCTGTTTCATAGCATAAGTCGGGTGGCAGTGATTGCCTACAATCTACGTTTGATTTCGCTGGGAGAGCGACATAACATCGGTAGATTGCGATCTATGTAGTTTGGTTCCTCGGCGTAATTCGGGTGGCAGGGAGTGCCTACATTCTACATTAGATTTCATCGGAATAGTGACGAAACCTTAAGTTGCATGCGAACTTTGTGGTATAGTTTCGTTTGACAGCGTAATTCGAAGGGCAGTGATTGCCTACAAACTACTTATGGTTTTGCTATGATAATAATGCAACCTTGTTGTAGCTGCGATCTATGGTGTTCACATGGCATAAGTCAAGATATGCGGATGTTGATGGTTTTCTAATGGATTTCGCTGGGATGGCGACGCAATCATCGTGTTAACTGTGATCCATGGTGGTTAAGGGGGGTGATACTTTCCATAGCACTTTTGAAAAGTGGATTTTTTCAAGTGTTTTCACTGGGTGTTGAAAACAGGTCTATTAAGTACTTATAGATTTTCAGTCCTGTGCCTGATCAACGTATGACTAAACTTCTATGAGAACAAGGATGGACTTGTTTGGACATCGAGATATAAAAATATTTTTATAAAAATAGTTTGGAAATATTATGGGACTTAAAATTTTTTAAAATGTATAATTAAAGAGTAAGGAATTAAATGTTTAAGAATGACTTAATTAATAATAAACATCAAAATTAAAATTTTTGCTTCGTTCCTTTTCGAGGACGAAAAGTTCTAAGGGAGGAGGAATGTAACGTCCCAGATTTTTAGCCATCGGATATTGGATAACTAACATATTTTAACAGTGAAATTTAAATTTTTATAAGTTGAATAAACAAATTCTCTGATATTGAAAATATCTGAATGTATAAAATTTATTGAAAACTATGTTAATTTTAAATTATAAATTCCTGGATATGGTAAATTTTATTGAAATATATATAAACTCCACCATTTAAACTTAAGATAAAATATCCATAAATATATATAAATATAAACAAGCTTATGATGTTTCAATATATATCTATATAAGTATATAAGTGTGTGTATATATATGTATGTATGTATGTATGTATGCCTATATGAAGCAATGTATATGAGAATATATATAAGTATATATATATATATATAATGGCAAAACATATTTAAGTAAATGTATATGTACAAATGTTACATAAAATGGTAAATAGGTAAAGTAAAAATGTATCTTTGCATATATATGCATATCTACATAAATATAAATAAGTGTTTATGGTGAAATAGTGTATAGTAAATACATATATATACATATATGAAAGCATATGTATATGCTTAAGGAGACATAATAATGAAAATACATCTAGTCAAGCATGAAATAAATCAAGTCACGCATAAAACTTCAAATCATTCAAAAAAATCCGATTCACTTAAATTAAGGAAATAAAATCACTTAGATAAAAAAATCAAATCGTCCAAAGTAAAAAAAAGATATGAAAAGCTGTACACAAAAGCTGCAGCCACCTATAGCTTACCCTGTACACTCCTCCTTCTCTTATACATGCAGGCCTATAGTTCATACTCACGCATGAAGTAAAAAATAATAAAATTATCAAATAAAACAGAGTATAAATCTGCTATTAGAAATCAAAGTAAGAAGAACAAAAGAGAAGATCAAAACTATAGCAGCAGTTGTTCATCTTGGTGGAAACAGAGAGTAAAAGCATAATCTTTTATTTACTGTAAAATCTAGTATGCATCTATATGTTTGGAAATTTGGATAAAATCTTTAGTATTGACTCATTTATGACTTATATATGGTTGTAAATCATGTTAAACACTCTGTAAACTCAAAAGGTATGAACATCATTTCTGTTCTAATATAAAGAAAAAAAATATAGATCTGCCAACTTCAAAAATCAATATCTCACAATCCATTTAATTTTAGGGCATGATTCCAAAAGCAAAATTGTGTGTTTCTGAGTATAGTTTATTCAAAAATCACTTCATTTGGTATCATAAGATGCAAAAGAAGAAAAATACATTTTGCAGTAAATCACTTATAAATGACCAAAAATAAAGTTTCATAAATTAATCAATCAATTTCATGAGCTTGTTTGTTATCGTTAATAGGGAATTTTAGTGGTGTTTTGGAGATATTTACTTATGTGTTGGACGAGATAAGTGGAATGACCGAAAGTGAGCCTTTGACAAAATTCTGACGACTGTGTGGTCGTGGGGACTTGCCATTGGGCGTGGGGGATGTTGGAGTGATGGAGGAGATAGGAAAAATAATGCGAGAATTTATTGATGATCGTGGAGGAAAGTGGAAGAAAAGTAAGGTTTGGAGTTGGTTTTGTGTGGCCTTTGTTGCGTTGAAATGGCAAGGAGTAGGGGTAGAAAGTGGCGTGTGGTCCAAGGGGGAAAGGTGATGGAAAGGAGTGGCATGGTAAAGTGTGACTCGCGTGGATGATCGGCGCTGTGGAACGTTGATCGGGGCTTGTATGCACATGCACGAAATTTTTCCCATGCATGTCTTCGTGTTCGAGCAAGTGAGAGGGAGGAAAAAGAAGGACTGGGAGAAAGAAAGAAGGAGAAGAAGAGGATAGGAAGGGTTATGGGTCAAGGAAAAAAAAGGAAAAAGAAAACGAAAAGGAAAAAGAAAAGAAAGCAAAAAGGAAAGGAAAAGGGAGAAAAGGAAAGAAAAAGAAAAAAAAGGAAAGAAAAGAAAGAGGAAGAATGGAAATTACATTTTCTTTTATATAATAACTTCAATTATTAAAAACTCTAGTTATATTGTCACATAAATCCAAACTAGCGTGAATATTTTTTGTATCTTAATCCTATTACCCGTATTATAAATTAGTATTATGAATTTTTTTCGTAATGTAAAGTTTAATGATATCTTATAATTTGAATGGGTAATTAATTATATTATTGTTATTTGATTTAAAATTTATGTAATTAACAATTAGATATTAAATAGAGTGTTAGACTTTGATAAACTAATAATAAATTGACTTATAATTTCTTTAATGATAATCAATTTGGATTATAACATAAATGGACTCACTTAAATAAAGTTAATTATATCCTGATGTGTGAACTGTTTTGATGTTTGTTATTGATCGTTAAATGAGTTAACAATCTATGTCTTGGTTTAATTTTAATGGATATTTATTTTTATTATTCTTGTCTGAGCCATCAAGTGGTCAAATGAGTTAAATATTAGATAAAAATGATGATATGGTTTATTTCAATAAAAATCTGTAATAAATTCTCATATATGAATATTGTCACCCTAAATAATAAATTGTTTATTTTAAACAATTTACTTTTCAAATTTATTGCCAGGATTCGAAGAGACCGAAAAATGGGTATTAGTGTTATCCGGAACCATTTCAATTTGAAAAATCACTACGAACCTTTACAGCTTTGATTATAGAGTTCAATAAACTGGAATTGGATTAATTTACAAAAATTAACTATTTTAAATAAGTATTGTACTTAGACATTATTATAATATCAATGGATTTCTATAAAAAAAATGTTTGGGTTATCATCAGATAAAACTCGTCGTGTTGTACGAGTTACCTTGGTTTTCAAAGAAGTTTTCATAACTTAAGTATTTCAAATTAAATGGGTTTTACTCATGCTAGTTTCCAGACTGACTCGGGTGTTACTTTATGGTAATGCTCGGGTCAGACCGAGTATTACAGTTTTCAGGTTAAGACGCTTTGGAGCTCTGGAGAAGTGCTGGATGACAGAAACATATTGAACGTATTTGATTATATTCCACTGTGTATTATTGGCTACATGTTAGTAGTTGAGGACAAGTCATTATATCTGTCCAGATTTGTATATTGATGATTGTACTCTGATAACTTGTATGTATATTAACAATTATAGCTTTCTTCGTATAAACTATTGTTATTGTATATTATAGTTTATTCCGCTGCGATTGTGAGATTCTATGTTCTTATTTCTATTTCTTGCTTCTATCTCTTTTCTTTTTAAACCCTAACAACTTGGTATGATACCAAGCTGTGACGCCCCACCCTGAGACCCACATTAGTAAAGAGAATTAACGAGTAATTCCGTCTACTAATGCAGAGAATAGGGCTGGTTAAGGGCGACCGAATAGTAATGCATTAGCTAAAGATTAAGTACGTCGACTTCTACCATTTTTTTTCGTGTATCTCAAGTGATCGGCATACTCAATGTTTAACTAATACGATACTACACGGCTATAGGATCTATTCAGAAACAAAATGCAATAAATATAACAATCACATCACAGAATAGCAGCCACCGATATATATACTAATACAAGCCAAACATCAAATGTAATACCCTACATCATAGTGGCGTGTAACTACACAATATACATACATCTCCATCCTCATAAAAGAATATGTACAATAAGCTGACACAAAAGACACACACGAAAGATATAACCAAGTCCATAGTCATGAGCCCCTCAAAAAGCAAAATGGGTCCAAGCACAAAAGATAGATATCCGACCTAACCTGCAACTCGGTCTGACCCGAGTGATAAACACACGGGTCAGGCAACTAAACTCATCAGTAGATAAGGGCCTCAATGATGATAAGTGATAATGAGATAATCATTTCGCTGTTCCCAACGGAATGAATATAAGGTTCATCATGAATTACATCTATGAGAATCATCAAGGATCATTCTTATATCATAAGAAGGGAAATTATTTCAAAGTACTTCAAATCAATCATAGAGATCGTCAAACTTCATAAATCACATAATCTCAAACAAGTAGTAATAATATGGTCGAAACATCATGGACCATGTCGCCTCATTCTTACTCGAGGCTATTCAAAACATAAACATCACCCAAAAAGATTAACATCAAAATCATCAATAAAAAGAATACTTTGCATGTGCTATTTACTTCCACTAGTACTGTACTTCGGTACCATTCATCATAGGATTGGGATCACCTTCATTTCTACCTATCCTGCCTATGCACATGACTACGTAGCCTATAATTTCCTCCATCCCAATCGGTGACGTCAAAAGACCCGAGTAATAATAATATCATAATGCTTCGGGGTTGACTACTAATCTGCAACCCCACTCCACTCGAGGTCCGTAGTACTAGTCCAAACTTCCATGTGTCTCAACTTTACGACTAGGAACCCAAAAGGTATTAACACACGTCCCATACCATGTATCAGCACCTAATGGTTTACTAATTGCCGGTCGATACCACATCGTAAAGAAATCATAAATTAACATCAAAGCCTATTAAAAAACATACACCACCTCATTTCATCGGCAAAATGTAGAAAAATTCCAACTCATCGTATTTCGTACTATGACGAGTTCAATGTGACTACCACACTTGTCTCCTTTCATCGACAAGTATCATAATAATAAATAATCTCGCCTCATATCCTCGGCAAATGTGAATCTACATCCATATGGTCCTCTATCGAATATACGAGTCATCGGACCATATCTGCATAATATTAGTCAAATGGACTAATATGATAAAAAGCTTCAAACACAATCAAAACGTCAAATATACACCCGAATAACATAAAAATGATTAAAATAAATAAAATTATTTACAAAATATTATTCATAGAAAAAGGTTTTTCTTTTTTTTCCTTTTTTTTGATGATTTATAAAAGCCTTGGAAATAAGGAATACTTGTTTTAAAAACCCTTAAAAATTCTTAAAAACATTTATGATTTCAGCATAGAAAACGCCAAAATTTGGCAATGCGATTAAAAACAAAGTTCTACTTAGTTTCTAAGCTTTCCAGAATGATCAAGATCGTAGAATTCCGATCAGCGGTCTAAAAGTTATGATCTTTTTACTAAAAATCTTATACAAAGCCTGTAGCATATAGTGTGTATGCATATATTGACAGGACTGAGACAAATATTCACAATTTCAACATAGTAAACATTCGAATCTGGCAATATGACTAAAGAAAAAGTTGTAGCTTATAAAATGAGCTTTCCAGAACATCTAAGAATATCGAATTCGGCTTGAAAACGAAAAAGTTATGGCCGATTCCGTTTCAGATTCAACAACAGAGAATTTCTAGTCTTGCTCATGGGTTAGCAGTAAAAAATTTCAATTTTGTCATAGCTAACCTCAAAATAACAGGAAGCTCAACAAATGAAAGTTGTAGTATATGAAATTAGATTTTCGGAAAGGTCAAGATTATTAAAATCCGATTTGTGTGTCAAAAGTTATGGCTGTTTTGCTAACAAATACAAACTAAGCCTGATTTGTTAAAGGCAGAATCAGGCTTCTGAAATCAAACTCATTTTCGGTCATTAAAACTGCAAAATATCAGGATACAATCTGAAAATAAATTGTTGCTTATCGAATGCAGTTTCCAACAAAAAAATTTTGGGATAATACGGACAAGAAACATGAAAGTTATGACCATTTTACTATGATGTATTTTCAGCAAAACGAGATATACGAAAAACTTAAGAAACTAGTACGAATTTGCAACAAAAAAGCTACAGATTTTGCACAGGCTATCGATTTAGTTGCTGTAAGTTATATACTTACTGTACTTAGCAAAGAAGATGATTTTTGGCAAGAAGACTTGAGCTTTCAGCGCTCGGGAGCTTCGATTCCACCTATAGAAGCTAGAAGAAAGCCATGCAAACCAAAAAGAGGGGTAAATAAAAGTTACAGTACATGGAAAATGGATTTCTCCTCAAACTGGAGAGATAAATAGATTAGAGATTACCTTCTCTTGTTTTTGGACTGAAAATCTATCTAATTCGAGCAATAAAATGGAGATTTGGATGAATTTTAAGTTGAGGAGGCCATTTGCAAAGCTTCAGGAAGTTTTCTGAGGAAGGAGATGAAAGAAGAAAAATGAATTGTACGTTCATTTTCCTGTTTCTCATCCAAAAGCTTCTCTAGGTAATGGGTTTGGGCCAAAAGCAATAGCAACCCAATAACACTTAATCAAACTTTAGTTTATCAAATTATGTTCAAGTCATTTATTTAAATCTTCATTACTTCTCCATTTTAAATCCAAATTTAGCAAACTTGGACTTGTTGGAATCGTCTCAACACCTAGATTCCAAATAAAAATGTAAAAACCCAAATTTTACACTTTTATTATTTATTTTACTGATATTACTAAATTTAACCAATTTCTACACTTTTGCAAAATAAATTGCAATATGATACAAATTGATTAAATATAAACGTATATTACATTCCAATGGATGTAAATACTTGTTCTAACACTAACAAAATAGTTTGCATCATTATTAATCATATTCCCCATGAATAATTATTATATTAACCAATTCTCATATATTTGAATTAATAACATGGCAAAGCAAAAATCATAATATTGCACGCATTATTAATTTTAATTAAATATACCCAGAACAATACATTCAACATTCATGAAATAAAGTTTTACTTTATTTCTCTCATGTTTATCATTTTATTTAGCCCAAGCTAACCCAAATCCATTGTTTACAAAAATAAACAATATTTTCTACTTATTAGTCCAATTAATTCCAATATTAAATTATAATCATCATTATAATTTAATATTCAAGGTAATCTCAAAAACCAGGGTTATTACAGACTCTCTCCCTTAATAAAATTGCGTCCACGCAATTTCTAGGGATAAATCTCTAACAACTCTCGAATGAAACAAGAAATAACTTGGGGTAAATACTCACCTTCATCAAAAGAAGAAAGAAAATCCAGATATGAACGCTCGATAGATTCTTTGGTTTCCCAAGTGCAATCATTGGGATTATCGGACCATTGAATCTTTACTAAGGGAACGTTCTTGCTTCGAAGGCGTTTCACCTCCGAACCAAGTACTCGAATAGGCTGCTGAGAGGTAGATCAACTCGGTGAAAGCTCAAGCTCAAGCTGCTCGGATGAATCAATAACAGAATCAGGATCTCGAATGCATTTCCGAAGCTGAGAGACGTGGAGGACGTCATGAATACCGGATAGATGAGATGGAAGTGACAATCTATAAGCAACCGGACCAATGCGCTCGGTAATCGAAAATGGCCCTATAAAGCGAGGAGCCAATTTCCCAATGGAGTTAAAGCGCATTACTCCCTTCATTGGAGATATACGGATATAAACAAGATCACCCACGGAGAACTCAAGAGGCTTCCTACGGTTGTCCGCGTAGGATTTCTGGCGACTCTTTGCCTCTTTCATTCTCTGTCTAATAAGAGATATCTTCTCCGAAGAATCACGAATCGAATCTGGACCGAGTATAAGCCTCTCTCCAGATTCTAACCAACAAGAAGGAGAACGGCATGGTCTTCCGTATAGTGCCTCGAATGGAGCCATACCGATACTGGATTGGAAGCTATTATTATAGGAGAACTCTACTAATGGAAGATGATCTTCCCATGAACCACTAAAATCAAGAATACATGCACAGAGAAGATCTTCAAGAATGCGATTCACCCTCTCAGTCTGTCCATTAGACTGAGGATGATAAGCTGTAGAAAGATTAAGCTTTGTACCCAAAGCTTGCTGAAAACTGGTCCAGAAATGACTTGTGAACAAGGGATCACGATCATATACAATCGAAGAAGGAACACCATGTAATCGCACGACTTCTTTAATGTAGAGCTTAGCCAAGAGAGGAGCATTCCTATTAGATTTAATAGGGATGAAATGGGCGGATTTAGTAAGACGACCCACAATAACCCAAATGCTAGAATGACCCGACCTCGAACGAGGTAGGCCGTCAATGAAGTCCATCGATACTTGGTCCCACTTCCACTGTGGAACCTCAAGAGGCTGAAGAAGACCGGATGGCCGCTGATGCTCGGCCTTAACAAGCTGACAGGTAGGACACTGGCTCACATATCTCGCAACATCACGCTTCATACCATCCCAATAATAAAGACGATGCATTTCCTCATACATTTTACTGCTACCCGGATGGATGGTATACTTAGAGCGATGACAATCATCAAGTATGTCACGCCTAAGTGCTGAATCAGATGGAACAACTATACGGTTCCTCAGACGAAGGCAACCATGAGAATCAATCGAATAATCTCGTAACTCCTCATCACGGGACTCAGATGAGCAAGACTGAATGAGGCGCATAATATAAGCATCACGTCTCTGGGCCTCAGAGATACGATCAAGAAGAGAAGGTCGAGCCATCATACTGAATAATAAGACCGGTGAATCAGATGATGGTGTTCGATCACGAATGTCGAAGCTGGATAAGGTCTCAAGAACATCCCATTCGGCTAACATCATAGAAACAACTGCCGAATGCTCGCGGCTAAGCGCATCAGCTACACGATTACCCTTCCCTGGGGTATACTCGATAACGAAATCATATGAGGCGAGGAACTCTAACCATCGTTGTTGCCTCATATTCAATTCCTTCTGCGAAAAGAGGTACTTGAGAGACTTATGATCGGTATAAAGGACGAAATGCTCACCAAGGAGATAATGACGCCATATCTTCAAGGCGAAGACGATGGCTGCATGCTCTAAATCATGGGTTGCGTACCGAACCTCGTTCGGACGTAATTGCCTTGAAGCATAGGCAACAACCCGATCCTTCTGCATAAGAACCGCACCAAGCCCACTGTGGCTTGCATCAGTATAAACAATGAGATCTTGGTTCCCTTCATGAACCACAAGCACAGGAGCATGTGTGAGAAGCTCCTTCAATCGCTGGAAGGCAGCCTCACACTTGTCAGACCAGATAAAACGAACACCCTTCCTGGTAAGGTTTGTAAGAGGAAGCACGATACGAGAAAAATCCTTAATAAAGCGACGATAATAACCGGCGCTCTATACAGTGGACGTATTAGTGTCGATTTTCGGGGGTCGAAAATCGCCCGGTCGTTACATGAAAAATTCTTCAAATTTTTTGAAATTTTAATTTGAAATTTTAATTTGTAATTTTAATAATATATTATTTTATATTAAATAATTATTGCTGAAATTAATGTATTTTTTATACATAATATTTCAACTTTGAAAAATCTTCAAATTTTTTCCAAGCTCTATTTTATGATCCTCGATTTTCGAAAATTGTAAAATTTAAATTTTCATCCGTAGATTATTTTATGTTAATTATTTATGGATGAAAACATTATTTTACCATAATATATACAAATTATTAAATTATTATGCTTGCAGAACTAAGTTAATTTTGAATTATAAATCATTTTTAATAATTATTCTCTCTCTTTCTATATATATATATATATATTTATGTTCCTATATTATATATAATATATTTAATACATACATGTGTGTGTACACACACACACACACACACACACACATATATATATATATATATATATATATTGTAACACATATACATGCACATATTTGGACAACATACATGACATACAAAATGAGCTAATATGTATTTTGCGATGATATCCCAACATCTACATATGGGCATATTATACCTTTCACGGATTATTATGTTACACATGCACTCACACACACACACACACACACACAGATATATATATATATATGATCCATTTGTATATAAACTAAATCGAATAAAATTAGTTTCGTATCTTGATATATTTGAACTTAAATAAAATAAATGATTTTATTTAAATGAAATTTAGAAATATTCTAATTAAGTTAGACTACATAGACCCAATAAAGATCCAGTAAGGTAAAAATTTTGAAATTCACCCATAACTTCCACTGCGAGCTGGTCCAGTTCCAACAATGGTATCAGAAGCCTATGCGGTCCAAATTAGTTATATTTGGGCTAACTAATTAAGCTTGCCCACTCAGTACGGTGTCTAGAATGGTGATGTCTAGGATTAGAATTGGGTAATCAAGTACCCTGTCCTATTTGGTTACCGGCCTGGCCCGAAAGGTGAAGTGAGCCCAAAGTTTGCTCCTAATAGAAAAGGCCCAACTAATTTGGTCCTTGGGCTAATTTTCAAAATCATTTTGAAAATTTATGTTAAAGATTTTAAATTTAATGGTGAAATTTAAAATAAAACATGTTTATTATTTTCAAAGTGTTTGAAAGGATAATGAATTTTCAAAATGTTTGAAAATGTTTAAATAATAATTTCAAAATTTTAAATTTATTAATAAGGTTAATAATATAAATTAATTAAATATGTTAATTAGTTAATGCATATATACTTGTATTACATATGCTAATATACGTTATGTTATTTTAAAATGTTTAAGATAACATAAGTATATATGTATGTATACAGGATAAATTTTGAAATTAATAAATTTTAATAAAATTATTTAATTGAATAAATTAATTAAAGGTTAATTAATTAAATGAAATACACATATATATGATATATGTGTGTTGCACTATAAAGGTTAGTATACACTATAAATGTTATCGTAGATACGTCCAATATAAAGTTATATTGAAATAATAATTTAAAATTAATTAAAGTGTTAATTGATTAAAATTAATTAGATAAGATTTAATTAATGATATATTATACATAAGACTATCATATAAGTAACATGAAATATAAACGTTATATATCAATAAACTTATATGATACGTGTATAAACTAAATGTGGAACATTAATGAAACCCAAATAGACTTGAGAAATAAATACATATGTAAATGTACATATAGCATAATTTTTGATGTGTCTACTATCAAGAATTTTAAATATAACTATTTAAAATTAAAATCGAAACCGATTCGATTGAGTGAGAAGTTCTCACCTTGATTTCAATTTCGTTTTAGCTTTTATTTCGAATAAAATTAAACGGACGTTAATTTAACCCAAAATTTTCGCTAACTCCAAACGACTCCAATCCAATTCCATAGTGTAGTGCTCGTCCATACGATTCCAACGCAACTGGTTTCGTGCGTTTTCGACCTCGTATGAAAACGATATGAATTTTCAAAGTTACACGAATTTTATATTATAAAATTACAACATAATTTCTTTATTTTAAACCTACAGCTAAATCTCAGCCCTTGATTTCAATTCCCTGCAATCGTGACCGCTCCTTCTTCATCTTCCATCTCGCGTTCATTCCCCAGAAACCGTGCGTACATAGAACCCATATACGCCACTTTAGGGTTAAATTATACGACCTCCACGACGAACATGAACACGATCAGAAGGTACCATCTCGAAGCCCATCTTCTCCTCTACCTTCGCCTGAACCCACGGCCAGCTCGGCCCCCCTTTTCGTCTTGATTTGCGTGCGCAACACGCGGCCGTCGGCCCCCTAGCTCCCCCTCTGACGCTCCAAACACGATCATCACCATATAGAATCAAAACTCTCATCGAGCTCTTCGACTTTGTAATTGAGCATTTCTTCTAATTGTATGTAGATTGAGAGAGATTAAGAGAAGAAAATGATGAATTTCTGGCCATTGAATAAAATGGAGGCGGCCTGCAGATGATAAAACCCTAGTTTGTTTTCTTTTGCAAATTTGTGAGTTATATGTCCTTATATAGAAAATTCCAACGACACTATTCATCCCGGAATTTCCGAACTCCAAACGAAGCGTTCCGATTGGTGTTCCTAAGGTTTACCCCACATTCTGAACACAATGGAACATGTTTCGGGAGCTAATTCGGTCATCCGTGCGAGTTATGGCAGTAAACGTTCGATTTAAAATTAAACCGATTAAATGATTTTCTAGGCGTTTTAGCTTGCACCGGACGAAGGATAAATCCGATTGACACGAAATTTTAAACCATACAATAATATCACATTATGGATCCGATAAAACTGGTTTCGTCGAAATCCGAGACTTTTTGAAAAATGGCTATTTTAACTCGCCAAATTAATATTAAAACAAATTTCGATGCGTTTCGAGCTGCCACGATCAAACGAAAACTCCGATTGCTATGAAAATTGAAATCCGATAATAACAAACTATTGCAGATCCAATGGAACTAGTTTCGTCCAATTCTGAGACTGTTCGAAAAACGGCTAATTTCACTAGTCGATTAAATATTAAAATATTCAATTTTCACAAATAAACTTTAAATTCGATTTTAAAAGTTCCATAACATCATTCTAACTCCAATATAATATAATAAAATTTTACAAATCAGTTTTTAATCATATTTAACCCAATTTCAATTATTTATGTATTTCCAACTATTAAATTATCGATTTAATTATTCAATTAAATCCAATTATTCGAATAAAATTTATTCGACTTATAAATTTCACTTATTAGTATTTAAAATTAATTAAATATTCAAATTTTTATTAATAAAAATTCTGGGTCGTTACAGTTGGGAAGACCAATTATCTTTTGTTGAATTTTCTTGTAACAACAGTTTACAATCCAGTATCGGTATGGCTCCTTTCGAAGCTCTTTATGGAAGGCCATGTCGATCACCATCTTGTTGGTTGGAATCGGGGGAAAATTTAGTTCTCGGCCTCGATTATATTCGTGATTCTTCTGAGAGGATTGATATCAATAGGCAGAGAATGAAAGTCAGAATAGGCAGAAATCTTATGCCATTCATCGTAGGAAGCCTTTGGAATTTTATGTTGGCGATCTTGTATTCATTCGTGTTTCCCCGATGAAGGGAGTGGTGCGTTTTAGTAGCTTCGGGAAATTGGCACCTCGTTATATTGGACCGTTTACTATTACGGAACGTATTGGCCCTGTTGCTTATCGAGTATCGCTACCTGTTCATTTTTTGGGAATTCACGACGCATTTCATATATCTCAGCTTCGTCGATGCCTTCGAGATTCAGATTCTATTATTGATCCTCATGTGTTACAAGAGCTTGAGATATCACCCGACTTGCCTGTGGTGCAAAATCCTATTCGTGTACTACCTACGGAGGTGAAACGCTTTCGGAACAAAGAAGTTCCGCTCGTGAAGATTTAATGGTCCGCAAACCCCAAGGATTGCACTTGGGAAACCAGAGAATTCATCGAGCATTTTTATCTTGGTTTTCTCTCCTCTTCGGGTGGGGGTGAGCACTCATATCCATCTTTTCTATTTTTTAATCTTTGTTATGATGGATTATTTGAGAAATTGACTGCTTCTAGTATGAAAATTGCGGGGACGCAATTTTTATAAGAGGGGGAGTCTGTAACGACCGTGATTTCTGAATCACTGTCGTAATAAATATTCTAAAAATCTGTAACGACCATGATTTTTGAATTACTATTGGAGTAAATATTTTAAATAGAAATTTTAAATTAAAATCTGAAAAGAAAATAAAAATTGTTGAAAATTCAGTTGCATATTTCCCAGTTGTAGCACGTTGGAACTAGATTGCATTTTTGCATTCATGGGTACATGTGAAAAATTGGTCAATTTCAAAACAAAGTGCAACACTCATTTTTTGGCTAGATCCCACTAAAGTTTGTAAAGCAAGTTGGAGCAATGTAAACATACTTGGCTGTCAATAATTTTAAAGTAAAGTGTGAAGTACAATTCGGTCATCATCAATTTATTTGTAGCTTGTACTCACCTCTACTGAAGCACGTTTTCTCATTAATGCCATTGTACCACAAAGATGCCAACACACTTCCCACTTTAACTTATACATTTTTAAGAAAAGAAAAGTGTATGCTGCAAACATTCCTTGATTCATTTTTCGAAGTATAGGCTGCAACATTTTTCATTTTGTTTTGAAAAAGCATCAGTAGCTCGGCAAGTAAGTAAATGGCAGATCTAGTTTTAGCTTCAGGTGGTTCTAGTTGCTAACTGACTTCGGAAGCGAAATGAAGGTGAGTGAAAAACTAACATCTCTAATTTAAAAATAATGCTGCCTGTTTTTGATATGTGATTTTATTCTTGGATTTACGCTTTTTGTTGTAAATTGTTTACGATGGTGTGACAACCCAGAATTTTTGAGTATTTAAAATTGGAATATTCAATTGATTTTGGATATTTAAAAGTTAGCTTTTAATTTAAATTCAAATATCACCAATTATTTGATAATTAAATTATTGAATTAAATTATTTAAAGTTGGATAAAATATTGA
Source organism: Allium cepa (assembly GCA_030765085.1). NCBI lineage: Eukaryota > Viridiplantae > Streptophyta > Magnoliopsida > Asparagales > Amaryllidaceae > Allium > Allium cepa. The sequence goes on from CM060935.1 coordinate 188,523,838, forward strand.
ACCTGGAATTTTAAGCTTGATAAAAATAATTTGAAGGCTTATAAAATTTATATTGATAACACTGAGGATAGCAAAGGTGTTGGAATTAAACTTGGAAGTGTTTTGTTGAGTTTTGAAATTTATATCGTTTAAATTGAATTTAAAAATAGCCTTCCGAGGCACAGTCTCGGAATTCGACGAAACCAGTTCCATTGGATCCGTAATAGTGTACTATTATCGGATTTCAAATTTCGTAGCAATTGGAGCAGTGGTGTGAGTGTACGATGTATAAACGCGCTGAAAATTTTATTGATAATCATCCAATGAAATTTAATTTAATTCCTGTCATCTAGTCACATACTTTCCCAATTTAAAATCGTTCAATCAACAATCAAATGCTCGAACTAAATATAATAATAATTTTAATGATATAATAAAAGAAGAAGCTTCAAGGAGAAGCTTTTAGCCACGTTATAAAAGACAAACTCAACATAATAGGACCGAACCCCTTCTTCCTTTTCACAACCCAGCACTCGAAAAAAAAATGGCAGAACGAACCCTTTCGTTCCAAATTGTCTTCGCATCAAATTCGTCGTGGCCTAAGGCTCGTACGCGAACGAGGGAGGAGGGCGATTGTGTTGTTCGTTCTCCAATCGAGATCGAACGTCGATCGATCTCGTCGCGAGCACATGGGTGAGCGTTCGTTTGTGCAGCGGCGGTCGGTGGAGGGTGCTTCGTTGGTGAAGGAGTTTACACCGATTATCGGTGATGCGGCTGTGTCTGAGAAGGAAGCAGAAGAGGTTTTTGGATGGTCGCAGGTTCGTAGGGCTGGGAAGATAGGTTTTAGGCGTTTTGGATTTCGGGGCTCGAGCTCGAATTTGGGCTACAGTGCGAGGCCAAGCGCAAGTAGGATTGCAGCAGGTATAAAATTTGTAATATCGATCAAATCTATTTTAGTTATAGATTTAACATTCCATCCTTTGATAATTTAAGAAGGAGATGAAATTCATGTTCATTGTAACGCTTGTAAACAGAATTGAAAACAGGTTAAGGGTTTTGAGAAATATATATATATAACTTATAATTAGTTAATAAACTGTTAGGATGTAGAATTGTTTTCTGTTCGAGTAGTTAATTATTTCTAACACCTAAATTCGATGTTACTTAACCTTATTAACTCGGACTTAAATTATTTGATTAAAATTTAACCGGTAACCAATTCAATTTCATTAAAAGGGAATTTATCAGTTTGAATAAAGTTGTTAGTAAGTTAAATAATTTAGTAATAAGCGATTGTTCGATTATTTCGAATATTAATAGAGTCATATAAATTGTTTATTCAAGGTTAAAAATCGTGGAAAAACAAGTTGAGATAGGATGGATTGCGACAAAGGAATCAAAGGTGAGTTAATCTCACTCAGTTAAATTTAAATTTAAATTTAAATGATTAAATTTAAATAATTGTTGAATGGCTGAATTGATTGGTGTGCTATAGTATAGTATATTTGGGATTGGAATTTATGTTGTGCTAACATCTGTGGATGCAGGGAAAACAGGTTGGAGGGATCCAACTGGGTCCCTCAATATATAATTAAATTGTTTATTATTCTCTGTTATGATTATTTGGATATTTTGTAATGGATTATATTGGATATTGAATGCTATAGTTGCTTGGATTATTCTGGTACCCTGAATTATCAAATTGTATAGCATGGGATCTGTGGAAAGAAATAATAAAAGGAGTGAATTTTTAAGAAAATAATTATAAAGAATGTAAATAAATTAAAATGAATTGGATAAGAATATTAGTGTTTCAAAATGCTAACTAATAAATTCTGTATATGGAAAGGAATATTTGAATAAACAGAAAGTTAATGAATTTTAATATTCAGTGATATTATTTAAAAGAACAAAACATTTATTTTAAATTTAAGATTTGAATTTTGAAAAGAATAAAGAAGAAATTGGGAAAAAGTTGAAATTTTTATATTTCAGTTAAATGATTAAAATCAAACGGAAAATAATAATAATGAAAATAAAGTCCATAATTAATGAATTTTGAAATGAACTGAGTAAGTAAAGAAATTTATTTCAATGGAATAAATTGGAAATCAATTTGAGAAATTGATTTGAGTAATTGTGATTGGAAATTCTCCCTGAATAACCAAGTACGTTCCAAAGTGAAATTTTAAATATAAATTAAAGTTTTTTTTAAGTTGTTCAAAAAAAAAGCAAGTTTTGGGAAAATTTATTATTTCCAATATTTAAATTCTAAAGTAAGTATTTCCTTTAAATCTATTATAGTAGTAATTATTTTAAAGAGTGACTTAGTATTTTTTTTAAAAGTGAAAATTAAGTTTTATATTTTATTTAGTAACCTTATTTTCGAATATTAATATCGTATGTATTCTTAACAAATTCTGGAAGTAGTTTTAACTTAAATGTTTTAAAGTATATTTCAAAGTAAAGTGTTTTTTTAAAATTATTTTTAAAATCTAGTTTAGTGTTTGGTTATTTCAGTGGAGATAGTAAATATTTGGGAGATTTATTCTGTAAAAAGGAAGCTAGATTGGAAACTGTTTTCAAAGGGTTGAAAATAGAAAATATATCTTGTGAAGATATTTTGAGTCAAATAAATAATTTGGAAATTATTTATTGATTGATGATGTTTGTGAATATTAATTGATAGTTAAACAACCGACTATCAATATTGGCCAAATGCGCTGATCGTTTCGAAGAGACCGGGATCGAGATTTATTTCTCGAAAACCACTTCGATCCGGTTTGTACGTTTCGTTCGAAAAACGTGTTCGGAGTCGAAAATGGAGCAGTGAAGTGCAAGGGCTAGTCGCTACTAATCCTGAGGATATTTCCAAAATGGATGTAGTAGGAGTAGTGCCTTCGGTTCCGTTCGAACCCGGGACGGACTTGTATGGATAAATGCTTGCGAAACATCGTCAGGTGGACGATGGGCATTCTAAGTAAAAACGTTCTAAAGGTAACGTTTAGCCTCAAGCCTCATCAAATGGGAATGACTGAAAATCAGGGGATATGCAGCAAGGTTAGGTGGGTCATGCCCAAGCAGGACAAGATATTTCCCCTGTCTAGATGTCCCTTATATATATCTTCCGGCTTAGTGGGTGGTTGGTCGCGCCAACTACGGGGTTTATCTTATTCGGGACTGTTCAGTAAGGAATGGTTCCGGCCTTGTGTTGCAGGGGATGAAGGGAGTAATCCTCGGTACGGTGATCTAGGCGTCGTACTGTGACAGGTGGTACCCCAGTGCCTAGTCATTAGTTGGAAATCCATTCTCCCTACGAGCCTTGTACGAGTTTTGTTTGTATTACCCACTTTTGTGGCTAGTAGCTGGAATTTAATCATGTAACAATTTCGGCTATTTTATAAGTATTTGTATATAGACCCTATTATAATATCAGAGGATTTCTATAAAAATTGTTTTAGCTATCGTAAGGTAAAAACCCGACATGTTTATTTGTGGCGTGGTCTTACGAGATGCTTTTGTTTTCAAAGGATTTTTGAACTTTAATAATCAATTGGGTGTGATTTTCTCACACTGGTATTCGAGACTAACTCGGGTGTTATTTAACTGTAATGCTCGGGTCAGACCGAGTATTATAGAATACCGGATATGATGCTGTGGAGCTCAGGAGACGAGCTGGATGACGATACGTATAGTCGTACTTGTTTATATATATTCCGCTGTTTGAGTTGTTGTGTACCCATTGTATGTTATTGATGTGAGCTGTGACTGTTGTACTCTGATGATGTAATATATGTAAACAGAAATATTTGATGTTGAGTAAAAATTATATATTATCTATTATATTTTATTCCGCTGCGATGGTTAGATTCTGATGTTGATTTTTGTTTTCTCTTCTTCTACCTCTTCTTCTTAAACCCAAATGGTTCGTATTTCTGTACAACTTGAGTTGATTGTTGTAGAATAGTGTTAACTCAAGGGGTACGGATTTGCGGGCTGTTACATTTGGTATCAGAGCATAGGTTGGAGATAACCTTGGCTCTGGTGGGAATTACTCAGAAAATAGAGTCCGTAGTACTCTATAATGAGTTTGAGCGTATTAATAGATATGAGCGCGTATTTGTTAGTGAATATAAATTGTTTTAATATTGTGTTGGTTAGTTTATTGAGTGGCATATGAACCTTCGTCGACACAGTCTGCGCAACTGTATCGAAGGGGTTTCTAAACACTTGAATAGAACAATCGACACGGTATTGTTTTAAATGTGGGTGAATGAAATAATTTGGCCCAAAAATATATTTTGATATAAGAAAAAGTTTTCTTGAACTATTTATTGAATATATGGTTGTTTGGATGTTAGAAAGAATATTATTGAAATATTATCATTTTTAAGTGAAAATTTATCTAGAAATTGAAATATAACCAAAGTTTGAAGGAATAAATTCATTATAGAATGAAATTTATAAATATGAATTATAGAAGTAATTTATGAATTTAAATATAATCAAATGAGAATTTGTAAGGTGTGCAAATAAATTATAGTTAGAATTTATTTAAGCAGGCTTTGGAAATTTAAAATCCCGGAGATTTGGAAGTATTTGAAGATAAATGATAGCGTTATTAATTGGAGATAATTCTGAATGGAAATCTGTTTTAAATGAATTTTGAAAGTGATATAGCATTGAAATCATTTGGATTATTGGAAAATAATTCTGATGATGACGGCCGCATCATCAGTATTCATTTTCGAATTTCTAAGTGACGGATTGCTGCCAAATTGATTTGTTTAGAAAAACCTGTTTGTTTTGAAAGTCTCAAAAGAAATTTGTTGGGAATAAAAAAGGATTGGTTTAAATTTTGAGAAGTGTGATTTGAGATGTTGGAGATTCAAAATGTTTTGAAACCAAAAGCCGGTATTTTAAAAATCCTGATAAGATGGGTTATAAGCTTATAAGTTAGGATATTCTTTTAAATCAGGAAGGATAAATAAGCTTTGAATGTTGGAATTTAAATTTAAAAGGAAAGTTAAAAATGGAATTAACTTGGATTTGGTAATAAAGATTTGATTGGATTGGGATTGATTGAATAAGTTGAAAATAATATCTAATATCCAGTGTATTCGACTTAAGTTGAAATCGAATTGAGTTGAATAAATCAGAGTTGAAATAAAATTTAATTGGAATAAAAATTCAGCTGAATTATTGAATGGAATTAGATTCTTACCTGAATAAATGGAATGTAAATCGAATAAGGATTCGAATTGAAATAAATAAATAAACCAGAATAACTTATAAAAGAATTTAAAAGATCCATGGACATAAAATATGCTTGGGCTATAAATAAATAGAAGGCTTGAGTTAAAAATAAAAGATGAATATATTCCAGCTTATGATGAATGGAATTGTATGAAAAATAAGTTGTGACTTATAAAATTGAAAATGGAATGCAAAGCCCAAAAATTAATATTGTTTGATGAATTGAAAAATAAAATGAAGATCAAAACCTGAATTATAAACTAAATTGAACTAAGAAAGTTAAATGGAGTGATATTTAGGATTAAAAATTCAAGTGTTGGATTATGAATAAGGGGAGAACTAATTGGATAATAAATTAGTTAATGGAATTGAGTTATAAGTTTATGATGAAGTAGTAAATAAACTCAAGTTATAAATTAAAATTGATTCAAATTGTTGATGAAATGAAAATAATTGAGAATGAGGTTGAATTGTGAGTTAGTAAATTGGATGGTAAACTAAAAGTGAATAACAGAATCAGAATTTGAGTTATTAATTAAAATTTAATGTGAAATGTTAACAAATTAAATATAATTGGAAAGGTATCGAATAAAAAAAATGAATTTGAGTTGAAATAGAACTTGGTGGGTTGAAAATAAAATTGAAGGTAATGAAAATTCATAATAAATTGAATATGGATAAACTAATTATATTGAATAAATAAATGATGAAGTAAATAAGTATCAAATGAAATGTGGTTTAAATAAGTTGAGAAATGGTTATTGAATGAAATAGCTTGGATTGTCTTCGAGCTAAATAAAATAGTTCGAAATAAACAAATATGGAATGAAATTTAAATGAAGTGTGTCGAGCTAAATAAATGCTTAAATAAATAATCATAAACCATTTAAATTATTAAGGGATTGAAATAAAAGAAATTTTTTTTTATTGGCAATTATGATGAACCTAGGTTGTAAATGGTTTGAATGAACTAATTTGGTTAATAAAATTGAAATGCAATGGAACTGAGAATATATGGATTGTGAATAAATTTTCTAATGGAATAGAATTAAGAATAAATTGAGTTAAAATCCATCTAAATTGGTGATAAACATAAATACTTATTTATTCACATAAATCTTGTCAAATTGCATAGAATAAATTGTCATTGGATGTAAATGGAAGTAATTAAAATTCTATGAGTTGGTGGAAGTAAAATAAATTGATTTTGAAAGCAATTGAATTAAATATGGGTTCAATTTGCTTAAGAATAAATTAAAAGTAAGCAATTGAGTTCTAAACCATTCAAATTGATGGAGTTGTATACGAATGAATCGAAAACCATCCGAATTGAGTGAAAATGGTTATAAATAAATTGGAACAGTTGAATTAGCATGGGAACTATATAAGTTGCTTACAGAAAAATGTTTGGTATCTGTTTCTTTTAGAATTCATATGTTTTAACTATTATAAATAAGTGAAATATAGTTAAACTGCATATATTTGGCACTTACATGTTTAAGTTGAGTAAGTACAGGTACTTGGAAGCCATATGGCTGGATTTGGGTTGCATTGACTGCTAAAAATAATAAGCCGCTTGCTTAAAATGCTAAATAAGGTACGCCTACGCAATAAAAATAGGAAATATGAACTGTTTTTTATTTTTCCGACCGTGTGGGTCGATGTATATATATTTATCTCTTTTGTCAAATTGCAAAAGCTCCTCCGTACAAAGGGGACTCTGCCAAAAAAATTCAGAAATTTTGGGAGTTAGAAAATTTTTGAAAATTTTGGAAAATTTAGTTAACGACAAAACTATTTAGAATTGGAAACTAAAATAAGTCAGTAAATGAAACTAATTAAAGTAATGACTTAAATTAGTTATAAATGAAGGATAAAATAAAAAAATAAAATAAAAATTCAAAGTTGAAAATAAATGAAATACATATGTAATGTGGAAATCGATTTGAATAGAAATAAGAATAAACCAAAAGAGGTAAAGAGAAATTAAGATAAGAAACATATAAAATGTTTATACTAACTTAAGAAAGGAGTGGTAAAATTTTAGATTGGAAATTGATATTACAAATATAATCTAAGATAATATTGAAATGAATAGATATTGACATTTTGTAAGAAAGTCAATAAAATGTTTTGGAATATTGTGTTTGGATATTGGTGCTAAGCAGGTATGCAGGTAATATAAAGTGAAAAGAGAATTTGCTTTTGATTTCAAAAGATAAATTTGAATTGCCCGACAAAAGGTATGTATTTAATTTTGGTATGGAATTTGATTGGTATTTGGATTTGGATTTGGATTGAGCCACTTGGCTTTTTGTTTTCTTTTTGGATTTGGGAGGCCGTAGAGCCCTTTTGTAGTTGTACCGAGCTAGCCGCGCAAAGGAGACGCTGGCAAAAAATTTCGGGAATTTAGGGAGTTAGAAAAATTTTGAGAAAATTTTGATAATTCAAAAATTTGGTTTTAAATTGAAACTCGAATGGTTAAAAAAATAGTATAGTTTGAAACTATGGGAGAGTTGAAAAGTTAATAGGAATGGAAATGGGTCTTCTATAAAAAAGATTGTTGGTTAGATGTTGATTTGTTTGGTTTTGGAGATAAGTAAACGGGTATTGGACTATTCATCCTAACTAGTAATTTCGGGGACAAAATTCTTTTAAGGGGGGAGGAATGTGACAACCCGGAATTTTTGAGTATTTAAAATTGGAATATTCAATTGATTTTGGATATTTAAAAGTTAGCTTTTAATTTAAATTCAAATATCACCAATTATTTGATAATTAAATTATTGAATTAAATTATTTGAAGTTGGATAAAATATTGAACCTGGAATTTTAAGCTTGTTAAAAATAATTTGAAGGCTTATAAAATTTATATTGATAACACTGAGGATAGCAAAGGTGTTGGAATTAAATTTGGAAGTGTTTTGTTGAGTTTTGAAATTTATATCGTTTAAATTGAATTTAAAAATAGCCTTCCTAGGCACAGTCTCGGAATTCGACGAAACCAGTTCCATTGGATCCGTAATAGTGTACTATTATCGGATTTCAAATTTCGTAGCAATTGGAGCAGTGGTGTGAGTGTACGATGTATAAACGCGCTGAAAATTTTATTGATAATCATCTAATGAAATTTAATTTAATTCCTTTCATCTAGTCACATACTCTCCCAATTTAAAATCATTCAATCAACAATCAAATGCTCGAACTAAATATAATAATAATTTTAATGATATAATAAAAGAAGAAGCTTCAAGGAGAAGCTTTTAGCCACGTTATAAAAGACAAACTCAACATAATAGGACCGAACCCCTTCTTCCTTTTCACAACCCAGCACTCGAAAAAAAATGGCAGAACGAACCCTTTCGTTCCAAATTGTCTTCGCATCAAATTCGTCGTGGCCTAAGGCTCGTACGCGAACGAGGGAGGAGGGCGATTGTGTTGTTCGTTCTCCAATCGAGATCGAACGTCGATCGATCTCGTCGCGAGCACATGGGTGAGCGTTCATTTTTAGCAGCGGCAGTCGGTGGAGGGTGCTTCGTTGGTGAAGGAGTTTACATCGATTATTGGTGATGCGGCTGTGGCTGAGAAGGAAGCAGAAGAGGTTTTTGGATGGTCGCAGGTTCGTAGGGCTGGGAAGATAGGTTTTAGGCGTTTTGGATTTCGGGGCTCGAGCTCGAATTTGGGCTACAGTGCGAGGCCAAGCGCAAGTAGGATTGCAGCAGGTATAAAATTTGTAATATCGATCAAATCTATTTTAGTTATAGATTTAACATTCCATCCTTTGATAATTTAAGAAGGAGATGAAATTCATGTTCATTGTAACGCTTGTAAACAGAATTGAAAACAGGTTAAGGGTTTTGAGAAATATATATATATATAACTTATAATTAGTTAATAAACTGTTAGGATGTAGAATTGTTTTCTGTTCGAGTGGTTAATTATTTCTAACACCTAAATTCGATGTTACTTAACCTTATTAACTCGGACTTAAATTATTTGATTAAAATTTAACCGGTAACCAATTCAATTTCATTAAAAGGGAATTTATCAGTTTGAATAAAGTTGTTAGTAAGTTAAATAATTTAGTAATAAGCGATTGTTCGATTATTTCGAATATTAATAGAGTCATATAAATTGTTTATTCAAGGTTAAAAATCGTGGAAAAACAAGTTGAGATAGGATGGATTGCGACAAAGGAATCAAAGGTGAGTTAATCTCACTCAGTTAAATTTAAATTTAAATGATTAAATTTAAATAATTGTTGAATGGCTGAATTGATTGGTGTGCTATAGTATAGTATATTTGGGATTGGAATTTATGTTGTGCTAACATCTGTGGATGCAGGGAAAACAGGTTGGAGGGATTCAACTGGGTCCCTCAATATATAATTAAATTGTTTATTATTCTCTGTTATGATTATTTGGATATTTTGTAATGGATTATATTGGATATTGAATGCTATAGTTGCTTGGATTATTCTGGTACCCTGAATTATCAAATTGTATAGCATGGGATCTGTGGAAAGAAATAATAAAAGGAGTGAATTTTTAAGAAAATAATTATAAAGAATGTAAATAAATTAAAATGAATTGGATAAGAATATTAGTGCTTCAGAATGCTAACTAATAAATTCTGTATATGGAAAGGAATATTTGAATAAACAGAAAGTTAATGAATTTTAATATTCAGTGATATTATTTAAAAGAACAAAACATTTATTTTAAATTTAAGATTTGAATTTTGAAAAGAATAAATAAGAAATTGGGAGAAAGCTGAAATTTTTATATTTCAGTTAAATGATTAAAATCAAACGGAAAATAATAATAATGAAAATAAAGTCCATAATTAATGAATTTTGAAATGAACTGAGTAAGTAAAGAAATTTATTTCAATGGAATAAATTGGAAATCAATTTGAGAAATTGATTTGAGTAATTGAGATTGGAAATTCTCCCTGAATAACCAAGTACGTTCCAAAGTGAAATTTTAAATATAAATTAAAGTTTTTTTTGAGTTGTTTAAAAAAAAAGCAAGTTTTGGGAAAATTTATTATTTCCAATATTTAAATTCTAAAGTAAGTATTTCCTTTAAATCTATTATCGTAGTAATTATTTTAAAGAGTGACTTAGTATTTTTTTAAAAGTGAAAATTAAGTTTTATATTTTATTTAGTAACCTTATTTTCGAATATTAATATCGTATGTATTCTTAACAAATTCTGGAAGTAGTTTTAACTTAAATGTTTTAAAGTATATTTCAAAGTAAAGTGTTTTTTTAAAATTATTTTTAAAATCTAGTTTAGTGTTTGGTTATTTCAGTGGAGATAGTAAATATTTGGGAGATTTATTCTGTAAAAAGGAAGCTAGATTGGAAACTGTTTTCAAAGGGTTGAAAATAGAAAATATCTTGTGAAGATATTTTGAGTCAAATAAATAATTTGGAAATTATTTATTGATTGATGGATGTTTGTGAATATTAATTGATAGTTAAACAACCGACTATCAATATTGGCCAAATGCGTTGATCGTTTCGAAGAGACCGGGATCGAGATTTATTTCTCGAAAACCACTTCGATCCGGTTTGTACGTTTCGTTCGAAAAACGTGTTCGGAGTCGAAGATGGAGTAGTGAAGTGCAAGGGCTAGTCACTACTAATCCTGAGGATATTTCCAAAATGAATGTAGTGGGAGTAGTGCCTTCGGTTCCGTTCGAACCCGGGACGGACTTGTATGGATGAATGCTTGCGAAACATCGTCAGGTGGACGATGGGCATTCTAAGTAAAAACGTTCTAAAGGTAACGTTTAGCCTCAAGCCTCATCAAATGGGAATGACTGAAAATCAGGGGATATGCAGCAAGGTTAGGTGGGTCATGCCCAAGCAGGACAAGATATTTCCCCTGTCTAGATGTCCCTTATATATATCTTCCGGCTTAGTGGGTGGTTGGTCGCGCCAACCACGGGGTTTATCTTGTTCGGGACTGTTCAGTAAGGAATGGTTCCGGCCTTGTGTTGCAGGGGATGAAGGGAGTAATCCTCGGTACGGTGATCTAGGCCCCGTACTGTGACAGTTGGTACCCCAGTGCCTAGTCATTAGTTGGAAATCCATTCTCCCTACGAGCCTTGTACGAGTTTTGTTTGTATTACCCACTTTTGTGGCTAGTAGATGGAGTTTAATCATGTAACAATTTCGGCTATTTATAAGTATTTGTATATAGACCCTATTATAATATCAGAGGATTTCTATAAAAATTGTTTTAGCTATCGTAAGGTAAAAACCCGACATGTTTATTTGTGGCGTGGTCTTACGAGATGCTTTTGTTTTCAAAGGATTTTTGAACTTTAATAATCAATTGGGTGTGATTTTCTCACGCTGGTATTCCAGACTGACTCGGGTGTTATTTAACTGTAATGCTCGGGTCAGACCGAGTATTATAGAATACAGGATATGATGCTGTGGAGCTCAGGAGACGAGCTGGATGACGATACGTATAGTCGTACTTGTTTATATATATTCCGCTGTTTGAGTTATTGTGTACCCATTGTATGTTATTGATGTGAGCTGTGTTGTACTCTGATGATGTAATATATGTAAACAGAAATATTTGATGTTGAGTAAAAATTATATATTATCTATTATATTTTATTCCGCTGCGATGGTTAGATTCTGATGTTGATTTTTGTTTTCTCTTCTTCTACCTCTTCTTCTTAAACCCAAATGGTTCGTATTTCTGTACAACTTGAGTTGATTGTTGTATAATAGTGTTAACTCAAGGGGTACGGATTTGCGGGCTGTTACAGATGGTATGCGTTATTTTCGTAGGGAATATCTTGTTATCTTTTGCAAGCTGCCTGCTTATCTCAGTTCCTTTATGGATCCCAACTTTATTATCTACATAAGTTTTCTATTATGGTATTTGGGTGTTATGGGCTCGTATTACAAAATATTGGTATTCTTATTTGGTTAATGAATTTCACAAAGACTATGCGCTAACTGGGACTTCTTGACATACATTGGTTCCTCATTATTTCACCCTGGTAATATTTTTATGATGTATGCCTTGATGTGTTTGATTTTTTTACCTCTCTTCGACCAACTATATTTGGATTTTTGGTTTTTGGGTTTCTCTTTGGACTTCTGGTCTTCGACATTCAAATTTTTATACAAAACTGAGTGCCAGGCATTTATATTTTCTGTGCATGTGCAAGTGTAGTGTGTAAGTGTTGTATGCCTATAACATTGTGCATGAAATACAAAGTCCAGTTAATGTGATTTAAAAAAATATATCTTCATGCATGTGAATTTGGTTGCCCAGACACTTTGATTATTTCACGTGCACGTGTGTAAAAAAAAATTAAAAAAAAAAGATTCAAGTCAAGGTGGCTTATTTTTCATTATAAAAATTATAACAGCATGCGTGCATTAAAGTGGTGGATATCATAATTCATATGCACCAAGGGTCGTCCATTTTTACTTCATGTGTAAGTCGTATAGCACAAAAATTGTGTGCTACCCATTTGCAAATTGTTTTCAAGTGCATGTAAGCTACGTATGTTTTGTAACTAGAAAGAAAAAAAAGATGAACCCGGGCCATTTTAGTGTGTTACCCCAGTTCGTCTTCTTTTACATCCTACTTTACAAGTTTGCCAGTATCTACAAATGCATTTAAAAAAAGAAAAATTGAGTCCTCACGTTGTGCCAATTAGGTGAATATATTTGCAAGCATTTTGATCAAAGAGGTACGTGTTTTGTGTGAACATGTTGCACGGCCGAACTACCTCGGTGTACGCGTTATGTGCATGCGTATTGAAGTAGTAACTGCATTTTAGAAAAAAAATTAAAGTGCTAGGTCATTAATTATTTGTTAAACCTTTTTAATGTATTTTGTGCATCATTTTTCTTCCAAAGGTGTTCCATCCTGCTTGCATTATGGCATTGCCTTTGAATCCATTTGCGCACGTAAGGGTGGTCTAGACTTATTTTCAATTCATATGTGTTAGCCTGCATGCATCGAAAAACTTTAGTTCAGGTTATAATTGGTTTACATCGTAGTGTGCGTGTATTTATATCAAGTCCAGACTAAACATTATTCTAATTACTTTTTGGTGAGTGCAAGTATATGTTGCACGTAACATGTCAAGGCTGTGCAATAAAAATTATTTATAAGCAGTGCAATCTAGTCATTAATTTTTTTGAACCGGTGTTACGTTTTAAAACGTATTTTACGCCGTAATTTTTATAACGCAAATTTTACACCTGTATTACATTTTTAAAGCATATTGTTTTGATGACATTTTTGACAAATGAAAATTTCTGTTGTTTTGACTTCAATAACCGTCAATTTTAAAGTGAATTTTTAAGCGGTTATCCCTCAACGCTGATGCGGTATCCGTTTTTACGGTGTTTTGTGAAGCGCAATTTCCTCGTCGAAATTGCTATAGTTGTTGCCGTTTTAATCAGTGTTTTAAAAATCGTTTTAAAATAATATTATTTTCAAAAATTTTGCAGTTTACGCTTTCAAAAGAATGAGGAAGCAATTTAAACAATTCAGCAAAATTGAGGACTATGAACCCTTTCTTTTACTGATTCAGTTAATTCCGGACTTGTCCTTTTGAGAACGTAAAATGTTATTTATATAAAATACACACTTTTGCACTTTCAAGGAAACAATGAAGAGATTTAAACGATTTAGCAAAAGTGCAGAGTATGGAACCACACTTTTATTATTTCGGTTAATTTCGGACTCGTTAATTGAATATTTGTTGTTTTGATGATTTTGATGATTTTATTTGGCTTTCGAGCCACTTTGTTGGACCTTCAGGTCATATGTTGGACCTTCGGGTCATATGTTGGACCTTCGGGTCAATACCAGTACTAGACCTTCGGGTCATTTGTTGGACCTTCGGGTCATTTGTTGGGCGCCAAAAATATAGTACTTGGTAGGTTTCGGCCATATGAGATGCACGTGCGGCGTAGCTAAAACTCGCCATCTGCTGGGATCGATCCATCTTTTATGTTGATTTTCTAGTTATCTTATTTTGATTTCTAGATTTTGTGAATGCTGATTTTCTAGTTATCTTGACCGGTTTCTAGATTTTTGTATATTGCTATTTCGAATTCAATTGTGAATTTGGAAATTTATTTTGATGATGTTTAATGGGATTTCTTCCGTTAAACTATGTTGATTACTATGTTGTATAGTCTCACCCGAGACTATTATTTTGTGTATAATCTCATCCGAGATTATAAATTTGCGTATTGCTGTTTTGAATTCAATTGGGAATTTAAAAGCTGATTTTGATGGAGTTCAAATTGAGATTTCTTTATTTGAACTATGTTGATTATTTATGTTGTATAGTCTTGTTCGAGACTATAATTATTTGCTTAAGTGTTGATTAGTATACACTTATTTCTAAAGTTTAAATTAGACTGATCCGTTTATTATTTTCTTTTAAATAATACTCGGGTCAGACCGAGTTATTCCAGGATATTCGCTATCTCTGATTCTGTTGCAGCTTCAGCTTTTGGGATTTCACTCCATCTTTTGTCTAGTCTTCGAGGTGTACTATTGGTGTTGACTCTCATCTCGTGTATGTTGATGTATATGTATATGTACATTGGTTCTTGTGAACCATCGAGTGTTGTAGCATGTATCCAGACTTGTCTTCCGCTAAATTTATATATCTGATATTTCTGTTCTGATGTGATTATACTATCATTGTTGTTGTTATTATGAGTTGTTCTGAATTTTTCTTTAGCCGCTGTAGTTTCGTTTTAGAGTTGGATTGAATTTATATCTTTGGGAGTAATTTTCACAACTCCTATCGATGTAATCAATACTCGTCTAAGGCTAACTTACAAATGGTCGCTTCTAACTAGCCTTATTCTTCGCAATAGCAGACGTTATTCCTTATAATAACCTTTGTTATTGTGAGCATAGAGGTGGGGCATCACAGCCACGTACTATGACAGGTGGTACCCCTATGCCTAGTCATTAGTTGGAAATCCATTCTCCCTACGCATCTTTACGGTTTATATTGTGCCCAACTATTGCTGAAACGTGATATGCAAGCATTTCAGCTAGATTCTATTTTACTTTCTATAGACCCTATTATAATAACAAAGGATTTTAATAAAAAGTGTTTTAGCTATCGTAAGGTAAAAACCCGACATGTTTATTTGTGGCGTGGTCTTACGAGATGCTTTTGTTTTCAAAAGAATTTTAAAACTTTAATAATCAATTTGAGTGTGGTTTTCTCATGCTTATATTCCAGACTGACTCGAGTGTTATTTAGCTTAATGCTCGGGTCAGACAGAGTATTATAGGATACAGGAAAGGATGCTGTGGATCTCAGGAGACGAGCTGGATGGCAATACGTACTTCCGTACTTGTGTTAAATATCCCGCTGTGTATTCAAATTGTGAGGACAGGTTATGATTACTGTCCAGTTGTGTGTTATGTATACTCCGATGATGTAATATATAAACAGATTTGCTTTTGTGTAAAGATCAGTTATTATCTATTATATTTTATTCCACTGCGATGGTAAGATTCTGTGTCATTTGTTTTCTCTTCTTCTACCTCTTCTTCTTTTAACCCTCATGGTTCGGTTTTTCGGGCGTTGGAAAAATCGGGTCGTGATAAGATAGAATAAGGAGCTTGGAAATTTTCTTTATAAACTTTTTCATAACTCCCCGTCCTCTATTGTAAAGAAAGAATAAGTGCATGGTGAATGAGTCTAGCTTGTGGTCTTAAGAAGGTAGATTTTAAATTGCCCAAATTTATAAGTTGATCGGACAAGAAACGATGTGAAACTTCATCTCGATGATCCATATCAACTTCAATCTCATTAATATCGATTCCTTGATAAGGACAATTTAAAATATGACCTTGTCTTTGTAAAGGTAAGAAGATTCTTAGGCCACGTACTATTGACCTAACACAATCTTGATGATTTTGGGGATTATGATGATCCAAATTGAAATTTGCAAGAAAAAGTTTAATCATAAGATAATTAACCTTAACATTGTTAGGAGTATACCCAATTAAGCTATCGAAGTGGAATTGTTCCACCAACTCTCTAACTCGATAAGCTGTAAAATTCGGGAATTTCGTGAATGATCCTTCGAAGATGTTGGAATTCTTCATAGAATTATACCATGAAACAGCAACATCGTTCCATAGCAATTGCCGAATTTGATCTTCGAATGGTTCGGAGGTTGATTCTATAGTACGTTTTGATCTTGGTGCTATTAGAGAGTTATAGAAAAGGTTAAAAGCTTTGAAAGAGTTGAAAATGGGGGCTAGGGTTCTGAAATAATTGGGGATGAAGTAAAAAGGTAATATATAGTGGGTTAAAAAGAAAGGGTATACGTGGAAAGAAAATGGAAGAAGCAAGGTGGAAAAATTGGCTCAGAAAAATTCAGCCCTCTGAATTATTTGATTCAGACGTCTGAATTGGACTGATTTGCAACCCATAAAGAAATAGTTCAAATTCAACCAGATTCAGACGTCTGTTTTGTTTGATTGGGACGTCTAAATCTGGGGTAAATTTTTTCAACCTTGAATATTCAGACATCTGTTTTAAATAAAACAGTCGTCTGAATTTTTTCAAAGGCTCAAAACAGCTTTATTGAATATAGAAAAAATATATATAATCAAATATTTTTAAATATTACAAGTTTAGGACAAACAGAATAAAATAACGAATAATCAATATTATATAAACAACAACAAATTAAAGAGATTTTGAAGAAGAACTTGGAGTATGATATGATTCTTCTTCAATTTTAGTGTTCTCTACAAATGGTCGAAGTGGAGACCATCTGTTGCCACACTCCTAATAATTTGGTGATGTCGGTGGACGTTGTGGTGATGGTTCCCAAGGATTGTGACGATTTAGAGAACGAACAGTAGACGGTTGATGAACTGAGTCTTTGGAGGAAGAACCACAGAATTTTAACGCGACTTGTTCCAAAAAGCTCAACCATTTGGCATTAACATTTTGTTCATAGTATAACTCGCGCTGTAATTCTACTGTTTCTCTCTACTAGTGATGAATATCATCTATTTTCTCTTTTGTAGATGGTGATCCAAAAAAGAGAGACCGTTTTGTTCTTTTAGTAGGTGGAGTATATCCGGTATGATTTGATGGTGGAACAATCGGAACCGGTTCATAAATTGGTATTGGAGTTGGTAGATTTACCGATCCCAAAGAAGGACAAGTATAAGAAAGCTCAGATGATTCGGATTTGTATTGAGATGACATTTTGAAAAAGTATTTGGAACTTAAAAAAATTCTTGAATGAATTCTGGTGCACTAGGAAGAGGAATGGCAGGGAATATATAGTTAGAGTTATAATAAAAATAGAAAAAGTTTGTATGGTTAGGAGAATAATAACCATAGAAAAAGAGGATGAAAAGAAAGGTAAATAGAAATTCAAAAACAAACTAAGGTTTCATAAAAAAACAAAGTAAAAAAGTGGTAGAATAGTAGACTACCGAGTATGAGATCCTGAGTTCGAGTGATCGCCTTTGTCGGTGATGTAGCCTTTGGAGTTGTCTCCAAATGTGACGAGCCTCCATCTAAGTAAGTAATGTTCGATAGCATATCTTTGTCTCATGTCATATATTTTGAGCAACCAATTTCGAGTATCCATTTTCCTCCTTTCTTGCGTGGGACCTCGTTTTCAGTAGCCATGAAGCAAACATTAACTTGCTTGTTTTCACAGTCACTGCTGCTATCTGATGATGATGTATCTGAATCATGCCATGTCACAGAGAATGGTTTCTTTTTCTTATCTTTTTTGCCCTTGTTGAAGTATTTTTTCTTTAGTTCTAGACATTCTTTCTGGATATGAACTTTCTTATGGCAATTAAAACATTCTAGTGCTGATGATGATGGCTTACTTGGAAATTTCCTTTTTCTATTGTTTCTATTTTTTTTCTTCAGAATTTCAAGAACTTTTTGAAATTTTTGGCAATAAAAGCTAGACCTTCTTCATCTGAATCTTCATCCTTTTCTTCTTCAGCATGGAAAGCTATGTTCTTTTTGTCCTGAGCTTGTACTCGTTTTGCTTGCAAGTTCACTTCATAGGACATTAGATTTCCTATTAACTCTTCTGGTTTTATGGTAGAGAGGTCATTAGCTTCTTCAATAGCTAAGACTTTTCTTTCCCATTCATCCGTTAAAGAGTTTAGGATTTTTGATACAATATCAAAATAAGTGAATTTTTCTCCTAATCCTAATAGTGGATGATAAATATCTTGAAATCTGGAGTACATATCATTGATAGATTCATCTTGCTTCATTTTAAAATTTTGAAACTGAATTTTAAGCACG
The DNA here is from genome assembly GCA_030765085.1 of Allium cepa. Classification (NCBI taxonomy): domain Eukaryota; kingdom Viridiplantae; phylum Streptophyta; class Magnoliopsida; order Asparagales; family Amaryllidaceae; genus Allium; species Allium cepa. Next base: position 188,542,411 of record CM060935.1, read on the forward strand.
GAGATTTTGCTTTGTTTGACTTTGTTAGTTCCTTCATGTGTGATTTTAAATGTTCTACATATTTCATAAGCAGTTTGACACATGCTAATACGATTAAATTCATTTCTATCTAGTGCATAAAATAACATGTTTATAGCTTTAGCATTAGCAGAAGCATCTAATTTTTGTGTGTTTGTCCATATGGAGTATTCTCCTACAGGAAGAGTTATTCATCTTGTGTGATATTCCATGATTCAAAGATATTTGATTGCATATAGATTCTCATACGAGTAGCCCAATAATTATAGTTCAAACCATTGAAAAATGGAGGTCACGCAGTGGATTGACCTTCTATAAAACTGGTGTTAGTGCTTATAGTGCTAGTGTAACGACCCGTAAATTTTTAATAATTGAAATTCTTAATTTAATGAGATTTTGAAAATTTAAAATTGAAGAAAATAAAAAAAAATTGTGAAATTTTAATAAAAGTTGTGATGCAATAATGAAAATAGTTAAGAGGAAACGTAAAAGGTTTATTTAAAATTAATAATTTATGAATTTGAATGAATTTCCAATTTAAAGAAAAGTAATTAACCGTTACTTTATGATAATTTATGAAATAACGGAAAGAGTGAATAATAAATGAACGTAATTAGTAGTATGAAAATAAATGGCAACATTGATGTGTAAGTAATAAAGGCTTATTAATGTGATTAAAGGGTAACGATAATGTTTATTGTATGTTACCTATTGTTAAATGAAATTTGAAATAAATTTTTAATAAATGTAAATTAAATAGGAACATAGATTTATTTATAAGGTAGTAATTGATGTATGAAATATTGAAGTATGTAATGTAACAGATATCATAAGTAGAATGTAATAAATTAGTGTATATATGGAAAAATAATCTGGGTTGATAAGTAACGAATTTATAAAGGCAATGGAAAGCAAATAGGTGACAATTAATATAGGTTTATTCATTTAATGTGTAAATAAACTTTGGTAATCAATTACAATAAATCCAAATTTAACATTTTGTTAATATAAATTTAAGTAATGTTAATTTTATTCATAATATGAATTTGTTGATTTAATAAATGGAAACTTTGATTTGGGAATAATAAAAGCTTATTAATGTGAATAAAGTATTAACGGTAACGATTTTGGAAGTTACCTATTTTGTAGCTGGTTGATTTTAAATTGGAAATCCGTTACAAAAATTTATAATCTAATATTACGTTAATGTAACTAAGGTAATTATTAATAAATTGAATGCAAGTCAAATAAATGGAAATAATGGAGATGTATACTTAGTTACAAATTGAATATATGAAACAAAATGTAAGCATTGGATTAAATTAAGGAAATTAAAGTATAATAAATGGTCATTGAATAAAATCAATGTCCGTTAAGTAATTATAATGTTTATGGTTGATAATAAACGTTACTGTAGTGATTATTAAAATAATAACGGAAGTGTGAATTGACCAAAATATAATAAATGGAGATATAATACTCAATAAATAAAGGATGGAATGGGAGCACTAATGTAATGAATGTAAAACAATTATTATAAGTGAACCATTGATTTAGTCTATTAAATTAAAACGGGCAATCAATTGCAATAAAATTCAAATTGAATGTTACGTTAATGTAAATTAAATGTTATGCAATTGAGATAAAGAAATTGGAAAAATGTTAATGTATCTGGATATGTGCCAAAATAAATGGCACCTAAGATGATAATATGATGAATAGTGAATTTAAAGAATGGGTATCAGGATTTATTTATTTATTTGAAATTAAAGTTAAATAATTGAGTTTATTGAAATAAGTAGATTTTAACATTTAATTTTTCGTTAATTGAACTGAAGATGGAATAAGAAAATATTAATGCAATAGTTTTGAATCCAATGATAAATCCATCTATTTGACAATAATGAATGGATATAATTTTGATTGATGTAATTAAATGGAATTTTTGAAAATTTATTTATAAATTCTGGATTAAATAAATTAAGGTTAATACTGGAATTGATGAATAAACTAACTCTAAATGGACACCTAAATTGTTTAAATTAGTGTAAAGGACTAAGAATTTTAAAATGATTAAATTGGTCAATTATAGAATGTAAAATGAAAGTTTGACTTAATTAATTAATTATTTATTTATTTATTTAATGTAAAAAATAGCCATTTTGGCCACTGACTCGGATTTCAACGAAACCAGTTTCATCGGATCTGTATCGGTGAATTATTGTAGGATTTCAAGTTTCGTAGCGATCAGACTTATCGTTTGATCGTACGAACATGAAACGCCTTGAAATCAATGAAATTGAAATCAATTGATATCAATTTTAAAATATTGATTTTAGCATAACTTCTTCATACGATGGAATTTGGACTTGAAACTTTTTTCATCACGTTTAAAATATTTTAAAACATCAATTTTGATATACGGGTTGAACCAGTTTCGTTCCGGAGTCAGAACGGGCTTTTTGGGCCACTTTGTCGTTAGCACGTATATTCAACCCGATCCATCTATTCTATTTCAATTTGCCTATATATATCTTGCTATAAACCCTAGCAGCCTCTATTCCTCATTTTTATACCTACAGAAACTGTTGTGCTTCTCTTCCTCAATGGCTGTAAACCCTAATTTATCCAATTCAAATTTCAATTCAAAAATCAACTTCGAAAATTCAAACTCCTCAGAAAAATTTGAAAAAATATATATCGAAAATTTCATTGATACAAACCTACGTCTATTGTTCATTTTTTGAGACAGTGACCGGATTGATCAGAAATCGCGGTCAAAGTCGAATGGGGCGTTTTTGATTTCGACGTCAATCAACGAAATTGAAAACTAGGTATTGTAGATCTAGTCATGGGCTTCCAGATGGTGGTGGTCGCTTGACTTGAATAGAAGCGTGGTGGCCGGAATTCGCGAATTAGGGTTCGAAACCCTAGAAATTTAGGGCAGCGGCGTAATGTGACCGGGGGTCAGGGGTTTTGGCCAGGAGGTACGGCCGTAGGATGCGGTCGTGATGGAGGTGATGGCGTCGACTATCTTGGTCGGTGGCGACCTAATTTCTTGGTCAAAGTTTAGCGTGGATGGGTTACGTGCGTTCTGTACACGTTGGGAAGAAAGGGAAACACATGGATGTGCAGGTGACATGGCAGTGTTCGGTTTGTTTTTTATTAATTTCTTTATTCAAGTTTTGATTTTAATTTGTTCAAATAATCATAACTTTCTCATATGAACTCCGTTACACGCGTGATTTTTTTGTTAGGATCGTAATAAAATTCATGACGCTTTGGCACTGGTTTGGATAAATTTGGAGACTGTTCAAATTTTTGGATTAAATTGGATTTAAATTCAATTTAAATTCAAAAGGTGAGTGTTTTAACCCACTCACAACTTCTAAAATTTCTTATGTTTGTTAAATTGATATATGATGTGATTTGAAATTTATTTATAACTGTTTGGCATATATTTAATCATCATCTCAGTTAAATTGCATTATTTGAATTTAATTGTTATTCAACTTACTATTGCATATAAACTGCCAGTTAAATTAATTTATTATTGAATAATAAACTGTCAGTAATTGATTTTTATTTATTGATGTTATTATTTGAATTTGGATAATGTTTGCAACAAATGGTTAATGACTGATATTGGGTGAATGGATATCGTATTCTATATTGTTATAAACTGCAAGTTATTATGCATTCTCATTTCATTCAGGATCGCAGTTTGAAATGATATATAACCGTAATTTTATTTTTAAATTCCGGATTGAAATATAAAATATCCGTATCACTTGACAATAGGATAGAAAATTTTATACAGACACCGTGGTCTATATATATAAAAATATTTTAAATGATTTCTATGGTTTTGGAAAGGAATATACGGTTTATTAAATACAAATTTTGATGTTATATAAATATTATTTTATATATATATAGTTAAATTCTTGAATTTAAGTTATGTATAAAATTTATTTAATAAAAATGAGTTTAACAATGGAGTTGATTGTTTTATATTATATCGTTTAGTACCTATTTAAGATTTTGTATGTATAGAGTTTTTAAATGACTTAAATGAAGTTTAAGTTGGAAGATAAATATGAAATTGGTTTAAATTGAATTATTTAAGAATTGTACTTGAAGAAATTTGATTTGAAGTTTAAATAAAAATGGATATTGTAAAGGGTATGATTCTTATAACTTGATTCGGTTCAAAGTAATCTAAATGAATGTAAAGTTGAGATAAAAGGATTTATCAAGTTAAATAAATTGAAGGAATATCCATTTGTTTGAAGTTAAAAGTTTTAATTAAATTATATTGGATTTATTAAGTAAACATTTCAAATCTAAATAATAGCAATTGAATATGAAATTATCAAAGAATAAGTTTGAAATGGTGGAATAATTAAAGCTTTGATATGTATGAAAATTATATTGGTTTATTTGAGAATTTAAATCTATATTTGAAATTGATTTCTGAAGATGAAGAAGCTATTTAATTATATAATAAAGTAATTTAATACTTAAACCATTGAAGTATATTAAGTTATGTTTCAAAGCTATAAATATCAAGGTATATAGATTTGGAAATGCTATGATTTTTGAAAAGGATATATTTGAAATAAAAATGATATCATTTTGATTTGGGTTTTTAAATAGAAATTATATCGTATTTATATGATTTTGAAATGGATATTTTATTCTGGTTTTAAAATATAAACTATTTTGAAAAGACCGCGGTGTTGTAATAACGTTTGGTTGTTAAAGAGATCGGGATCGGAAATTGTCATACTCTCTGCCAACTCCGAAAACCACTTTAACAACCGTGTACGCGGTGGAGATTCCAGAATGAAGTAGGATGGTGGAGGCGTTTCCTTTGAGGTAAATACGTGGACCCGACTCCCGTGAGTTGGCATAAGGTGGCTAAAACAGGAGCGATTCTCGGGCCAATGAGGTAGCACCTTTGATCGGACACATCCCTTCGATTTTATACTTTGACTTTTGGATTGATTCGGTGGCCACTTTTGATTTTTTTTTATTTAGGGGCGTGGCTCAAGGTGGGCGGTAGCTGCGCGCTACGCGTCACCACCAGCCCGGATAGCAATTGGTATATCTACCTTGGCATTGCCTAGTTGTGTCGTGTCACCTACCATACCGAGCCTTTACTACGAGTTTCTATTTTTGTCGTACCTATGGAGTGTCTTCTCGTACTCTCTCGATCAGGTGATATGCAGGCACTGTGTAGACTATTGGCACTATTACGTGTTAAGGTGGAAAATGTAAAGCCTTAACGCTATTTTAAAGTAAGTTTATTTTACTAATAGAAACTATCATAATAGCGAAATATTACTACATAGTAAATAGTTTAACGGATCCTTAGGAGATTTAAATCCGAGCATCCCTTGAGTTACTGCACTCATATTTATTTCTGTTGATTTAACTCACATAAGATATTTTAGTTCTGACTCGAGTGTTTTGTCATTCCAATTCGCTCGGGTCAGTCTGAGCATTTCAGGATTCGAAGATCTTAGCTCTGGAGGACGAGGACGAAGATTTATATTACAATTATCTAATATATTATTCCATTATACCATTTTATTCCGCTACATTGTTATTACCATTTGGTATGTGAACTTTGATATTTAATGTATAAGAAAAATCAAATGTTTTGTAAAACATTTTATGAACTGTATATTGATTATTATATTTTATCGTTCCGCTGCAAGATTCTATTTTGTTTTTTTCTTTCTCTACTTTTTCTTATTTACCCCATAACAATCCGCTCCTCCGTATGGTTTGAATTGGCACGTGTGTCGATTTAAAGCGTGTGAAAAGGCGAGTCGCTACATCTAGTATCAGAGCTTTGGTTTAGCGATAAGCCTTAGCTTTATGGGGTCTGACTCTTTGTTAATAGGGTAGCGATGATGAGTCGCTGAGTGTGTATATATATATGAGAGAGCGTATTTGTTAGTGTTATAAAAATGTTTTATATTGTGTTAGTTTGTTTCATTTTGTATTTGTAAATTCTGGTTGGTGCATGGGATGTTATGACATAAATAGGGATTTCTAAACACTTAATAGGACAGACCGACACAATATTTGTTTTGCATATAGGCGAATGAAATAATTTTGCCTATTATATTTTCTATATATATAAAATAAATTTTTATAAATGATATACATATTTGGTTGCAATATATTAGTTGTTAGGTAATGAAATTTATAAATTATAGTTGAAATAAGATTGAAAATGAAATAAATGAAAATTGGAAATTTAGAACTTAAGTTCCGGGGTATTGAGAATTTCTTTTGAATGATTTTGAAATATAATAATAATATTATTAGAAATATTTTCTATATAAATATTTTAATTTAATTTGAAAAAAATGTTTTAAGAAGATTTTTGAAAAAAATTTAAGTTATGTACTTCCCTCTCTATTGTTGGAAAATAATTTCGGTGATGAGTGCACGCATTATCGACATTCATTTTCGAGTTTCGAAGTGGGAAGGCCACTGTTGTAATTTTACTGCAGATTTATTTTGATAATCAAGTTAAAAAAAAAATTATTTGTTATGAAAATAATTGGATATATATAAGTTGTAAGTATATACGTTTATCTACTATTTTAAAATGATTTTGAATAAAACCCGGTATTTAATCCTTAAGTTCCGTTAATTAATAGTTTCAATTAAGTGTAGTAAAATGGAATGTAACTAGTTAATAATTGAAACCTCTAAAGGGAATAAGAGATTTAATGCTAAGTTACAAACTAAATAAAAAGAAAAATTAAATTTGGAACACATAAAACAAAGGATATTATTATTGAACATTTAATTAATTAAAAGAATTAAGTAAAACTTGTATAAGTTTCAATTACATTCTTAAAAAGCATATATAACTTACCAAATATTAAAAGTTGAAATGTTTAATAAGAAAATGTAATGGGAAATTGCACAAGAAAAATTTATATAATGGAAGGGTTCAATGAATCACCTTAATAAATAAGAATTTGATGTGTAGTGTTATAAACATGAGTGAAATTGAAAAGACTACTAATTGAAATAGAAAGGTAAGTATTATAAATGGAATTTAGTAATAAATGAAATGAAGTAGTATAAATGAATGATAATGAACTTAAGTAAAAAGTTGACGCTATATATAAATAAAATAAGTAGGAAAATGAATACTGTTATAAGTGAAATTAAGTAATAAATAAATGGATGTAATGCAAATAAAAGAAATTTTCATTATGTATGGATAAATGAAAACTGTAAGAAATAAAATGTAAATAAAGATAAACCATTATATGAATGAAAAAGAAATCAAACAAGAAAGGTATGGATGGAATTAATGAGAATAAACTTAATCTATTGTTTGTGATTTGTTGTTTGTTTGGTTTATGGTTGTTTGGGCAAGGATACTATAAATTGTTTGGATTAATGAATAATCTATTTAGTTCACTTAAGACTGTTGAGTGAAGGGTACACTTAGTAGTTTATTTTTATTCCGTACAATTTTAAGTTTTGAACCCGAGCAACTATTTGTTTGTTTGGTATGAATGAATGTTTGATTGTGTTGATTTTTATGTGATGGTTGTATGCCTTGTTGCAAGTGATTGTGTTATATTGATTTGTTGTTATGATTGAAACAACCTTAAATATTTTATTTTATATAATTTTTAACCCTTTTTGGATTATATAAGTGAAATACAGGTTATGGAAGCAGTTGCTACTGCTTTTGATTTCATAATTAAGCGTTAATTGCCCGACAATTATGTAAGTTTTCGGATTAAGGTTTATAGCGTTATTATATTGTTTTCCCATGTTGGGATATATACTTTGGAAAATATATGTTGTATATTGTTATTTTTGGTATTATATTTTCTCCCGAGTCTCTCCGTACAAAGGAGACTCTGCTGAAATTTTCCATAAATTTTGGACTTAGAAATTTTTTGAAATTGTTTTTCAAACTTTATTAATTTGAATATAAAAGATTTAATTGTTTATAAATCTATATATTTTATTTAATTTATCCAATTCTGTAAACTTATTGTTATGAATATAATGTTTTAAATAAGATATACTGATTTCTTAATTCTTCTTTCCCCTTCTTTTTCTTTTCGGGGACGAAAAGTTTTGAGTGTGGGAGAGTGTAACGACCCGTAAATTTTCAATAATTGAAATAGTTAATTTAATGACATTTTGAAAATTTAAAATTGAAGAAAATAAAAAAATTTGTGAATTTTTAATAAAAGTTGTGATGCAATAATGAAAATAGTTAAGAGGAAACGTAACAGGGTTATTTAAAGTTAATAATTTATGAATTTGAATGAATTTCCAATTTACAGAAAAGTAATTAATTGTTACTTTACGATGATTTATGAAATAACGGAAAGAGCGAATGATAAGTGAATGTAATTAGTAATATGAAAATAAATGGCAACATTGATATGTAAGTAATAAAGGCTTATTTATGTGATTAAAGGGTAACGGTAATGTTTATTGTATGTTACCTATTATTAATTGAAATTTGAAATAAATTTTTAATAAATGTAAATTAAATAGGAACATAGATTTATTTATAAGGTAGTAATTGATGTATGAAATATTGAAGTATGTAAATGGATATCATAAATAGAATGGAATAAATTAGTGTATATATGGAAAAAATAATCTAGATTGATAAGTAACGAATTTATAAAGGCAATGGAAAGCAAATAGGTGGTGACAATTAATATAGGTTTATTCATTTAATGTGTAAATAAACTTTGGTAATCAATTACAATAAATCCAAATTTAACGTTTTGTTAATATAAATTTAAGTAATGTTAATTTTATTCATAATATGAATTGGTTGATTTAATAAATGGAAACTTTGATTTGGGAATAATAAAAGCTTATTAATGCGACTAAAGTATTAACGGTAACGATTTTGGACGTTACCTATTTTGTAGCTGGTTGATTTTAAATTGGAAATCGGTTACAAAAATTTATAATCTAATATTACGTTAATGTAACTAAGGTGATTATTAATAAATTGAATGCAAGTCAAATCAATGGAAATAATGCAGATGTATACTTAATTACAAATTGAGTATATGAAACAAAATGTAAGCATTTGATTAAATTAAGGAAATTAAAGTATAATAAATGGTCATTGGATAAAATCAATGTCTGTTAAGTAGTTATAATGTTCATGGTTGATAATAAACGTTACTGTAGTGATTATTAAAATAATAAAGGAAGTGTGAATTGACCAAAATATAATAAATGGAGATATAATAGTCGATAAATAAAAGATGGAATGGGAGCACTAATGTAATGAATGTAAAACAATTATTATAAGTGAACCATTGATTTGTTACGTTAATATAAATTAAATGTTATGCAATTGAGATAAGGAAACTGGAAAAATGTTAATGTATTTGGATATATACCAAAATAAATTGTACCTAAGATGATAATATGATGAATAGTGAATTTAAAGAATGGGAATCAGGATTTATTTATTTATTTGAAATTAAAGTTAAATAATTGAGTTTATTGAAATAAGTAGAATTTAACATTTAATTTTTCGTTAATTGAAATGAAGATGGAATAAGAAAATATTAATGCAATAGTTTTGAATCCAATGATAAATCCATCTATTTGACAATAATGAATGGATATAATTTTGATTGATGTAATTAAATGGAATTTTTGAAAATTTATTTATAAATTCTAGATTAAATAAATTAAGGTTAATACTGGAATTGATGAATTAATTAACTCTAAATTGACACCTAAATTGTTTAAATTAGTGTAAAAGACTAAGAAATTTAAAAATGATTAAATTGGTCGATTATAGAATGTAAAATGAAAGTTTGACTTAATTAATTAATTATTTAATATAAAAAATAGTCATTTTGGCCACTGACTCGGATTTCGATGAAACCAGTTTCATCAGATCTGTATCGGTGAATTATTGCAGGATTTCAAGTTTCGTAGCGATCGGACTTGTCGTTTGATCGTACGAACGTGAAACGCCTTGAAATCAATGAAATTGAAATCAATTTGAAAATATTGATTTTAGCATAACTTCTTCATACGATGGAATTTGGACTTGAAACTTTTTCCATCGCGTTTAAAATATTTTAAAACATCTATTTTGATATACTGGTTGAACCAATTTCGTTCTGGAGTCAGAACGGGATTTTTGGGCCACTTTGTCGTTAGCACGTATATTCAACCCGATCCATCTATTCTATTTCAATTCGCCTATATATATCCTGCTATAAACCCTAGCAGCCTCTATTCCTCATTTTTATACCTACAGAAACTGCTGTGCTTCTCTTCCTCAATGGCTGTAAAACCTAATTTATCCAATTCAAATTTCAATTCAAAAATCAACTTCGAAAATTCAAACTCCTCAGAAAAATTTGAAAAAAATATATATCGAAGATCTCATTGATACAAACCTACGTCTGTTGTTCGTTTTACGAGACAGTGACCGGATTGACCAGAAATCGCAGTCAAAGTCGAATTGGGCGTTTTTGATTTCGACGTCAATCGATGAAATTGAAAACTGGGTATTGTAGATCTCGTCATGGGCTTCGTGATGGTGGTGGTCGCTTGACTTGAATCGAAGCATGGTGGCCGGAATTCGTGAAATAGGGTTCGAAACCCTAGAAATTTAGGGTGGCGGCGCGACGGCGTAAGGTGACCGGGGGTCAGGGGTTTTGGCCAGGAGGTGTGGCCGTGGGATGCGGTCATGATGGAGGTGATGGTGTCGACTATCTTGGTCGGTGGCGGCCTAATTTCTTGGTCAAAGTTCGGCGTGGATGGGTTAGTGCGTTCTATGCACGTTGGGAAGAAAGGGGAATGCGTGGATGTGCGGGTGACGTGGCAGTGTTCGGTTTGTTTTTTATTATTTCTTTTTTCAAATTTTGGTTTCAATTCGTTCAAACAATCATAACTTTCTCATACGAACTCCGTTTCACGCGTGATTTTTTTGTTAGGATCGTAATAAAATTCACGATGTTTTGGCACTGGTTTGGATAAATTTGGAGACTTTTCAAATTTTGGGTTTAAATTGGATTTAAATTCAACTTAAATTCAAAAGTTGAGTGTTTTAACCCACTCACAACTTCTAAAATTTCTTATGTTTGTTAAATTGATATATGATGTGATTTGAAATTTATTTATAAATGTTTGGCATATATTTAATCATCATCTACGTTAAATTGCATTATTTGAATTTAATTGTTATTCAACTTATTATTGCATATAAACTGCCAGTTAAATTAATTTATTATTGAATAATAAACTGTCAGTAATTGATTGTTATTTATGGATGTTATTATTTGAATTTGGATGATGTTTGCAATAAATGGTTGATGATTGATATTGGGTGAATGGATGTCGTATTCTATATAGTTATAAACTGCAAGTTATTATGCATCTCATTTCATTCGGGATTGCGGTATGAAATGATATATAACCGTAATTTTATTTTTAAATTACGGATTGAAATTGTCACGACCCGACTTTCCACTTCCAGAAAATCGCGTCATGAATTAAGAAAGAAAGGGATAGAAGAAGAAAAGAAAGAAGAGAAAGAAGAAACAACACAAGAATCTCAACAGCGGAACAAATAAATTATATTAATAACCAAAGTATTACATAGTATACATTAAATATCAGAGTTACACAGACATATACAACACATACTAGACAGTTATAAACACCTGTCTAGTTATTACATCTCAATCACAATACATAACAACTCAGAGATACCAACACAGCGGAAAACAATATAACTATACGCAGAAGCCTCCTGCTCCATATGCTCCTCCACAATTCGTCAAAGCTAATCCTGAATCCTAACCTGAATTCCCTTGGCTACTCGTAAAAATTTGAGTACCCAAGAGTTATAGAAAAACAGAAATAACTCCGGGTCAGACATGGGTCTGGTGTGAGTAACAGGTTAAAGTTGCTTAACTTTGAAAAACCTTTGAAAAGAAAAGGTATCACGTAAGACTTCCCACACATAAACATGGAAAAGTTTTTACCTTACGCTAACCAAAACATTTGATAGGAAATCCGATGATATTATAATAGTGTCTAGGGTTTTCAAATAAATAAGAAATAGCCGAAATTGTTACATTCATTAAATTCCAGCTACTAGCCACAAAAGTGGGTAATACAATCAAAACCGTTGGCACTTATTGGATTTTGGATTCCATCAATGGCAGGGCTACTGGGGTACCGCCCGTCACAGTACGTGGCCTAGATCACCGTACCGAGGATTACTCCCTTCATCCCCTGCAACACAAAGCCGGACCCGTTCCTTACTGAACAGTTCCAAACAAGACTACCCCGCAGTTGTGATCAGCAACCGCACCACTAAGCCGAAAATAAAGGGACCTCTAGACAGGGATAAATCTTGCTCTCAAGTGGGGGCTACCCACGAAGCTTTGCTGCACCTCCCCTGTTTTAGCCATTCCCGGTTGATGAGGCTTGAGGCTACGATTACCTTTATAGGACATATCACTTAGAATGCTCATCGTCCACCTGACGATGTTCTGAAAGCATTCAATCCATACAAGTTCGTTCCGGGTTCGAACGAAACCGAAGGCATTATCTCGTTACACTCATTTTGGAATCACCCTCAGAGTTAACGACAATAACCCTTGCACTCTAATCCACCATCTCGAATCTATAAGTGCTATTCTGTCAAACTCATTACGGAATCACCCACAGAGTTATACTGACGTATAGCCCTTACACCTCGAGTCTTCACTCGCTCCATTTGGATTCACGACCTAACGTTATTTGGAATCGATGTGGTTTTCGGATCCCAAATATGGAAACCCGATCCCGGTCTCATCGAAAACCAAAGCGTGTCTTTTAAGGTCCAAGTTGTTTTAAGTTTAAAACAATTCAATTCATTATCTAAATATACACAGATAGATAATTCACAACACAATAGATAATCAACATTATCATTACCAACAGATAATTCATATCAAAACAGATAATCTATATTATCATTCAAAAGCAACCAATGCATCCATATCACATACACTACTAATCTCATAACTGAGATTACAAACCATACATGGCAATCAATACCAATCATCAAACATAAGCAACTATCTAATGATCATTCCATTCTATAATTAATTTAAAATGAATTAAATTAATTACTTACTCTCTAATTAATTTAAAATAAATTAAATTAATTAGTTCATCATTAAAATCCTGCTTATCTTAATCATCAATTGATTACAAATCAATTTATAAATCACCATCTCAATATTCATTTCAATTAATCCTTATTGATTAATAATTCCCTAATTACAATAAGTAATTAGCATTTAATATTAATTATACCTTAATTAATCAATTCCAAATTACATCATTAATTAATTAATTAATGATTTCTAATTTCATTTAATCAATCTCAAATATAAATTAATTACATAAGTAATTAATCTTCAACTTAAACCATATATATTAATCACCCATGATTAATATCCAATTAGTAATTAACTATTTTAATTACTCCTCCCATAATTAATTACTCTTAATTAATTATTCTCATTAATCACTTGATTAATTTCAAAGTAATTTAAATCAAAATTACTTCTATAATTAATATCTTTAATTACATCCTGTAACTATTAATTAATTACTTCTCTAAGTAATTATAAATTCATTAATTACATAAAGTAATTATCAAACAATCAACAATGGTTTAAATTAATTAAACTTAATTAATCTAAACTAATCACCTTAATCAAATTAATTACACCAAGTAATTAATTCATTAATTACTTTTATTAGGTAATTAAACAGTTGATTATTATTAATTAATTAATCTAATTAACTATTAAAATTAATCACATTAATTAATTGTTAAATAATCTTAAGTTAATTATCTTCATTAACATTTCTTAATTACTTAATTAAGAAATTAACTTATAATTAATCATTATTAATTAACAACTAATTAATATTTAATTATAATTTAATTAATCTCTAATTATTAATTAATTAAGTGTTAATTAAAATCTTAATTATCATTAATCACTTGATTAAATAAATCTTAATCATAAATTAAAACTTAATTAACCATTCTAAATTATAGATTAATTAACCTTAATTAATTAATCTCAAATCTTAATTAATTAACTTAAAAATTATTAATTACTTAATTAATCATCCACATTATTAATTAATTAAATAATTAATATTCCATTTAAATTAACTAAATAATTTAAATGAAACCAATTTCCTTAAGTTCAAAATTAAGAACATTCTCCTTTCTACAAGTATTTTAAATACTTTGTTTCAAATACAAATTTCACCCAAGATTCAAACTTAAAATTTAAAACTTTATTTTAAATTTCATTTCCATTATAAACTTACTTTTAAATTTCAAACAGAAAACAGTTTCTGTTTGGTTTAAAACATATATATTAAATTCTAGAATTCAAAAATATTTCAAATTCAAGAATTATACCATTTACTTCAAATTCAACTTTCAGGTTTAAACATTTCAGTTTTGAACTAAATCTTACCAATTTAAAACTTTACTTTTAAATTTAAATAAAAACAGAAAACAGTATTTGTTTTAGTTAAAAACCCAACTTGGATTTAAAAGCATTTCAAATTTAGTTCAAAGATTTAAAATTTAAAACTTAATTAAATTTTCAAATTCAATTTCAAGTTCAGGTCTTATTTTCAGATTTTTGTCTTGCCATTTACTTTTTTTCTTCATCTTTATAAAACCTGGAAACAGGTTACTACTTTTGCTTAAGACCAAATAATTTCTTTTCAAAATTTAAATTATTTCAAACCTAAATTTAAACTAATTAAATTTCTATTCAAATTCAGTTTACACTTATACTTAGTTCATGTTTTAAACTACATTTTTAAAAAACATACTTTTTAAAATTTTTAAAACTGGAAAAAAGGTTCTGTTTAACCCTGAAACATTACAACCCGAGCTACCACCTAATCTACTTCGAGTCAACTCCATCCCTACTCCGAGTTTCTTCTCAAATTCCCCGAGACAGTCACGAGCTTCCATAACCCTGCAACAAATAACACACCCCTTCATCACAAACATGCACATCACCTCTGTGCATCCACTCCCCTACTCCGGCATCACTGACGATCAACTCAGGCCATCCTCCATCGACCCAAAATCCCTATACCAACATTCAACCTTCAAATCCCCAAAATCCAACTTGAATTTGAATTCAAGTTTATAAACCAAACTGGAAAACATCTCCCCCTTTCAGTGACCAACCTGTCAACGGCGGATTCATCCAACTCCGGCCACTAATACCCACCAAACTCCGGCAGCAACAACATCAACACATAATCTATCTATACCCAAAAAAGTATTGAACTCGAATCACTGAGGGAACCACAGTCGAACAATCTTAGTGACCCAAATAAACTAGGGTTCTAAACCTGGAAACTCAAATTACAACATCAAAACTCATTTTCAACTTGATCCCATAATTTCCCCATAACCTATGATAGCTATACTATCTCCATAACCAAATTCAATCAATTTAATAGCATGCATCATCAGTACTTAACAAAAATGAAAAATACAGGAGTTTCAAAACTGCATTTTGTACAAAGCATTAAAATTTGTAATTTTTGAGTTAAAATTCTTGAATTCACATATTGTTTTAATTAGTAAACATGAACAATAAATTACAACATCTGAATTTTTCTCTATATTAATTATTGCTCTGTGTAACCTGATTCCCCAGGTTACAGACAAATTTGTTTAGTTTATATGATATTTTTAAAGCTTATCCTATTCTAACATGAACAAGCTATGTCCAATTGTTTTAAATCATAGTACCAACAAGCTACAGAAAACTCAGGGATCAATATGAGTTTGAAAGTTGCAGAAACCCACATGCACAGCCATCAATTTGAACACAGGCAGATATTCAAAGAAATCTCATATGAATCTATTTGCAATTTTTAAAACATATACACAATTCAATCCATCAGATAAACAAGCAATGAAATCCTACTAAACTTATTTAAATTAGGTGTTACTCACCTGAAGTTGCAGAGTCCAGATTGAGAATTTATCAATGCAGAAAGCTTTAACTTGAATGCTTTTTAACCTTAGTACTTTGACTTAAAATTTCATGCATGTTTGATCTTTGAACCTTAAGCTACTGATGTCTTCAACTTGCATGTTTCCAGATTTAAAGAGTTAAATGCAGACCTCTTTCTTTTAAAATGTTGATGCAGATGCCAATTTCCAGTTTGAAGATTCATGAATGCAGATGCAAATCCCCCCTCAGGTTTTAAAGAAAGTGAATGCAGGCTTCAACTTGAAATTGCAGATGCAACTTGAATTTGTTGCATGCAGTTCAACCCAGGTTGTTTCATGAAAACATGCAGGCTTGATGCTTGGTTTAATGTATGCAGATTTTTAGAAAGAAAATGCAGGTCTTCATGTTTTCCAGATTGAAGAAATTAGAGTGATTTGAAGATGAATATGTTATAGATTTGAAGAATGCAGATTTTCTTGATTAATGCAGATTTGTATTTTTGAGGAGTATGCAAATTTGTTATGCATTGATTTTCAGGTGGAATGTTAATGAAATGAAAAATGAGAAAAGAAAAAGGAAAGAAAACATGCAAGTTTTAAATAACAATATTTGATTTAAATTAAAATTAAAGAAAAACAAATTTTGACACATGTAAAAAAAAATGGACACATGTTAACTCCCTATCTTAAATGCTTAACACATGTCTTTTAAATGGTTATGTTATTAAAATTAAGACTAATGAATATTTAAACTTAGATAATTAGTTCTTATATTCTTTAAACAATCTATGAAAGATATTATAACTTATATGAATACATGCTTATATTTAAAATTTGTATTTTAAATTTACAAATTAAATTAACAAATCAAATTTTATAAAACAATATTTTAAAAAGAATAACACAAACATTTTGTAACTTATTTTAATATACAACTTATGTTAAAATGAATTTTAAACAAATTAAAACATTTATCTCACATATTAAAAATCATATAGTATTTTATTAAATGTTTTTGAAAAGCTTAATATTAAAAATAAATCTCAATTCCTATTTTCAAAACATTAAAAAGATGCTATACTAATTTAATTAAAATCAACTTGTCTATTTAAAAATATATAAATACATATACATTTCTAAATAGAAAACAATTTATTAGTTTATTAAAAATAATTTCACAAATTATATATTTAAATAAAGAAGATTATTAAATCAATATCAAATTTATTAACAAAAATTACCAATTCAATTTAAATTTAAACTCAGATTATTAAATTTAAATTGTCCAAAATTCCGGGATATTACAATCCTTCCCCCTTAAAAGAATTTCGTCCCCGAAATTTAAAACAAAGGAAATTTAATAATCTATATACAGATTTAATTTTAAAACACAGCATATGTTAATCATATGCCAACAACCAAAGCAACCAATTCACACAATCAAAACAAATCTAATTATCCAAAAGAATTTTGGATAAAACTTTCACGAGTTTCCCCGGTATATATATATCGGGATACTCGCTCTATAGAATCCAATCAATCAATACTATTAAGCTATAGAGCTTCTAACAACAATTCTATACAGAATATCAGACTACAAACGAGTCTGACTCAACAAACAAACCATCCTAAACTAGTGGTTCTACAACCAGAAATATCAAACACGTACTCCCTTAGAGATACGCGAAACATACTGAATCCCAGTTATCCTAACTGGCAATCCAACTCCAGAAAACCAAACACTGATCTAACCCAAATCTCAGAAGAAACCAAACCACTACGGAGCTAGCTTCTCAAACTTATAGCTCCCTGGATCAGAGAAAAACTTATCCCAAATCCCAATATCCGATTCCAGAATCCAAATTCTCCATCTCTTATCCATAAAAACTCTTCGGACGATCCTGGGCTACCAACATCCATCCTAATCAGCTCAACTCTTGCTGATTCCAACAGAAATAGACTGAATCCAAAACAATCCAATGATCTCCTCAAGATCACTCCAAAAACCAAGAACACACACTCAACTTCTCAACAACAGAAGACAAAACAAACTCTCCTCATCTGAAAAAAAACAAAACAGAAGCATTCCCAAACTGCTTCCGCTGCGCAACTCTGATCCGAAACAGAAGAAAATGCTGACGAAGAGCACAAGCACAGACCAGACAACCCAGCACAGAAATATGGTTCCACATATCCATAAAGAAAACTCAGATGTTCCTTCCAAACTTGAGTTACTTCACCAACTTATATCTCAAGGAACCATCTATCTACTAACTGAACCACTAGTTCCATCCTGGAAAGAAAACTCGATCTCCAGATGCAGACAAACTTCTGACTTCCTGGAAGAAACCCGGACAATCTCCAACAATCCAAAGAACAAACTATCGCAAGTCACTTTTGCGATCAACTCAGCCTAAATCCAAAGAAAACTGCTCTCTCTCAACCAAACAGAACAGCTTATGCTGGCCTAGCCAACTTACCAGAGAAACGGATTCACTCTGCTGCTTCTGAACTCCACTTCAGAAAACTACCCAGCCAGAAGACTCCTTACCAACACAGAACACTCTGCTAAACTCAGCTACATCACCGAGCAGACTCACCTCTTACTCTTGTTCCAAAGAAACATCTTCGGAACTATCCATAGTCACTGCATCTCATCACGCAGCTACTAATTCCTAAGATATCAAGATATCATCACTTACTTGCTTCTTCCCTACCAACAGATCAAAACTCAAATCTGTACTTCAAAGATGAACTCCGAACCTTTTTACAGGTTACCTTCAGAGATCGATGAAGTCCTTAAACCAAACAAAACTTACTCGAGACGGTATTAGGTCTACAGTCTCGACAAATACACTTCCAACCTCAAACATTCAAACTCCAACCAATGGTAGTCATGTTACACACACTTCTACCTCATATACCTTTATAACTTATATTGGAAAAACCTGAACAGGTAATCCAACAAATAGGTAGAACCAAATATATATATATATACATATAAAATTACAAATACGCTCTCTCAAGATAGACACCACTACAGAGCCTAGGTATTCACTCAACCTAACGCTCCCTAAAGAAAGACACACTTCAGAGCCTAGGTATTCACTCAACCTACAGCTCTGATACCAGCTGTCACGACCCGGCTTCCAAATACCAGGAAGCCGCACCGTGAATTAAGAAAGAAAGGGATAGAAGAAGAAAAGAAAGAAGAGAAAGAAGAAACAACACAAGAATCTCAACAGCGGAACAAATAAATTATATTAATAACCAAAGTATTACATAGTATACATTAAATATCAGAGTTACACAGACATATACAACACATACTAGACAGTTATAAACACCTGTCTAGTTATTACATCTCAATCACAATACATAACAACTCAGAGATACCAACACAGCGGAAAACAATATAACTATACGCAGAAGCCTCCTGCTCCATATGCTCCTCCACAATTCGTCAAAGCTAATCCTGAATCCTAACCTGAATTCCCTTGGCTACTCGTAAAAATTTGAGTACCCAAGAGTTATAGAAAAACAGAAATAACTCCGGGTCAGACATGGGTCTGGTGTGAGTAACAGGTTAAAGTTGCTTAACTTTGAAAAACCTTTGAAAAGAAAAGGTATCACGTAAGACTTCCCACACATAAACATGGAAAAGTTTTTACCTTACGCTAACCAAAACATTTGATAGGAAATCCGATGATATTATAATAGTGTCTAGGGTTTTCAAATAAATAAGAAATAGCCGAAATTGTTACATTCATTAAATTCCAGCTACTAGCCACAAAAGTGGGTAATACAATCAAAACCGTTGGCACTTATTGGATTTTGGATTCCATCAATGGCAGGGCTACTGGGGTACCGCCCGTCACAGTACGTGGCCTAGATCACCGTACCGAGGATTACTCCCTTCATCCCCTGCAACACAAAGCCGGACCCGTTCCTTACTGAACAGTTCCAAACAAGACTACCCCGCAGTTGTGATCAGCAACCGCACCACTAAGCCGAAAATAAAGGGACCTCTAGACAGGGATAAATCTTGCTCTCAAGTGGGGGCTACCCACGAAGCTTTGCTGCACCTCCCCTGTTTTAGCCATTCCCGGTTGATGAGGCTTGAGGCTACGATTACCTTTATAGGACATATCACTTAGAATGCTCATCGTCCACCTGACGATGTTCTGAAAGCATTCAATCCATACAAGTTCGTTCCGGGTTCGAACGAAACCGAAGGCATTATCTCGTTACACTCATTTTGGAATCACCCTCAGAGTTAACGACAATAACCCTTGCACTCTAATCCACCATCTCGAATCTATAAGTGCTATTCTGTCAAACTCATTACGGAATCACCCACAGAGTTATACTGACGTATAGCCCTTACACCTCGAGTCTTCACTCGCTCCATTTGGATTCACGACCTAACGTTATTTGGAATCGATGTGGTTTTCGGATCCCAAATATGGAAACCCGATCCCGGTCTCATCGAAAACCAAAGCGTGTCTTTTAAGGTCCAAGTTGTTTTAAGTTTAAAACAATTCAATTCATTATCTAAATATACACAGATAGATAATTCACAACACAATAGATAATCAACATTATCATTACCAACAGATAATTCATATCAAAACAGATAATCTATATTATCATTCAAAAGCAACCAATGCATCCATATCACATACACTACTAATCTCATAACTGAGATTACAAACCATACATGGCAATCAATACCAATCATCAAACATAAGCAACTATCTAATGATCATTCCATTCTATAATTAATTTAAAATGAATTAAATTAATTACTTACTCTCTAATTAATTTAAAATAAATTAAATTAATTAGTTCATCATTAAAATCCTGCTTATCTTAATCATCAATTGATTACAAATCAATTTATAAATCACCATCTCAATATTCATTTCAATTAATCCTTATTGATTAATAATTCCCTAATTACAATAAGTAATTAGCATTTAATATTAATTATACCTTAATTAATCAATTCCAAATTACATCATTAATTAATTAATTAATGATTTCTAATTTCATTTAATCAATCTCAAATATAAATTAATTACATAAGTAATTAATCTTCAACTTAAACCATATATATTAATCACCCATGATTAATATCCAATTAGTAATTAACTATTTTAATTACTCCTCCCATAATTAATTACTCTTAATTAATTATTCTCATTAATCACTTGATTAATTTCAAAGTAATTTAAATCAAAATTACTTCTATAATTAATATCTTTAATTACATCCTGTAACTATTAATTAATTACTTCTCTAAGTAATTATAAATTCATTAATTACATAAAGTAATTATCAAACAATCAACAATGGTTTAAATTAATTAAACTTAATTAATCTAAACTAATCACCTTAATCAAATTAATTACACCAAGTAATTAATTCATTAATTACTTTTATTAGGTAATTAAACAGTTGATTATTATTAATTAATTAATCTAATTAACTATTAAAATTAATCACATTAATTAATTGTTAAATAATCTTAAGTTAATTATCTTCATTAACATTTCTTAATTACTTAATTAAGAAATTAACTTATAATTAATCATTATTAATTAACAACTAATTAATATTTAATTATAATTTAATTAATCTCTAATTATTAATTAATTAAGTGTTAATTAAAATCTTAATTATCATTAATCACTTGATTAAATAAATCTTAATCATAAATTAAAACTTAATTAACCATTCTAAATTATAGATTAATTAACCTTAATTAATTAATCTCAAATCTTAATTAATTAACTTAAAAATTATTAATTACTTAATTAATCATCCACATTATTAATTAATTAAATAATTAATATTCCATTTAAATTAACTAAATAATTTAAATGAAACCAATTTCCTTAAGTTCAAAATTAAGAACATTCTCCTTTCTACAAGTATTTTAAATACTTTGTTTCAAATACAAATTTCACCCAAGATTCAAACTTAAAATTTAAAACTTTATTTTAAATTTCATTTCCATTATAAACTTACTTTTAAATTTCAAACAGAAAACAGTTTCTGTTTGGTTTAAAACATATATATTAAATTCTAGAATTCAAAAATATTTCAAATTCAAGAATTATACCATTTACTTCAAATTCAACTTTCAGGTTTAAACATTTCAGTTTTGAACTAAATCTTACCAATTTAAAACTTTACTTTTAAATTTAAATAAAAACAGAAAACAGTATTTGTTTTAGTTAAAAACCCAACTTGGATTTAAAAGCATTTCAAATTTAGTTCAAAGATTTAAAATTTAAAACTTAATTAAATTTTCAAATTCAATTTCAAGTTCAGGTCTTATTTTCAGATTTTTGTCTTGCCATTTACTTTTTTTCTTCATCTTTATAAAACCTGGAAACAGGTTACTACTTTTGCTTAAGACCAAATAATTTCTTTTCAAAATTTAAATTATTTCAAACCTAAATTTAAACTAATTAAATTTCTATTCAAATTCAGTTTACACTTATACTTAGTTCATGTTTTAAACTACATTTTTAAAAAACATACTTTTTAAAAATTTTAAAACTGGAAAAAAGGTTCTGTTTAACCCTGAAACATTACAACCCGAGCTACCACCTAATCTACTTCGAGTCAACTCCATCCCTACTCCGAGTTTCTTCTCAAATTCCCCGAGACAGTCACGAGCTTCCATAACCCTGCAACAAATAACACACCCCTTCATCACAAACATGCACATCACCTCTGTGCATCCACTCCCCTACTCCGGCATCACTGACGATCAACTCAGGCCATCCTCCATCGACCCAAAATCCCTATACCAACATTCAACCTTCAAATCCCCAAAATCCAACTTGAATTTGAATTCAAGTTTATAAACCAAACTGGAAAACATCTCCCCCTTTCAGTGACCAACCTGTCAACGGCGGATTCATCCAACTCCGGCCACTAATACCCACCAAACTCCGGCAGCAACAACATCAACACATAATCTATCTATACCCAAAAAAGTATTGAACTCGAATCACTGAGGGAACCACAGTCGAACAATCTTAGTGACCCAAATAAACTAGGGTTCTAAACCTGGAAACTCAAATTACAACATCAAAACTCATTTTCAACTTGATCCCATAATTTCCCCATAACCTATGATAGCTATACTATCTCCATAACCAAATTCAATCAATTTAATAGCATGCATCATCAGTACTTAACAAAAATGAAAAATACAGGAGTTTCAAAACTGCATTTTGTACAAAGCATTAAAATTTGTAATTTTTGAGTTAAAATTCTTGAATTCACATATTGTTTTAATTAGTAAACATGAACAATAAATTACAACATCTGAATTTTTCTCTATATTAATTATTGCTCTGTGTAACCTGATTCCCCAGGTTACAGACAAATTTGTTTAGTTTATATGATATTTTTAAAGCTTATCCTATTCTAACATGAACAAGCTATGTCCAATTGTTTTAAATCATAGTAGCAACAAGCTACAGAAAACTCAGGGATCAATATGAGTTTGAAAGTTGCAGAAACCCACATGCACAGCCATCAATTTGAACACAGGCAGATATTCAAAGAAATCTCATATGAATCTATTTGCAATTTTTAAAACATATACACAATTCAATCCATCAGATAAACAAGCAATGAAATCCTACTAAACTTATTTAAATTAGGTGTTACTCACCTGAAGTTGCAGAGTCCAGATTGAGAATTTATCAATGCAGAAAGCTTTAACTTGAATGCTTTTTAACCTTAGTACTTTGACTTAAAATTTCATGCATGTTTGATCTTTGAACCTTAAGCTACTGATGTCTTCAACTTGCATGTTTCCAGATTTAAAGAGTTAAATGCAGACCTCTTTCTTTTAAAATGTTGATGCAGATGCCAATTTCCAGTTTGAAGATTCATGAATGCAGATGCAAATCCCCCCTCAGGTTTTAAAGAAAGTGAATGCAGGCTTCAACTTGAAATTGCAGATGCAACTTGAATTTGTTGCATGCAGTTCAACCCAGGTTGTTTCATGAAAACATGCAGGCTTGATGCTTGGTTTAATGTATGCAGATTTTTAGAAAGAAAATGCAGGTCTTCATGTTTTCCAGATTGAAGAAATTAGAGTGATTTGAAGATGAATATGTTATAGATTTGAAGAATGCAGATTTTCTTGATTAATGCAGATTTGTATTTTTGAGGAGTATGCAAATTTGTTATGCATTGATTTTCAGGTGGAATGTTAATGAAATGAAAAATGAGAAAAGAAAAAGGAAAGAAAACATGCAAGTTTTAAATAACAATATTTGATTTAAATTAAAATTAAAGAAAAACAAATTTTGACACATGTAAAAAAAAATGGACACATGTTAACTCCCTATCTTAAATGCTTAACACATGTCTTTTAAATGGTTATGTTATTAAAATTAAGACTAATGAATATTTAAACTTAGATAATTAGTTCTTATATTCTTTAAACAATCTATGAAAGATATTATAACTTATATGAATACATGCTTATATTTAAAATTTGTATTTTAAATTTACAAATTAAATTAACAAATCAAATTTTATAAAACAATATTTTAAAAAGAATAACACAAACATTTTGTAACTTATTTTAATATACAACTTATGTTAAAATGAATTTTAAACAAATTAAAACATTTATCTCACATATTAAAAATCATATAGTATTTTATTAAATGTTTTTGAAAAGCTTAATATTAAAAATAAATCTCAATTCCTATTTTCAAAACATTAAAAAGATGCTATACTAATTTAATTAAAATCAACTTGTCTATTTAAAAATATATAAATACATATACATTTCTAAATAGAAAACAATTTATTAGTTTATTAAAAATAATTTCACAAATTATATATTTAAATAAAGAAGATTATTAAATCAATATCAAATTTATTAACAAAAATTACCAATTCAATTTAAATTTAAACTCAGATTATTAAATTTAAATTGTCCAAAATTCCGGGATATTACAGAAATGATAAATATTTGTATCACTTCACCATTGTAACGACCCAGAATTTTTATTAATTTAAATTTGAATATTTAATTAATTTTAAATATTTATAAATGAATTTATAAGTCAAATAAATTTTAATTTGAATTATTGGATTTAATTGGATAATTTAATCGATAATTTAATACGTTAAATTATGGAAATAATTGAAAATTGAGTTAAATATGATTGAAAATGATTCGTAAAATTTTATTTTATCATACTGGAGTTATAGAAATATTTTAGAACTTTTAAAATCGAATTAAAAGTTAATTTGTGAAAATTGAATATTTTAATATTTAATAATCGACTATAAAATAGCCAATTTTTGAACAGTCTCAGAATTGAACGAAACCAGTTCCATTGGATCCGTAATAGTTAGTTATTACCGGATTTCAATTTTCGTGTCAATCGGAGCTATCGTTTGATCGTGGCAGCTCGAAACGCATCGATTTATTTTTAATTTAAATTTGGCGAGTCAAATTAGCCATTTTTCAAAAAGTCTCGGATTTCGACGAAACCAGTTTCATCGGATCCGTAATGTGATATTATTGTAAGGTTTCAAATTTCAAGTCA
Organism: Allium cepa; assembly: GCA_030765085.1. Lineage (NCBI taxonomy): Eukaryota > Viridiplantae > Streptophyta > Magnoliopsida > Asparagales > Amaryllidaceae > Allium > Allium cepa. The sequence goes on from CM060935.1 coordinate 188,568,109, forward strand.
ATTGGATTTACCGTTTGTCCGGTACGAATTAAAACGCCTAGAAATCGATTTAAATCGGTTTAATTTAAATTGAGCGTTTTCAGCCATAACTCGCACATACTTTCGAATTAGCTTCCGAAACCTATTCCATTGTGTCCGGAACGCGGGGTAAACCTTAGAAACGCTAGTTACGGCGCCTAAATCGGAGTTCGGAATTTCCGGGATGAATAGTGTCGCTCGTTCTCTTATAAATAGACCCACCTCTTCATAATTTGCTAAAATAAGAAACCCTAACCCTAATTCAAGTTGCTAGCCGCCACTTTATAATTCTAAGGCCAGAAATCATTCTTCTTCATCTCTTAATCTCTTCCAATCCATCAAGAATTGGCCAAAGTTGTTAACTACAACATTGAAGAGCATGGAGAGAGCTTTAATTTCATACGGTGATGATCGAGTTTGGAGTTGCGTAGAGGGAGCTAGAGGTGGCCGTTCCCATCAGTTTTCGCACGCATTCCCGTGCTCTACAGGTGGCCAAGCTTCACCTAGGGGGGGGCGAGTATAGAGGAGGAGGAGAGCTTCGACATGGGAGTGGTATGATGATGTATAGTTGAGTGATTGGAGTGCAAATGCTAACCCTAATCTACATGTTGGGTTCGGCCTCAATTTGCACGGCCTGGAGATGATAACGTGATTGGGGAAGATGAACCTGGGGCCGTTGGATCTGGATCTAGTGGCTAGGATGAGCTGGAGGTTAAAATATATAAGTTATGTTGTTATTAGTTTATTTAAATTCGAGCAATCTTGTAAAATCAATAACTTTTTCATACGAGGTCGAAAAAATGCAAACTCAGTTGTGTTGGAATCGTATGGACGAGCATTACGCGATGGAGTTGGTTTGGAGTCGTTTGGAGTTAGTGAGAATTTCGGGTAAAATTAAACGCGCGTTTAATTTTATTCGAAATAAAAGCTGAAACGAAATTAAAACCAAGGTGAGAACTTCTCACTCAATCGAATCAGTTTCGATTTTATTTTAAATAGTTAGATTTAAAATATTTGAATGCATGTTTGAATGATGATTGATATCTATTGATTGTTAAAATAGACATTATACGCCGTTAGTAAGCGGATGTTATTTATTAAAAACATATACCGCGAAAATTTCATAAACAGTGAAATTGGTATTATATATAATATCAATATATATATATATATTGGCATATGTATATATTGCAGTTGTTGATTTCCCGCATTTTTGTTTAGCGGATGAGACCCTATTACGCCGTTATTAAGCGGATAATATTTAATAAGAACATGTACCGCGATAATTTCGTACTGGAGCGAAATTGGTATTGTGCTAATGTTTTTGGATGCAGGAAACAGGTTGGAGGGATCCAACTGGATTCCTCAACAGTATTTATTTGATTTTCAGATATTTTGATATTTGATGGATTATCATATCGATATATGATATCGTTGTTAGTCGTGATTGACTATTTGGTGTGTAGCATCATTGGACCCAGATTTTGGGATTTTAAAATGGTTTTAAAGTGATTTTTGAAAATATACTATATTTTTGGAATTGATCCATTATAAATAAATAAACGTTATAATTTTTAAAGTTATAAAATTATGGTTTTTGTGAAATATAGTTAAAAGCTGGTTTTTGAGAAATATGAACCAATGATTTTATAAAATAGTTTAAACTGGATTTTTGAATTTATTATTAAAAGTTTGAATATAAGATTTATAAAATTTGATTATTTTATAAATCAAGAGAACGGTAAAATTTTAAAGGAATTTAAAGACGTTTAAAAGAATAATATAAATTAATTTATATTAAGAGATTTATAAATGGATATTTATAAATTGAATTATGGACATTATAAAACGAGTTTTTATAAGTGTTTGAATGTAGTGAAAATGAATTTCATAAATGAATGAAATTTATAGAATTATAAACTGTGAAGTTATAAATGAAATTTATAAATAGTAAGATTTATAAATTTGTGAAGTTAATTGAAGAATAGATTTGGTTAAATAAATGAATCTTATAAGTTATAAGATTTATAATTATGAAGTTTAAAGAACGATTTTATAAAATAATCATTTTATAAGTATTTAACTTATAATATAAACATTTAGTTTATAATTGAGTTATAAACTGAAATATTTTAATAAAGGAATTTATAAAAAAGAAGTTTTAATAAATAAATAGAAATGGAATTTATAAACGTAGTTTTATAAATTCGCAAACGGCTTATTTTGATAAGAAAATTGTTGAAACCTATTAATGGAGTTATATTCACGTTGTAAACAGTGAATAATCCTTTGAATTAAAATGAATAAAAGAATGAAATTTGTTAACGAAGTTTATTCACATTTTTGAATAGTGAATAACACGTTAAAGGAAATGTTTTGGATTGGTGTTGTAAATGGAATTAAAACGACCTAACGATGTTTTTAAACATGTTGAGATTCGAAACCATAGATTTCATCATTCATTGTTGAAATAGACGTTTTCGAGAAATAAAAGGAAATGGTGGACTATAACACTGTTGTTATAGTAAATGATTTCCGAAAGGAAATGTTTTGTATAGTATTGGGATTTATATATCTATTTTAATTTCGAATCCCTATACTAGTGATTTTGGGTTGTCGTAACGATGTTTTACGTAACATTCGTTTTGGCCCAAATAAATATGTTTAAGAGAATGATTTTCTTAAAGAATGAATTATATACTTAATTCGATTTAAGTATATTGAATATTTTCCAAGGTTGAAAATAAAAAGATTTGTGAATTACTTATGAATAAATAAGTATGGAAATGTTTTCCAATAAGAAGTGAATATTAGAATTTATCTTTTTGAAGATAAATCGAAATGAATTATTGAAATCGTATATGCATAGATATTTTGGAAATATAAATTCATTATGGAATTTATATGTGAAAAGTGGAATTTGTACAAAAATAAATATTGATTTATTTTTGAAGTGTTGAAATTATATATCTAGTAAAGATATTTTGGAAAATAAATAATTTGGAAAATTATTGGAATCTGGTGATGTGTGCATATCCATTGATAGTTCAATAACCGACTATCAATATTTCCCTTTGAATGGGTAATTGATGTGATTTGATTGAATGTGAATGCTACACTTATTTTTTTGAATAAGCGCTCACTATTCGGGTTAACCGGGAAAGGACCATGGGGTCGTATAACCCATTCCGAATATGTGATACGTCGTTGTGAATAGCATTGAAGATCGGTGTTGAAGACCCGGTATTTGCGAAAGCGATAGGATGACCTGTCGATTGACTCTGCACCGAGTTGCTCCGGTATTGAGTTCTCCATATGTGATGGTGAATCCGATCAGGATTGTGAATATCCGGATTGCAAGGACTTCTTTGTAAGTGCCTTCGGTTTTGTTCGAGCCCGGAACAGACTTGTATGGATTGTGTGTCTGACATTACAAGTTGAGATATAAAGCCGATTTCTTTCAAATATATTTTTGTTGGTGGCGGAGAATTTATTCTTTTAGCTTAACACCCTTCTTTGAGACGTATGTGCTCAAAGGTTATATAGTTGAAGTTATCAGCGATATATTCCCAATTTGGTAATGTGACATGCTGAGTGTTGCTGAAATGATCATTGTGTTGATTATTTGTGATAGGATCGTTTATTTGATCGTCTATCCTTGTGATCATTGTGTTGATCATTTGTTGACCCAAAGCATGGCTTTTGTATAAAGTATGTTTTTGTGGACGTGAATTCGTCGAGCCTCACACCCCGTGAATGGTCAAAACAGGAAAGAAGCAGTAAGGTTATGAGGGGTAGCACCCTTTAGGATGTGTCCATTTCCTTCTGGAAAAGGGTGGTATCATGGTATGGAGCCCAGATACTTACTCATGTTGAAAACACTTTATGATTGTGTGAATTGATTACGAGCGCTCGGTTGACAAAGGTCCCAAAGGACCGGGGGATGGCATATTCGGTCAGTTGTTACTCAGTTAGGAGTAACCCGGCCTTGTGTTGGTAGAGATCCGGTTTGGTTCTCGGGGATGTCCATCCAGAGGCATTCTCATGTGGCAATGGGAAGTTCCTTGGCCTGATCATTCGTTGGAAATCCAATTCCCAATACGAAACTTGTACGGTTTTAGTTGTAGAACCTGCCATCTAATATGGTAGCTATTAGTAGGCATAATATAATGGTACCTATGCTGGCTAAGATTTATATTCCACTTTCGAAATGAATTTTTCCTACACTATGCACTAATAATAATATCAAATGCTCTTTTTAAATGCGTATCAAGCATGTTTGACTATCATAAGGAGAAATCTTCTCCAAGTCTGCGTTTGCATTGTGTGTGTGGCAGGAGGTCTTATGGTAGTCTCATTTTTAAAAGCATTGCGAATTGATTTAAAAATATTCCTCTATTTTGATTTTAAAGTAAATAAACTGTTTTGAGTTCTCACACCAGTCTCATGACTGACTTGGAGTTTATTGTTTTCCTTCCTAAACTCTGGGTGCCCACCAATTTCCACACGGGCAGTTAAGAGTTAAGGTTTATCAGGATATTCTGGATATTCTGGAGTTGCTGGAGGCAAGCTGGATGGCATGGCATATTACTACTATATAGTATTTCTTTTTCCGCTGCACTGTTTGTTGTTGTATGTTGTTGTACACTCTGATGATATGATGTAATGAAATGTGATGTAATGTAATAACTGATATAGTTCTTTGTTTAAAGATTTTTCATTCATTATTATATGTTGTTCCGCTGCGAATTGTGAGATTCTGATGTTGTTCTGTTGTTTTCTGTCCCGTCCTCTTTTCTTCTGTTTTTCTCCTTTTTCTCTATCCTCTTTTCGTTCTATTTCTCTTCCGTTTTATTTTCTTTTCTCTCTATTTTCTTATCTTCTCTTTCTATCCTTTTCTTTTCTTTTTAAAACCCATAACATTCCGGTTTTTGACCTTCGAATTCTCGGCAGTCGATAAAGTGAGTATCGATGTTGAATTTTCGAAAGTCGAAAAATTTCGGGGCTGTTACATTTGGTATCAGAGCTGATGGTTAAGCGACAACCATGGTTCTGTAGGGTATTAATTCATTAGAGATAGAGTCAGTAGTGCTCTAGAATGAATTTGAGTGTAATAATAGCTATGAGAGCGTATTTGTTAGTGAATATGAAATTGTTTTATATTGTGATGATTGGTTTGTTGAGTGGTATATGAACTTTCGTCAGCACAGCCTCGAAACTGAACCGAAGGGGTTTCTAAACACTTGAATAGAACAATTCGGCACAATATTATTTTAAATTGGGTGAATGAAATAATTTTACCTTAATTATATTTTGAATATAAAAGAATAATTTTTCGGAATTATTAAAGTGTATATAAGTTGATTGTTAGGTTGTTTGAATAATCTAAATAAAAGAATAATTGTATAAGCAAATGAATTATAAGAATTGAAATTATAATTAAAGTGATTTACAATTGTGAAATAAACTTATATATATAAGAAGTGAAATTATATGAATATATTTATGAATATGAGTTGTAAATAAAAATGAATTTAAGGTTAATGATAGATATGAACTTAAGTTATGTGAATAGAAATTCAACTTTTGTAATTGAATGAATAAATTGAATGTTAATCAATTGAATGTGAATAAATTGGAATGGAACAATTAATGAAAGTGTTAATTCATTAAAATCTAATTTTATTGGAAGTTGAATAAAATTGAATGAAAATCAATTTAATAAAACCAATTGGAAAGTAAAGATGTTAAACCAAAATGAATGTAAGTGAAGCAAAGAAATTTGGTTGAAATTAATATACTTCGGTTGTTATTTGATTGTTAGTTGATTGTATATAATTCATTAAGTAGTTAATGAAATTGGAAGCTAAAGTAATTGAATTCAAATTGAAAGTAAATAAATTTGAATAGAATTGAATGTGAATTAGATTTAATTAGTGAATGCAAACTAATTAAAATTGAGAATGAATGTTAGTAAGAACATCCAATGTAAATGAATCAAATGTGATTAAATTGAAAACCATTTCATTTAATATTAATGAGAATATGAATGAATATAGATTTAATAGATGATTGATGTTTGCATTTGTTGTTTAGTTGCATTTGCTATGTGACATATATAGTTATCATGTTGCTATATGTGGTATATTGAGATTATTGTCTATATGCATGATTCTCATGTTGTTTGTTAAGTGTTTAGTAGGTGCGGATCGCGTTTGCTTCGCATTTGGAGCTCGCTTTTCCGCTATATTAGCCGTATATGCTTGCTAATAAAAATATAAGGTACATATCTCGGATTAAATATCGTACTTTTACACTTTTTTCCCTTCGGGATGCCTCATTACTTGATGAGATGTATATTTGTGATATATATACTGTCATTTTTTTTTCGGATCGAGCCGCGCAAAGGAGACTATGGCGAATTTTTTCGAAAATTTAAGGCGTTAGAAAAAATTTGAGAAAAAATGGGAAAATTTTGAAAACTTTAACTTTAATTTTGAAATTGAAAGTTAAATGATATAGTTGTTTTTGAAAAGATAACTAAGTATGATTTGAAAACTTAGTAAAGATTTGAAAGAAGTTTAATTATAAATTTTGGAAAGTTAATAAATTCTGTAATCTTCTTACTTGTAATTTCGGGGACGAAATTCTTTTAAGTGGGGAAGATTGTAACGACCCAGAATTTTTATTAATTTAAATTTGAATATTTAATTAATTTTAAATATTTATAAATGAATTTATAAGTCAAATAAATTTTAATTTGAATTATTGGATTTAATTGGATAATTTAATCGATAATTTAATACGTTAAATTATGGAAATAATTGAAAATTGAGTTAAATATGATTGAAAATGATTCGTAAAATTTTATTTTATCATACTGGAGTTATAGAAATATTTTAGAACTTTTAAAATCGAATTAAAAGTTAATTTGTGAAAATTGAATATTTTAATATTTAATAATCGACTGTAAAATAGCCAATTTTTGAACAGTCTCAGAATTGAACGAAACCAGTTCCATTGGATCCGTAATAGTTAGTTATTACCGGATTTCAATTTTCGTGTCAATCGGAGCTATCGTTTGATCGTGGCAGCTCGAAACGCATTGATTTATTTTTAATTTAAATTTGGCGAGTCAAATTAGCCATTTTTCAAAAAGTCTCGGATTTCGACGAAACCAGTTTCATCGGATCCGTAATGTGATATTATTGTAAGGTTTCAAATTTCAAGTCAATTGGATTTACCGTTTGTCCGGTACGAATTAAAACGCCTTGAAATCGATTTAAATCAGTTTAATTTAAATTGAGCGTTTTCAGCCATAACTCGCACATACTTCCGAATTAGCTTCCGAAACCTGTTCCATTGTGTCCGGAACGCGGGGTAAACCTTAGAAACGCTAGTTACGGCGCCTAAATCGGAGTTCGGAATTTCCGGGATGAATAGTGTCGCTCGTTCTCTTATAAATAGACCCACCTCTTCATAATTTGCTAAAATAAGAAACCCTAACCCTAATTCAAGTTGCTAGCCGCCACTTTATAATTCTAAGGCCAGAAATCATTCTTCTTCATCTCTTAATCTCTTCCAATCCATCAAGAATTGGCCAAAGTTGTTAACTACAACATTGAAGAGCATGGAGAGAGCTTTAATTTCATACGGTGATGATCGAGTTTGGAGTTGCGTAGAGGGAGCTAGAGGTGGCCGTTCCCATCAGTTTTCGCACGCATTCCCGTGCTCTACAGGTGGCCGAGCTTCACCTAGGGGGGGGGGCGAGTATAGAGGAGGAGGAGAGCTTCGACATGGGAGTGGTATGATGATGTATAGTTGAGTGATTGGAGTGCAAATGCTAACCCTAATCTACATGTTGGGTTCGGCCTCAATTTGCACGGCCTGTAGATGATAACGTGATTGGGGAAGATGAACCTGGGGCCGTTGGATCTGGATCTAGTGGCTAGGATGAGCTGGAGGTTAAAATATATAAGTTATGTTGTTATTAGTTTATTTAAATTCGAGCAATCTTGTAAAATCAATAACTTTTTCATACGAGGTCGAAAAAATGCAAACTCAGTTGCGTTGGAATCGTATGGACGAGCACTACGCGATGGAGTTGGTTTGGAGTCGTTTGGAGTTAGTGAGAATTTCGGGTAAAATTAAACGCGCGTTTAATTTTATTCGAAATAAAAGCTGAAACGAAATTAAAACCAAGGTGAGAACTTCTCACTCAATCGAATCAGTTTCGATTTTATTTTAAATAGTTAGATTTAAAATATTTGAATGCATGTTTGAATGATGATTGATATCTATTGATTGTTAAAATAGACATTATACGCCGTTAGTAAGCGGATGTTATTTATTAAAAACATATACCGCGAAAATTTCATAAACAGTGAAATTGGTATTATATATAATATCAATATATATATATTGGCATATGTATATATTGCAGTTGTTGATTTCCCGCATTTTTGTTTAGCGGATGAGACCCTATTACGCCGTTATTAAGCGGATAATATTTAATAAGAACATGTACCGCGATAATTTCGTACTGGAGCGAAATTGGTATTGTGCTAATGTTTTTGGATGTAGGAAACAGGTTGGAGGGATCCAACTGGATTCCTCAACAGTATTTATTTGATTTTCAGATATTTTGATATTTGATGGATTATCATATCGATATATGATATCGTTGTTAGTCGTGATTGACTATTTGGTGTGTAGCATCATTGGACCCAGATTTTGGGATTTTAAAATGGTTTTAAAGTGATTTTTGAAAATATACTATATTTTTGGAATTTATCCATTATAAATAAATAAACGTTATAATTTTTAAAGTTATAAAATTATGGATTTTGTGAAATATAGTTAAAAGCTGGTTTTTGAGAAATATGAACCAATGATTTTATAAAATAGTTTAAACTGGATTTTTGAATTTATTATTAAAAGTTTGAATATAAGATTTATAAAATTTGATTATTTTATAAATCAAGAGAACGGTAAAATTTTAAAGGAATTTAAAGACGTTTAAAAGAATAATATAAATTAATTTATATTAAGAGATTTATAAATGGATATTTATAAATTGAATTATGGACATTATAAAACGAGTTTTTATAAGTGTTTGAATGTAGTGAAAATGAATTTCATAAATGAATGAAATTTATAGAATTATAAACTGTGAAGTTATAAATGAAATTTATAAATAGTAAGATTTATAAATTTGTGAAGTTAATTGAAGAATAGATTTGGTTAAATAAATGAATCTTATAAGTTATAAGATTTATAATTATGAAGTTTAAAGAACGATTTTATAAAATAATCATTTTATAAGTATTTAACTTATAATATAAACATTTAGTTTATAATTGAGTTATAAACTGAAATATGTTAATAAAGGAATTTATAAAAAAGAAGTTTTTATAAATAAATAGAAATGGAATTTATAAACGTAGTTTTATAAATTCGCAAACGGCTTATTTTGATAAGAAAATCGTTGAAACCTATTAATGGAGTTATATTCACGTTGTAAACAGTGAATAATCCTTTGAATTAAAATGAATAAAAGAATGAAATTTGTTAACGAAGTTTATTCACATTTTTGAATAGTGAATAACACGTTAAAGGAAATGTTTTGGATTGGTGTTGTAAATGGAATTAAAACGACCTAACGATGTTTTTAAACATGTTGAGATTCGAAACCATAGATTTCATCATTCATTGTTGAAATAGACGTTTTCGAGAAATAAAAGGAAATGGTGGACTATAACACTGTTGTTATAGTAAATGATTTCCGAAAGGAAATGTTTTGTATAGTATTGGGATTTATATATCTATTTTAATTTCGAATCCCTATACTAGTGATTTTGGGTTGTCGTAACGATGTTTTACGTAACATTCGTTTTGGCCCAAATAAATATGTTTAAGAGAATGATTTTCTTAAAGAATGAATTATATACTTAATTCGATTTAAGTATATTGAATATTTTCCAAGGTTGAAAATAAAAAGATTTGTGAATTACTTATGAATAAATAAGTATGGAAATGTTTTCCAATAAGAAGTGAATATTAGAATTTATCTTTTTGAAGATAAATCGAAATGAATTATTGAAATCGTATATGCATAGATATTTTGGAAATATAAATTCATTATGGAATTTATATGTGAAAAGTGGAATTTGTATAAAAATAAATATTGATTTATTTTTGAAGTGTTGAAATTATATATCTAGTAAAGATATTTTGGAAAATAAATAATTTGGAAAATTATTGGAATCTGGTGATGTGTGCATATCCATTGATAGTTCAATAACCGACTATCAATATTTCCCTTTGAATGGGTAATTGATGTGATTTGATTGAATGTGAATGCTACACTTATTTTTTTGAATAAGCGCTCACTATTCGGGTTAACCGGGAAAGGACCATGGGGTCGTATAACCCATTCCGAATATGTGATACGTCGTTGTGAATAGCATTGAAGATCGGTGTTGAAGACCCGGTATTTGCGAAAGCGATAGGATGACCTGTCGATTGACTCTGCACCGAGTTGCTCCGGTATTGAGTTCTCCATATGTGATGGTGAATCCGATCAGGATTGTGAATATCCGGATTGCAAGGACTTCTTTGTAAGTGCCTTCGGTTTTGTTCGAGCCCAGAACAGACTTGTATGGATTGTGTGTCTGACATTACAAGTTGAGATATAAAGCCGATTTCTTTCAAATATATTTCTGTTGGTGGCGGAGAATTTATTCTTTTAGCTTAACACCCTTCTTTGAGACGTATGTGCTCAAAGGTTATATAGTTGAAGTTATCAGCGATATATTCCCAATTTGGTAATGTGACATGCTGAGTGTTGCTGAAATGATCATTGTGTTGATTATTTGTGATAGGATCGTTTATTTGATCGTCTATCCTTGTGATCATTGTGTTGATCATTTGTTGACCCAAAGCATGGCTTTTGTATAAAGTATGTTTTTGTGGACGTGAATTCGTCGAGCCTCACACCCCGTGAATGGTCAAAACAGGAAAGAAGCAGCAAGGTTATGAGGGGTAGCACCCTTTAGGATGTGTCCATTTCCTTCTGGAAAAGGGTGGTATCATGGTATGGAGCCCAGATACTTACTCATGTTGAAAACACTTTATGATTGTGTGAATTGATTACGAGCGCTCGGTTGATAAAGGTCCCAAAGGACCGGGGGATGGCATATTCGGTCAGTTGTTACTCAGTTAGGAGTGACCCGGCCTTGTGTTGGTAGAGATCCGGTTTGGTTCTCGGGGATGTCCATCCAGAGGCATTCTCATGTGGCAGTGGGAAGTTCCTTGGCCTGATCATTCGTTGGAAATCCAATTCCCAATACGAAACTTGTACGGTTTTAGTTGTAGAACCTGCCATCTAATATGGTAGCTATTAGTAGGCATAATATAATGATACCTATGCTGGCTAAGATTTATATTCTACTTTCGAAATGAATTTTTCCTACACTATGCACTAATAATAATATCAAATGCTCTTTTTAAATGCGTATCAAGCATGTTTGACTATCATAAGGAGAAATCTTCTCCAAGTCTGCGTTTGCATTGTGTGTGTGGCAGGAGGTCTTATGGTAGTCTCATTTTTAAAAGCATTGCGAATTGATTTAAAAATATTCCTCTATTTTGATTTTAAAGTAAATAAACTGTTTTGAGTTCTCACACCAGTCTCATGACTGACTTGGAGTTTATTGTTTTCCTTCCTAAACTCTGGGTGCCCACCAATTTCCATACGGGCAGTTAAGAGTTAAGGTTTATCAGGATATTCTGGATATTCTGGAGTTGCTGGAGGCAAGCTGGATGGCATGGCATATTACTACTATATAGTATTTCTTTTTCCGCTGCACTGTTTGTTGTTGTATGTTGTTGTACACTCTGATGATATGATGTAATGAAATGTGATGTAATGTAATAACTGATATAGTTCTTTGTTTAAAGATTTTTCATTCATTATTATATGTTGTTCCGCTGCGAATTGTGAGATTCTGATGTTGTTCTGTTGTTTTCTGTCCCGTCCTCTTTTCTTCTGTTTTTCTCCTTTTTCTCTATTCTCTTTTTCTTTCTATTTCTTCTATTTTAAAATTTTCTGTTCTATTTTCTATTTTCTTTCCTCTCTATTTTCTATCTCTTCTTCTCTCTCTTCTTTTCTTTTTCTTAAAACCCCTAAGGGTTCGTATTTTCGTTCATCTTGAATTAAACAAAGGAGATTAGTGTCTATTCAAGGAGTATGGATTTACGGGTCTTTACAACCATAGGATAGAAAATTTTATACAGACACTGTGGTCTATATATATAAAAATATTTTAAATGATTTCTATGGTTCTGGAAAGGAATATATGGTTTATTAAATATAAATTTTGATGTTATATAAATATTATTTTATATATATATATATAGTTAAATTCTTGAATTTAAGCTATGTATAAAATTTGTTTAACAAAAATGAGTTTAATAATGGAGTTGATTGTTTTATATTATATGGTTTAGTACCTATTCAAGATTTTGTATATATAGAGTTTTTAATGACTTAAATGAAGTTTAAGTTGGAAGATAAATATGAAATTGGTTTAAATTGAATTATTTAAGAATTCTACTTGAAGAAATTTGATTTGAAGTTTAAATAAAAATGGAGATTGTAAAGGATATGATTCTTATAACTTGATTTGGTTTAAAGTAATCTAAATGAATGTAAAGTTGAGATAAATGAATTCATCAAGTTAAATAAACTGAAAGAATATCCAGTTGTTTGAAGTTAAAAGTTTTACTTAAATTATATTGGATTTATTAAGTAAACGTTTCAAATCTAAATAATAGCAATTGAATTTGATATATATGAAATTATTAAAGAATAAGTTTGAAATGGTGGAATAATTAAAGCTTTGATATATATGAAAATTATATTGGTTTATTTGAGAATTTAAATCTATATTTGAAATTGATTTGTGAAGATGAAGAAGCTATTTTATTATATAATAAAGTAATTTAATACTTAAACCATGGAAGTATATTAAGTTATGTTTCAAAGCTACAGATATCAAGGTATACAGATTTGGAAATGCTATGATTTTTGAAAAGAATTTGAAATAAAAATGATATCATTTTGATTTGGGTTTTTAAATAGAATTATATCGTATTTATATGATTTTGAAATGGATATTTTATTCTAATTTTAAAGTATAAACTATTTTGAAAAGACCGTCGTGTTATAATAACGTTTGGTTGTTAAAGAGACCGGGATCGGAAGTTGTTATACTCTCTGCCAACTTTGAAAACCACTTTAACAACCGTGTACGCGGTGGAGATTCCAGAATGAAGTAGGATGGTGGCGGCGTTTCCTTTGAGGTAAATACATGGACCCGACTCTCGTGAGTTGGCATAAGGTGGCTAAAACAGGAGCGATTCTCAGGCCAATGAGGTAGCACCTTTGATCGGACACATCCCTTCGATTTTATACTTCGACTTTTGGATTGATTCTGTGGCTACTTTTGATTTTTTTATTTGGAGGTGTCGCTCGAGGTGGGCGGTAGCTGCGCGCTACGCGTTACCACCAGCCTGGATAGCAATTGGTATATCTACCCGGGTATTGCCTAGTTGTGCCGTGTCACCTACCATACCGATCCTTTACTACGAGTTTCTATTTGTGTCGTACCTATGGAATGCCTTCTCGTAGTCTCCCGATCAGGAGATATGCAGGCACTGTATAGACTATTGGCACTATTACGTGTTAAGGTGGAAAATGTAAAGCCTTAGCGCTATTTTAAAGTAAGTTTATTTTACTAATAGACACTATTATAATAGCGAAATATTACTACATAGTAAATAGTTTAACGGATCCTTAGGAGATGTAAATCCCGAGCATCTCTTGAGTTACTGCACTCATATTAATTTTTGTTGATTTAACTCACATAAGATATTTTAGTTCTGACTCGAGTATTTTGTCCTTTCAATTCGCTCGGGTCAGCCTGAGCATTTCAAGATTCTACGACTTTAGCTCTGGAGGACGAGGATGAAGATTTATATTACTATTATCTACTATATTATTCCACTACACCATTTTATTCCGCTACATTGTTATTACCCTTTGGTATGTGAACTCTGATATTTATTGTATAAGAAAAATCAAATGTTTTGTAAAACAGTTTTATGAACTGTATATTGATTATTATATTTTATCGTTCTGCAGCAAGATTCTATTTTGTTTTTTTCTTTCTCCTCTTTTTCTTATTTACCCCATAACAATCCGCCCCTCCGTATGGTTTGAATTGGCATGTGTGTCGATTTAAAGCGTGTGAAAATGCGGGACATTACAGCTAGTGCTTGTGTTACTATCCATATTAGCAAAGAATCAAATAACTATGTTACGGTTAGATGAAGCCATGCTCTGATACCAAATGAAAAGAAGCTATGCTATAGGATCGAGTAATATGGATAAATTACTTATGTGAAATAAGTAAATAAATAGTAAATGCAGTAAAGTAAATGACATCACAGGTTTTTATACTTGTTCAGAGCACCGTCCTACGTCCAGTCCCAAGGTCCTTCTGGAATTTCACTAACACAATCCTCACTTAACTCGGAGGAACAGGTTTACACCGCCTGAGAAACCGAACAGGACTTCAACCGCCTAAGCAACCGAATAGGACCTCAATTGCCTGAGCAACCCAACAGGACTTCTTTACAAATAACAAAACTATCTGATTGTAGTGTGTTCTTAAGTAACAATGATAAGTCAATTAAGTACAATCTTCCTATAATCTTCTCCTTTATAATATATGGTGTGATGTGCTTTGAGAATTGTGGAAGATAAAGTGATTAATGATCAAAGTATGTAAGCAAGTTGAGTGCAGTTTGAAAGCTTGAGAATAGATGAGAATTCAAGAAAGATAAAAGTAAATTCGGTGAATTGATTTTTGAATTCTGTAATCCATTTATAGTGTATAAAGAGTTGCAACTATAGATGAAAAAAATATATTGAAAAGAACAGGTGCAACCATTGATTTTGAAAGAGTTTCTCTTCGGTGAAGAGAAGTGGCTCTTCAAGAAAATAGCAGTTAGAAATATTCAAACGTCTGAATAAAAAGATTCAGACTTCTGAATTAGATCAAAATGCAACCAGCAAGCTTTTAGGCAAATTTTGACTAAATTCAGACGTTTGAAAATTTTCATTCAGACGTCTGAATATTGGGAAACAATATTCAGGTTTCATCATTCAAACATCTGAATGAATGAATTTAGATGTTTGAATTCAGACCTCTGTGTATGTATGTGCATGTGTATGCATAAATATATATCATTTCAGGAGAGATTCTAACAAATTTTTAAGTAAAGTACAGACTCTAGGCACACTATACTCAGCTTTAAACATCTGAAAAGAAATCTGCAACAAATCTCCTACAAAGATGGTTAGTATTCTCAGAATATTATATATAGCTTGTCATAATCAAAATTGAGATTTTAACAATCATGATATGGTAAGTATGAGGAAATAATATCTTTCGATTTGTTGAGCAAACTCATGGTCGAAATGAGATTAGAACATGGAAAAATGGGTTAGGAGTTGTATACGATATAATCGATAAGGAGTTATCCATCATTTGTGGGGCTATGATTTGTTGAGCAAACTCAAGGTCGGAATACCAAAACAAACGAGTCCTAACATCCACTACTGAAGTTGTAAGACTACTATGTTTCATCTTAGAGTTTGGAGAAATATAAAAGACTAGTGGGAGTCTTATTAGAAAAATAAAATGGTAACATTTAACCTTCTAATATTGTAAGAACATATGCTATATATGTTATAATTATCTACATGATAAATTTGTGCATTTAATATGATTGATGACATGTTTTTCAATTAACATATATAAACAAACTGAATTAAAAGTTGACAAATAGAAATATAATACATACTTACTAATAATTCTAATTGCATGTTATATAATGTTTCTATACCCATGCGAGTGCCTAATTTCAACTACTTAGTACATTCGTAAGTTGGTGGCTTATATGTTTATTTGGTTTAGACCGTGTATTGCGTTTTATGAGTTTTTGAACTCTAAATGCAATTCAAGACTATAGATATTTAATCCATTTACTCACATATAAATATTTTATGGTGAACAGTCGTTATTTATGGGGTACAATATTTCGACGAAGTTAGTTCATTCGAAGTAAGCCAATAAACAGTATTTTAAGATCATGTATTCAACTTGAATGATCTCAAATGATCATATTGTGTTGTAACACAAGACCATAAACTACGAGATACATCTAAAAACTAGATTGTTAAAATGTCATCTTGATCATTTTACATAGAGTGCAACATATTTTATGTCTTAAATGTTAAGAATAATCGAATGTTCTTTTGTAAAAGGTTTGTTATGATACTGTAGCAAGGTTTCTTTTAAATTGTTTGACCATTTGATAGAAAAACGAACGTATAAGAATAGATGTAATTTAAGGTAAAGTTGAAATGAAGAGAATGAATAGTCACTTCTACTTCATAGAGAAATATTGGAAACAAGAATTGTAATAATATGATATTTAATATTAGAATATGAAATATGACTTTTATTTCGAAAAGAATTTTCATATAGAAAATTGTTTTCTATAACATTTATTTCTTTGAGTTCAAGATATTTAATCAGATAACTCTCCTTTATAAACTAGTTGTAGCATATGAAATAAGTAAACGATATTAACAATATTAAGTGAATGGTGAAACTCTAAATTTAGTACTCTATTATAGTAATGGTGGAAATAGTGGAAGCATGCCATATAACACCTAATGATTGAATCAAATTACGAAAATTGTTTACGTAAAATTTACCGAACATTATTTGTGAAATAATCTTTATTTTTGGTATTGACTGAAAAATAGATATAACTATATATCAATATGAGTATTATGAATATTCATTATGAAATAGAACTATAGTATGGAATTTTGTTTTCATAGTAAAAGTGATGCTACAAAAATACATATGTATCTAATATTATTTACAATTGTTTTCGAATTATAAACTAAGCTGTAGATTTGAGAAATAATTTTATTATATGATTATGAATCACATGATACAGGTTAATTATATCTCAAACAATTAATTACTATGCACCCATTCAGTGGGAGCATCATAAGAATTGATGAACTTTTTGAATTAATACATATATATATGTATGCAATCACAAATCTATTAATACCAAAAGGGTTCCACATCCTTTGTTATATTCATCGATGATTTACTACCAACACGAACATGTGTATTCGATACATATGTAGTAATTTTATGATAAAATCATAGAATATAAAAGAAAAGTAAATAAAATAACATGCAATAGAATAAAATGATTTATTTGGTCGAATAAGTGAGTATATTGGAAAGAATTCCAAATGTACCTAAATATGAACATAGAATCAACTCAAAATCACAACTCCATGTGATACATATTGATGCATCGATAAGGAGTAATCGGACATTGTTGGACGATTTACGATTAATTGTGAATGAAGTTGAGTTAGTTTCTTTCTATAAGGTCATGTACTTAAGATTAGTGCACAAGGTTGATATTATTTCATCTAAACAACAGTTTAAAAAATCATACATGATAAGGGTTTATAAGAAGTCCCAACATGTCATAGGCTAAGGAGTTGGCAGGTTGTGCGAGTCGAAAGATTGCATGAAACAATTGTTCATAAGGGATCTTGTATGAATTTTCAAAAAAAATTGAAAAAATCTGTCATCAAATGACTTATTTATGTTTTGAACATAATTTTTGTAAACTAAAATCAGTTTTACAAATAAAAAGGTTCGTAAAGCGTTCATATTGTATTTTCACTAAGAAACAATTGTTGTTTCAAGATATATTAACTTCATTGTGAAGGATTTTCTTTGAGAAATTTTTGTAGTTAAATGGAATTGGATCCGATCCATAGATAGAACATATTATATGAGATGAAGTGAAATTAACTAACCTTAATGAACATACGGCATTAGAATATCTAATAAGTATTCTAGTACATCAAAGAGAAACTGTGAGTTTCTTATTAATGTCGAAAATATACATTACCCTCGATTGTTCAATTAAACCATTAAGATTGTCGAATTTATACGGTATGATGCGCAGATCTGAAAGAATTCCAAGTACGCCATCAAAATATGATTTTAGTGGCCGTAACCAAAGAGATGTGACCCATCGGCTGAGATTATGTCTTTATTGGAAAGACTAATGTGGTTGGAATTAAATAAGCAATGTTGATAAGAATAATATCGCAAATTTCAATTGTTGAAATTAGCATAACATATTCGGTATTCAACATGCTCAAGTTAATTCAGATTTACTCACAAAATTATCGCTCGATAAGACTTAGTGTTTGGTACTTATGTGTTGAAACGGAAAATTCAAAATAATGATTTAGAGTAAACCGTTTACACATATTAACCAAAAATGCCATAAAGTCAGTGGAAGCGATATTGGGTTTATGAGTCTTTGGATATGATTCAAGAAATGATACGAATATATCATTTTATAAGCATCAAGATTGAATAAGTATTTTGATATAAATATCAAATAGTTTGATTTTTAATTAAAGTGCAGAGGAAGCGTGTATTCATAAGAAAGAACGTTAAAAGGTACATTGATATTCCTAAACTATAAGTAAACAACACGTTGTTGATTTTAAAAATATGCTTACATTAAAATCAACTTTAGTTGCTTTAATACTCAATTTTGGATTGTAAATGATGTCTTTTATGGTGAGTATAAAATATATAGGGATTGTCCCAAAATGATATACTAGAGCACCCTATTAAAAGGAGAACGTGTAAGTTGGATTCCTTATGCATTAGCTGCAGGAATTATCATACAAGTTATGTTGTATATGATATTGTGTTTTGTTTATGTATTTGATATATAGAGCAAATATAAAATCCAAATTGATATCACTAAATGGTTGTTTGAGGCGTTCTCACGTATTTATGAAATATTAGAGAATTGTTTATAAAAAAACGAACTCGTTATGGTGGAACGTTTGGACACAAACTTTTATAAGTGATATTGAATATAACATGTCAATGAGAAAATTCAAGATAAAATCTTTAATTTGAAAATGTTTCAAAATAAAAACGATTGTTGTCGACTCAACGAAATGCTAAGAACATTAACTTTAATAGTGCTATAATAAACCAATGTATATAGATATAAATTCACAAATTTATAGTTGAGCCAAAGGTGATTCCAAATGTTGAGAATCCCATAATATTGTTATAAGATAATATGTCATGAAATTGGTCATGATAGAACTTAAATCTCACTAGAAATCGAAAGAGATGCTTCGAATCGTTCCACAAGATAAAGGCAATTTATTAGTGTTAGAGAGTTGACCGACAAAGTAGATAATTAAAACATAGTAGCATACCCATTCACTAAGGGACTGACCTAATTGGTTTTGAGGAAACTGATTGGAGAAGATGGAATTAGATTCCATAATTGACCCCAAGTGCAAGTGGGAGATTGATAGAGTTAGGGGTATACCATAGGGGCAATTATGTAATTTGTTACATATATCAACTCGTTGACCAATCTTGTTTGAAATAAAAGGTATTTTCTTCCTATCATATACTTGATATAATGTGATTATATTAATCAATTAACTTAATTAAAAGTATATTTAATAGAAAAATCCATAAATGGCATAATTTTTTATAGTAGTTACAAAGTGTTGTAACCGTGAGTAATTTATCACAATGAAACAAATATAGCATTTTCAATATTCCTAGTCAAGATGCATCGAGACTGGATATCGATGTATCCGGTGGGACTGGAGTACGGAACGCTTTCCAAATGTTGGACAGTGTATTGCTCATGACTGCTAGGGGAACCTAGGGGTTACGTACTAATAGTTATTGGATAACAATGGAATGACTCACTCGATAGTTTTTTGTTGGTTAATTTAACTAAGGTCAAATAGAAAAAACTGATGTGAATGATTTACACAGTTCTCTCGACTTGAGAATACTGTGGATCTTCAATATGAAAGCTTCGCTTTGATTATAGCCAAATCATGGCATGGCGTGCATCGAGTGACTATAATTGGCTCGAGTGGAAGTATTGGAAGTAAAGCACTATTCAAGAGCGGATTCATCCCTTCGGTTATATGCGGTTAGTATCAAGTCAACTCAAGTCAATTAAAAGTCAAAGTCTCTAGCTAGAGCATTTCGGTTAATAATAATTGTTATTATATTATTGAACCAAGGACTTTGTATTTGGACTATAAAGTTGAATGTGGATGAGGTTGGAATTTTGACCATTACAAAATTCCATAAGTCAAAAGTGATATAATTTGGATGAAGAGAATTGGTGTAAACAAATGTCACAATCGGGTACACTTGTTAAACTAAAATTGGATTTTACCAAAAATGAGTAAGTGATAAATTTAGTCATAATGCCACACTACTTGCTAAGTGACGTGTGAACATTAACATTAAAATAGTTCGATGATAATTGCTGATCAAATTTACTCTCAAGAGTTGCACAGGCGAAATAATGATTTCCCTTAAGACCGAGTGATTTAATTAGTTTATAATTGTTATAAATAATTAAATGAATTAATATTTATGGAATCTTGATTATAAAATTTTATTATGATTTGAGAAATAAATAATGTTATATATATATATAACAGTTATAAATATATTGATCGATATACAATATCGATAAGCGATTAAAATAGATTTAATTGTATAGAATTTTGGATTGGGCTTAGATGGGTTTAAGGGCCATTACCAGGGCTGCAAAATTTTGGTTTTGGGAAGGTCAAGGGGTGGCTAAAAGGGAATTGGCTTGGAGATAATGGGTTGAGATCAAGTGAGATTGGGTAAAAAGGTTTTTCTCGTTTCTCTCTAATACAACCCTGTGTGTGTGTGTGTGTGTGTGTGAATGTATGTGTGTGTGTGTATGTATGTGTATATCTAAAATAATGACTAACCTTTTTTAGCCGCCATTACCTTCTACATTGCTGGTTAAAACATAGCTCTCAATCCACTCGAAAATTCTTAAATAACTATTTGATAGTTAAAGGTCGGTGATTCCGGACTTACAACCTGACGAATCAAGAAAAGTAAAAGGAAGAGAAGTAATTGCTTCAACTGGATTCAAAAGCATCATTAAATCGAAAATTTTAATTCATATTACAGCAATTAAATTATATTCTACGATCTTATAATGAGCAATTTCATAATTGTTTAAATATATTGCTACCATATGTTTAGTCGGGTGAGATTTGGTAAGTAGATGTAGTTGTCACAAATCAGTCTGGTTATGTGCATAATTATTTTATTATACTATTTGGTTTATGTATAGACAAATGTTGTTTACTATTCAAAATCAATTTTTATCATTAACAATTGTTTTATATATATTTATTAATAAATTTATATATATATATATATATATATATATATTAGTGTATATTTCTCTCTCATAATAGTATATATGCATATATAAGATACATATATATATATATATATATATGATTTAAAAAATTTAGTGCACTTATTTTTATATAATATGAATTTACGAATTCAAAAATTAATTATCATACATATATTCGTATTTTTAAATTAACATCTACTGAATTTTGAATTGGTTATTACATGTAAAAAATTACTACATTAAAAATTCAATTTTATATATTTTTTTAAATATTATGTGGTTCCAGAAATGTATAGAAAAAGTTTAGGATTTTTTCAATAAAGTTTATTATTTGTAATAATTAATATTATTTCGAAAAAACAGTTTATGATTAATTAAAAATAATAATTTAATTGGAAAATTCTTTAAAAAATTCGTAACCTTTCGTTCATGATCCTAGAATTTCAAAAAATTTGAATTTTTAATAATATATTATTTTATATAAATAATTATCGTCGAAATCAATGTACCTGTTTTTAAAAATATCATTTCAACTTTAAGAAATCTACAGATTTTTTCTAAGCTCTATTTTATGATCTTAGATTTTTGAAAATTGTAAGATTTGAATTTTCATCAATAGATTATTTTATGCTAATTATTATGAATAAAAACATTGTTTTATTCATAATATATACAAATTAAAATACTAAAATTATTGTGTTTGCAAAACTAAGTTAATTTTGAATTATAAATAATTTTTAAAAATTGTTTTCTCTCTTTTGATATATATATATATATATATATATATATAAATGTTTTATGTTCATATATTACATATAATATATTTATACATACATACATATGTATGTGTGTATTGTAATACATATACATGCACAAAATGAACTAATATGTCTGTTCCGATGTAAATCTCAACAACTACATATGGGCATATTACACCTTTCATGGATTATTATATTACACATGCACTCACACATATATGTATATGATACATTTATTTATAAACTAAATCAAATAAAATTAATTTCATATCTTAATATATTTGAATTTAAATAAAATAAATGATTTTATTTAAATGAAATTTAGAAATATTCTAATTCAGTTAGACTTCATAGGCCAATAAAGATCCAATAGGGTAAAAAAAATTAAAATTCACCCATAACTTCCGCTGTGGATTGGTCCAGCTCGGACACCTATCCTATTTAAATCTAGTATCTCATAAAGTGACATATCTTCTTTTTTAATATAGATATCTCCAAATATGCTAATGTTATAATTTTTTAGGTAAGTTCTTAACTCTAGTAGTTTGAAAACAAATTTATTCATTGTGTTGTTGAAAGTATGGTTGTCCATCGATTCCATTTCTTGATTAATATAATTTTGAGGTTATTATCATTAAACTATATTTTTTCGAATTTAAAAGGCTTGGTTTTAGACACTTGATTATGAAGGTTAAGTAATATATGACAGTGATCTGAAATGAGGTCGGCAAGACAATGTGCTTTGGATAAGGTAAATTTGTCTTCCCAACCCTTATACGTAGCAAACCTATTCAATAAGGCCATCGAAGGGTCCCCTCTGTCATTAAACCAGGCCAATCTCTTAATTGTGATAGATGGTTCAATAAGGTTGTTTTGGTTAATGAAATCATTAAATTCTTCCATATCAACGTAATGCCTTCTTTAAACTAACACTCCCTAATGTGATCACGTTGAAATCTCAAGTTGTTATCCAAGGACCGTAAGAAAGGTTTCAAAAGTCGGTACGTTCAGGCATAGTAACAATCTAAGAGATTTGTTGTTAAACACATATATAATAGTGATATAATAATCTAGTTGTCCTGTAAATCCTTGAGGATTAAGTGTAAGGAGTGGCAATTAGAGATTGATTGAAGCAATTTAAATTTAACCTCCCGCTATAATGTCATAATACCCCCCAATTCATGATGGCCGGGAAAATGACCATTCATTTAAAATATTACCCACGGTAGATCTAATGAAACCAGTATTTAGAAATTCAGTTTGTGTTTCTTAGAGAAGAGTTATATTTTCCATACTATCTATATGAAATCTTTTTACTCTCAAGTGTTTTAAAGATAACCCTAAACATCTATTATTCCTACTTAACACTATCATATACTACTCTTGTTAGCCCTTTCAAGTTCCTTAGTTGTACTATATTTAAAATCATTATTATTTTGGTTGTAAATAAAGTCGTATTTGTAGCTATATGATAAGCTTGACTAGATGTTAATATGTGTAAAACAATTGGAGTAAAAATACTTTCACCTGGTGGTGTCGATTTTAAAGTTGGTACAAAGAGAAGATACCCAACACTCCTACAAACGAACTCGATCTACATCAATATCTATATTTACACTTAGAGATACTTATCCCGATATACCATTATGGAGTATCGGCTTCTCTGTGATAAATTACTTCACCAATTTCCGATATTGTCGTGCAATACATGTAGCATCGATTTAGTTCTAGCCTATTATGATTTATGCAAAATTAGTTTATTTTTATTGATCTAAAGATTAAAACTTCACATGTGATATCAAAGCATAATTTGAGAACTCAATGATTTTTCAAGAATGATTTATTTTGATTTCTTCGCCACAATTTTAAATTTGTCAAAATATGCTATATTATTTTATTTGCCGATTAATATTTGTTTTTCCTTATCATTGCTCTGTAAAAGAAATTTTATTAGTTTATGATATATATGTATGTATGTATGTATGTATTTATGAAATAGGATTTGAAACATTCCATAGTTCTAATTAATAACTTAATTGTAAAGTTTTGAATTGTGTATATATGTTTTCACATATGCTTGCTTCTGTCTCACACAATGAAAGAGCATATTGTTTTATTGCTACAACAATTTCGGCTTGTATGTAATGTTTGGATTACGATACGGTGTTGTAAATGGTTAACATATATGAATCATATATGTCTTATGATTATGTTCACAATATATGTATGTTTCCGTTTGAATTAAAGTATTATTATTATGCTATTTGGATTAAAGTGGGTATACAGCATGTTATTGGTAACCAAAGTGATCAAAAAATTAATGATTTATGTATTTGGATTGTATAGTTCAGGTATAGTTTATTATTTATATTATGTATAGTTTATTAATCACCAAAGAGGCTAAATTAGAAAGTTTTATAAATGTCAAATTAAAGGAAATTCATTTACTCATGTTTATGTGGTGCTTATGAATGATTGACATTAGGGCTTATGTATAATTTTAAAGATTTGTAATAAGTATATCGAGTGCATAGTTATAAAATATTTTGGATTGAACCTAAAGGTTGATCGCTTATTTTATAACATATGAACATTATCGAGGTATATTGATGTGCTTGGTTAGGTATGTTTTGTATATCCAAAGATAGCAAACATATATGTATAGGGCATTTTAATTGCCAATTATGTGAAATTTTATTTAGCATCAATTATGTTTATTTTATTGCATATTGTTGTATCTTCCAAAGGCGAACTTCAATATACACCTTATGTTTGTTGGTTGAATCTGAATCTGTGTTATAGATTTAAGTTTATTGCTTAAAGAATTAATGTGTGAACGTATTTTAAATATTTTACAGCATTTATTCCCGTTCCTCCACAGTTGTAAGCAATGTCTATAGTTAAATTTAGTAGGATTAATTTCTCTGAATGGTCTGAACAAGTTCAGTTTCACCTCGGCATTCTAGATCTTGATTTGGCACTCTTAAGTGAAAAAACTTGCTGCATTTACTACTAGTAGCACTAAATATAGTTTTCCTATAAAGCTTGGGAAAGATTATAAAGATCGAGCTTAATGTTTATGTGAATCACTATAGAAAACAATATTATGTCCACGATTAAGAAAACTGAAAGTGCTAAGGAATTTATGAAGTTTATGAAAGAATGCTTCCAGTCTGAGTCTTCTAATAAGTCGCTCGCTGGGACACTAATGGGTACCTTAATCACCATTAAGTTTTATGGTTCTCGTACTATGCATGAGCATAACGTTAAAATGACGAATATAGCAGCAAAATTAAAGACCTTGAGAACAGAAGTGAATGAAAATTTCTTAGTAACCCTCATTCTTAACTCCTTACCTCATGAGTATGGTCCATTTCATATGAACTATAATGCATTAAAGGATAAATGAAATGTGCATGAATTACAATGTATGGCCATTCAACGGGAAGCAAGGCTTAAGGAACCAGAAATTTATTTAACAAATCTCATGGGTCGGAAAGGATCTGAAAAGAAACCAAGAAAGAATGTTGGAAAAAGAAGGCAAAGACTTTCAAAGTTAAATTAGTAATCTATCCAAATCCATAAGAAAATACTAAGCAAGGATAAGTGTCATTATTATAGAAAGATTGGACACTATCGGAAAGATTGCCTGAAAAGTAATGCATGGTTCGAAAGGAAACAAAAGCCTAGTGCTTTAGTATGTGTCAAATCAAACTTAGCCGAAATTCCTAATAATACTTTGCGGGTTGATTCTGGTTGTACCATTCACGTTTCAAATACGATGCAAGGATTCCTTATAACTCAAACTACAAGCCCAAATGAAAATTTTATCTTTATAGGAAACGGAGTCAAAGTTCCAATTGAAACCATTGGAACCTATCATTTAATTTTAGACATTAGACGTGATCTTTTTCAGACTTTTTATATTCCTTCTATTTTCTCAATTTGATTTCCTTATCTAAACTTGATACTACTGGATACTTTGTTAAGTTTGGGAATGGATGTTTCAGTTTGTTCAAAATAAATAGTTTTTATTTGTTCAGGTATTTTTTATGTTGGCTTGCACAAACTAAAGCTTGATACTCTCTTTTTTGAAACTCTATTAACCTTACATCATAATGTTGGTACTAAACATGGTTTAATTGATCAATCATTGGCTTACTTGTAGCATAAACATTAGTTCACATATCTAAAGAAGTAATCGAAAGATAGTAAAGAATGAAATCCTACCTTATTTTGATTATACTGATCTTGGAATTTGTGTGTAATGTATTAAGGGAAACACACAACACACACAGTTAAGAAAGCAGCCACAAGAAGCACAAGCTTCTTGAAATAGTACACACTGATACATGTGGGCCATTTGATGTACCATTTCTTGGTGGAGAAAAGTATTTTACCACCACTGATTTTTCACGTTAGTGATATGTCTATTTGTTGCATGAAAAGTCAAAATCGATAAACACCACAGAGGTGTTTATCAATGAAGTTGAAAGGCAATTAGATAGAAAGGTGAAATTGTTAGATCTGATAGAGGTGGTGACTATTATGGAAGATATGATGAAAGTGGATAATGCCATGGTCCATTTGCTAAATTCTAAGAAAGCCATAGCATATGTACTAGACACATAGTGCCAGGAACACTACAACAAAATGTTGTTGCGAAAAGGCACAATCGTACTTTAATCGATATAGTTAAAAGTGTGTTAAGTAATTCGTCTTTACCTAACTCATTGTGGATGCATGCTTTAAAGACCGTTGCAAATTTATTGAACAGTGTTCCTAGTAAGACAGTTCCAAAGACACCTTTTGAACTGTGGACAGGGAGGAAACCTAGTTTAAGGCAACTACATATATGGGATTGCCCAGTGAAAGTAAGAAATTATAATCCATAATAAAAGAAACTAGATTCAAGAATAATCAGTTGTTTCTTCATTGGTTATCCAGAAAAATCTAAATGGTATCGATTTTATTGTCCTAACTATAGTACAAGAATTGTTGAAGCTGGAAATGCAAGGTTTATTGAGAATGGTGAAGGTGGTGAGAGTCCAAAACCAGGTAAAGTGGTAATTCAAGAAGTTAAAGTGCAAATTCATTTACCTCTAGCTTCTTCTCAAGTTTTTGTTCCTCTACAAGTTGATTATGCTAATGATTTGCAAGACCAAGAAATTAATGATCAAACACCATAGAATAAAGTTTTCATGAATGAACCTATGATATATTAACCATAAGAAATCGCTTTAAAAAGATCTGATAGGCAAAGAAGATCTATTATTTCTGATGATTATGTGGTTTATCTACAAGAGTCATAATTTTCTTAGGAATCAATGATGATCCGGTTTTATTTTAACAAGCTATAGAAAGTGATGGTTCTGCAAAATGGTTAAATGTCATAAAAGAATATCTAAAATCAATGGATCATAATGAAGTTTGGGACCTTGTTGAATTGCCAGAAAGATGTCAAAGAGTTGGGTGTAATAGGTCTTCAAGACCAAGCATGACTCAAACGACAATGTCAACCTCACAAGCCGAGACTCGCTGCCAAAGGATTTACTCTAAAAAAAATTATTGACTATAAAGAAACATTTTAGCCTGTCTCTAAAAAGGACCCCTTAAGAATTAATATGGCAATGGTAGCTCATTTACCACTTAAAGCTCCATTAAGTGGACATGAAAGCAGCCTTTCGAACGGGAAATAGATGAAAAAGCTTTTATAGATCAACTTGAAGGTTTTGTGGTTGAAGGAAAAGATATACGGTGTATAAACTTAAGAAATCAATATACAGACTAAAACAAGCCTCATAACAATGGTATTTTAAGATCAATGATGCCATCACATCTTTTGGATTTAAGGAATATATCATCGATCGATGTATATACCAGAAGATCGGTGGAAATAAGCTTATAACTACGATTCTTTATGTTAATGACATTTTTCTTGGTACTTTTGATCTTGGTTTATTCATTAAGCCAATGTATTTCTCACTAAGAACTTTGAAATGAATGATATGGATGAGGCATCGTATGTGATTGGAATATAAATATTTCATGATAGATCACAAATATTGTTGAGATTGTCTCATAAAGCATATATTAATAATGTTTTAGAGAAAGTCAAGATGGAAAATTGTTGTACACGTGTCATTACAATTCAAAAAGGAGATAAATTTAGTCTCCAGCAATGTCTAAAGAATGTATCAGAACGCAATCAGATGGAACGCATTCCTTATGCATCTATTGTTGGAAGCTAGATGTATGCTCAAACTTGTACCAGACCAGACATTAGTTTTGTTGTTAGAATGCTGGGCAGATATTAAAGTAATCCAGGAGTACATCATAGGAAAGCTGTAAAGAAAGTGTTGAGGTATCTACAAGGAATGAAAGATCATATGTGTAACGACCCATAATTTTCGATTATTAAAATATTAATTAAATAATATTTTATAATTTTATATTGAAATAAAACTAAAAAAAATTGATGTTACAAGGAGAAGAATAACTAGAATGTAATGTTAGTAATGTTAATATAAGGTAATTGCTAACTATTTTAATCTAATCTCCAATTAATTGAAGTGACTTTAAGGTTATAATTAGTTATAACTAAAAATAAGGAAATACATTGAACGTTGAAATTATATGTAATCAATTAGAATTGGCTAATATTGAATATGAAATCAGTGGTGTTGTCTGAACGCTGCTGATAAATATTTAAAGTAATTTCAAACTAATTGAAATACATTGTAGGTAGACTTGGTTATGATTGTAAATAATGAAATAAATTAAATGATGTAGATGGTGAACTTGTATGTAGTTAATTAAAATAGGTTAATATTGAATATAAAACCTTTTTGGATAAGCAAATTATAACCCTTGGTTGTAAAGAATAAGATAAGGGGTATGAATTATTATTATAAACGATTGTATTAACTATTTTCTCATTAATTTATCGTTTTAATATTGAATGGGTAATTAATTGAATTAAGGCAATTGAATGTTGGGTTTAATGTTAGAATTGTATGTTAGTGATTAAAATAATTGTAACGTTATTTGATGATAAGTTGAAATAAGGAAATGAATTAAATGTTATATAAAAGGGGAAATTATATGAAATTAATGGAAAATTGAGTATAATCAGGATTGTGTAAGTAGTCATAGCATTTGTTGTTAATAATAATCTTGTAAATGCGATTAAGTAAGTAAAAGGTAACATTTGTCATTCATCGCCTATTTATTTAATCCATTGAAATTAAATTGAAAATCAATTGCAGTTAATCTAATTACCTACTACAATTAATATGAACTAAAGTGATAAATATAGAAGATTGAGGTAATGAAATGGTAAACCAACGTTAACTATATATAATGTTAACGTGAAAATCAGACGCTAACACCTCGGTGTGTGTAGAAACGATGTGAAAGCACCACCCGTGGATACGGGAATCAAGAAATAACAGTAGGTAACAGAAAATGCAGTAAATGAGCACAGAGTTTATAGTGGTTCGGCTTATGATCAAGCCTACGTCCACTTCAATCCTTTTTATTGCTGATCGGATTACAACTTATTACAATTTCTTTCATTACAATCCAATTCAATCCAAAAAACAAGTAGCTAGGGAAAACTTCGATGTGACAGAGTTCTTCGAATTCATGATTGAATGCGTTGAATTCCTGTGCGAAGTTGATCTAAGCGTCTTGCGTGTGCTTGAAGTGATGGAGTGTAGATTGCTTTGAAGATAGTGAAGTTTCAATGCTTTGGAGAAAATGATCCAAAAGTCCCTTGAAAGTTGGAGATAGTTGTGTATTTATAGGGATTCTTGGTGTCAAGTTGTAAGCAGCGGCCGAGATGAGTTGGATCGTGAGCCGGCTCCGGGTTAGGCTAGGTCGTAGGTTGCCCTTTTTCACCTATGCACGGCCTACGGTTTAAATGGGAGGCGCATGTTCCTCTGGCTTTAAATCTCCAAGTCCTAGGTCGTTGCTGAGTTAACGTGCTATGTGTTAAGTTTTAACACCTCCTTCTCCTTTATCCCCTAGGTCATCGCCGAGTTGCCGAGTTGCCGACTCAAGTGTGAACCGATTTACTTTCGACATTCAGGTCGGCCACCAATTTGGGTAGATAGGTCGGTACACATGCTGAGTCGGAACCTTCTTCTGAGCATTAAGTCGGCACGCTTCTTAAGAGGTTAGGTCGGCATGCTTTTAGCAGTTGGGCCGGCAAACAATTCGAGTGGTTAGGTCGGCATTCCTCCTAAGCCCTACTCAGTTAGGTCGATCTTCATGATAAGTTACTAGGTCGGCGAGTCATCACCGAGGTGGGGTTAACATTTGCCCCTCGAAGTATGCGCCTAAGGATTAGGTCGTATTCTTCGATTGCCCTTAACCCGTCCCTTCTTAGGTTGGTAGGTCGTGTGCGACCCAACAGTTATACCGCGTACACCGTCCCAAGTGTTCCACTGTGGAGTATAAATTGGCATTCCTTTTTCGTCTTCGTCACTTGTTTTCCTGCTTGATTCCGCCATTGAAGCATCCTCAAATTCTTAAAGGCGATTCTATTCCAACCAGTCACCGATAATCTCTACCGTTGATCGCGTAGGTAACCTCATTCTTCTTCCGATTGTAGGTCACTGTCGATTCGTAAACCTTGTTGCTCGAACTCGAATCGTTCCTTTGCACGACGTCCCATCACGAAATCCATCATACTTATAATCGGCAAGACGTAGGTTGCTCAAGGTGATCATTGATACAACGAAGGCAGTTTATTACCTCAAGCTAGATGATCTCTGATGGCATGGCATCGAATTTGTGACAATTTTGAATCGCATTATTGGGTGATTGGTTGGTATGAATGAAGGTGGCTGTTGATGGAATGGTTATTGGGTTAACGGGTTGAACGCCGTAGGATGTTGGTTCGGGAGCGAGTTAGTGAATTTGGGTGGCTTAGCCTTTGGCCGACCTGGCTCTTAAGTGACCTTAAGTCGTGGCTGAGATAATACTTGAAAGAAACTTGCCGATCTAAACTTTAAGGCCTGAATCGTGATCGAGTTAATACTTGGAGAAGTTCCTACCTTTTGAATCGGAGCTTGCCTTCTTATCTCTCCCTTGCGACCTAGAGGACTGAGTTGCCGAATTAAACTGCTTAGACTCCGACCCACTAGCCTTATCTCGCGAAAGACTTTTAAATCATAGCCGAGTTAATACTTAAGCTTTGGACGTGTTGACATTTAGGAGCATAGACCCACTTTGAGTATTTGACTTGAACTGCCGAACTAAGTTGCTTAAATTTTGAACTGCCCCAACTTTAAATTTTCTTGAATCTCATTGTATTATTTCACAGACCGCATTAACTTACAAGCTGCCAACCTGCTGAAAATAACAAACAAAGAAAACCAAGGCGAAAATACTGCCATTGACTGCCCACATCAAATGACAGATTAGTCGAGACAAGATAAACAACTTAATTACATTGCATGAAATGCTTGTGAATCAATCAACTAAAGTTAAATACCAATGCAAAGTATTAACAATTTGAACTAATTTGTCTGCATCAACATTATACTTGCATATTTAGGCTTAAAACAATAGTCCCTGGTTCCATAACTAACAAATGCTTACTAGTTTTCATTCCAGCTATATTCGTTTATTGCTTTGTTAATTTTATACAACACCTCACATATTTTAGGAAACGTGCACCTTGATGTTTGAATATCCAGTTGTTTATGTAGAATGACTTCCCATCAAGAAGAAATGGCAGCTCAAGAGGAAGAAACTTTTCCGACAGCTCCTCCTATAGAGAACCCTCCAGAGAGAACCTCAACCATTCTAACTCCGAGAGCATTTACTCAGCTGCGTACTCAATTTGGTTTTACTGAAAGTGATGTCCTACTCCCTGGGCCAAGTGATACTGCCGACAATCCTCTCCATGGTTTTATTGCAATCAATCGTCAAATGTGCTCAAGCGGGGCGATACCTCCTTTTAATGACTTTCTTCGAATTCTTCTCCTTCGGTTGTCAATCTCTCCGTCCCAACTTCATCCTAATGGCTATGCCATCTTGATGGGGTTGTGTGTTTTGTTTAGAAGAACTTTTGATCGCTTGCCAAGTTTTGAAGAAATTCGTTACTTATGCTCGTTTGCAAAGAGTAAAGATCATCCTTCCCTTATAATTGTGAGGAGTGCTAGAAACCGCAAACTTATTTCTGATCTTACCGAAAGCGTTCATGGATTTTTAAATCAGTTTTTCTTTGTTCGCTGCCCCCCAGGGTTTTATGCCAACTGGAGACTAGGAAGTAAGATTACCTGCTTCTATTTTCCATTTTCAAGCTTTCTCGAGATCCGAATTACCAATTGCTAATTTCATTCTTTGCTCTTTTCAGCACTTCCTCTCCCCTCTAGAGATCCGGTCCATAAGCAGACTTTTGATAGATTGAGTGCCGTGGCCGTAGAAGAGAGAAGCGTCAAGTTTTTGTTGAGGGATGAATTTTTGCATCAATACGGGCTTCTACATACTTCTCGCTCTACGCACCCTCACGAAGCCCCGGATTCTCCAGCTAAAACTCCAGATGCCCCACCTCCTGCTAAAGAGCCTGTGCAGGGAGAAACTACCATTGAGGCCTCGCTAGTGAAATGTTCGACTCCGAAAGACGTTGCGGGCCCCTCCGATAAGCCTATACTTTCCCCAATCATTGAAGAAGAGGAACCTCTTCTTCAAACCGGGGAGAACGTTGAGAAAGGAGTTGATGGAGGGAGCTCCGCTAAGCATGGCGGTGATGACATCTTCGAAGATTTGAGCGACATAATGATCACCTCCCAAGAGCTCTTCAAAGATGACCTTGCTG
Source organism: Allium cepa (assembly GCA_030765085.1). Taxonomy (NCBI): domain Eukaryota; kingdom Viridiplantae; phylum Streptophyta; class Magnoliopsida; order Asparagales; family Amaryllidaceae; genus Allium; species Allium cepa. Next base: position 188,601,169 of record CM060935.1, read on the forward strand.
TTACCAAAGTTATATCTCCAACAGTTGAAGCAACTTATGCCCTTAAACAAACCCCCTCATCCGGAGAATTGTCGTTAGCTATAAAACCTGTTGTTACCCCTCGACTGACGAGCGGTTCGTGGTTCAGCGCGTGTAGTTTACACATCACACATGACTAGGATTCTTTGACATCTTACACACTTAGCTTTTCACACTTTCAAAAAATTCTAAAGTTGTGCTTTTTCCAATTTCAGGTTCTTCAGTGAAGCGAGGCGGCTCGTATTATGATGACTTCCAGCGATACGAGAGACGCGGCCAGTATGACTATAAGCGCTATCTTCCTATTCACAGAGAGACTGATGAAGAGAGGGCCGCTCGGAAGGCTCGGGAGAGACGTGCCCATGAAGAACGTTATGGAAGACCGGATGACCGATGCGATTCTTCCCACAAAGAGGGTGACTCCCACAAACGCAAATCTCACGATGATAGAGGGAAGAGTCACATAACTGATGACCCGAGTAAACGGGCTAACGTAAGTGAGGAACCAATGCCTGCAACTTCGGAAAAGATTACTGCTCCTACTTCTTCTCGGTCTCCTGCCCCTTCCCGTACTGATATCCAGGCGATCATTAACAGGCGTTCTTACCAAGTTGGACCAGGTCCAGCCACTCTCCAAAGTCGATTTCCAAATTGGTGCTTAAAAGGAGTTCGCTTTGACCTTGATCTGGTTCCCATAGATAAAAATGCCATGTTACGGAACCTTGATGCCGTTAAAGCTGACATTGAGAGGATGTCAAATTGGCAAAAACTTGTTGATGAGCTTCAAAGGGTGAATCGAGCCAATCTCGAAGCTATGCTAACCATGGAGAATGACAAAACCGAATGGCAAAAGACCCTTGAGCAGCATGATGCGAAAATGAATAGCATTGCCGCCTACAACGAAAAACTTGAAGCGGAAGTGGAAAAGCTTAAAGAAGAACTTGTTACTTCTTCCACTTCCTACTCTCAAAAAGAAAATGCGCTTCAACAACAGGTGCGGGATGCTCATGCTGCGCAAAGGGATGCCGAGGCCAAGGCTGATGGACTGGAGAGAATTGTAGCGGGCTGCCGTACTGACATTACTCAGTTGCAAGAGCAAACTAGCTTCCAGGTTGCGGAAATTGAAAAATTGAAAGCTCAACTATCTAAAGTCGAAAGGGAGCGAGATGAAGCGGTTGCTGGTAGAACTGCAGCTGAAGAAGCTCATGAAGCTAGCAAAGCTGACATCGGCTCGACATTATTTGAATTCTATTTGCAAAGTGTGTTAGGGCGTGGCAGTCTTGCATTCCTGGGTCCCAAATATGAGGTTACCCTGGCTGAAGTATGGGAAGCCGCGCTTGATATGTTTAAAGGCACCGGGTACACTGAAGAGGAGCTAGAGGCGCACTATTTAGACTTCGAAGCTCGCGCAGCTCTTGCTAAAGGGAAGGAGCAACTTACTAGATCGCGAGTTGAAATGATGGGGGAAGAGCATCAAGAAAAAGAAACAACTTTGATTGCCCCTGTCCCTCCTTCAACTTCAGTCGATGTTGACATTACTGTTTCTAGCTCTCATACACCGATTCCTACTAAAGCTGATACCGGAGCCATAATTACACAAGCCGCGGATGAGCCACAAGAGAGTGCTGAAGCTCTAGACTACGAAATTGAAGTGATACCACCAACTTCTCCAGGTAACCCTAATAATGTTCAGGGGGACAACTTGCCAGTTTCTTACGGGTTTGACGAGCTTCTTGATTATTTCTTGAATCTCGACGAGCCATTGTCTCCTCTTTTTGCGGGAAATACTGACACTTTTAACTTTTCCTTTGTAGAGAAAGCGCCGAGCGTCATTCAAACTTCTCCACCTCCAGTTACTGTTCCTCTGCCTCCCCTAACCACTCCTACTCCTCATCTGGGATCACAGGAAGGAATAATAGGTGCCCTTCGGGGCTTGGATGACCCAGCTGCTTCGCAAGAGCAAAAGGACGAAGGACTTGAGGGAGGTGAGATATCTCTGAAGCGGACTCCTTTCGATGGCATAACTTTGTCTAAACTTGTTACTCCAGGAAGTGAATCTTCTTCAAAGAGGAAAAAGAAGCGTGGAATATCAAAGAAGAGGAGGAAGAGCATCATTGCTACTGAAGAGGGACCGGAAGTTGAACCAGTTATACCTCCCTCTCCTTCTTCCCTGATGCCTAAAGATCGACCCAAAAAGCTAACCATCCGGCCGGGTGAAGGGTCCAAAGGTGGCAAGAAGAAATGAAGATTCTAGTTTTTAGCTTTTTGTTTTTTGCACGTACTGGTCGGGGATTGTGCGATACCGGCCCCTGCTTTCTTTATTTCGAAACTTGTATCTGTAATACAATTGAATAAAATGATCCTTTATTTGTACAAACTCTTGTTTGAATTTGAGAATGCATTTATTATTCATTTTTGTACAAGTTTCTTTATATGATATTGCACTGAGCTTGTGGTATGTTGTTCGAGCGTAATTTTACCAATGTAGCTACACCATATTGTATGTAACTATACCATGCCGCCCCCATACCATAAGCTCGCTGCAATATTTTATACTTTGAGGGGACTTGTACTCTTATTTTCTGGAGAATAATTATTTCATACTTGGAGAAATATTATCTCGTTATAAAAAACAGAGTACAACTTCCTCCATATAAGTTTTTACGCTTCATCCTTCGAAGAAATGACTTTTTCTTTTGTGTATATACACATTTTACCAAGTGAATTCTTCTATGTGGTAAAGCGGGCCTCTGAAGGGTACTTTAACTTCTTTTTGAGGAAGAGTATCTTCCAGAATAGGTAAATCATTCTTCCTTTGAAAGTTAAAGTGTGCCTTTGATGAGGATTTTTTTTTTGCCACAGTAAAGGGCTTTTTGATTTTTGCTTCTTTGAAAAGTTGCACCTCTGAGGAGGGCTTTTTCACGTTTCAACACTTGGAAGTTTTATTTCAATCTCGGTGAAACGTGTGCCTCCGAAGAGGTCTTTCTGCTTGCTTATGCCTCCGGGAGGAGGTCTTTTCATTTCTGCCTCTGGGAAGAGGTCTTTCTGTCTTGTTGTGCCTCTGGGAAGAGGTCTTTTTGTTTCTACCCCTTGGGAGAGGCTTTTATTTTTCCCTGTTCGCTGGGAAGCGGGCCTCCGAAGAGGGCTTTTCACATTTCAACACTTGGAAGTTTTATTTCAATCTCGACGAAATGTGTGCCTCTGAGTAGGGTTACTGCCTGGAAGTTTGGAGTTTCTTTCTCTCGGTTGGACGGATTCACGGGAGTGTATCAACCGATCATTCCGCAACTTTGTAACGAGAAAGATCTCTCTTTTTCTGGTTGGCCCGCTCGAGGTCTTTTAGCATTTCAACTGTAGTGAAATGGGCCTCTGAAGAGGGCTTTTTTCACATTTCAACACCTGGAAGTTTTATTTCAATCTCGGTGAAACGTGTGCCTCTGAGTAGGGCTTTTGCCTGGAAGTTTGGAGTTTCTTTCTCTCGGTTGGATGGATTCACGGGAGTGTATCGACCGATCATTACGCAACTTTGTAACGAGAAAGATCTCTCTTTTTCTGGCTAGGCCCGCTCGAGGTCTTTATCCTCCGAAGAGTTGTGCCTCCATAGAGGGCTTGTGCATCTGGAGAGGTTTTTTGCTGATTGATGCTTGCTTGCCCATGTCTCTTTTGCCATTCATTCACGTTGGCGATCCCCATTGTCTTTTGCAAGTGTCATCACTTTTTTAGTTGCTAATGATTTCCCTTATCCAAAGAAATATACTTCATAGTTAAGCAAGTTGGTGGTGGTAGACACAGGCTATTTAACTGGTTGTCTGTTTATTCAAACATTTGCAGTTAGTTAGATATGGTCCACTTCCATCCACATTGCCAACTTTTGTTTGAAGCACTTCTTTTGTAGGATTTGAGTATGGAAATTTTGAATGGTTTAGTGTTTGTTTGCTAAGTGATGTCGGAGATCAATTGGTCTTGCGATGGGTAAGCTTTATTTTTATAGCCTGCATTATTAAGTCGACATTTTAGTGATACAATTAACGTATTTTATATGTCGAAATAAAACAAAGCAGTTTATAATAGTAGAGAACACAAGATTTATAGTGTTTCGGCCAAAAACTGGGCCTACATCCACTTTATAGCTTTTCATTATTCACTTTCTTTACAATTACTTTCAATACAAGAATCATATATTTGCAATTCTTTTACAACATTTCAGCAACGCTTTCAAGTAAAATAAGGACGCAAATGATTGTTGTTCCAAGCTCTTGGGATTGGTTCTCCTTCGACAGTTGTGAGTTTGAATGTGCCGTCAAGAAGCTTTGTGCCTATAACATATGGCCCTTCCCAGTTTGGCCCAAACACACCTGTAGCTGTCATGATTCTTTTCAGAACTAGGTCCCCAACTTCAAAGTTGCGCTGATGAACTTTGGAGTTGAAGTGCCTGCCTATTCTTTGTTGATGAGCTGCAATTCTAAGTCTAGCCTCTTCTCTTCTTTCATCAAGGAGGTCAAGTGCTTCCAATTGCAGCTTTTCATTCTCATCTTGATCAAAATGGATCCTTCTGTGTGAGGGGACTTCAGTTTCCACTGGAATCACTGCCTCTGATCCGTATGCCAATGAAAATGGAGTATGCCCAGTCGCAGTTTTGTGGGTGGTTCTGTATGCCCATAGTGCAAGCGGTAATTTGTCAACCCAACCACCTTTTGCTTTTTCCAACTGCTTTTTGATGGTTGATTTGATGATTTTGTTTACTGCTTCCACTAGCCCGTTTGCCTGCGGATGAGCCACTGCTGAGAAGCTTTTTCGGATTTTGAATCGTTTGCAAAAATCCTGGAATTCCTCACTTTCAAACTGAGTGCCATTGTCTGTGATGATCTTCTGAGGCACACCATACCTACAAATGATATTCTTAGTCACAAAACTTATCATTTTCTTAGAGGTAATAGTGGCCAAGGGTTCGGCCTCAGCCCATTTAGTAAAATAATCAACAGCAACGATAGCATATTTAATCCCTGATTTGGCAGTTGGCAAAGGCCCAATGAGATCTATTCCCCAGATGGCAAACGGCCATGGATTGACCATATGTGTTAGCTCAGTGGAAGGTGCTCTAGGAATTTTAGCGAATCTCTGGCATTTGTCACACTTTCGGGAATGGTCAGCAGCATCCTGATTAATTTCTGGCCAAAAGTATCCATAACGGAGGATTTTCTTTGCTAAAGTTTGACCACCTGTATGATCCCCACATTCCCCTCCGTGTACTTCAGTTAGAATCGTCTTAGCTTCTTCCTTTGTCATACATCGGAGTAATGGCATTGAAAATCCTCTTCTGTACAAACGACTATCTTGAACTATATACCTGGAGGCAATCCTCATCAGCTTCTGTCGTCCCTTTGAACTTTCAGGCAAAGACCCATTGAGTAAATATTCAAGTATCGGAGTCATCCATGATTCTTGCTCTTGAGATATATTCATAACCCAGTCAACATCCATCTCGTCTGTACTTGGTGCTGACAGGACTTCTACGGGGACTAATCCCAATAGTTGAGCTTCACCAGTACTTGAATATTTTGCGAGGGAATCTGCCTTCATATTCTCTTCCCGGGGAATATGGCTTATTGAATAATGATCGAAATCCTCAAGAAGCTCCCGGGCCTTTGACAAATAAGCGGGTAGATTTCCTCCTTTAGCTTGGAATTCCTTCTTGACTTGGCATACGATAAGCTGAGAGTCACTGAAGATCTATAATATTCTGATATTTAGCTCTTTAGCGATTCTCAAACCTGCAATGAGAGCTTCATATTCTGCCTCATTATTCGTCGAAGGAAATTCCAGCCTCAGTGCATAACATAATGATCGTCCTTCAGGGGTCTCAAGGACAACCCCTGCCCCAGAACAGTAGTCATTCCTTGCGCCATCAACGTATAATTTCCATCTCACCGGGACGTCATTAGTTTCTTCTTCCTCACTATCACCTTTATCTGTGCATTCTGCAATGAATTCTGCTAAAGCTTGTCCGTTGATAGCTCTTCGGGGATGGTAAGTGATGTCATATTGACTGAGTTCAATATTCCACTTTAAAAGACGGCTCGAAGTCTTAGGGCGAAACAGGACTTGCTTCAGAGGTTTATCAGTGAGGACTTTGATGGGATGAGCTTGAAAATACGGCCTCAATTTCCGTGGTGCAATCAATAGGCAATAGGCGAGTTTCTCCAGCTTCGAGTAATTCATCTCTGCCCCAGTGAATCTTTTACAAATGTAATAGACTGGTCGCTGGATTCTTGTATCTTCTCGAACCAATGCTGCACTCAGAGCATGAGATGATATTGCCAGATATATGTAGAGATTTTCACCATTGTCGGGCTTTGAGAGTATTGGAGGCACTTCCATATGACGAACCAGCTCATCAAATGCGTTCTGGCACTCGGAAGTCCAATCAAAGTTTTTTCTTCCTTTCTTTAGAGCGTCAAAGAATGGAATGCATTTATCAGTAGCTTTAGAAATGAATTGGCTCAAAGCAGCAACTTTTCCGTTAAGACTCTGCAGTTCCTTCTTTGTTCTAGGAGCTTTGACCTCCTTCAAGGCAGTGATTTGAGCAGGATTGGTCTCAATGCCCCTAGCGCTCACAATAAATCCCAAAAACCTTCCGGACTCCACTCCGAATGAACATTTCAACGGGTTAAGTTTCATTCCGTATCTCTGGAGGACCGCGAACATTTCCGCTAAGTGATCCATGTGGTCCACTGCTTTCTTTGACTTTACCAACATATCATCGACATAGACTTCCATCGTCTTTCCGATCTGCGGTTTAAACATGGTGTTAACAAGCCTTTGGTAAGTTGCCCCCGCATTCTTGAGTCCGAAGGGCATGACTTTGTAGCAGTAAAGACCAACATCTGTTATGAAGCTCGTGTCCTCCTGATCTGGCTCATGCATCATGATCTGATTGTACCCGGAGTAAGCATCCATAAAAGACAACAATTCATGTCCCGCCGTTCCGTCCACCAACTGATCAATTCTAGGCAGCGGGAAACAGTCTTTGGGGCAAGCTTTATTCAGATCTGAGAAGTCAATGCATACTCTCCACTTCCCATTAGCCTTTTTAACCAGGACAGGATTTGAGACCCAATCCGGGTAAATAGATTCTCTGATGAAACCATTCTCCATGAGTCGGTCGACTTCTTCTTTCAACGCTGCTGACCTCTCTGGACCCTGAGTTCTTCTTTTCTGTTTTACTGGCATGAACTTTGGATCGATGTTCAGAGCGTGTACTGCAATCTCTGGTGATATTCCGCACATGTCAGCATGAGTCCTTACGAATACATCTAAATTTGCCTTCAAGAACGAGATCAGAATATTCTGAGCTGTAGTGTTGAGTTGTGAACCCACATTCAGCACCTTGTTTGGGTCCTTTAGGTCAACAGGTACCGGCACTGTCACCTCTACCGGCACTACTCTATTCTCCCCTGCACTAGCTTTTCTTGGATCCATCTCTCTCCGGGCACCGCTATGTTCTCCAGTGCAGGGACCAACCTATAGTTGCTACAAGGTTTGTTCTTTGATGCGGACTGAAGGCGCCGCATCTTTTCCCATTTCTCTCTTCTTTGTTTCACGTAGCTCTGCAAGATAGCACTCTCGTCCCACGTTCTGATCCCCTTTAATTATCCCAATTCCGTTATCAGTGGGAAATTTTATAGTTAGACACCATGGGGCGAGAACAGCTTTGAATGCAGCCAGGGTCGGTCGGCCTAAGAAAGCATTATAAGCAGAAAATTCTTCAACAATTATAAAGGTCTGCTTTCGAGCTACCTTTCTCGGCCCTTTTCCGAGCTCTACAATCAAGTCTATAGTCCCAATCGGCTGCTTTGGCTCCCCAGCGAAGCCAGCAATTTTTAATGACGAAGCCTGAACGTCAGCCATTGGTATCTTCATCTGGTCAAAAGTTTTCTTGAAGAGAATATTACACGAAACCCCGCAATCGACCAGAATTCTTCTCACAGTGGCCGGGCCAATACCGGCGGAAATGACCAGAGGATCTATCGTAGGGGCTTCAATATCCATAGAGTCCCTGGCGCTAAATATGATGTCATAAGGGAAAGTTTTCTGTTGTTTCAATGGCGCAGCATCCTCTAACACAAAAACACTTTCCTCTGTGGGCGCATGCTTCAGTGCACGAGCATACCTTTCCATCTCACCCCAGCTCATGCCTGCTGGGTGAGGACCTCCTGTTATCACATTAATGACAGGCCTATCTGACTCATGCTCTACGGCCTTCTCACTCGAGCTTGGATGGTGAGCGGGGACTTGTTGCCTTTGGACTGATGAGGTTGTTGTGTCCCTACCCCTTTTAACATACTGTTGGAGCTTGTTCTCTTTCAACAGTTGTTCAATTACTTCCTTCAAGTGTCGGCATTCGTTAATGTCATGACCAGGCTGATTGTGAAACTGACAGAATCTTCCACTTTTCTCCATTTTACCTCCAACCCTCATCTTAGGTGGTGTAGGATAACTGATATTATCTTTGGTTGCAAAGAATATATTTTCAGGGGTATCAGACAAGGGTGTGAAGTTGAAAGCTCGACCCTTCTTTGCATCCCCTTGTTTCTTTCCAACGTTATTCCCCCTTTTTCTGAGCGTTGGATTCCTTTTTGTCTGGAGCGTTACTATCATTCTTAGTTTCTGCTGACGCCACCTTAGCCGATGTTTGAAGGCTCTCCAAGTGCATGAACTCGTCGGCTTTTTTATAGAATTTATCGAGTGAATTTGGTTCTTTCATTTTCAACCATTCTCCAAACTTACTCGATTTATCAATTGCCCTCATCAAGTACGTTAAGACCATGCGTGGCTCAGCATTATCAACCTCGGCCAAAGCTATGTTGAATGGATTCAAAAACGATTTGATGGATTCTCCTGGGTTTTGTTCCAGACTTGACAATGACATTATATCCTTCGCTTTAGAGGCATACAACCGAAACTGCTCCTTGAACTTCTTAGTTAAGTCCGAGAACTGATCAATGGATCTAACTGCCAGCTTGGTAAACCATAATAAAGCTACTCCTTCCAAATACACCGGGAAGTATCGGCACTTAATCTCATCGGATGCCCTGGCGCCAGTCATATGCCAGTCATACTTATACAGAAATTCGTTAGGATCACTTGTTCCTTTGTAAGCTGGAATAGCGGGCGGAACAAATTTTCTCGGGAATTCAGCTTTCAGAATCCTCTCGGTGAATGGATTTTTTGCTTGGAGCAAAGCCCCACTCTTTCTCATCCTCGTCCTTTCACATACTTTCTTTCATGATTTGACAGACCATCCCTATAAAAAAACTCTTCATCATCCACAGGCCCTACGGGGAAAACGTCAGCCATTCTTTCAGAGTTCTGCCTTGAAAGTCGTTCTCGAAGGGTCGGTTGAGGTCCCGATCCTCCATCCTGGGGAAGTGGCCTTTCAACGGGGCTTACCGCCCTTTGAGAAGTATTCCCTCTAACACCCTGAGCTCTATCAGCAGAGTTTCCTTCTTTATTTGTTGGCTGACGATTAGCCTCGAGCAAATCATTTAGCTTATTCAATATCAAGGTATTCTGAGCATTCTGAGCCTCTAATTGTGCATTTTGAGCATTTAACTGTTGATTCAATCCCAAAACCACAGCGTCTAATTCTGCTCGCGTCACTCCCACAGTTGGAGTTGTCTGACTCGGAGGAGGAGAAGTGGCGGTGTTTTCTTGAACATCATCAGATCTGGCAGATCTACGTTTCCTTCTGGGAGCCATAATTTCTGTTAGACTTCTGGTCTTAACGGAGATCCTTTCCTCAAAGTTTGGTGAAGCAACGATGTAAATACCCTGAGTTCGATGCTCTCAATGAAAGCACCAAAAATGTTAACGTGAAAATCAGACGCTAACACCTCGGTGTGTGTATAAATGATGTGAAAGCACCACCCGTGGATACGGGAATCAAGAAATAACAGTAGGTAATAGAAAATGCAGTAAATGAGCACAGAGTTTATAGTGGTTCGGCTTATGATCAAGCCTACGTCCACTTCAATCCTTTTTATTGCTGATCGGATTACAACTTATTACAATTTCTTTCAATTACAATCCAATTCAATCCAAAAAAACAAGTAGCTAGGGAAAACTTCGATGTGACAGAGTTCTTCGAATTCATGATTGAATGCGTTGAATTCCTGTGCGAAGTTGATCTAAGCATCTTGCGTGTGCTTGAAGTGATGGAGTGTAGATTGCTTTGAAGATAGTGAAGTTTCAATGCTTTGGAGAAAATGATCCAAAAGTCCCTTGAAAGTTGGAGATAGTCGTGTATTTATAGGGATTCTTGGTGTCAAGTTGTAAGCAGCGGCCGAGATGAGTTGGATCGTGAGCCGGCTCCGGGTTAGGCTAGGTCGTAGGTTGCCCTTTTTCACCTATGCACGGCCTACATTTTAAATGGGAGGCGCATGTTCCCCTGGCTTTAAATCTCCAAGTCCTAGGTCGTTGCTGAGTTAACGTGCTATGTGTTAAGTTTTAACACCTCCTTCTCCTTTATCCCCTAGGTCATCGCCGAGTTGCCGAGTTGCCGACTCAAGTGTGAACCGATTTACTTTCGACATTCAGGTTGGCCACCAATTTGGGTAGATAGGTCGGTACACATGCTGAGTCGGAACCTTCTTCTTAGCATTAAGTCAGCAGCTTCTTAAGAGGTTAGGTCGACATGCTTTTAGCAGTTGGGCCGGCAAACAATTCGAGTGGTTAGGTCGGCATTCCTCCTAAGCCCTACTCAGTTAGGTCGGTCTTCATGATAAGTTACTAGGTCGGCGAGTCATCACCGAGGTGGGGTTAACATATAATATGATAATTGATTGAATAATAAGATTAAAAAAAATAAGTATATGTTGGAATTTAAATTAATTAATGAATTTATTGCCGTTAGTTTGACTTGGAATCTTCTAATAAAAGGGAAAGAGAATTTATTTGAAATTAATGGCGTTTAATGAAAGAAATGTACGTTTGTTATAATCCGTTATAAGTGTAATTTTGAAATTAATTACAATTATGTCGATTTGGGATCTTTCAATTTAAAAAAAAAAGAAACATTAATATTAATTTTTGGATTTAACGAAAGAAACATACATTATTGTAAAAAAATAAAAACAACATTTTTATGAAAATAAAACGAACATTTTCATTTTTAAGGTAAAAATAATTCTATATAAAGAAGAAAAAAATGAATTTTAAAACAATATTTTACAGTCATTAAGTATACATTTGAGGCTGTATATAAGTGATTTTAACACTAATCTTGAAGTTTAAATTTAATTGACTTTTTAGGTTGTGCAATTCCCCTATGAGAAAAACATTATTTTGAAAGAAAAAAAAAACTTGAATTTGAGTTCTAGATCATCTTTTATTTTTTTGTAACGTTACACTGGTTATTGTATTCGGATTTATTTACTATATGTTAATTATGTGTAAACGAGTGTGAAAAAGGGTATATTCAGTGATAATATATTTAATTGAGTGGATCATGCAATTAACTAGATCCTAAGTGGTCCCTTCATTTCCTTATTATTCAATACACCTTCCACCATTTCCACATTTGGTTTTATTGCAATTCTTTGATGTAATTGAAACGTGAATTTATGACGCAGCGGATTAATCAAACAAAACTTCAATCGATGGATTGTAGCAATCGGTGAGTTGAAGATACCAAAAATGCCCAAGTTCGTTGATCCAAAGATACCGAACTCTAGCTATCTCAAACACGTTGATAGCGCACTATACCGTGTTCAAAGATCTACGATTCTTCGCACGTTGATCTAGCGCACTAGATTCCGTGAATCGGCTTCAACAAACGTGGATTCGAGCGCACTCGAACGACGTAAGTGGAGATAGGAGATTACACTCAACTACCAATTGGTATGAAAGCACAAAGCTAACAAAAGAGAAATTTTATTCAAAATCAACAACCACAAAATGTACAACACACGCGTATTTATAGGGTTTTCACAACACAGCCCTTGAGTCGTGACCGACTCATGACTCACGACCTACGACTCATCATAAGTCGTTAACGACTTAGCAACACACCACACCTTTATGCATTACACGACTTACCATACAACACGGTATACGACTCATCAAACCATTCAAGTTACACGACTCAAGAAAACATAACGACTCAACTTATGAACGACTTATGACACAACCGACTCACTATTACAACACACCAGACATAATACGCGACACAACAAGATACGACTCACGACTCATAGCTTCAGCGACTCAACATCCTTCCTACGACTCAAGCTTCCAAGTCCCCTGCGGCAAAACCCTTCAAGCGAGTCAACTCTGGACGACTCTTCTATGTCGTAACTCGTCCCCGCCTTATGGCCACCCATTACTGTTATTCCCTGTTGTTTCCTGATGAGTCGTGAACGACTCATGGCCTTGCAATTAGGTCGTATACGACTCATCAATTCAGATTTATTGAAACTCCCATTGAGTCGTGACTCGTGTCCTTCCTTTGTCTCAAGATCTCTACTTGCTGAAACGTTCACCTTTCTCATGTTAAGCCGTAAACGACTTATGGTTGAATTGTTGAGTCGTGTACGACTCATAAAGCACGAACGACTCAAGTCACTGATGGGTTGTGGACGACTTATCACACTACACCACAAATTCCTGCTGAGTCGTAAAACTTCCATAGGCCTTGCTGCATCATCCTCTCCTGGTTGAGAAAAATTCGTCCTCGAATTTGTAACTTCTTCTACAACAAACTCACTTCCATGATATGGAATTAAATGCTTGACGTTAAAAACATCAGAAGTATAGACATCATCTGGTAACTTTAATCGATAAGCATTCTCATTGATTTTCTTCAAAACTTCAACTGGACCAATTTTCCGTGCTTTCAATTTATTGTATGCACCAACCGGAAAACGATCCTTCGTCAATACCGCATAAACCAACTCACCTTCCTTAAATTCAACATTTCGACGTTTCAGATCTGCAGACTTCTTATACTTCTCATTCGATTTCTCCAATCGTTTCTGAACGATTTTATGACATTCAGTCAGCTCATCAACAAAATCAACAGCTCGTTTAACTGTTCCCTTCGCCTGTGGTACTACTGCCAAATTCAACGGCCCCCTGGGTAAATTTGAATAAACAATCTGAAACGGACTGAATCCCGTGCTACGGTTCACTGCATGATTGTGAGCAAATTCTGCCTGGCATAGCTTCATGTCCCAACTTCTCAAGTTATCCTGTACAAGACAACGCAACAAATTTCCCAATGACCTGTTAACAACTTCTGTCTGCCCATCAGTTTGCGGATGATAAGCACTACTAAATTTCAGTTTCGTTCCCACCATCTTCCACAAACTCAGCCAAAAGTGACTCAGAAAACGAGTATCTCGATCAGAAACAATAGAGTCTGGTAACCCATGAAGTCGATAAATCTCCTTGAAAAATAACTGCGCCACTCGTACTGCATCTGCTGTCTTCTTGCAAGCAACAAAATGTGCCATCTTTGAAAACCTGTCCACCACAACAAATATCGAATCATTTCCCCTTTGAGTTCTCGGCAAACCCAAGACAAAATCCATGCTAATATCAACCCATGGCTTAGATGGTACTGGTAATGGCATATACAACCCTGCATTCGTTGCTGTCCCCTTTGAAACTTGGCAAATATGACATCGCTCCACGAATCTTTCAACCTCTTTCCTCATCGACGGCCAAAAGTAAGACTGCGAAATCAACTGTAAAGTACGATCACGGCCAACATGTCCTTCATCGTGCAATTCCTTCACAATCTTCATCCTCAAACTACAGTCCGGAATACATAAACGATTTCCTTTAAACAGAAAACCATCAACTAACATGAATTCATCGGTACTCCCATCCTTCACTTTTTCAACATATTTCACAAAGTAAGGATCTTCTTCAATCATCTCTGGCAACATTTCAAACCCCGTCACTTCCACCTTCATTGTCGTCAGTAAATGACTCCTCCTACTTAAAGCATCAGCTACTCGATTGGTCACCCCAGATTTGTGCTTAACGACAAAAGTAAACTGCTGTAAATATGCAATCCATGATGCATGTCTTGCTGAAATCTTATCTTGCCCCTGTAAATGTTTCAAAGCTTCGTGATCAGTGTACAGAACAAATTCCTTCTGAAATAAGTAATGTCTCCAATGCTTAACAGCCTGAACAACAGCATAAAATTCAACGTCATATGTACTGTATCTGATCTTTGCCCCTGACAGTTTCTCACTAAAATAAGCAACTGGCTTTCCATTCTGGCTCAGAACTCCTCCAATTCCAACCTTCGAAGCATCAGTATGCAATTCAAACAATAACTGAAAATTAGGTAGAACAAGAATTGGTGCAGACGTCAACAATTCCTTGATCCTTTCAAAGGCAACCCCCGCTTCCTCTGACCACACCAACTGTTTACCCTTCATGCAATCAGTCACTGGAGCCATCACGCTACTGAAGTGTGGTATGAACCTTCGGTAGAATGACGCTAGCCCATGAAAACTTCTCACTTCTGTAATTGTCTTTGGCTGTGGCCAATTCTTGACTGCTTCAACTTTGCTCTGGTCAACTTGAATACCTTTCCCTGAAACAACATACCCCAGGAATAAAACACTAGGTGTCATAAACACACATTTCTTTGTAGCAGCATAAAATTGTTCTTCACGAAGAATAAACAACACTTCTCTCAGATGTAGAACATGTTCCTCCGTACTCCTGCTATAAATCAAAATATCATCGAAATAAACCACGACGAACTTTCCAATGAGTGGTCTAAAAATTTGATTCATCACCCGCATGAATGTACTAGGTGCATTAGACAAACCAAATGGCATAACCAACCATTCGTACAACCCCTCTCTAGTTTTGAAAGCTGTCTTCCATTCGTCTCCAGGTCTGATACGAATTTGATGATAACCACTCTTCAAATCAATTTTCGAGAATATAGTTGCCCCACTCAACTGATCCAACAAATCATCCAACCTCGGCATAGGAAATCTGTAACGAACAGTGATCTTATTCAAAGCTCTACTATCAGTGCACATTCTCCAAGTTCCGTCCTTCTTTGGTACTAACAATGCAGGTACAGCACACGGACTCAAACTTTCCTGAATACGACCCTGTTCAAGTAATTCTTCCACCTGCCTTCTCAATTCCTCATGTTCCTTCGGACTCATACGATAATGTGGTCGATGTGGTAACACTGCCCCTGGAACAAGATCAATCTGATGTTGAATGTCTCTAAGTGGTGGTAACTCCTTTGGCAACTCCTCTGGAAAGACATCTTCAAACTCTTCCAAAACTGGCTTTGCTTCTTCGGGAATCTCAACTTCTTCACTACTCTCTCTCCCAATCAACAAAAACACTTCCGGTTCTTCCTCCACTTCTTTAACAAACTCCTTCAAAGTCAACAGAGTTTTCAATTCTTCAATCTCCTCCAGTTTGTTCTCCTTCTGCTGTTGCTTCTTAGGAACCAAAGTGATTTTAGTACCCTCGAACATGAAACTGTAACTGTTGGCACGACCGTCATGCTGAACTGCTCTATCAAACTGCCATGGCCTGCCCAATAACAAGTGACAAACATCCATGTCCACAACATCACACCAAATTTCATCTTTGTACTTCTTCCCAATCGAAAAATTCACACAAGCTCTTCGACACACTTTCACTTCACCTCCTTTTCTTAACCATGCTAGCTTGTATGGTTTAGGATGCTTCTCGGTCTTCAAATTCAACTTTCTCACTGCTTCTGTAGAAATAATATTATCACAACTTCCTGCATCAATAACAAACTTGCAGACCTTTCCCAGAATAGTACATGTCGATTGGAAAATATTGCTTCTCAGCCAACTACAATCCTCCTCTTGCTTAGGTGTCAAACAACTTCTCCTCATCATAAGATTACAACCTTCATCACCCGACACTTTTTCTTCCTCCTCAACATAAGGTACATTTGAATACTCTGCCTCCTCACCATCATCTGCTTCAACCTCTGCAACCATGGTTCTCTTCTTCGGCTTCGGACATTCGTTGCTTTTGTGACCCAACTCCTGACAATTATAACATTTGAAAACACTACTAGCCTTCGCCTTCTCAACCTCCTTGACCACTGGCTTTGTAACAGGTTTAGGAACATTAGAACTTCCGCCAACACCCCTTGCTTGATTATTGGAATTAGTAAACACACCACCTCCACGCCTTCCTTGTTTCTCCCAAGCTAACGCTTTCTGATGTGCCTCTGCTACTGATCTAGGATCAAACATATTAACCATATCTTGGATCTGCATTCTCAAGCCCCCAATGAATCTAGCAGTTAGCTGTTCTTCTGTTTCCATGATATCATTCCTGGCGATGAGTTGGTAAAATTCATCAGCATAATCACTAACAGATTTTGTCCCTTGCCTCAGATTCTGCAACCTCTGGTACATAAGTGATTGGTAGTTATAAGGCAAAAATGTAGATCTCATCAACTTTTTCATCTTCTCCCAAGATTCTATCTTTGACTTCCCCATTCGTTCTCGAGTAAGTTTAGTTTGCTGCCACCACGCCAAAGCTCTCCCCCTCAACCTAGTAGCAACCAACTTCACCCTTCGATTCTCCGGCACCTCCTTGAAATCAAAGATTTCCTCCACATTAGACAACCAATCTAAGAACTCCTCAGCAACCATCCCGCCTTTAAACTCCGGAATCTCCATTTTCATACCCGACTCCCAACGACGGTCATCCTCCACATCACGGTAAGAATTTCGAACTTGGTCTCGATCTCGATAATGAATACTTGCTCTATCACCCTCTTCAACAAAATCAAAGGTACGCCTACATCGATCTCGACTAACATCATCCCTTCTCTCATGCATGCTTCTTTGACTATGTCCCTCTTCATCTCTATATACTTCATGGTCAAATTCTCGATGACTTCTTCTTTCTTCATGTGCATAGTCATGATGATCTCTTCGTGATGAAATTGATGTTTCTCTTCTATCTCTACAAGAATGTGGTGATACCCTCCTCGCTTCCGTAACCAATGGCGAAACTCGGTTTCCTCCATGGTTCGAGTTTGGTGATCTCCTCCTTTGATTCAAATCATTCATCAATCTCTCCAATTTACCAATGCCTTCATCAAATTTTTCATTAATACGTTGTTCCATAAGCTCGGCTTCTTCTCTACGATACAAAGCTTCAACGTTTTGATGACGATTAGCTCTCCTTGGTGGCATGGTTAAAATTTTCACAAACTTCAACAAATTGAACACAATACTTCAAAATTTCACACGATAAGGCAATCTAGGCTCAACTGTCTCGGCAATGCTTGTCTCGGCCTTGACTCTTCACAACTTTGCTTGGCTCGGTCAAGACTTGCCTCGGCTCACTCCAAAACCTTCAAAACTTTGGCGCGCAAATCACCAATTCAAAATCCAAACAAAATCCAACTCCTCGATCCAAAATGAAATGGATCAAACTCTCCAAACTTGATGCAACTTCAATATGAACACGATGAACTACTTCAAACTTCAAAAACTTGGCTCCAAGAATCAAACTTAGCTATGATTGGCTAAGTATGGCTCTGATACCAAACTGACGCAGCGGATTAATCAAACAAAACTTCAATCGATGGATTGTAGCAATCGGTGAGTTGAAGATACCAAAAATGCCCAAGTTCGTTGATCCAAAGATACCGAACTCTAGCTATCTCAAACACGTTGATAGCGCACTATACCGTGTTCAAAGATCTACGATTCTTCGCACGTTGATCTAGCGCACTAGATTCCGTGAATCGGCTTCAACAAACGTGGATTCGAGCGCACTCGAACGACGTAAGTGGAGATAGGAGATTACACTCAACTACCAATTGGTATGAAAGCACAAAGCTAACAAAAGAGAAATTTTATTCAAAATCAACAACCACAAAATGTACAACACACGCGTATTTATAGGGTTTTCACAACACAGCCCTTGAGTCGTGACCGACTCATGACTCACGACCTACGACTCATCATAAGTCGTTAACGACTTAGCAACACACCACACCTTTATGCATTACACGACTTACCATACAACACGGTATACGACTCATCAAACCATTCAAGTTACACGACTCAAGAAAACATAACGACTCAACTTATGAACGACTTATGACACAACCGACTCACTATTACAACACACCAGACATAATACGCGACACAACAAGATACGACTCACGACTCATAGCTTCAGCGACTCAACATCCTTCCTACGACTCAAGCTTCCAAGTCCCCTGCGGCAAAACCCTTCAAGCGAGTCAACTCTGGACGACTCTTCTATGTCGTAACTCGTCCCCGCCTTATGGCCACCCATTACTGTTATTCCCTGTTGTTTCCTGATGAGTCGTGAACGACTCATGGCCTTGCAATTAGGTCGTATACGACTCATCAATTCAGATTTATTGAAACTCCCATTGAGTCGTGACTCGTGTCCTTCCTTTGTCTCAAGATCTCTACTTGCTGAAACGTTCACCTTTCTCATGTTAAGCCGTAAACGACTTATGGTTGAATTGTTGAGTCGTGTACGACTCATAAAGCACGAACGACTCAAGTCACTGATGGGTTGTGGACGACTTATCACACTACACCACAAATTCCTGCTGAGTCGTAAAACTTCCATAGGCCTTGCTGCATCAATTTATATCCTTTCTTATTCTTCCGTTTTGTTTATTTATTTCCCAAAGCATCTACTTAGATCATACAGTTTTGTTTTATTTGTCCCTTCCATACATATTTCATTTGTCACTTCCCTTTCTTCTTTTGTTTTATATCATATATCATTCTTTCCCCTAGAAATTTCTTATTTTTCAAACATCAGACCTCTATTTGTTTCCCTCAAAGTCTCAATGTCAACATAGCTTTATACCTCTACTTAATTGCTGCCAATTCATTTTACTGAAGCTATGTTTAGAAAAAGAAAAGAATAAAAAAGTGTGAGCATCCATTTCTTCCTTAACCACATCCGTACCTTTCCTCATCGCCTTGCCTTCTTTTGCAAGAAGCCTTCAAAAAAAATTGAACAATGAGAATTAGCCTTAATGGTTTTGGCTTTCCACTTCTTACCTTTGTTTTGGGTACATCAAATTTGAAAACGTGAGTTATAAAGTTTCTTATTTTAAGAATTAAATATGTATGTATTTTTATTTTATTTTATATCTTTACAACCTGAATATCTTCCTCATACAAGCTTTGATACATGCGTAGTTTCTTCCCTTGGACTCGTATTGGAATTCCTAATAACATAAAATAGGTTTGGCTGAGTTTGGAGACTATTGGAAAAGGCATCTTTGTTTGGATTTTTGCGTTCTAAATATCAAAGGTGAGTGTTTTGACCCACTCACGAATACTAGATTATCTTATGCTAGTTAAATTAAATTTATAATGTGATTAGAAATTTATTAATTGCTTTTGGTATTATTAGATTGTCATTTAAGTTAAATTTGAATTTATATTGAATTGAATTTGCCATTTATTTAATAATGAATATAAATTGCAAGTTATACACCTGATAATGATAATCAACTGATTGTTGTGATTTATTGGCTGATTTGGATGTTGGATTGTGATGGATGTTATTGGTTGTCATTTTGGATGATTGGATGTTTATTTATGTATATATCTTTGTTACCACTATGGATTGAAATGATAACTCGAGCAGTTTCCATTGATTTGGAAATTTTGATTTGGATACTGGTTGAAATGACATATAACCGTGTAATTTCTTTAATTTGGATTATTTATTAGAATTGAATTATTTGAAAGATTTAAGTTTTAAATTTAAAATTCGGATCCATTTTAATTAAAATGATTAAGATTGGTATTTTTGAATCGTTTGAAATCTTTTAAATAATTAAATCCACATTGTACACTTGATAGGAGATGAAATTCCTGTTATACATCTCTGAATCCATTATAGTAATATTTCTATTCTACTTATTTTGATTTGACTTACATAAGATCTTTTAGTCCTGACTCGAGTGTTTTGTCTTTTTATTACGCTCGGGTCAGTCTGAGCTTTTTTTAGTGTATTGAAGGCCATTATATTTTGGAGGATGAAGACGGAGACGAGTCTACTATTTATTATTAATTATTCCACTACATCATGTGTTCCGCTGCATTATCTATTTATTTTTACTGTATGTATAACTCTGATTTGTATTGTAAAGGTGTAATCAAATGTTATTTGTAAAACAACTTCATGAACTGTTTATTTGATTTTTATATTTTGTCATTCCGCTGTGAGATTCTGTGTTTTATCTTTCCTTCTTTTCTATTATTTTCTTATTTACCCCATTAACAGTCTTACCTTTTGAATGATTTTAGTTGACATGTGTGGTTTATTGTCGATTTAAATCGTCCAAAAGGGTGGGATGTTACAATATGCTCACTTATAATAGATCTGATCTTCTCAAGGTGATTGGATATTTAGGTTCAGATTTTGCTAGACGTGTGGATACCAGAAAATCCACATTTGGCTAATTGTTCCTAATAGCCATAGGAGAAATTTTATGGAAGAGTGCAAAGCAGTCTATCATTGCTGCGTCCACAATTGAGGCAGAGTTTGTGGCATGATTTGAGGTACGGTTCATGGTTTATGGCTGCAGAACTTCATTTCAGGACATGGAATTGTCTAAACTATTGCCAAGCCGTTGAAAATTTATTGTGAAAACACTGTAGATTCTTTTCTAAAAACAACAAGTATTCAAAAGCTGCTAAGAATATGGAATTAAAATACTTTACCTTTAAAGTAGAAGTTCAGAAACAAAGAGAGTCAATCGAACACGTTAGCAGAAACCTTATGAGTGCGGATCTATTGATGAAATGATTGTCCCTAAAGACATTTAATGAACATGTCAAAAGAACAGGCATTATCGGATACCATTATCGATGTTATATTATGTTTTATGTTAATATGAATTTGACACTCTGAGCTTATTTTACTAATTGTTGCTGATGTGAATTTATGAATCATTTTTCGTATGGTTGGCATATATACATAAATGCATTATGTAAGTTAAACGAGATTTTGTCTCTGACAAAGCATTACAGCTGAGCCATGCTTGAATACCTTAGTATGTGTCATGTTATATGGAAGACTAATATTATAATACATGGAAGAGACTATGTCGATAAGTTGATATATGATCGTTCTGATCCTTATAAGTTTCTATGCTTAATAATGACCTTATGATGTGATGATCAATATGAGGATGGATTCGTTTCTTTCACTATGTGCATTATGTTTTATTATTAAACCACTAAAGCACATAATGTCATATGGGCAAAGTGGGAGAATGTTGGACTTACCCATAAGCATATATGTAGGCCAAGTGGGTAATTAACTGACCCAAGTGAAATGTACCAAATTGTGTTTAATAAAATAAAAATAACAACTCATATTGGTGGATAAAAATGGTAATTTCATATTAACACCTTGATGGTACATGTATACAAAGAATAGAAAACCCTAATAGGATTGGGTCTCTCTTTGTCCACTCATTTAGTTTTTCTCTCCATCAAGAAAGCTTGTCAAACTAATGGGGTCGAGAGGGAGAAACACAATCTTAGGCAATTATTCACTAGAAATTAATTGTTTTTGCTATGAATCAAGGCACACTCTTTTAATCTATTATGTGATTGTGCAAATCGTTTTGTTCAAAGATCTAGCATACTATGATTAAGATCTAGCCTATTGTGATTTATGCAAAAAATTAGTTTATTTTTTAATTTTCTAATGATTGATTTCACATGTGGTATCAGAGCATGGTTGAGAACTCAATGATTTTCCATGAATTTTTTATTTTGTTTTCTCCATTGTGATATATTTAAACTTGTCAAAATATGTTATATCATTGTATTTGCCGATTGATGTTTGTTTTACTTTATCGTTGATCTTTTTCAACTTTTTGATATTAATTTATGAGACACGCACATGTGTGTGTGTGTGTATGAATCAAGCTTTGAAACTTTCCATAGCTCTAATTATTAACTTAATTTGTAAAGTTTGAACTATGCTATATGTGTACGTATATACTTGCTTCTGTCTCACATAATGAAAGAGAGTATTGTTTTATTGTTATAAAAATTTCAGCTTGTATGTAATGGTTTGGACTATGGTATTGTGTTGTAAATGAGTAATGTGTGTGTGTCTTGTGTATGTTCACAACACATGTATGCTGCCTTTTAAATTAAAGTATTATTAATATGTTATATGGATCAAAGTGATTATACTATATGTTGTTGGCCACCAAAGTGATCAAAAATTAAGGATTTATGCATATGAATTATATAATGGTATTTTAATTTGATATTTACATTATGTGTAATTTGTTAATCACCAAAGTGGCTAAATTAAAAAGGCTTATAAATATCAAATTAAAGGAAATTCATTTACTCATGTTTATGTGATGCTTATGAATGAATAACATTAAGGTTTATGTATAATTTGAAAGATTTAACGTAAATACATTGAGTTCATAGTTATAAAATGTTTTGGATTGCCTAAAGGTTGGTCACTCATTTTAAAACTTATGAACATTACGAGGTATGCTGATGTGCTTAGTTGGGTATGTTTTGTATATCCAAAGATAGCAAACATATGCAATTGAAGTATGTTAATTGCCAATTATGTGAAATTTTATTGAGCATCAATTATGTTTGTTTTATTGCATATTGTTGTATCACCCAAATGAGAACCTTAATATATACCTTAGTTTGTTGGCAGAATCTACATCTGTATTATAGTTTTAAGTTTATTACTTAAAGCATCAATGTGTGAGTATATTTCATATATTTTTGCAACATCTGTTCTTGTTTCGCTACATTCGCAAGCCATGCCTATTATTAAATTTAATGGGCATAATTTCTCTGAATGGTTTGAACAACTTCAGTTTCACCTCAACGTTCTAGATCTCGAATTGGCACTCTAAAGTGAGAAACTTTTTGCAGTTACTACTACTAGTTGCACTTAATAAAAGTCTTCCTATGAAGTATGGGGAAGATCTAATAAACCGAGCTTAATGTTTATGCGAATGACTGTTGAAAACAATATCAAGTCTGTAGTTAAGAAAAATGAAAGTGTTAAGGAATTTATTAAGTTTGTGGAAGAATGCTCCTGGTCTGAGTCTAGTGATAAGTTGCTTATTGTGACACTAATGGGTACGTTAACCACTATTAAGTTTGATGGTTCTCGTACTATGCATGAACATACCATCGAAATGACAAATACAATAGCAAAATTAAAGGCCATAGGAATGAAAGTGAACGAAATTTTTTAGTAAATTCATCCTTATCTCCTTACCTCCTAAATATGATCCATTTCATGTGAATTATAATACAGTGAAGGATAAATGGAATATACATAAATTGCAAAGCACGCTCACTCAAGAGGAAGTAAGGCTTAAAAAATCAAAAAATTATTCAATAAATCTCATGGCTTAGAAAGGAGCTGGAAAGAAACCAAGAAAGAATGTTGGAAAAGCACGTAAGGACACTACACCAAAAAACCATTTCGTCGTGGCCCAGAGCCACAAGGAAATGGGTAGACGTTGAAAATTAGCCATGGCTCTAACTTGTAGCTAAATATAAATTAGCCATGGTTCTAACCCTTGACCAAATATAAAGTAGCTGTGGTCAAATATAAATTAGCCATGGCTTAGAGCCGTAGCTAATTTATATTTTTCCATGGCTTAAAGCCTGGCTAATTTCTATTTTTCCATGGCTAAATATTGCATTTGCATTTAAAAAAAATAAACAACACAAAACAACCTACACTAAACTCAAAATAGAATAAGTTAAAAATGTCTTAGCTCAAACTCAAAATAGCCTGCATTAACTAACACAAAATTGTCTTATATCAAACTTCAATTTAAGACAGGCTTAGTTTAATGCAACAACATCCTACACTACAATACATGATTACAAAAGTTCAAGCAATTCAACAGTTACAATACTTGAATACAAAGTTCAGTAGCAATACATAGTTACATACACTAAAAAGCAACAACACATGGTTCTAGCATAAAATTGAATACATAAATAATGGCTTCAACAGCTCACTAATATCATATAGGTTTATTAGCTCTATTTGCTAATTGTTAGTTGTTAAAGCAATTGTTAGCTCTATTTGCTATCATTGGATATCTATTTGCTATCTATTGGCTAATAGGCTCTATTAGCTCTATTTGCTAATTGTTAGCTCTATTTGCTAATAAAATTGAGTACATAAATAATGGCTTCAACAGCTCACTAATATCATATAGGTTTAATAGCTAACACATAGGTTTATTAGCTCTATTTGCTTTCATAAAACAATTTTAACAGCTAATAAGAGTGGTGAAACAAATAACAGTGTATATAAATATACCTTCTATGCTAATTGTTATATTTTAGATGCATGTTTTCAAAAGCTTCTTTTATATCCTTAGGGCGATAAAATTTAAGGATAAAACATAGGGTCTTGATAAGTTTTAGATGTTTCTTAATAGCTACAAGCATTATGCACATTTATCCGCAATAAGAATATATACAAATATAAAGAACTACATAAGAATGGTATGCAGCATAACCGTATGTAATAATATATCACTAGAAATAATTAAATCCCACTGTGGCTAAATACAATGATTTGCATTTTATTGTTGCCCAGCTTTTAAATCAAATCATGCTCTTAAGTTCCACTTTAAGTCTATGCTGCATTATGTTTTAAGTGATATTGACATATACATTAACAAAAGATGATGAAATGTTATTATTGTCATGAATCTAAAAATAATTTAATGCTATGATATGAAATATGTGTTGCCTAATATACACACTGAATTACATGTACTTTACTTCTACAATTATGGTTTTTACATATATAATGGAATAGCATGTGATACCATTCTTATGCTTATGTTTTTATTAGTAGCAATAATGCTTACCCCCATCAAATTAAAATTTTAAATAGTACATATAAGTCAAGATAATAAACATAATGTGAAGACACATTCCATATAAAAATTGTTGAGTAATGAGTATATGCAAAAATAAAATTCAAAGAAAACTATTAAGACTCTACTAAATGAATTAGTTAAAGCTATAAGGTGTAAAAAAAAAATGTAAAAATCAATTGGTTTTTCCTACATCAGTACAATACGCAGCAGGTGTTGTACTATGTTATGTGTATTCGGATACCGCGTAAAGGTAACAGTATGGTAATCGAGGACTTTACTTGTGGTTTAACATTTCACTCGTTGACATAAATATGATAAAAACTAACAACCGATGACCTGAAAACATAATGTAACGACTTGTAATTTTCGATAATTAAGATGTTAATTTAATAAGAAATTGTGAATAAATATTAGAAGATATAAAAAATTTGTAATTTATTCAACGAAATAATAACTAAAGTGAAATGCACCAATGTTATTTATAGTTAATTATTTACAACTTGAATGGAATTCCAATTAGTTGAAATAAGGTAAATGTATACTTGATAATAAATTTAATACAAGAAAACGAACGTAGATATTGAATTAATTAATGAATTAATAATAATAAATACTAATTGAATAAAAATCAATGTTATGTAAGTAATTATAATATTGTTGGCAAATGATAACTTATAAAAGTATGATTAAGAGTTAGTGACAACCATTATTATAAGTTACCGATATATTTTTAATCCATTGAATTGAATTGGAATCAATTGCAATAAATCAAAATAAAATATTATGTTAATGTTAATTAAGGTAATATTTGGAAATAATGTTAATGTTATTTATAATAGGACAATTTTTTGAATTAAAAGAATGGAAATAAGGATTCATCAATTTATTGGATTTGAACTGTAATAATTGGATTAACTGCAATTAAATGAAATTAAATATCTAAATATTATGTTAATTGAAATCAAGATGGAATTTTAGAATATTAATGTAAAGGACCATGAACTAATGTAAATTTCATCCATTTGAAAATAATTAATTGAATAACAGAATTAAAAATTAAACAAATGGATTTGTTGGAATTTTAATTGATAATTAATGAGTTTATTAAAATTGAAATTAAATACGGTAATGGGTTAATCAATTAACTTCGAATTGATATCTAAGTTTTTTGAATTATTGTAATTGTTTAAGAAACCAAAAATGATGAAATTTATGAATTTTTAAAGTTGAACGAAAAGTTATTTATAATTAAATTTTAATTTAATTTAATAATGTGAAATATAGCCATTTTTGCCACTGGCTTGGATTTCAACGAAACCAGTCTCATCGGATCCATAACAGTGAATTATTGTAGGATTTCAAGTTTTGTAACGACCGGACTTGTCGTTTGATCTTACGGGCTCGAAACGCCTAAAAATCAATTTGATTGAAATCAATTTGAAATAATCTGAATTTAACATAACTTCTTTATACAATGGAATTAGGACTTGAAACCTGTTCCATTGCGTTAAGAATATTTAAAAACATCTATTTTGATATATGGTTTGACCCATTTTCGTTCCGGAGGCAAAACAGGCTTTTCGGGTCGCTTATCGTTCAATCAAATCGTATCCATTCATCTCTATTTCTGACCTACCTATAAATACTCCGTTATAAACCCTAGCCTATTTTTTATGTTCATTATTCTATACCTACAATCCCATTTGCCCCTCCTTATCTCAATGGCAGACAAACAAATTGTAACGACCTTGGATTTTGGCCCTGTTTATTTTAATAAATAATTAATCCAATTAAATAAAATGTAAACTGATCATTTTAAAATGAATAAATCTTTCAAAATAATTTGCCATTTATTTGTATGTATTGGTATTTTAAAAAGGGAAATTGATTTGAAAATTTGAAATAAAGTCTCTTAATAATATTTATAATAAAATTTACTTTATATAATTAAATTAAATAACTTTGTCTTGGTAAAATGTGATAAATAAATACATATGGATAATAATGTTTAAAATAAAATCAAAGTTTATCAATATAAAATATAAATATCAAGTATAAGTAAAACTTAAGAATATAATTTAAATAAAATACAAATACAAACAAATATAAGTGAACCATATAAACATTGATAGTCAAACATAAAATACAAATGTAAAATTTAAAGTAAGAATTAATTAGTTAAGATTGCATACAACATAACTTAAAAATTTGTAAACAAAGCTAAAATAAGAATAAGGTATAAAAACACAAAGTATAAAGTAAAACAAAACCAAGTGTAATGTAAACCAAACTCAAACATTTGTGTATAAATTATGTAAACTAGAAGTTAACAAAACAAAATATTTTTATAACAGAATGACAACAACCATATGTATATAAACTATTCAAGCCAGAAATAATACACAAAATATCTTCACTCATAAAGCACAAGTGTTTGCCTGCAAGTTCAAACTAGAAACAACAATACACAGTAACATTTTAGTAAGTATACAAACTAATTAAGAAACAAGACAAATATTTATCTATAAATTATCTTCATGTACAACACCATAGTCCACCTGCAAAATGGAAATCAGTCAAGTATAAAGTATAAAATAATAAAACAAATGTTTCCAAAGGGGATAATCTTCATTCACAGGTTTACCTGTAAAGTATGAAAGTAAACCTGACAAACACAAGTATATTGAAATACAAGCAAGAAGACAAATTTTTATAAACAAAATATTTTCATAGCAAAGCAATAAAACAACATGTCTTCCTACACAAGCCACTAGCCTACCTGCTAAAGTACATATTCTCATACAAATACATATACAAAAGTCTTTATACATAGTAAAACATAATTATAATTATATAAACTAAGTTAGGAACCAAAACATTAATTACTATCAACTCAGCCTACTATTTGGTCTAAGCAAATATTATACAAATCTTTTCATTTCAGCCGAAATACTGACTTAGCCAAAAGAAGAAAATGTTTGTCCAGTCAATATCTTCCCATATTACATCCTGTTTCTTTTATATATAGGTGTGACTATCTTGCTAGTTAATTCGTTCAGTAAAATTTTAGTAAACCATAGGAAACAAAAGAAGGGAATAGGAAGTAAAATCAAAATTTTAATTCGAAAAAAAAAAGAACAGGGAAGATTTTAAAAACAGTTTCAAAACATCAGGAATTTGGAGCAGATTCAACTGCAGTTTTGATCATCTCAGTTTATTCTTTGTTTTGGAATTTTACTGGTGAGTAAACATCAAGTTTTAAAATTTGAGTTTTATTTAAAATCAATGAAGGTGATTCATTTATTAAATGGTATGAAAACAGTTTGATCTTTGAACATAAATCTATGAATATTTGTGTGATGCTCTGTTGATTCTCTGTGATT
The DNA here is from genome assembly GCA_030765085.1 of Allium cepa. NCBI lineage: Eukaryota > Viridiplantae > Streptophyta > Magnoliopsida > Asparagales > Amaryllidaceae > Allium > Allium cepa. Next base: position 188,629,552 of record CM060935.1, read on the forward strand.
GATGCAGATTACACAGTTAGATCAAACATTCAAATTTTTCTTATTTGAATCCTTGTTAGGCTTTGTTTTCTCAACAAAACACGATGTTAAACTCAAATCAAGATTTAAAGGTTGATTTAAACCCTCTTTATAAGATGCATTACTGTAATATTTGGATACAGGTAATCAAGTAATAGTTGCTTGATTAAAATCGATTGTTGTAAAATATTGATTCCAGATTATATATTGAATTCATACTGCAAGATATGATTTTTAAAACAAGAATCTAGATTTTTGGGTTAACATTTAAAGTACAGTTTGTAAATGAACAAAGATTGCATTTTTACTAATTTCTGATTATCAATTAAATTTAAATTGTTGAAATTTGTTGTAGAGTTAGTATGAACATGCATGATGTTGGGAAAAATGTTGAATAATTTTTCAAACTCAAGAATGGGTCGAACGAATTCAAAATAGGGTTTGAGTGCACGTTTTTGTACATGTCAGTGATGAGTCGAGAACAACTGTATTACGTGATCGAGTATCATGAATTTCTGGTCAATGGTCGATTGTCGTGTCGTAGAGACGTGGACAAAATCCCGGCGACTCTGGTGCCTTGTGTGGCGATGACAAGGTGATTCTAGTGGATTGGTTCGAGTTTTATTTTTGGGTAGAACTGTCGAATTTCAATTCGTAATTGCTGTGGGTGATTTGAGTTCAGATTTCATACTTTGGGGTGATATGCGACTTGCTGATGATCATGGGAGATTGCCAGAACCTTGCGTACCGCCATGCATGTATACGGCGAAAGGAGGTGTCAGCGTTGTCGATTGTGTGTGTCTTGAGTCATGCTCGAGCATTTGGGATGATTTCTTCGGGTTTGAGTTCGAGTGTTGAAGTGCATATGATAGGTTCCTGATGTTGTAGCTTATAGCTTAGTTTAAAACTTAAAATATATATAAAAAAAAGAGAAGAAGAAGAAGAAAGACGTACAGGAATGACTCGGGTGATTTAGGGATTTACTCGAAGTGCTACTCGAGCTTTAGTAAGGAAATCTCGGGTTTCCTTCAAATCTGCAGTTGTTTTTTGTTTTAAGAGTAAAGCTAAGCAAATAGTTTTTTCAAACTGTAAAAACTGTTAATCTTGAGATGTTTAACAGTTTTAGAGTTAAAAGTTTAAATACAAGTTAATTATTTTAATCAATACTTTAAAATGTTTAAACTCTTAATTATTATTTAATCTAGTAATTATTTTAATTAAGTACAAAGTTAATTAACAATTAAGTTGTAGTTAGTTAACATAATTGATTTCCAAATATAATGAATGTTTTTATTAAAATGTTAATTAAGTTGAATAATTAATATTAATTGATGATTTCAGAAAGTAAATAAAAATAATTACTTTTTAATTTTAATCAGTGATGGGTTATAAGTAATAAATAAATTAACTACTTAAGTAAATTAATGAATAAATTAATAGTTAATTAATTAAGTAATTTAATTAAAAATAAATGAATAATTAACTAAGTAATTAGTAATTAGTAAATGGATAATCAAGTTTTATTAAGGTCATTAATTAATGATTAAAGAATAGTTAATTAAGTAATTAAGGAATTAATTACTTATTGTAATTAATGAAGTTAAATATGAATTGTTTAAGTTAACTGATTTAAATAATTATTTGATAATGTGATAAGTATAATCACTCAGGGAAGTAATTAAGGATAATTACTGGATGCAATTGACTGAGGATGATCTAATAATGAAATTACTTTGTGAAATTAATCAAATGATTAATTTAAAGGAAAATTAATTAAGGAGTAATTTATTTATTTGATGAGTAATTAAAGGTGGTTAATTACTGAGTGGTATTAATCAGGGGTGATTAATAAGTGTGTTTTAATTAAAGATTAATTACTTAAGTAATTAATTTAATACAGGATAAGGAAATTAAAATGTAACTAGTAATCATTAATAAATATAATTAATAATAAGAGATTAAAGAGTAATTAATTAGTGTAATTAAGAAGAAATGTAAGGTTAATAATTTAAGGTTAATTTCTATGTTTAATTAAGATAATTTAATTGTGGAAATAAGTTAAAGGATAATACTTGAATATAATTAAAGCAAATTATACAAGGATGACTAATTAAATTGAATAATTGGATGATGATAAATTAATAGATTGATAATTGATTAATAGTTATATAAGCAAGATTTATAAGGGTGAAGTAATTAATTTAATTTACTTTAATTAATTAGAGATGTAAGTAATTAATTTAATTCATTTTAAATTAATTATAGCTGATATGATTGCTTATGTATGGATGAATGATATTGTTTACCTTGAATGGTTTGGAATCTCAAATATGAGATAAATGATGCTGTATGAAATGTATGCTTTAATTGAAGTATGATGATAATATGTTTATCTATGTATGATGATAATGTTGATTATCTATTGTGATATTATGAATTATCTATTTATGTATATGGATAATTGTATTGAATTGTTTTAAACTTTAAAACAACTTGGCCTTAAAAGATACGTTTTGGATTTCGATGAGATCGGGATCGGGTTTCCATATTTGGACATCCGAAAACCACATCGATCCAAATTAATGATAGGTCGTGAATATGAAGTGGAGATGAAGATTCAGAGTGCAAGGGTTGTCGCTGTTAACTCTGAGGGTGATTCCAAAATGAGTGTAACGAGATAATGCCTTCGGTTTCGTTCGAACCCGGAATGAACTTGTATGGATTGAATGCTTTCAACACATCGTCAGGCGGACGATGAGCATTCTAAGGGATATGTTCTGTAAAGGTAATCGTAGCCTCAAACCTCATCAACCGGGAATGGCTAAAACATGGGAGGTGCAGCAAGGTTAGGTGGGTCATGCCCAAGCAGGACAAGATTTTCCCCTGTCTAGATGTCCCTTTTTATTCGGCTTAGTGAGCGGTTGGTCGCGCCAACTATGGGGTTATCTTGTTCGGGACTGCTCAGTAAGGAATGGTTCCAGCCTTGTGTTGTAGGGAATCGGGAGTGATCCTCGGTACGGTGATCTAGGCCCCGTACTGTGACGGGCGGTACCCCAGTAGCCCTGCCATTGTATGGAACCCATTTTCCAATAAGCGCCCTCGGATTTGATTGTATTACCCACTTTTGTGGCTAGTAGCTGGAATTTAATCATGTAACAATTTCGGCTATTTTCTAGTTACTTGAAAACCCTAGACACTATTATAATATCACTGAATTTCCTATGAAATGTTTTGGTTAGCGTAAGGTAAAAACTTACCCGTATTTATGTGTGGGGAGTCTTACGTGATACCTTTCTTTTCCAATGTTTTTCAAAGTTAAACAATTTTAAGCTGTTTACTCATACCAGACCCATGTCTGACCCGGAGTTTATATTTTGTGTCTTTCATAAATTCTTGGGTACTCAAATTTTTACGAGTAGCCAAGTGATAGGTTCTTGGATTGTTGAGTTCGGGAGGAGCTTGGAGCAGGAGCCTAGACGTATGTAGATATCTATCTAGTTCCGCTATGTTAGTTAGAGTATGCTGTATTTTGGGATGTATGTAGTGATGGATGTATATATGATTGTGATGTGTAGGATATTGTATAACTCTGATATATGTAAACTATGTAATAGTTATGTGATATATTATATTTTGTTCCGTTTCCGCTGTGAGATTCTGTTGTTGTCGTTCTTTCTTTCTTTTCTTTTCTATTTCTACCCCTTTCATTCTTAATGATGATACGTCTTTCTGGGAGTAGAAGGGCGGATCATCACACAAATTTCAATTCCAAATCCAATTGAAATTCAAAATCAAATCAGAAAAATTAAAACCCCACAACCTATATCGAATTATATATCGATTTGAAGCTCTTGACGACCGCATCTCATATCTATAATTCATTTTTCAAATTTAATGACTGTTCGTCCAGAAATTGAAGAACTATTTTTGGCCATCCCTTGCGTTGAAATCAACTCCGCCTGATAGACAAATTGGTGGTACCATGGTGTGGAGAGCAGTGAGCGTAGTCCACCGGCGTTCTTGGTTGGGCATGTTAACGGCTAGATCGATCGAATTAATCTAAAGTAGGGAAAGTTTTCAATGCGGCGGCAGTGAAGGGTTCAGTCGCCTATCGTTGATCGTTGATGTCTGGCGTCGAGGAGGTGGACGTGACATCGTCTGGGCGGAGCGGCCTCGTGCAGGCAAGCATGGAGGAGGCGCGCATGATCTTGAACATGGCGGCGCAATGGGCATGTTCGAACGAAATGCGTGATTAGGGTTTTGCGTGTTTTAAATGATTTCTATGGTTTTGGAAAGGAATATATGGTTTATTAAATATAAATTTTGATGTTATATAAATATTATTTTATATATATATATAGTTAAATTCTTGAATTTAAGCTATGTATAAAATTTGTTTAACAAAAATGAGTTTAATAATGGAGTTGATTGTTTTATATTATATGGTTTAGTACCTATTTAAGATTTTGTATATATAGAGTTTTTAATGACTTAAATGAAGTTTAAGTTGGAAGATAAATATGAAATTGGTTTAAATTGAATTATTTAAGAATTCTACTTGAAGAAATTTGATTTGAAGTTTAAATAAAAATGGAGATTGTAAAGGATATGATTCTTATAACTTGATTTGGTTTAAAGTAATCTAAATGAATGTAAAGTTGAGATAAATGAATTCATCAAGTTAAATAAACTGAAAGAATACCCAGTTGTTTAAAGTTAAAAGTTTTACTTAAATTATATTGGATTTATTAAGTAAACGTTTCAAATCTAAATAATAGCAATTGAATTTGATATATATGAAATTATTAAAGAATAAGTTTGAAATGGTGGAATAATTAAAGCTTTGATATATATGAAAATTATATTGGTTTATTTGAGAATTTAAATCTATATTTGAAATTGATTTGTGAAGATGAAGAAGCTATTTTATTATATAATAAAGTAATTTAATACTTAAACCATGGAAGTATATTAAGTTATGTTTCAAAGCTATAGATATCAAGGTATACAGATTTGGAAATGCTATGATTTTTGAAAAGAATTTGAAATAAAAATGATATCATTTTGATTTGGGTTTTTAAATAGAAATGATATCGTATTTATATGATTTTGAAATGGATATTTTATTCTAATTTTAAAGTATAAACTATTTTGAAAAGACCGTCGTGTTATAATAACGTTTGGTTGTTAAAGAGACCGGGATCGAAAGTTGTTATACTCTCTGCCAACTTTGAAAACCACTTTAACAACCGTGTACGCGGTGGAGATTCCAGAATGAAGTAGGATGGTGGCGGCGTTTCCTTTGAGGTAAATACATGGACCCGACTCTCGTGAGTTGGCATAAGGTGGCTAAAACAGGAGCGATTCTCAGGCCAATGAGGTAGCACCTTTGATCGGACACATCCCTTCGATTTTATACTTTGACTTTTGGATTGATTCGGTGGCCACTTTTGATTTTTTTTATTTGGAGGTGTGGCTCGAGGTGGGCGGTAGCTGCGCGCTACGCGTTACCACCAGCCTGGATAGCAATTGGTATATCTACCCGGGCATTGCCTAGTTGTGCCGTGTCACCTACCATACCGATCCTTTACTACGAGTTTCTATTTGTGTCGTATCTTTGGAGTGTCTTCTCGTAGTCTCTCGATCAGGAGATATGCAGGCACTGTATAGACTATTGGCACTATTACGTGTTAAGGTGGAAAATGTAAAGCCTTAGCCCTATTTTAAAGTAAGTTTATTTTACTAATAGACACTATTATAATAGCGAAATATTACTACATAGTAAATAGTTTAACGGATCCTTAGGAGATGTAAATCCCGAGCATCTCTTGAGTTACTGCACTCATATTAATTTTTGTTGATTTAACTCACATAAGATATTTTAGTTCTGACTCGAGTATTTTGTCCTTTCAATTCGCTCGGGTCAGCCTGAGCATTTCAAGATTCTAAGACTTTAGCTCTGGAGGACGAGGATGAAGATTTATATTACTATTATCTACTATATTATTCCACTACACCATTTTAATCCGCTACATTGTTATTACCCTTTAGTATGTGAACTCTGATATTTATTGTATAAGAAAAATCAAATGTTTTGTAAAACAGTTTTATGAACTGTATATTGATTATTATATTTTATCGTTCTGCAGCAAGATTCGATTTTGTTTTTTCCTTTCTCCGCTTTTTCTTATTTACCCCATAACAATCCGCCCCTCCGTATGGTTTGAATTGGCATGTGTGTCGATTTAAAGCGAGTGAAAAGGCGGGACATTACAGCTAGTGCTAGTGTTACTATCCATATTAGCAAAGAATCAAATAACTATGTTACGGTTTGATGAAGCCATGCTCTGATACCAAATGAAAAGAAGCTATGCTATAGGATCGAGTAATATGGATAAATTACTTATGTGAAATAAGTAAATAAATAGTAAATGCAGTAAAGTAAATGACATCAGAGGTTTTTATACTTGTTCAGAGCACCGTCCTACGTCCAGTCCCAAGCTCCTTCTGGAATTTCACTAACACAATCCTCACTTAACCCGGAGGAACAGGTTTACACCGCCTGAGAAACCGAACAGGACTTCAACCGCCTAAGCAACCGAATAGGACTTCAATTGCATGAGCAACCCAACAGGACTTCTTTACAAATAACAAAACTATCTGATTGTAGTGTGTTCTTAAGTAACAATGATAAGTCAATTAAGTACAATCTTCCTATAATCTTCTCCTTTATAATATATGGTGTGATGTTCTTTGAGAATTATGGAAGATAAAGTGATTAATGATCAAAGTATGTAAGCAAGTTGAGTGCAGTTTGAAAGCTTGAGAATAGATGAGAATTCAAGAAAGATAAAAGTAAATTCGGTGAATTGATTTTTGAATTCTGTAATCCATTTATAGTGTATAAAGAGTTGCAACTATAGATGAAAAAATATATTGAAAAGAACAGGTGCAACCATTGATTTTGAAAGAGTTTCTCTTCGGTGAAGAGAAGTGGCTCTTCAAGAAAATAGCAGTTAGAAATCAGAATAAAAAGATTCAGACTTCTGAATTAGATCAAAATGCAACCAGCAAGCTTTTAGGCAAATTTTGACTAAATTCAGACGTTTGAAAATTTTCATTCAGACGTCTGAATATTGGGAAACAATATTCAGGTTTCACCATTCAAACATCTGAATGAATGAATTTAGATGTTTGAATTCAAACCTCTGTGTATGTATGTGCATGTGTGTGCATAAATATATATCGTTTCAGGAGAGATTCTAACAAATTTTTAAGTAAAGTACAGACTCTAGGCACACTATACTCAGCTTTAAACATCTGAAAAGAAATCTGCAACAAATCTCCTGCAAAGATGGTTAGTATTCTCAGAATATTATATATAGCTTGTCATAATCAAAATTGAGATTTTAACAATCATGATATGGTAAGTATGAGGAAATAATATCTTTCGATTTGTTGAGCAAACTCATGGTCGAAATGAGATTAGAACATGGAAAAATGGGTTAGGAGTTGTATACGATATAATCGATAAGGAGTTATCCATCATTTGTGGGGCTATGATTTGTTGAGCAAACTCAAGGTCGGAATACCAAAACAAACGAGTCCTAACATCCACTACTGAAGTTGTAAGACTACTATGTTTCATCTTAGAGTTTGGAGAAATATAAAAGACTAGTGGGAGTCTTATTAGAAAAATAAAATGGTAACATTTAACCTTCTAATATTGTAAGAACATATGCTATATATGTTATAATTATCTACATGATAAATTGGTGCATTTAATATGATTGATGACATGTTTTTCAATTAACATATATAAACAAACTGAATTGAAAGTTGACAAATAGAAATATAATACATACTTACTAATAATTCTAATTGCATGTTATATAATGTTTCTATACCCATGCGAGTGCCTAATTTCAACTACTTAATACATTCGTAAGTTGGTGGCTTATATGTTTATTTGGTTTAGACCTTGTATTGCGTTTTATGAGTTTTTGAACTCTAAATGCAATTCAAGACTATAGATATTTAATTCATTTACTCACATATAAATATTTTATGGTGAACAGTCATTATTTATGGGGTACAATATTTCGATGAAGTTAGTTCATTCGAAGTAAGCCAATAAACAGTATTTTAAGATCATGTATTCAACTTGAATGATCTCAAATGATCATATTGTGTTGTAACACAAGACCATAAACTACGAGATACATCTAAAAACTAGATTGTTAAAATGTCATCTTGATCATTTTACATAGAGTGTAATATATTTTATGTCTTAAATGTTAAGAATAATCGAATGTGCTTTTGTAAAAGGTTTTTTATGATATTGTAGCAAGGTTTCTTTTAAATTGTTTGACCATTTGATAGAAAAACGAACGTATAAGAATAGATGTAATTTAAGGTAAAGTTGAAATGAAGAGAATGAATAGTCACTTCTACTTCATAGAGAAATATTGGAAACAAGAATTGTAATAATATGATATTTAATATTGGAATATGAAATATGACTTTTATTTCGAAAAGAATTTTCATATAGAAAATTGTTTTCTATAACATTTATTTCTTTGAGTTCAAGATATTTGATCAGATAACTCTCCTTTATAAACTAGTTGTAGCATATGAAATAAGTAAACGATATTAACAATATTAAGTGAATGGTGAAACTCTAAATTTAGTACGCTATTATAGTAATGGTGGAAATAGTGGAAGCATGCCATATAACACCTAATGATTGAATCAAATTACGAAAATTGTTTACGTCAAATTTACCGAACATTATTTGTGAAATAATCTTTATTTTTGGTATTGACTAGAAAATAGATATAACTATATATCAATATGAGTATTATGAATATTCATTATGAAATAGAACTATAGTATGGAATTTTGTTTTCATAGTAAAAGTGATGCTACAAAAATACATAGGTATCTAATATTATTTACAATTGTTTTCGAATTATAAACTAAGCTGTAGATTTGAGAAATAATTCTATTATATGATTATGAATCACATGATACAGGTTAATTATATCTCAAACAATTAATTACTATGCACCTATTCAGTGGGAGCATCATAGGAATTGATGAACTTTTTGAATTAATACATATATATATGTATGCAATCACAAATCTATTAATACCAAAAGGGTTCCACATCCTTTGTTATATTCATCGATGATTTATTACCAACATGAACATGTGTATTCGATACATATGTAGTAATTTTATGATAAAATCATAGAATATAAAAGAAAACTAAATAAAATAACATGCAATAGAATAAAATGATTTATTTGGTCGAATAAGTGAGTATATTGGAAAGAATTCCAAATGTACCGAAATATGAACATAGAATCAACTCAAAATCACACCTCCATGTGATACATATTGATGCATCGATAAGGAGTAATCAGACATTGTTGGACGATTTACGATTAATTGTGAATGAAGTTGAGTTAGTTTCTTTCTACAAGGTCATGTACTTAAGATTAGTGCACAAGGTTAATATTATTTCATCTAAACAACAGTTTAAAAAATCATACATGATAAGGGTTTATAAGAAATCCCAACATGTCATAGGCTAAGGAGTTGGCAGGTTGTGCGAGTCGAAAGATTGCATGAAATAATTGTTCATAAGGGATCTTGTATGAATTTTCAAAAAATTTTGAAAAAATCTGTCATCAAATGACTTATTTATGTTTTGAACATAATTTTTGTAAACTAAAATCAGTTTTACAAATAAAAAAGTTCGTAAAGCGTTTATGTATCCATATTGTATTCACACTAAGAAACAATTGTTGTTTCAAGATATATTAACTTCATTGTGAAGGATTTTCTTTGAGAAATTTTTGTAGTTAAATGGAATTGGATCCGATCCATAGATAGAACATATTATATGAGATGAAGTGAAATTAACTAACCTAAATGAACATACGGCATTAGAATATCTAATAAGTATTCTAGTACATCAAAGAGAAACTGTGAGTTTCTTATTAATGTCGAAAATATACATTACCCTCGATTGTTCAATTAAACCATTAAGATTGTCGAATTTATACGGTATGATGCGCAGATCTGAAAGAATTCCAAGTACGCCATCAAAATATGATTTAGTGGCCTTAACCAAAGAGATGTGACCCATCGGCCGAGATTATGTCTTTATTGGAAAGACTAATGTGGTTGGAATTAAATAAGCAATGTTGATAAGAATAATATCGCAAATTTCAATTGTTGAAATTAGCATAACATATTCGGTATTCAACATGCTCAAGTTAATTCAGATTTACTCACAAAATTATCGCTCGATAAGACTTAGTGTTTGGTACTTATGTGTTGAAACGGAAAATTCAAAATAATGATTTAGAGTAAACCGTTTACACATATTAACCAAAAATGCCATAAAGTCAGTGGAAGCGATATTGGGTTTATGAGTCTTTGGATATGATTCAAGAAATGATACGAATATATCATTTTATAAGCATCAAGATTGAATAAGTATTTTGATATAAATATCAAATAGTTTGATTTTTAATTAAAGTGCAGAGGAAGCGTGTATTCATAAGAAAGAACGTTAAAAGGTACATTGATATTCCTAAACTATAAGTAAACAACACGTTGTTGATTTTAACAATATGCTTACATTAAAATCAACTTTAGTTGCTTTAATACTCAATTTTGAATTGTAAATGATGTCTTTTATGGTGAGTATAAAATATATAGGGATTGTCCCAAAATGATATACTAGAGCACCCTATTAAAAGGAGAACGTGTAAGTTGGATTCCTTATGCATTAGCTGCAGGAATTATCATACAAGTTATGTTGTATATGATATTGTGTTTTGTTTATGTATTTGATATATAGAGCAAATATAAAATCCAAATTGATATCACTAAATGGTTGTTTGAGGCGTTCTCACGTATTTATGAAATATTAGAGAATTGTTTATAAAAAAACGAACTCGTTATGGTGGAACGTTTGGACACAAGCTTTTATAAGTGATATTGAATATAACATGTCAATGAGAGAATTCAAGATAAAATCTTTAATTTGAAAATGTTTCAAAATAAAAATGATTGTTGTCGACTCAACGAAATGCTAAGAACATTAACTTTAATAGTGCTATAATAAACCAATGTATATAGATATAAATTCACAAATTTATAGTTGAGCCAAAGGTGATTCCAAATGTTGAGAATCCTGTAATATTGTTATAAGATAATAATGTCATGAAATTGGTCATGATAGAACTTAAATCTCACTAGAAATCGAAAGAGATGCTTCGAATCGTTCCATAAGATAAAGGCAATTTATTAGTGTTAGAGAGTTGACCGACAAAGTAGATAATTAAAACATAGTAGCATACCCATTCACTAAGGGACTGACCTAATTGGTTTTGAGGAAACTGATTGAAGAAGTTGGAATTAGATTCCATAGTTGACCCCAAGTGCAAGTGGGAGATTGATAGAGTTAGGGGTATACCATAGGGGCAATTATGTAATTTGTTACATATATCAACTCGTTGACCAATCTTGTTTGAAATAAAAGGTATTTTCTTCCTATCATATACTTGATATAATGTGATTATATTAATCAATTAACTTAATTAAAAGTATATTTAATAGAAAAATCCATAAATGGCATAATTTTTTATAGTAGTTACAAAGTGTTGTAACCGTGATTAATTTATCACAATGAAACAAATATAGCATTTTCAATGTTCCTAGTCAAGATGCATCGAGACTGGATATCGATGTATCCGGTGGGACTGGAGTACGGAACGCTCTCCAAATGTTGGACAGTGTATTGCTCATGACTGCTGGGGGAACCTAGGGGTTACGTACTAATAGTTATTGGATAACAATGGAACGACTCACTCGATAGTTTTTTGTTGGTTAGTTTAACTAAGATCAAATAGAAAAAACTGATGTGAATGATTTACACAGTTCTCTCGACTTGAGAATACTGTGGATCTTCAATATGAAAGCTTCGCTTTGATTATAGCCAAATCATGGCATGGCGTGCATCGAGTGACTATAATTGGGTCGAGTGGAAGTATTGGAAGTAAAGCACTATTCAAGAGCGGATTCATCCCTTCAGTTATATGCGGTTAGTATCACAGTCAACTCAAGTCAATTAAAAGTCAAAGTCTCTAGGTAGAGCATTTCGGTTAATAATAATTGTTATTATATTATTGAACCAAGGACTTTGTATTTGGACTATAAAGTTGAATGTGGATTGTCACGACCCGACTTTCCACTCCCAGAAAATCGCGTCATGAATTAAGAAAGAAAGGGATAGAATAAGAAAGGAAAGAAGAGAAAGAAGAAACAACACAAGAATCTCAACAGCGGAACGAATAAATTATATTTATAACAAAGTATTACATAGTATACAACAAATATCAGAGTACACAGACATATACAACACATACTAGACAGTTATAAACACATGTCTAGTTATTACAACTCAATCACAATACAAACAACTCAGAGATACCAAACACAGCGGAACTATATAACTACTCGCAGAAGCCTCCTGCTCCATATGCTCCTCCACAATTCGTCAAAGCTAATCCTGAATCCTAACCTGAATTCCCTTGGCTACTCATAAAAATTTGAGTACCCAAGAGTTATAAAAAAACACAGAAATAACTCCGGGTCAGACATGGGTCTGGTGTGAGTAACAGGTTAAAGTTGCTTAACTTTGAAAAACCTTTGAAAAGAAAAGGTATCACGTAAGACTTCCCACACATAAACATGGAAAAGTTTTTACCTTACGCTAACCAAAACATTTGATAGGAAATCCGATGATATTATAATAGTGTCTAGGGTTTTCAAATAAATAAGAAATAGCCGAAATTGTTACATCTATTAAATTCCAGCTACTAGCCACAAAAGTGGGTAATACAATCAAAATCGTTGGCACTTATTGGATTTTGGATTCCATCAATGGCAGGGCTACTGGGGTACCGCCCGTCACAGTACGTGGCCTAGATCACCGTACCGAGGATTACTCCCTTCATCCCTTGCAACACAAAGCCGGACCCGTTCCTTACTGAACAGTTCCAAACAAGACAACCCCGCAGTTGTGATCAGCAACCGCACCACTAAGCCGAAAATATAAAGGGACCTCTAGACAGGGATCAATCTTGCTCTCCAGTGGGGGCTACCCACGAAGCTTTGCTGCACCTCCCCTGTTTTAGCCATTCCCGGTTGATGAGGCTTGAGGCTACGATTACCTTTATAGGACATATCACTTAGAATGCTCATCGTCCACCTGACGATGTTCTGAAAGCATTCAATCCATACAAGTTCGTTCCGGGTTCGAACGAAACCGAAGGCATTATCTCGTTACACTCAATATTGGAATCACCCTCAGAGTTAACGACAATAACCCTTGCACTCTGATCCTCCATCTCGAATCTATAAGTGCTATTCCGTCAAACTCATTACGGAATCACCCACAGAGTTATACTGACGTATAGCCCTTACACCTCGAGTCTTCACTCGCTCCACTTGGATTCACGTCCTAACGTTATTTGGAATCGATGTGGTTTTCGGATATCCAAATATGGAAACCCGATCCCGGTCTCATCGAAAACCAAAGCGTGTCTTTTAAGGTCCAAGTTGTTTTAAGTTTAAAACAATTCAATTCATTATCTAAATATACACAGATAGATAATTCACAACACAATAGATAATTCAACATTATCATTATCAACAGATAATTCATATCAAAATCAGACAATCCATATTATCATCCAAAAGCAATCCATGTATCCATATCACATACACTACTAATCTCATAACTGAGATTACAAACCATACCAGTCAACCAATATCATCCATCAAACATAAGCAATTGATCTAATGATCGCACCATTAATAATTAATTTTAAAATGAATTAAATTAATCACTTAATCTCTAATTAATTTAAAATAAATTAAATTAATTACTTCATCATCAAAATCCTGCTTATCTTAATCATCAATTGATTATAAATCAATTTATAAATCATCATCTCAATATTCATTTCACTTAATCATCACTGATTAACCATATCTAATTACATTAAGTAATTAGCATTTAATATTAATCATACCTTAATTAATCAATTCAAATTACATCATTAATTAATTAATTAATTAATGATTACATTTAATCAATCTCTAGATATAAATTAATTACATAAGTAATTAATCTCCAATTCAAACCATATATATATTAATCACCCATGATTAATAACCATTCAATAATTAACTACCTTAATCACTCATCCCATAATTAATTATTCTTAATTAATTATCTTCATTAATCACTTGATTAATGTTCAAAGTAATTTAAATTCAAATTACTTCTACAATAAATATCCTTAATTACATCCTGTAATTATTAATTAATTACTTCCTTAAGTAATTATAAATTCATTAATTACATAAAGTAATTATCAAACAATCCTCAATGTTTAAATTAATTAATCTTAATTAATCTAAACTAATCACCTTAATCAAATTAATTACACCAAGTAATTAATTCATTAATTACTTTTATTAAGTAATTAAACAATTGATTATTATTAATTAATTAATCTAATTAACTATTAAAATTAATCACATTAATTAATTGTTAAATAATCTTAAGTTAATTATCTTCATTAACACCTCTTAATTACCTAATTAAGAAATTAACTTATAATTAATCATTATTAATTAACAACTAATTAATATTTAATTATAATTTAATTAATCTCTAATTATTAATTAATTAAGTGTTAATTAAAATCTTAATTATCATTAATCACTTGATTAAGTAAATCTTAATCATTAATTAAAACTTAATTAACCATCCTTAATTATAGATTAATTAACATTAATTAATTAATCTCAAATCTTAATTAATTAACTTAAAAATTATTAATTACTTAATTAATCATCCACATTATTAATTAATTAAATAATTAATATTCCATTTAAATTAATTAAATAATTTAAATGAAACCAATTTCTTAAGTTCAAAATTTAAAAACATTCTTCTTTATACAAAGTATTTTAAACAAATTGTTTCAAACAAAAATTCAAGTTTAAAAATTTTAAACTCTACTTACATTCCTATCTTCATTTTCAAATTCAATTTATTTAACCTTTCCTAACATAGTTAAACAAATTTAAATTTAAAACTTATTTATTTTAAAACTGACTTTAAAGTCAAATTCCAGATTTCAAAATTGAATTTAAACTTATTTTAAACTCTTATTTCATAAACTCAAAACTTATAGTTCAAACTCAAAACCAAGGTTTCTTAATACTGTAAAGTTTAAAATTTAAATTTATATTTCCAGTTTTAAATTCAAACTCAGGTTCATTAACTCAAAAGTTCAGTTTCCAGATTTAAACTTTATTTAAAATTTCAGTTGCATTTTTTTTTTTAAAAATCTGCCTTTAAATTAAGATCAGAAAAACAGTTTTCTGTTTTAAATTTTAAAACATCTTAAATTTGAATTCAAACTGTTCCAAAATCCATGATTTAAATTATTGAATACATAATTACATTCCAGGTTTGCAAATTCCCTGTTTGAATTTAATTTTACAAATCTAAACTTGCTCTTAAATTTAAATAAAAACAGAAAACAGTTTTCTGTTCTGTTTGGAAATCAGATTAAAATTTAAAAGAATTTTAAAATTAATTCCAGAGGCCCAAATTTAGAATTCAAATTTAATTCTAGATTCAACACAGTTTCAGATTTGATTGCAATATTCTTTTCTTCAATTTGTAAAACCTGAAACAGTTTCCTGATCAATCTCTAAAACTAATTATAAATTTCAAAATTTAAATTATTTCAAAAACCCAAAATTTAATTAATTGAATTTATACTTAAATTCAGATTCACTTTAGTTTCAGATTTGCTTGCAATTTATTTTACTTCAAATCTTAGAATACCTGGAAACATGATTCTGCTCAAAAAAACTAAAACCCTGAAACATTTAACAAACCCGAGCCACCCTCTTCATTACTTCGAGTCACATGACTCCCTGCTTCGAGTTATTTCCAAATTCCCCGAGACAATCTCGAGTTCACAAAACCCTGCAACTAAAACTGAACCACCATCATCACCAACCTGCACAACACTTCTGTGCACCCCCATCCCAACTCCGGCCATCTCTGGCCATCAACTCAGGACATCCTCCAACTACCAAAATCCCCTCATCAACATTCAATCACCAAATGCCCTTAATTCAACTTGAATTTAATTTCAAGTTAAAACTAAAACCTGGAACAGCACCTCCTTTCCAATGATCAACCTGCCAACGCAATCAACCCACTACTCCGGCCACCATCATCCTCGAAACTTCGGTGACATGCTCATCAACCCACAATCTATCCACACTCAAAGTATCCTTGAATTCGAATCATTGATGAGGTAGCAGTTCTAACATTTCTTAACCCCAGTAAAACTAGGGTTCAAACTGAAATTCCCAAATCTCATCTCCAAATTTTATTTAAAATTCAATTTATTATTTTTCCCATAACATTAGATGGCAATTCTATCTCCAGAAGCAAAATCAATCAATTCAAATGCAAGAATCAAGGGTACTGTATCAAAATATAAAATACAGTATGTTTGAAACTGCATTATATACACAGCACTATGAATTGGAGTTTTTTTTTTAAAATTCTTGAATTCACTTATTGTTTCAATTAGTACCTGAAACATGAATTCCAAAAATTTGAATTTTCACTTAATATAAATTTTACTTTGTCATTTATATTTCCAGGAATTACTGATATTGATTTATCTTACATAAATCTATAAGTTTACTTCATCATAAAATAAACAACTTTCATTCAATTTCAAGCCATAACCTCGACCAGATCATAGAAAGGAAGAAATTTCATCACTTGCTTAACAGTAAACAATCAGATCTTAAATGAATCAAACATGCATCCATCTATACACAAGATCTACTCAGCAATGTATTTAACAACATAGATAAGACTCCTATTTCCATGAACAAATCAAGCAACCATTTTATTATACTTAATTTTTAAAAAGAAGTTATGTTACTCACTTGTAGTTGCAAGATGCAGAGCAAACTTTCAAATTGCAGGCTCCAGATTTAACATGTAGAGCTTTCACTTGTTATAACATGCAGGCTTGTATTTGAAGAGGATTGAACAGAGCTTCTTGAATGCAGACCTCATTTCTAGCTTTTAAATCTTTGATTGTTGCTTTTTTTTTAAAAAAAAACATGCTTCAGTTTTCTTTATATGCAGGCTTCAAATGAATGTGCAGGCCTTCTTTGTTTGTAAATGATATGCAGATGCAAAGGAATGCAGTTTTGAAGTATTGCAACTTGATTATGGATGTGGATGAGATTTGAGATGCAGGTTGTAATTTTGGAAAGAGGAGTCACAGGATTTTTGTAAATGAAGTTGAAATGCATGTCTGCATTCATGTTGATGCAGGTAGGTAGTATTTTGGGTTTTGAGGAGTTGTTTGATGTAGAACTTGAATATGGTTGAAGGAGGCAGATTCAAAAATTAATGAATGCAATATGAAAAGAGGAGCTACAGGTTTGGGAAATGCAAGTAGAAATTTTGAGAAAGAGGAGTTGAATGCATAGTATATGCAGACTTGTATATATTTGGTTTTCTCTTTTATTTAAGAATGAGAAAAGAATGCATATGAAATGAAGAAGCAAAAATGATATGAATGTATTTTCAGATTTAAGTGAATTAAAAGAAAATTAAAATAAATTTGACACTTGTCATTTTAAAATAAAGATAAGTTTACACATGTTAGTATAAATCTTTAATATACTAACACATGTCTATGTGAATTAAATTAATGTTTAAATATATGTACACTTGTCTACATAAATTAATAAACATATTTAATTAAAGTTAATAAAGTATTAAGCTTTGTCAATTAATTCTTATACATAATTATGTATTAAATAATCTCTAAAGAAAAAGTAAAGCATTATTATTATAAATAAAATGATATACAAGTTTATCATTTGAAAAGAAACTTTTAAAACAAATTTATAAAAGAGCTTGTAACATATTTTAATATATAACTTGAATTAAAATGAATTTTAAACTAATTAAAACATTTATTTTACATATTAAAAATCATATAGTATTTTATTAAATGTTTTTGAAAAGCTTAAATTGAAAATAAATCACAATTCCTATTTTTAAAACATTAAAACTATGATATAATAATTTAATTAAAATCAACTTGTCTATTTAAAAATATATACAAATACATATACATTATTAAATAGAAAACAATTTATTAGTTTATTAAAACAATTTCACAAATTAAATATCTAAATGAAGAAGATTATTAAATCAAATCAAATTTATTAACAAAAAATACCAATTCAATTTAAATTTAAACCCAGATTATTAAATTTAAATTGTCCAAAATTCCGGGATATTACATGGATGAGGTTGGAATTTTGACCATTACAAAATTCCATAAGTCAAAAGTGATATAATTTGGACGAAGAGAATTGGTGTAAACAAATGTCACAATCGGGTACGCTTGTTAAACTAAAATTGGATTTTACCAAAAATGAGTAAGTGATAAATTTAGTCATAATGCCACACTACTTGCTAAGTGACGTGTGAACATTAACATTAAAATAGTTCGATGATAATTGCTGATCAAATTTACACTCAAGAGTTGCATAGGCGAAATAATGATTTCCCTTAAGACCGAGTGATTTAATTAGTTTCTAATTGTTATAAATAATTAAATTAATTATTATTTATGAAATCTTGATTATAAAATTTGATTATGATTTGAGAAATAAATAATGTTATATATATATAACAGTTATAAATATATCGATCGATATACAATATCGATAAGCGATTAAAATAGATTTAATTGTATAGAATTTTGGATTGGGCTTAGATGGGTTTAAGGGCCATTACTAGGGCTGCAAAATTTTGGTTTTGGGAAGGTCAAGGGGTGGCTAAAAGGGAATTGGCTTGGAGATAATGGGTTGAGATCAAGTGAGATTGGGTAAAAAGGTTTTTCTCGTTTCTCTCTAATACAACCCTGTGTGTGTGTGTGTGTGTGTGTGTGTGTGTGTGTGTGTGTGTGTGTGTGTTTGTGTGTGTGTATGTATGTGTATATCTAAAATAATGACTAACCTTTTTTAGCCGCCATTACCTTCTACATTGCTGGTTAAAACATAGCTCTCAATCCACTCGAAAATTCTTAAATAACTATTTGATAGTTAAAGGTCGGTGATTCCGGACTTACATCCTGACGAATCAAGAAAAGTAAAAGGAAGAGAAGTAATTGCTTCAACGTGGATTCAAAAGCATCATTAAATCGAAAATTTTAATTCATATTACAGCAATTAAATTATATTCTATGATCTTATAATGAGCAATTTCATAATTGTTTACATATATTGCTACCATATGTTTAGTCGGGTGAGATTTGGTAAGTAGATGTAGTTGTCACAAATCAGTCTGGTTATATGCATAATTATTTTATTATACTATTTGGTTTATGTATAGACAAATGTTGTTTACTATACAAAATCAATTTTTATCATTAACAATTTTTTTATATATATTTATTAATAAATTTATATATATATATATATATATATATATATATATATATATATTAGTGTATATTTCTCTCTCATAATAGTATATATGCATATATAAGATACATAGATATATATATATATATATATGATTTAAAAAATTTAGTGCACTTATTTTTATATAATATGAATTTACGAATTCAAAAATTAATTATCATACATATATTCGTATTTTTAAATTAACATCTACTGAATTTTGAATTGGTTATTACATGTAAAAAATTACTACATTAAAAATTCAATTTTATATATTTTTTTAAATATTATGTGGTTCCATAAATGTATAGAAAAAGTTTAGGATTTTTTCAATAAAGTTTATTATTTGTAATAATTAATATTATTTCGAAAAAACAGTTTATGATTAATTAAAAATAATAATTTAATTGGAAAATTCTTTAAAAAAATTCGTAACCTTTCGTTCATGATCCTAGAATTTCAAAAAAATTGAATTTTTAATAATATATTATTTTATATAAATAGTTATCGTCGAAATCAATGTACTTGTTTTTAAAAATAACATTTCAACTTTAAGAAATCTACAGATTTTTTCTAAGCTCTATTTTATGATCTTAGATTTTTGAAAATTGTAAGATTTGAATTTTCATCAATAGATTATTTTATGCTAATTATTATGAATGAAAACATTGTTTTATTCATAATATATACAAATTAAAATACTAAAATTATTGTGTTTGCAAAACTAAGTTAATTTTGAATCATAAATAATTTTTAAAAATTGTTTTCTCTCTTTTGATATATATATATATATATATATATATATATATATATATATATATATATGTTTTATGTTCATATATTACATATAATATATTTATACATACATATGTATGCGTGTATTGTAATACATATACATGCACAAAATGAACTAATATGTCTGTTCCGATGTAAATCTCAACAACTACATATGGGCATACTACACCTTTCATGGATTATTATATTACACATGCACTCACACATATATGTATATGATACATTTATTTATAAACTAAATCAAATAAAATTAATTTCATATCTTGATATATTTGAATTTAAATAAAATAAATGATTTTATTTAAATTAAATTTAGAAATATTCTAATTCAGTTAGACTTCATAGGCCAATAAAGATCCAATAGGGTAAAAAAATTAAAATTCACCCATAACTTCCGCTGTGGATTGGTCCAGCTCGGAAACCTATCCTATTTAAATCTAGTATCTCGTAAAGTGACATATCTTCTTTTTTAATATAGATATCTCCAAATATGCTAATGTTATAATTTTTTAGGTAAGTTCTTAACTCTAGTAGTTTGAAAACAAATTTATTCATTGTGTTGTTGAAAGTATGGTTGTCCATCGATTCCATTTCTTGATTAATATAATTTTGAGGTTATTATCATTAAACTATATTTTTCGAATTTAAAAGGCTTGGTTTTAGACACTTGATTATGAAGGTTAAGTAATATATGACAGTGATCTGAAATGAGGTCGGCAAGACAATGTGCTTTGGATAAGGTAAATTTGTCTTCCCAACCCTTATACGTAGCAAACCTATTCAATAAGGCCATCGAAGGGTCCTCTCTGCCATTAAACCAGGCCAGTCTCTTAATTGTAATAGATGGTTCGATAAGGTTGTTTTGGTTAATGAAATCGTTAAATTCTTCCATATCAACGTAATGTCTTCTTTAGACTAACACTCCCTAATGTGATCACGTTGAAATCTCAAGTTATTATCCAAGGACCGTAAGAGAGGTTTCAAAAGTCGGTACGTTCAGGCATAGTAACAATCTAAGAGATTTGTTGTTAAACACATATATAATAGTGATATAATAATCTAGTTGTCTTGTAAATCCTTGAGGATTAAGTGTAAGGAGTGGCAATTAGAGATTGATTGAAGCAATTTAAATTTAACCTCCCGCTATAATGTCATAATACCCCCCAATTCATGATGGCCGGGAAAATGACCATTCATTTAAAATATTACCCACGGTAGATCTAATGAAACCAGTATTTAGAAATTCAGTTTGTGTTTCTTAGAGAGGAGTTATATTTTCCATACTATCTATAAGAAATCTTTTTACTCTCAAGTGTTTTAAAGATAACCCTAAACATCTATTATTCCTACTTAACACTATCATATACTACTCTTGTTAGCCCTTTCAAGTTCCTTAGTTGTACTATATTTAAAATCATTATTATTTTGGTTGTAAATAAAGTCGTATTTGTAGCTATATGATAAGCTTGACTAGATGTTAATATGTGTAAAACAATTGGAGTAAAAATACTTTCACCTGGTGGTGTCGATTTTAAAGTTGGTACGAAGAGAAGATACCCAACACTCCTACAAACGAACTCGATCTACATTAATATCTATATTTACACTTAGAGATACTTATCCCGATATACCATTAAGGAGTATCGGCTTCTCTGTGATAAATTACTTCACCAATTTCCGATATTGTCGTGCAATACATGTAGCATCGATTTAGTTCTAGCCTATTATGATTTATGCAAAATTAGTTTATTTTTATTGATCTAAATATTAAAACTTCACATGTGATATCAAAGCATAAGTTGAGAACTCAATGATTTTTCAAGAATGATTTATTTTGATTTCTTCGCCACAATTTTAAATTTGTCAAAATATTCTATATTATTTTATTTGCCGTTTAATATTTGTTTTTCCTTATCATTGCTCTGTAAAAGAAATTTTATTAGTTTATGATATATATATATATATATATATGTATGTATGTATGTATGAAATAGGATTTGAAACATTCCGTAGCTCTAATTAATAACTTAATCGTAAAGTTTTGAATTCTGTGTATATGTTTTCACATATGCTTGCTTTTGTCTCACACAATGAAAGAGCATATTGTTTTATTGCTACAACAATTTCGGCTTGTATGTAATGTTTGGATTACGATACGGTGTTGTAAATGGTTAACATATATGAATCATATATGTCTTATGATTATGTTCACAATATATGTATGTTTCCGTTTGAATTAAAGTATTATTATTATGCTATTTGGATTAAAGTGAGTATACAGCATGTTATTGGTAACCAAAGTGATCAAAAAATTAATGATTTATGTATTTGGATTGTATAGTTCAGGTATAGTTTATTATTTATATTATGTATAGTTTATTAATCACCAAAGAGGCTAAAATAGAAAGTTTTATAAATGTCAAATTAAAGGAAATTCATTTACTCATGTTTATGTGGTGCTTATGAATGATTGACATTATGGCTTATGTATAATTTTAAAGATTTGTAATAAGTATATCGAGTTCATAGTTATAAAATATTTTGGATTGAACCTAAAGGTTGATCGCTTATTTTATAACATATGAACATTATCGAGGTATATTGATGTGCTTGGTTAGGTATGTTTTGCATATCCAAAGATAGCAAACATATATGTATAGGGCATTTTAATTGCCAATTATGTGAAATTTTATTTAGCATCAATTATGTTTATTTTATTGCATATTGTTGTATCTTCCAAAGGCGAACTTCAATATACACCTTATGTTTGATGGTTGAATCTGAATCTGTGTTATAGATTTAAGTTTATTGCTTAAAGAATTAATGTGTGAACGTATTTTAAATATTTTACAGCATTTATTCCCGTTCCTCCACAGTTGTAAGCAATGTCTATAGTAAAATTTAGTAGGATTAATTTCTCTGAATGGTCTGAACAAGTTCAGTTTCACCTCGACATTCTAGATCTTGATTTGGCACTCTTAAGTGAAAAACTTGCTGCATTTACTACTAGTAGCACTAAATATAGTTTTCCTATAAAGCTTGGGAAAGATTATAAAGATCGAGCTTAATGTTTATGTGAATCACTATAGAAAACAATATTATGTCCACGATTAAGAAAACTGAAAGTGCTAAGGAATTTATGAAGTTTATGAAAGAATGCTTCCAGTCTGAGTCTTCTAATAATTCGCTCGCTGGGACACTAATGGGTACCTTAATCACCATTAAGTTTTATGGTTCTCGTACTATGCATGAGCATAACGTTAAAATGACGAATATAGCAGCAAAATTAAAGACCTTGAGAACAGGTGAATGAAAATTTCTTAGTAACCCTCATTCTTAACTCCTTACCTCATGAGTATGGTCCATTTCATATGAACTATAATACATTAAAGGATAAATGAAATGTGCATGAATTACAATGTATGCCCATTCAACGGGAAGCAAGGCTTAAGGAATCAGAAATTTATTTAACAAATCTCATGGGTCGGAAAGGATCTGAAAAGAAACCAAGAAAGAATGTTGGAAAAAGAAGGCAAAGACTTTCAAAGTTAAATTAGTAATCTATCCAAATCCATAAGAAAATACTAAGCAAGGATAAGTGTCATTATTATAGAAAGATTGGACACTATCGGAAAGATTGCCTGAAAAGTAATGCATGGTTCGAAAGGAAACATAAGCCTAGTGCTTTAGTATGTGTCAAATCAAACTTAGCCGAAATTCCTAATAATACTTTGCGGGTTGATTCTGGTTGTACCATTCACGTTTCAAATACGATGCAAGGATTCCTTATAACTCAAACTACAAGCCTAAGTGAAAATTTTATCTTTATAGGAAACGGAGTCAAAGTTCCAATTGAAACCATTGGAACCTATCATTTAATTTTAGACATTAGACATGATCTTTTTCAGACTTTTTATATTCCTTCTATTTTCTCAATTTGATTTCCTTATCTAAACTTGATACTACTGGATACTTTGTTAAATTTGGGAATGGATGTTTCAGTTTGTTCAAAATAAATAGTTTTTATTTGTTCAGGTATTTTTTATGTTGGCTTGCAGAAACTAAAGCTTGATACTCTCTTTTTTGAAACTCTATTAACCTTATATCATAATGTTGGTACTAAACATGGTTTAATTGATCAATCATTGGCTTACTTGTAGCATAAACATTAGTTCACATATCTAAAGAAGTAATCGAAAGATAGTAAAGAATGAAATCCTACCTTATTTTGATTTTACTGATCTTGGAATTTGTGTGTAATGTATTAAGGGAAACACACAACACACACAGTTAAGAAAGCAGCCACAAGAAGCACAAGCTTCTTGAAATAGTACACACTGATATATGTGGGCCATTTGATGTACCATTTCTTGGTGGAGAAAAGTATTTTACCACCACTGTTTTTTCACGTTAGTGATATGTCTATTTGTTGCATGAAAAGTCAAAATCGATAAACACCACAGAGGTGTTTATCAATGAAGTTGAAAGGCAATTAGATAGAAAGGTGAAATTGTTAGATCTGATAGAGGTGGTGACTATTATGGAAGATATGATGAAAGTGGATAATGCCATGGTCCATTTGCTAAATTCTAAGAAAGCCATAGCATATGTACTAGACACATGGTGCCAGGAACACTACAACAAAATGTTGTTGCGAAAAGGCACAATCGTACTTTAATCGATATAGTTAAAAGTGTGTTAAGTAATTCATCTTTACCTAACTCATTGTGGATGCATGCTTTAAAGACCGTTGCAAATTTATTGAACAGTGTTCCTAGTAAAACAGTTCCAAAGACACCTTTTGAACTGTGGACAGGGAGGAAACCTAGTTTAAGGCAACTACATATATGGGATTGCCCAGTGAAAGTAAGAAATTATAATCCATAATAAAAGAAACTAGATTCAAGAATAATCAGTTGCTTCTTCATTGGTTATCCAGAAAAATCTAAATGGTATCGATTTTATTGTCCTAACTATAGTACAAGAATTGTTGAAACTGGAAATGCAAGGTTTATTGAGAATGGTGAAGGTGGTGAGAGTCCAAAACCAGGTAAAGTGGTAATTCAAGAAGTTAAAGTGCAAATTCATTTACCTCTAGCTTCTTCTCAAGTTTTTGTTCCTCTACAAGTTGATTATGCTAATGATTTGCAAGACCAAGAAATTAATGATCAAACACCATAGAATAAAGTTTTCATGAATGAACCTATGATATATTAACCATAAGAAATCGCTTTAAAAAGATCTGATAGGCAAAGAAGATCTATTATTTCTGATGATTATGTGGTTTATCTACAAGAGTCATAATTTTCTTAGGAATCAATGATGATCCGGTTTTATTTTAACAAGCTATAGAAAGTGATGGTTCTGCAAAATGGTTAAATGCCATAAAAGAATATCTAAAATCAATGGATCATAATGAAGTTTGGGACCTTGTTGAATTGCCAGAAAGATGTCAAAGAGTTGGGTGTAATAGGTCTTCAAGACCAAGCATGACTCAAACGACAATGTCGAACCTCACAAGCCGAGACTCGCACCCAAAGGATTTGCTCTAAAAAAATGTTGACTATAAAGAAACATTTTAGCCTGTCTCTAAAAAGGACCCCTTAAGAATTAATATGGCAATGGTAGCTCATTTACCACTTAAAGCTCCATTAAGTGGATATGAAAGCAGCCTTTCGAATGGTAAATAGATGAAAAAGCTTTTATAGATCAACTTGAAGGTTTTGTGGTTGAAGGAAAAGATATACAGTGTATAAACTTAAGAAATCAATATACAGACTAAAACAAGCCTCATAACAATGGTATTTTAAGTTCAATGATGCCATCACATCTTTTGGATTTAAGGAATATATCATCGATCGATGTATATACCAGAAGATCGGTGGAAATAAGCTTATAACTACGATTCTTTATGTTAGTGACATTTTTCTTGGTACTTTTGATCTTGGTTTATTCATTAAGCCAATGTATTTCTCACTAAGAACTTTGAAATGAATGATATGGATGAGGCATCGTATGTGAATGGAATATAAATATTTCATGATAGATCACAAATATTGTTGAGATTGTCTCATAAAGCATATATTAATAATGTTTTAGAGAAAGTCAAGATGGAAAATTGTTGTACATGTGTCATTACAATTCAAAAAGGAGATAAATTTAGTCTCGAGCAATTTCTAAAGAATGTATCAGAACGCAATCAGATGGAACGCATTCCTTATGCATCTATTGTTGGAAGCTAGATGTATGCTCAAACTTGTACCAGACCAGACATTAGTTTTGTTGTTAGAATGCTGGGCAGATATTAAAGTAATCCAGGAGTACATCATAGGAAAGCTGTAAAGAAAGTGTTGAGGTATCTACAAGGAATGAAAGATCATATGTGTAACGACCCATAATTTTCGATTATTAAAATATTAATTAAATAATATTTTATAATTTTATATTGAAATAAAACTAAAAAAAATTGATGTTACAAGGAGAAGAATAACTAGAATGTAATGTTAGTAATGTTAATATAAGGTAATTGCTAACTATTTTAATCTAATCTCCAATTAATTGAAGTGACTTTAAGGTTATAATTAGTTATAACTAAAAATAAGGAAATACATTGAACGTTGAAATTATATGTAATCAATTAGAATTGGCTAATATTGAATATGAAATCAGTGGTGTTGTCTGAACGCTACTGATAAATATTTAAAGTAATTTCAAACTAATTGAAATACATTGTAGGTAGACTTGGTTATGATTGTAAATAATGAAATAAATTAAATGATGTAGATGGTGAACTTGTATGTAGTTAATTAAAATAGGTTAATATTGAATATAAAACCTTTTTGGATAAGCAAATTATAACCCTTGGTTGTAAAGAATAAGATAAGGGGTATGAATTATTATTATAAACGATTGTATTAACTATTTTCTCATTAATTTATCGTTTTAATATTGAATGGGTAATTAATTGAATTAAGGCAATTGAATGTTGGGTTTAATGTTGGAATTGTATGTTAGTGATTAAAATAATTGTAACGTTATTTGATGATAAGTTGAAATAAGGAAATGAATTAAATGTTATATAAAAGGGGAAATTATATGAAATTAATGGAAAATTGAGTATAATCAGGATTGTGTAAGTAGTCATAGCATTTGTTGTTAATAATAATCTTGTAAATGCGATTAAGTAAGTAAAAGGTAACATTTGTCATTCATCGCCTATTTATTTAATCCATTGAAATTAAATTGAAAATCAATTGCAGTTAATCTAATTACCTACTACAATTAATATGAACTAAAGTGATAAATATAGAAGATTGAGGTAATGAAATGGTAAACCAACGTTAACTATATATAATGTTAACGTGAAAATCAGACGCTAACACCTCGGTGTGTGTAGAAACGATGTGAAAGCACCACCCGTGGATACGGGAATTAAGAAATAACAGTAGGTAACAGAAAATGCAGTAAATGAGCACAGAGTTTATAGTGGTTCGGCTTATGATCAAGCCTACGTCCACTTCAATCCTTTTTATTGCTGATCGGATTACAACTTATTACAATTTCTTTCATTACAATCCAATTCAATCCAAAAAACAAGTAGCTAGGGAAAACTTCGATGTGACAGAGTTCTTCGAATTCATGATTGAATGCGTTGAATTCCTGTGCGAAGTTGATCTAAGCGTCTTGCGTGTGCTTGAAGTGATGGAGTGTAGATTGCTTTGAAGATAGTGAAGTTTCAATGCTTTGGAGAAAATGATCCAAAAGTCCCCTGAAAGTTGGAGATAGTCGTGTATTTATAGGGATTCTTGGTGTCAAGTTGTAAGCAGTGGCCGAGATGAGTTGGATCGTGAGCCGGCTCCGGGTTAGGCTAGGTCGTAGGTTGCCCTTTTTCACCTATGCACGGCCTACGGTTTAAATGGGAGGCGCATGTTCCTCTGGCTTTAAATCTCCAAGTCCTAGGTCGTTGCTGAGTTAACGTGCTATGTGTTAAGTTTTAACACCTCCTTCTCCTTTATCCCCTAGGTCATCGCCGAGTTGCCGAGTTGCCGACTCAAGTGTGAACCGATTTACTTTCGACATTCAGGTCGGCCACCAATTTGGGTAGATAGGTCGGTACACATGCTGAGTCGGAACCTTCTTCTGAGCATTAAGTCGGCACGCTTCTTAAGAGGTTAGGTCGGCATGCTTTTAGCAGTTGGGCCGGCAAACAATTCGAGTGGTTAGGTCGGCATTCCTCCTAAGCCCTACTCAGTTAGGTCGATCTTCATGATAAGTTACTAGGTCGGCGAGTCATCACCGAGGTGGGGTTAACATTTGCCCTTCGAAGTATGCGCCAAAGGATTAGGTCGTATTCTTCGATTGCCCTTAACCCGTCCCTTCTTAGGTTAGTAGGTCGTGTGCGACCCAACAGTTATACCGCGTACACCGTCCCAAGTGTTCCACTGTGGAGTATAAATTGGCATTCCTTTTTCGTCTTCGTCACTTGTTTTCCTGCTTGATTCCGCCATTGAAGCATCCTCAAATTCTTAAAGGCGATTCTATTCCAACCAGTGACCGATAATCTCTACCGTTGATCGCGTAGGTAACCTCATTCTTCTTCCGATTGTAGGTCACTGTCGATTCGTAAACCTTGTTGCTCGAACTCGAATCGTTCCTTTGCACGACGTCCCATCACGAAATCCATCATACTTATAATCGGCAAGACGTAGGTTGCTCAAGGTGATCATTGATACAACGAAGGCAGTTTATTACCTCAAGCTAGATGATCTCTGATGGCATGGCATCGAATTTGTGACAATTTTGAATCGCATTATTGGGTGATTGGTCGGTATGAATGAAGGTGGCTGTTGATGGAATGGTTATTGGGTTAACGGGTTGAACGCCGTGGGATGTTGGTTCGGGAGCGAGTTAGTGAATTTGGGTGGCTTAGCCTTTGGCCGACCTGGCTCTTAAGTGACCTTAAGTCGTGGCTGAGATAATACTTGAAAGAAACTTGCCGATCTAAACTTTAAGGCCTGAATCGTGATCGATTTAATACTTGGAGAAGTTCCTACCTTTTGAATCGGAGCTTGCCTTCTTATCTCTCCCTTGCGACCTAGAGGACTGAGTTGCCGAATTAAACTGCTTAGACTCCGACCCACTAGCCTTATCTCGCGAAAGACTTTTAAATCATAGCCGAGTTAATACTTAAGCTTTGGACGTGTTGACATTTAGGAGCATAGACCCACTTTGAGTATTTGACTTGAACTGCCGAACTAAGTTGCTTAAATTTTGAACTGCCCCAACTTTAAATTTTCTTGAATCTCATTGTATTATTTCACAGACCGCATTGACTTACAAGCTGCCAACCTGCTGAAAATAACAAACAAAGAAAACCAAGGCGAAAATACTGCCATTGACTGCCCACATCAAATGACAGATTAGTCGAGACAAGATAAACAACTTAATTACATTGCATGAAATGCTTGTGAATCAATCAACTAAAGTTAAATACCAATGCAAAGTATTAACAATTTGAACTAATTTGTCTGCATCAACATTATACTTGCATATTTAGGCTTAAAACAATAGTCCCTGGTTCCATAACTAACAAATGCTTACTAGTTTTCATTCCAGCTATATTCGTTTATTGCTTTGTTAATTTTATACAACACCTCACATATTTTAGGAAACGTGCACTTGATGTTTGAATATCCAGTTGTTTATGTAGAATGACTTCCCATCAAGAAGAAATGGCAGCTCAAGAGGAAGAAACTTTTCCGACAGCTCTTCCTATAGAGAACCCTCCAGAGAGAACCTCAACCATTCTAACTCCGAGAGCATTTACTCAGCTGCGTACTCAATTTGGTTTTACTGAAAGTGATGTCCTACTCCCTGGGCCAAGTGATACTGCCGACAATCCTCCCCATGGTTTTATTGCAATCAATCGTCAAATGTGCTCAAGCGGGGCGATCCCTCCTTTTAATGACTTTCTTCGAATTCTTCTCCTTCGGTTGTCAATCTCTCCGTCCCAACTTCATCCTAATGGCTATGCCATCTTGATGGGGTTGTGTGTTTTGTTTAGAAGAACTTTTGATCGCTTGCGAAGTTTTGAAGAAATTCGTTACTTATGCTCGTTTGCAAAGAGTAAAGGTCATCCTTCCCTTATAATTGTGAGGAGTGCTAGAAACCGCAAACTTATTTCTGATCTTACCGAAAGCGTTCATGGATTTTTAAATCAGTTTTTCTTTGTTCGCTGCCCCCCGAGGTTTTATGCCAACTGGAGACTAGGAAGTAAGATTACCTGCTTCTATTTTCCATTTTCAAGCTTTCTCGAGATCCGAATTACCAATTGCTAATTTCATTCTTTGCTCTTTTCAGCACTTCCTCTCCCCTCTAGAGATCCGGTCCATAAGCAGACTTTTGATAGATTGAGTGCCGTGGCCGTAGAAGAGAGAAGCGTCAAGTTTTTGTTGAGGGATGAATTTTTGCATCAATACGGGCTTCTACATACTTCTCGCTCTACGCACCCTCACGAAGCCCCGGATTCTCCAGCTAAAACTCCAGATGCCCCACCTCCTGCTAAAGAGCCTGTGTAGGGAGAAACTACCATTGAGGCCTCGCTAGTGAAATGTTCGACTCCGAAAGACGTTGCGGGGCCCTCTGATAAGCCTATACTTTCCCCAATCATTGAAGAAGAGGAACCTCTTCTTCAAACCGGGGAGAACGTTGAGAAAGGAGTTGATGGAGGGAGCTCCGCTAAGCATGGCGGTGATGACATCTTCGAAGATTTGAGCGACATAATGATCACCTCCCAAGAGCTCTTCAAAGATGACCTTGCTGTTACCAAAGTTATATCTCCGACAGTTGAAGCAACTTATGCCCTTAAACAAACCCCCTCATCCGGAGAATTGTCGTTAGCTATAAAACCTGTTGTTACCCCTCGACTGACGAGCGGTTCGTGGTTCAGCGCGTGTAGTTTACACATCACACATGACTAGGATTCTTTGACATCTTACACACTTAGCTTTTCACACTTTCAAAAAATTCTAAAGTTGTGCTTTTTCCAATTTCAGGTTCTTCAGTGAAGCGAGGCGGCTCGTATTATGATGACTTCCAGCGATACGAGAGACGCGGCCAGTATGACTATAAGCGCTATCTTCCTGTTCACAGAGAGACTGATGAAGAGAGGGCCGCTCGGAAGGCTCGGGAGAGACGTGCCCATGAAGAACGTTATGGAAGACCGGATGACCGATACGATTCTTCCCATAAAGAGGGTGACTCCCACAAACGCAAATCTCACGATGATAGAGGGAAGAGTCACATAACTGATGACCCAAGTAAACGGGCTAACGTCAGTGAGGAACCAATGCCTGCAACTTCGGAAAAGATTACTGCTCCTACTTCTTCTCGGTCTCCTGCCCCTTCCCGTACTGATATCCAGGCGATCATTAACAGGCCTTCTTACCAAGTTGGACCAGGTCCAGCCACTCTCCAAAGTCGATTTCCAAATTGGTGCTTAAAAGGAGTTCGCTTTGACCTTGATCTGGTTCCCATAGATAAAAATGCCATGTTACGGAACCTTGATGCCGTTAAAGCTGACATTGAGAGGATGTCAAATTGGCAAAAACTTGTTGATGAGCTTCAAAGGGTGAATCGAGCCAATCTCGAAGCTATGTTAACCATGGAGAATGACAAAACCGAATGGCAAAAGACCCTTGAGCAGCATGATGCGGAAATGAATAGCATTGCCGCCTACAACGAAAAACTTGAAGCGGAAGTGGAAAAGCTTAAAGAAGAACTTGTTACTTCTTCCACTTCCTACTCTCAAAAAGAAAATGCGCTTCAACAACAGGTGCGGGATGCTCATGCTGTGCAAAGGGATGCCGAGGCCAAGGCTGATGGACTGGAGAGAATTGTAGCGGGCTGCCGTACTGACATTACTCATTTGCAAGAGCAAACTAGCTTCCAGGTTGCGGAAATTGAAAAATTGAAAGCTCAACTATCTAAAGTCGAAAGGGAGCGAGATGAAGCGGTTGCTGGTAGAACTGCAGCTGAAGAAGCTCATGAAGCTACCAAAGCTGACATCGGCTCAACATTATTTGAATTCTATTTGCAAAGTGTGTTAGGGCGTGGCAGTCTTGCATTCCTGGGTCCCAAATATGAGGTTACCCTGGCTGAAGTATGGGAAGCCGCGCTTGATATGTTTAAAGGCACCGGGTACACTGAAGAGGAGCTAGAGGCGCACTATTTAGACTTCGAAGCTCGCGCAGCTCTTGCTAAAGGGAAGGAGCAACTTACTAGATCGCGAGTTGAAATGATGGCGGAAGAGCATCAAGAAAAAGAAACAACTTTGATTGCCCCTGTCCCTCCTTCAACTTCAGTCGATGTTGACATTACTGTTTCTAGCTCTCATACACCGATTCCTACTAAAGCTGATACCGGAGCCATAATTACACAAGCCGCAGATGAGCCACAAGAGAGTGCTGAAGCTCTAGACTACGAAATTGAAGTGATACCACCAACTTCTCCAGGTAACCCTAATAATGTTTAGGGGGACAACTTGCCAGTTTCTTACGGGTTTGACGAGCTTCTTGATTATTTCTTGAATCTCGACGAGCCATTGTCTCCTCTTTTTGCGGGAAATACTGACACTTTTAACTTTTCCTTTGTAGAGAAAGCGCCGAGCATCATTCAAACTTCTCCACCTCCAGTTACTGTTCCTCTGCCTCCCCTAACCACTCCTACTCCTCATCTGGGATCACAGGAAGAATAATAGGTGCCCTTCGGGGCTTGGATGACCCAGTTGCTTCGCAAGAGCAAAAGGACGAAGGACTTGAGGGAGGTGAGATATCTCCGAAGCGGACTCCTTTCGATGGCATAACTTTGTCTAAACTTGTTACTCCAGGAAGTGAATCTTCTTCAAAGAGGAAAAAGAAGCGTGGAATATCAAAGAAGAGGAGGAAGAGCATCATTGCTACTGAAGAGGGACCGGAAGTTGAACCAGTTATACCTCCCTCTCCTTCTTCCCTGATGCCTAAAGATCGACCCAAAAAGCTAACCATCCGGCCGGGTGAAGGGTCCAAAGGTGGCAAGAAGAAATGAAGATTCCAGTTTTTAGCTTTTTGTTTTTTGCACGTACTGGTCGGGGATTGTGCGATACCGGCCCCTGCTTTCTTTATTTCGAAACTTGTATCTGTAATACAATTGAATAAAATGATCCTTTATTTGTACAAACTCTTGTTTGAATTTGAGAATGCATTTATTATTCATTTTTGTACAAGTTTCTTTATATGATATTGCACTGAGCTTGTGGTATGTTGTTCGAGCGTAATTTTACCAATGTAGTTATACCATGTTGTATGTAACTATACCATGCCGCCCCCATACCATAAGCTCGCTGCAATATTTTATACTTTGAGGGGACTTGTACTCTTATTTTCTGGAGAATAATTATTTCATACTTGGAGAAATATTATCTCGTTATAAAAAACAGAGTACAACTTCCTCCATATAAGTTTTTACGCTTCATCCTTCGAAGAAATGACTTTTTCTTTTGTGTATATACACATTTTACCAAGTGAATTCTTCTATGTGGTAAAGCGGGCCTCTGAAGGGTACTTTAACTTCTTTTTGAGGAAGAGTATCTTCCAGAATAGGTAAATCATTCTTCCTTTGAAAGTTAAAGTGTGCCTTTGATGAGGATTTTTTTTCTTTTTGCCACAGTAAAGGGCTTTTTGATTTTTGCTTCTTTGAAAAGTTGCACCTCTGAGGAGGGCTTTTTCACGTTTCAACACTTGGAAGTTTTATTTCAATCTCGGTGAAACGTGTGCCTCCGAAGAGGTCTTTCTGCTTGCTTATGCCTCCGGGAGGAGGTCTTTTCATTTCTGCCTCTGGGAAGAGGTCTTTCTGTCTTGTTGTGCCTCTGGGAAGAGGTCTTTTTGTTTCTGCCCCTTGGGAGAGGCTTTTATTTTTCCCTGTTCGCTGGGAAGCGGGCCTCCGAAGAGGGCTTTTCACATTTCAACACTTGGAAGTTTTATTTCAATCTCGACGAAATGTGTGCCTCTGAGTAGGGTTACTGCCTGGAAGTTTGGAGTTTCTTTCTCTCGGTTGGACGGATTCACGGGAGTGTATCGACCGATCATTCCGCAACTTTGTAACGAGAAAGATCTCTCTTTTTCTGGTTGGCCCGCTCGAGGTCTTTTAGCATTTCAACTGTAGTGAAATGGGCCTCCGAAGAGGGCTTTTTTCACGTTTCAACACCTGGAAGTTTTATTTCAATCTCGGTGAAACGTGTGCCTCTGAGTAGGGCTTTTGCCTGGAAGTTTGGAGTTTCTTTCTCTCGGTTGGATGGATTCACGGGAGTGTATCGACCGATCATTCCGCAACTTTGTAACGAGAAAGATCTCTCTTTTTCTGGCTAGGCCCGCTCGAGGTCTTTATCCTCCGAAGAGTTGTGCCTCCATAGAGGGCTTGTGCCTCTGGAGAGGTTTTTTGCTGATTGATGCTTGCTTGCCCATGTCTCTTTTGCCATTCATTCACGTTGGCGATCCCCATTGTCTTTTGCAAGTGTCATCACTTTTTTAGTTGCTAATGATTTCCCTTATCCAAAGAAATATACTTCATAGTTAAGCAAGTTGGTGGTGGTAGACACAGGCTATTTAACTGGTTGTCTGTTTATTCAAACATTTGCAGTTAGTTAGATATGGTCCACTTCCATCCACATTGCCAACTTTTGTTTGAAGCACTTCTTTTGTAGGATTTGAGTATGGAAATTTTGAATGGTTTAGTGTTTGTTTGCTAAGTGATGTCGGAGATCAATTGGTCTTGCGATGGGTAAGCTTTATTTTTATAGCCTGCATTATTAAGTCGACATTTTAGTGATACAATTAACGTATTTTATATGTCGAAATAAAACAAAGCAGTTTATAATAGTAGAGAACACAAGATTTATAGTGGTTCGGCCAAAAACTGGGCCTACATCCACTTTATAGCTTTTCATTATTCACTTTCTTTACAATTACTTTCAATACAAGAATCATGTATTTGCAATTCTTTTACAACATTTCAGCAACGCTTTCAAGTAAAATAAGGACGCAAATGATTGTTGTTCCAAGCTCTTGGGATTGGTTCTCCTTCGACAGTTGTGAGTTTGAATGTGCCGTCAAGAAGCTTTGTGCCTATAACATATGGCCCTTCCCAGTTTGGCCCAAACACACCTGTAGCTGTCATGATTCTTTTCAGAACTAGGTCCCCAACTTCAAAGTTGCGCTGATGAACTTTGGAGTTGAAGTGCCTGCCTATTCTTTGTTGATGAGCTGCAATTCTAAGTCTAGCCTCTTCTCTTCTTTCATCAAGGAGGTCAAGTGCTTCCAATTGCAGCTTTTCATTCTCATCTTGATCAAAATGGATCCTTCTGTGTGAGGGGACTTCAGTTTCCACTGGAATCACTGCCTCTGATCCGTATGCCAATGAAAATGGAGTATGCCCAGTCGCAGTTTTGTGGGTGGTTCTGTATGCCCATAGTGCAAGCGGTAATTTGTCAACCCAACCACCTTTTACTTTTTCCAACTGCTTTTTGATGGTTGATTTGATGATTTTGTTTACTGCTTCCACTAGCCCGTTTGCCTGCGGATGAGCCACTGCTGAGAAGCTTTTTCGGATTTTGAATCGTTTGTAAAAATCCTGGAATTCCTCACTTTCAAACTGAGTGCCATTGTCTGTGATGATCTTCTAAGGCACACCATACCTGCAAATGATATTCTTAGTCACAAAACTTATCATTTTCTTAGAGGTAATAGTGGCCAAGGTTTCGGCCTCGGCCCATTTAGTAAAATAATCAACAGCAACGATAGCATATTTAATCCCTGATTTGGCAGTTGGCAAAGGCCCAATGAGATCTATTCCCCAGATGGCAAACGGCCATGGATTGACCATCTGTGTTAGCTCAGTGGAAGGTGCTCTAGGAATTTTAGCGAATCTCTGGCATTTGTCACACTTTCGGGAATGGTCAGCAGCATCCTGATTAATTTCCGGCCAAAAGTATCCATAACGGAGGATTTTCTTTGCTAAAGTTTGACCACCTGTATGATCCCCACATTCCCCTCCGTGTACTTCAGTTAGAATCGTCTTAGCTTCTTCCTTTGTCATACATCGGAGTAATGGCATTGAAAATCCTCTTCTGTACAAACGACCATCTTGAACTATATACCTGGAGGCAATCCTCATCAGCTTCTGTCGTCCCTTTGAACTTTCAGGCAAAGACCCATTGAGTAAATATTCAAGTATCGGAGTCATCCATGATTCTTGCTCTTGAGATATATTCATAACCCAGTCAACATCCATCTCGTCTGTACTTGGTGCTGACAGGACTTCTACGGGGACTAATCCCAATAGTTGAGCTTCACCAGTACTTGAATATTTTGCGAGGGAATCTGCCTTCATATTCTCTTCCCGGGGAATATGGCTTATTGAATAATGATCGAAATCCTCAAGAAGCTCCCAGGCCTTTGACAAATAAGCGGGTAGATTTCCTCCTTTAGCTTGGAATTCCTTCTTGACTTGGCATACGATAAGCTGAGAGTCACTGAAGATCTATAATATTCTGATATTTAGCTCTTTAGCGATTCTCAAACCTGCAATGAGAGCTTCATATTCTGCCTCATTATTCGTCGAAGGAAATTCCAGCCTCAGTGCATAACATAATGATCATCCTTCAGGGGTCTCAAGGACAACCCCTGCCCCAGAACAGTAGTCATTCCTTGCGCCATCAACGTATAATTTCCATCTCACCGGGACGTCATTAGTTTCTTCTTCCTCACTATCACCTTTATCTGTGCATTCTGCAATGAAGTCTGTTAAAGCTTGTCCGTTGATAGCTCTTCGGGGATGGTAAGTGATGTCATATTGACTGAGTTCAATATTCCACTTTAAAAGACGGCCCGAAGTCTCAGGGCGAAACAGGACTTGCTTCAGAGGTTTATCAGTGAGGACTTTGATGGGATGAGCTTGAAAATACGGCCTCAATTTCCGTGATGCAATCAATAGGCAATAGGCGAGTTTCTCCAGCTTCGAGTAATTCATCTCTGCCCCAGTGAATCTTTTACAAATGTAATAGACTGGTCGCTGGATTCTTGTATCTTCTCGAACCAATGCTGCACTCAGAGCATGAGATGATATTGCCAGATATATGTAGAGATCTTCACCATTGTCGGGCTTTGAGAGTATTGGAGGCACTTCCATATGACGAACCAGCTCATCAAATGCGTTCTGGCACTCGGAAGTCCAATCAAAGTTTTTTCTTCCTTTCTTTAGAGCGTCAAAGAATGGAATGCATTTATCAGTAGCTTTAGAAATGAATCGGCTCAAAGCAGCAACTTTTCCGTTAAGACTCTGCAGTTCCTTCTTTGTTCTAGGAGCTTTGACCTCCTTCAAGGCAGTGATTTGAGCAAGATTGGTCTCAATGCCCCTAGCGCTCACAATAAATCCCAAAAACCTTCCGGACTCCACTCCGAATGAACATTTCAACGGGTTAAGTTTCATTCCGTATCTCTGGAGGACCGCGAACATTTCCGCTAAGTGATCCATGTGGTCCACTGCTTTCTTTGACTTTACCAACATATCATCGACATAGACTTCCATCGTCTTTCCGATCTGCGGTTTAAACATGGTGTTAACAAGCCTTTGGTAAGTTGCCCCTGCATTCTTGAGTCCGAAGGGCATGACTTTGTAGCAGTAAAGACCAACATCTGTTATGAAGCTCGTGTCCTCCTGATCTGGCTCATGCATCATGATCTGATTGTACCCGGAGTAAGCATCCATAAAAGACAACAATTCATGTCCCACCGTTCCGTCCACCAACTGATCAATTCTAGGCAGCAGGAAACAGTCTTTGGGGCAAGCTTTATTCAGATCTGAGAAGTCAATGCATACTC
The DNA here is from genome assembly GCA_030765085.1 of Allium cepa. Lineage (NCBI taxonomy): Eukaryota > Viridiplantae > Streptophyta > Magnoliopsida > Asparagales > Amaryllidaceae > Allium > Allium cepa. The sequence continues at coordinate 188,667,906 of CM060935.1, forward strand.
TCCACTTCCCATTAGCCTTTTTAACCAGGACAGGATTTGAGACCCAATCCGGGTAAATAGATTCTCTGATGAAACCATTCTCCATGAGTCGGTCGACTTCTTCTTTCAGCGCTGCTGACCTCTCTGGACCCTGAGTTCTTCTTTTCTGTTTTACTGGCGTGAACTTTGGATCGATGTTCAGAGCGTGTACTGCAATCTCTGGTGATATTCCGCACATGTCAGCATGAGTCCTTACGAATACATCTAAATTTGCCTTCAAGAACGAGATCAGAATATTCTGAGCTGTAGTGTTGAGTTGTGGACCCACATTCAGCACCTTGTTTGGGTCCTTTAGGTCAACAGGTACCGGCACTATCACCTCTACCGGCACTACTCTATTCTCCCCTGCACTAGCTTTTCTTGGATCCATCTCTCTCCGGGCACCGCTATGTTCTCCAGTGCAGGGACCAACCTGTAGTTGCTACAAGGTTTGTTCTTTGATGCGGACTGAAGGCGCCGCATCTTTTCCCATTTCTCTCTTCTTTGTTTCACGTAGCTCTGCAAGATAGCACTCTCGTCCCACGTTCTGATCCCCTTTAATTATCCCAATTCCGTTATCAGTGGGAAATTTTATAGTTAGACACCATGGGGCGAGAACAGCTTTGAATGCAGCCAGGGTCGGTCGGCCTAAGAAAGCATTATAAGCAGAAAATTCTTCAACAATTATAAAGGTCTGCTTTCGAGCTACCTTTCTCGGCCCTTTTCCGAGCTCTACAATCAAGTCTATAGTCCCAATCGGCTGCTTTGGCTCCCCAGCGAAGCCAGCAATTTTTAATGACGAAGCCTGAACGTCAGCCATTGGTATCTTCATCTGGTCAAAAGTTTTCTTGAAGAGAATATTACACGAAACCCCGCAATCGACCAGAATTCTTCTCACAGTGGCCGGGCCAATACCGGCGGAAATGACCAGAGGATCTATCGTAGGGGCTTCAATATCCATAGAGTCCCTGGCGCTAAATATGATGTCATCAGGGAAAGTTTTCTGTTGTTTCAATGGCGCAGCATCCTCTAACACAAAAACACTTTCCTCTGTGGGCGCATGCTTCAGTGCACGAGCATACCTTTCCATCTCACCCCAGCTCCTGCCTGCTGGGTGAGGACCTCCTGTTATCACATTAATGACAGGCCTATCTGACTCATGCTCTACGGCCTTCTCACTCGAGCTTGGATGGTGAGCGGGGACTTGTTGCCTTTGGACTGATGAGGTTGTTGTGTCCCTACCCCTTTTAACATACTGTTGGAGCTTGTTCTCTTTCAACAGTTGTTCAATTACTTCCTTCAAGTGTCGGCATTCGTTAATGTCATGACCAGGCTGATTGTGAAACTGACAGAATCTTCCACTTTTCTCTATTTTACCTCCAACCCTCATCTTAGGTGGTGTAGGATAACTGATATTATCTTTGGTTGCAAAGAATATATTTTCAGGGGTATCAGACAAGGGTGTGAAGTTGAAAGCTCGACCCTTCTTTGCATCCCCTTGTTTCTTTCCGCCGTTATTCCCCCTTTTTCTGAGCGTTGGATTCCTTTTTGTCTGGAGCGTTACTATCATTCTTAGTTTCTGCTGACGCCACCTTAGCCGATGTTTGAAGGCTCTCCAAGTGCATGAACTCGTCGACTTTTTTATAGAATTTATCGAGTGAATTTGATTCTTTCATTTTCAACCATTCTCCAAACTTACTCGATTTATCAATTGCCCTCATCAAGTACGTTAAGACCATGCGTGGCTCAGCATTATCAACCTCGGCCAAAGCTATGTTGAATGGATTCAAAAACGATTTGATGGATTCTCCTGGGTTTTGTTCCAGACTTGACAATGACATTATATCCTTCGCTTTAGAGGCATACAACCGAAACTGCTCCTTGAACTTCTTAGTTAAGTCCGAGAACTGATCAATGGATCTAACTGCCAGCTTGGTAAACCATAATAAAGCTACTCCTTCCAAATACACCGGGAAGTATCGGCACTTAATCTCATCGGATGCCCTGGCGCCAGTCATATGCCAGTCATACTTATACAGAAATTCGTTAGGATCACTTGTTCCTTTGTAAGCTGGAATAGCGGGCGGAACAAATTTTCTCGGGAATTCAGCTTTCAGAATCCTCTCGGTGAATGGATTTTTTGCTTGGAGCAAAGCCCCACTCTTTCTCATCCTCATCCTTTCACATACTTTCTTTCATGATTTGACAGACCATCCCTATAAAAAAACTCTTCATCATCCACAGGCCCTACGGGGAAAACGTCAGCCATTCTTTCAGAGTTCTGCCTTGAAAGTCGTTCTCGAAGGGTCGGTTGAGGTCCCGATCCTCCATCCCGGGGAAGTGGCCTTTCAACGGGGCTTACCGCCCTTTGAGAAGTATTCCCTCTAACACCCTGAGCTCTATCAGCAGAGTTTCCTTCTTTATTTGTTGGCTGACGATTAGCCTCGAGCAAATCATTTAGCTTATTCAATATCAAGGTATTCTGAGCATTCTGAGCCTCTAATTGTGCATTTTGAGCATTTAACTGTTGATTCAATCCCAAAACCACAGCGTCTAATTCTGCTCGCGTCACTCCCACAGTTGGAGTTGTCTGACTCGGAGGAGGAGAAGTGGCGGTGTTTTCTTGAACATCATCAGATCTGGCAGATCTACGTTTCCTTCCGGGAGCCATAATTTCTGTTAGACTTCTGGTCTTAACGAAGATCCTTTCCTCAAAGTTTGGTGAAGCAACGATGTAAATACCCTGAGTTCGATGCTCTCAATGAAAGCACCAAAAATGTTAACGTGAAAATCAGACGCTAACACCTCGGTGTGTGTAGAAATGATGTGAAAGCACCACCCGTGGATACGGGAATCAAGAAATAGCAGTAGGTAATAGAAAATGCAGTAAATGAGCACAGAGTTTATAGTGGTTCGGCTTATGATCAATCCTACGTCCACTTCAATCCTTTTTATTGCTGATCGGATTACAACTTATTACAATTTCTTTCAATTACAATCCAATTCAATCCAAAAAACAAGTAGCTAGGGAAAACTTCGATGTGACAGAGTTCTTCGAATTCATGATTGAATGCGTTGAATTCCTGTGCGAAGTTGATCTAAGCATCTTGCGTGTGCTTGAAGTGATGGAGTGTAGATTGCTTTGAAGATAGTGAAGTTTCAATGCTTTGGAGAAAATGATCCAAAAGTCCCCTGAAAGTTGGAGATAGTCGTGTATTTATAGGGATTCTTGGTGTCAAGTTGTAAGCAGCGGCCGAGATGAGTTGGATCGTGAGCCGGCTCCGGGTTAGGCTAGGTCGTAGGTTGCCCTTTTTCACCTATGCACGGCCTACAGTTTAAATGGGAGGCGCATGTTCCCCTGGCTTTAAATCTCCAAGTCCTAGGTCGTTGCTGAGTTAACGTGCTATGTGTTAAGTTTTAACACCTCCTTCTCCTTTATCCCCTAGGTCATCGCCGAGTTGCCGAGTTGCCGACTCAAGTGTGAACCGATTTACTTTCGACATTCAGGTTGGCCACCAATTTGGGTAGATAGGTCGGTACACATGCTGAGTCGGAACCTTCTTCTGAGCATTAAGTCAGCAGCTTCTTAAGAGGTTAGGTCGGCATGCTTTTAGCAGTTGGGCCGGCAAACAATTCGAGTGGTTAGGTCGGCATTCCTCCTAAGCCCTACTCAGTTAGGTCGGTCTTCATGATAAGTTACTAGGTCGGCGAGTCATCACCGAGGTGGGGTTAACATATAATATGATAATTGATTGAATAAAAAGATTAAAAAAATAAGTATATGTTGGAATTTAAATTAATTAATGAATTTATTGCCGTTAGTTTGACTTGGAATCTTCTAATAAAAGGGAAAGAGAATTTATTTGAAATTAATGGCGTTTAATGAAAGAAATGTACGTTTGTTATAATCCGTTATAAGTGTAATTTTGAAATTAATTACAATTATGTCGATTTGGGATCTTTCAATTTAAAAAAAAAAAGAAACATTAATATTAATTTTTGGATTTAACGAAAGAAACATACATTATTGTAAAAAAATAAAAACAACATTTTTATGAAAATAAAACGAACATTTTCATTTTTAAGGTAAAAATAATTCTATATAAAGAAGAAAAAAATGAATTTTAAAACAATATTTTACAGTCATTAAGTATACATTTGAGGCTGTATATAAGTGATTTTAACACTAATCTTGAAGTTTAAATTTAATTGACTTTTTAGGTTGTGCAATTCCCCTATGAGAAAAACATTATTTTGAAAGAAAAAAAAAACTTGAATTTGAGTTCTAGATCATCTTTTATTTTTTTGTAACGTTACACTGGTTATTGTATTCGGATTTATTTACTATATGTTAATTATGTGTAAACGAGTGTGAAAAAGGGTATATTCAGTGATAATATATTTAATTGAGTGGATCATGCAATTAACTAGATCCTAAGTGGTCCCTTCATTTCCTTATTATTCAATACACCTGCCACCATTTCCACATTTGGTTTTATTGCAATTCTTTGATGTAATTGAAACGTGAATTTATATCCTTTCTTATTCTTCCGTTTTGTTTATTTATTTCCCAAAGCATCTACTTAGATCATACAGTTTTGTTTTATTTGTCCCTTCCATACATATTTCATTTGTCACTTCCCTTTCTTCTTTTGTTTTATATCATATATCATTCTTTCCCCTAGAAATTTCTTATTTTTCAAACATCAGACCTCTATTTGTTTCCCTCAAAGTCTCAATGTCAACATAGCTTTATACCTCTACTTAATTGCTGCCAATTCATTTTACTGAAGCTATGTTTAGAAAAAGAAAAGAATAAAAAAGTGTGAGCATCCATTTCTTCCTTAATCACATCCGTACCTTTCCTCATCGCCTTGCCTTCTTTTGCAAGAAGCCTTCAAAAAAAATTGAACAATGAGAATTAGCCTTAATGGTTTTGGCTTTCCACTTCTTGCCTTTGTTTTGGGTACATCAAATTTGAAAACGTGAGTTATAAAGTTTCTTATTTTAAGAATTAAATATGTATGTATTTTTATTTTATTTTATATCCTTATAACCTGAATATCTTCCTCATACAAGCTTTGATACATGCGTAGTTTCTTCCCTTGGACTCGTATTGGAATTCCTAATAACATAAAATAGGTTTGGCTGAGTTTGGAGACTATTGGAAAAGGCATCTTTGTTTGGATTTTTGCGTTCTAAATATCAAAGGTGAGTGTTTTGACCCACTCACGAATACTAGATTATCTTATGCTAGTTAAATTAAATTTATAATGTGATTAGAAATTTATTAATTGCTTTTGGTATTATTAGATTGTCATTTAAGTTAAATTTGAATTTATATTGAATTGAATTTGCCATTTATTTAATAATGAATATAAATTGCAAGTTATACACCTGATAATGATAATCAACTGATTGTTGTGATTTATTGGCTGATTTGGATGTTGGATTGTGATGGATGTTATTGGTTGTCATTTTGGATGATTGGATGTTTATTTATGTATATATCTTTGTTACCACTATGGATTGAAATGATAACTCGAGCAGTTTCCATTGATTTGGAAATTTTGATTTGGATACTGGTTGAAATGACATATAACCGTGTAATTTCTTTAATTTGGATTATTTATTAGAATTGAATTATTTGAAAGATTTAAGTTTTAAATTTAAAATTCGGATCCATTTTAATTAAAATGATTAAGATTGGTATTTTTGAATCGTTTGAAATCTTTTAAATAATTAAATCCACATTTTACACTTGATAGGAGATGAAATTCCTGCTATACATCTCTGAATCCATTATAGTAATATTTCTATTCTGCTTATTTTGATTTGACTTACATAAGATCTTTTAGTCCTGACTCGAGTGTTTTGTCTTTTTATTACGCTCGGGTCAGTCTGAGCTTTTTTTAGTGTATTGAAGGCCATTATATTTTGGAGGATGAAGACGGAGACGAGTCTACTATTTATTATTAATTATTCCACTACATCATGTGTTCCGCTGCATTATCTATTTATTTTTACTGTATGTATAACTCTGATTTGTATTGTAAAGGTGTAATCAAATGTTATTTGTAAAACAGCTTCATGAACTGTTTATTTGATTTTTATATTTTGTCATTCCGCTGTGAGATTCTGTGTTTTATCTTTCCTTCTTTTCTATTATTTTCTTATTTACCCCATTAACAGTCTTACCTTTTGAATGATTTTAGTTGACATGTGTGGTTTATTGTCGATTTAAATCGTCCAAAAGGGTGGGATGTTACAATATGCTCACTTATAATAGATCTGATCTTCTCAAGGTGATTGGATATTTAGGTTCAGATTTTGCTAGACGTGTGGATACCAGAAAATCCACATTTGGCTAATTGTTCCTAATAGCCATAGGAGAAATTTTATGGAAGAGTGCAAAGCAGTCTATCATTGCTGCGTCCACAATTGAGGCAGAGTTTGTGGCATGATTTGAGGTACGGTTCATGGTTTATGGCTGCAGAACTTCATTTCAGGACATGGAATTGTCTAAACTATTGCCAAGCCGTTGAAAATTTATTGTGAAAACACTGTAGATTCTTTTCTAAAAACAACAAGTATTCAAAAGCTGCTAAGAATATGGAATTAAAATACTTTACCTTTAAAGTAGAAGTTCAGAAACAAAGAGAGTCAATCAAACACGTTAGCAGAAACCTTATGAGTGCGGATCTATTGATGAAATGATTGTCCCTAAAGACATTTAATGAACATTTCAAAAGAACAGGCATTATCGGATACCATTATCGATGTTATATTATGTTTTATGTTAATATGAATTTGACACTCTGAGCTTATTTTACTAATTGTTGCTGATGTGAATTTATGAATCATTTTTCGTATGGTTGGCATATATACATAAATGCATTATGTAAGTTAAACGAGATTTTGTCTCTGACAAAGCATTACAGCTGAGCCATGCTTGAATACCTTAGTATGTGTCATGTTATATGGAAGACTAATATTGTAATACATGGAAGAGACTATGTCGATAAGTTGATATATGATCGTTCTGATCCTTATAAGTTTCTATGCTTAATAATGACCTTATGATGTGATGATCAATATAAGGATGGATTCGTTTCTTTCACTATGTGCATTATGTTTTATTATTAAACCACTAAAGCGCATAATGTCATATGGGCAAAGTGGGAGAATGTTGGACTTACCCATAAGCATATATGTAGGCCAAGTGGGTAATTAACTGACCCAAGTGAAATGTACCAAATTGTGTTTAATAAAATAAAAATAACAACTCATATTGGTGGATAAAAATGGTAATTTCATATTAACACCTTGATGGTACATGTATACAAAGAATAGAAAACCCTAATAGGATTGGGTCTCTCTTTGTCCACTCATTTAGTTTTTCTCTCCATCAAGAAAGCTTGTCAAACTAATGGGGTCGAGAGGGAGAAACACAATCTTAGGCAATTATTCACTAGAAATTAATTGTTTTTGCTATGAATCAAGGCACACTCTTTTAATCTATTATGTGATTGTGCAAATTGTTTTGTTCAAAGATCTAGCATACTATGATTAAGATCTAGCCTATTGTGATTTATGCAAAAAATTAGTTTATTTTTTAATTTTCTAATGATTGATTTCACATGTGGTATCAGAGCATGGTTGAGAACTCAATGATTTTTCATGAATTTTTTATTTTGTTTTCTCCATTGTGATATATTTTAAACTTGTCAAAATATGTTATATCATTGTATTTGCCGATTGATGTTTGTTTTACTTTATCGTTGATCTTTTTCAACTTTTTGATATTAATTTATGAGACACGCACATGTGTGTGTGTGTGTGTGTATGAATCAAGCTTTGAAACTTTCCATAGCTCTAATTATTAACTTAATTTGTAAAGTTTGAACTATGCTATATGTGTACGTATATACTTGCTTCTGTCTCACATAATGAAAGAGAGTATTGTTTTATTGTTATAAAAATTTCAGCTTGTATGTAATGGTTTGGACTATGGTATTGTGTTGTAAATGAGTAATGTGTGTGTGTCTTGTGTATGTTCACAACACATGTATGCTGCCTTTTAAATTAAAGTATTATTAATATGTTATATGGATCAAAGTGATTATACTGTATGTTGTTGGCCACCAAAGTGATCAAAAATTAAGGATTTATGCATATGAATTATATAATGGTATTTTAATTTGATATTTACATTATGTGTAATTTGTTAATCACCAAAGTGGCTAAATTAAAAAGGCTTATAAATATCAAATTAAAGGAAATTCATTTACTCATGTTTATGTGATGCTTATGAATGAATAACATTAAGGTTTATGTATAATTTGAAAGATTTAACGTAAATACATTGAGTTCATAGTTATAAAATGTTTTGGATTGCCTAAAGGTTGGTCACTCATTTTAAAACTTATGAACATTACGAGGTATGCTGATGTGCTTAGTTGGGTATGTTTTGTATATCCAAAGATAGCAAACATATGCAATTGAAGTATGTTAATTGCCAATTATGTGAAATTTTATTGAGCATCAATTATGTTTGTTTTATTGCATATTGTTGTATCACCCAAATGAGAACCTTAATATATACCTTAGTTTGTTGGCAGAATCTACATCTGTATTATAGTTTTAAGTTTATTACTTAAAGCATCAATGTGTGAGTATATTTCATATATTTTTGCAACATCTGTTCTTGTTTCACTACATTCGCAAGCCATGCCTATTATTAAATTTAATGGGCATAATTTCTCTGAATGGTTTGAACAACTTCAGTTTCACCTCAACGTTCTAGATCTCGAATTGGCACTCTAAAGTGAGAAACTATTTGCAGTTACTACTACTAGTTGCACTTAATAAAAGTCTTCCTATGAAGTATGGGGAAGATCTAATAAACCAAGCTTAATGTTTAAGCGAATGACTGTTGAAAACAATATCAAGTCTGTAGTTAAGAAAAATGAAAGTGTTAAGGAATTTATTAAGTTTGTGGAAGAATGCTCCTGGTCTGAGTCTAGTGATAAGTTGCTTATTGTGACACTAATGGGTACGTTAACCACTATTAAGTTTGATGGTTCTCGTACTATGCATGAACATACCATCGAAATGACAAATACAATAGCAAAATTAAAGGCCATAGGAATGAAAGTGAACGAAATTTTTTAGTAAATTCATCCTTATCTCCTTACCTCCTAAATATGATCCATTTCATGTGAATTATAATACAGTGAAGGATAAATGGAATATACATAAATTGCAAAGCACGCTCACTCAAGAGGAAGTAAGGCTTAAAAAATCAAAAAATTATTCAATAAATCTCATGGCTTAGAAAGGAGCTGGAAAGAAACCAAGAAAGAATGTTGGAAAAGCACGTAAGGACACTACACCAAAAAACCATTTCGTCGTGGCCCAGAGCCACAAGGAAATGGGTAGACGTTGAAAATTAGCCATGGCTCTAACTTGTAGCTAAATATAAATTAGCCATGGTTCTAACCCTTGACCAAATATAAAGTAGCTGTGGTCAAATATAAATTAGCCATGGCTTAGAGCCGTAGCTAATTTATATTTTTCCATGGCTTAAAGCCTGGCTAATTTCTATTTTTCCATGGCTAAATATTGCATTTGCATTTAAAAAAAATAAACAACACAAAACAACCTACACTAAACTCAAAATAGAATAAGTTAAAAATGTCTTAGCTCAAACTCAAAATAGCCTGCATTAACTAACACAAAATTGTCTTATATCAAACTTCAATTTAAGACAGGCTTAGTTTAATGCAACAACATCCTACACTACAATACATGATTACAAAAGTTCAAGCAATTCAACAGTTACAATACTTGAATACAAAGTTCAGTAGCAATACATAGTTACATACACTAAAAAGCAACAACACATGGTTCTAGCATAAAATTGAATACATAAATAATGGCTTCAACAGCTCACTAATATCATATAGGTTTATTAGCTCTATTTGCTAATTGTTAGTTGTTAAAGCAATTGTTAGCTCTATTTGCTATCATTGGATATCTATTTGCTATCTATTGGCTAATAGGCTCTATTAGCTCTATTTGCTAATTGTTAGCTCTATTTGCTAATAAAATTGAGTACATAAATAATGGCTTCAACAGCTCACTAATATCATATAGGTTTAATAGCTAACACATAGGTTTATTAGCTCTATTTGCTTTCATAAAACAATTTTAACAGCTAATAAGAGTGGTGAAACAAATAACAGTGTATATAAATATACCTTCTATGCTAATTGTTATATTTTAGATGCATGTTTTCAAAAGCTTCTTTTATATCCTTAGGGCGATAAAATTTAAGGATAAAACATAGGGTCTTGATAAGTTTTAGATGTTTCTTAATAGCTACAAGCATTATGCACATTTATCCGCAATAAGAATATATACAAATATAAAGAACTACATAAGAATGGTATGCAGCATAACCGTATGTAATAATATATCACTAGAAATAATTAAATCCCACTGTGGCTAAATACAATGATTTGCATTTTATTGTTGCCCAGCTTTTAAATCAAATCATGCTCTTAAGTTCCACTTTAAGTCTATGCTGCATTATATGCTATGATATGAAATATGTGTTGCCTAATATACACACTGAATTACATGTACTTTACTTCTACAATTATGGTTTTTACATATATAATGGAATAGCATGTGATACCATTCTTATGCTTATGTTTTTATTAGTAGCAATAATGCTTACCCCCATCAAATTAAAATTTTAAATAGTACATATAAGTCAAGATAATAAACATAATGTGAAGACACATTCCATATAAAAATTGTTGAGTAATGAGTATATGCAAAAATAAAATTCAAAGAAAACTACTAAGACTCTACTAAATGAATTAGTTAAAGCTATAAGGTGTAAAAAAAAAATGTAAAAATCAATTGGTTTTTCCTACATCAGTACAATACGCAGCAGGTGTTGTACTATGTTATGTGTATTCGGATACCGCGTAAAGGTAACAGTATGGTAATCGAGGACTTTACTTGTGGTTTAACATTTCACTCGTTGACATAAATATGATAAAAACTAACAACCGATGACCTGAAAACATAATGTAACGACTTGTAATTTTCGATAATTAAGATGTTAATTTAATAAGAAATTGTGAATAAATACTAGAAGATATAAAAATTTTGTAATTTATTCAACGAAATAATAACTAAAGTGAAATGCACCAATGTTATTTATAGTTAATTATTTACAACTTGAATGGAATTCCAATTAGTTGAAATAAGGTAAATGTATACTTGATAATAAATTTAATACAAGAAAACGAACGTAGATATTGAATTAATTAATGAATTAATAATAATAAATACTAATTGAATAAAAATCAATGTTCTGTAAGTAATTATAATATTGTTGGCAAATGATAACTTATAAAAGTATGATTAAGAGTTAGTGACAACCATTATTATAAGTTATCGATATATTTTTAATCCATTGAATTGAATTGGAATCAATTGCAATAAATCAAAATAAAATATTATGTTAATGTTAATTAAGGTAATATTTGGAAATAATGTTAATGTTATTTATAATAGGACAATTTTTTGAATTAAAAGAATGGAAATAAGGATTCATCAATTTATTGGATTTGAACTGTAATAATTGGATTAACTGCAATTAAATGAAATTAAATATCTAAATATTATGTTAATTGAAATCAAGATGGAATTTTAGAATATTAATGTAAAGGACCATGAACCAATGTAAATTTCATCCATTTGAAAATAATTAATTGAATAACAGAATTAAAAATTAAACAAATGGATTTGTTGGAATTTTAATTGATAATTAATGAGTTTATTAAAATTGAAATTAAATACGGTAATGGGTTAATCAATTAACTTCGAATTGATATCTAAGTTTTTTGAATTATTGTAATTGTTTAAGAAACCAAAAATGATGAAATTTATGAATTTTTAAAGTTGAACGAAAAGTTATTTATAATTAAATTTTAATTTAATTTAATAATGTGAAATATAGCCATTTTAGCCACTGGCTTGGATTTCAACGAAACCAGTCTCATCGGATCCATAACAGTGAATTATTGTAGGATTTCAAGTTTTGTAACGACCGGACTTGTCGTTTGATCTTACGGGCTCGAAACGCCTAAAAATCAATTTGATTGAAATCAATTTGAAATAATCTGAATTTAACATAACTTCTTTATACAATGGAATTAGGACTTGAAACCTGTTCCATTGCGTTAAGAATATTTAAAAACATCTATTTTGATATATGGTTTGACCCATTTTCGTTCCGGAGGCAAAACAGGCTTTTCGGGTCGCTTATCGTTCAATCAAATCGTATCCATTCATCTCTATTTCTGACCTACCTATAAATACTCCGTTATAAACCCTAGCCTATTTTTTATGTTCATTATTCTATACCTACAATCCCATTTGCCCCTCCTTATCTCAATGGCAGACAAACAAATTGTAACGACCCTGGATTTTGGCCTTGTTTATTTTAATAAATAATTAATCCAATTAAATAAAATGTAAACTGATCATTTTAAAATGAATAAATCTTTCAAAATAAATTGCCATTTATTTGTATGTATTGGTATTTTAAAAAGGGAAATTGATTTGAAAATTTGAAATAAAGTCTCTTAATAATATTTATAATAAAATTTACTTTATATAATTAAATTAAATAACTTTGTCTTGGTAAAATGTGATAAATAAATACATATGGATAATAATGTTTAAAATAAAATCAAAGTTTATCAATATAAAATATAAATATCAAGTATAAGTAAAACTTAAGAATATAATTTAAATAAAATACAAATACAAACAAATATAAGTGAACCATATAAACATTGATAGTCAAACATAAAATACAAATGTAAAATTTAAAGTAAGAATTAATTAGTTAAGATTGCATACAACATAACTTAAAAATTTGTAAACAAAGCTAAAATAAGAACAAGGTATAAAAACACAAAGTATAAAGTAAAACAAAACCAAGTGTAATGTAAACCAAACTCAAACATTTGTGTATAAATTATGTAAACTAGAAGTTAACAAAACAAAATATTTTTATAACAGAATGACAACAACCATATGTATATAAACTATTCAAGCCAGAAATAATACACAAAATATCTTCACTCATAAAGCACAAGTGTTTGCCTGCAAGTTCAAACTAGAAACAACAATACACAGTAACATTTTAGTAAGTATACAAACTAATTAAGAAACAAGACAAATATTTATCTATAAATTATCTTCATGTACAACACCATAGTCCACCTGCAAAATGGAAATCAGTCAAGTATAAAGTATAAAATAATAAAACAAATGTTTCCAAAGGGGATAATCTTCATTCACAAGTTTACCTGTAAAGTATGAAAGTAAACCTGACAAACACAAGTATATTGAAATACAAGCAAGAAGACAAATTTTTATAAACAAAATATTTTCATAGCAAAGCAATAAAACAACATGTCTTCCTACACAAGCCACTAGCCTACCTGCTAAAGTACATATTCTCATACAAATACATATACAAAAGTCTTTATACATAGTAAAACATAATTATAATTATGTAAACTAAGTTAGGAACCAAAACATTAATTACTATCAACTCAGCCTACTATTTGGTCTAAGCAAATATTATACAAATCTTTTCATTTCAGCCGAAATACTGACTTAGCCAAAAGAAGAAAATGTTTGTCCAGTCAATATCTTTCCATATTACATCCTGTTTCTTTTATATATAGGTGTGACTATCTTGCTAGTTAATTCGTTCAGTAAAATTTTAGTAAACCAGAGGAAACAAAAGAAGGGAATAGGAAGTAAAATCAAAAATTTAATTCGAAAAAAAAAGAACAGGGAAGATTTTAAAAACAGTTTCAAAACATCAGGAATTTGGAGCAGATTCAACTGCAGTTTTGATCATCTCAGTTTATTCTTTGTTTTGGAATTTTACTGGTGAGTAAACATCAAGTTTTAAAATTTGAGTTTTATTTAAAATCAATGAAGGTGATTCATTTATTAAATGGTATGAAAACAGTTTGATCTTTGAACATAAATCTATGAATATTTGTGTGATGCTTTGTTGATTCTCTGTGATTGATGCAGATTACACAGTTAGATCAAACATTCAAATTTTTCTTATTTGAATCCTTGTTAGGCTTTGTTTTCTCAACAAAACACGATGTTAAACTCAAATCAAGATTTAAAGGTTGATTTAAACCCTCTTTATAAGATGCATTACTGTAATATTTGGATACAGGTAATCAAGTAATAGTTGCTTGATTAAAATCGATTGTTGTAAAATATTGATTCCAGATTATATATTGAATTCATACTGCAAGATATGATTTTTAAAACAAGAATCTAGATTTTTGGGTTAACATTTAAAGTACAGTTTGTAAATGAACAAAGATTGCATTTTTACTAATTTCTGGTTATCAATTCAATTTAAATTGTTGAAATTTGTTGTAGAGTTAGTATGAACATGCATGATGTTGGGAAAAATGTTGAATAATTTTTCAAACTCAAGAATGGGTCAACAAATTCAAAATAGGGTTTGAGTGCACGTTTTTGTACATGTCAGTGATGAGTCGAGAACAACTGTATTACGTGATCGAGTATCATGAATTTCTGGTCAATGGTCGATTGTCGTGTCGTAGAGACGTGGACAAAATCCCGACGACTCTGGTGCCTTGTGTGGCGATGACAAGGTGATTCTAGTGGATTGGTTCGAGTTCTATTTTTGGGTAGAACTGTCGAATTTCAATTCGTAATTGCTGTGGGTGATTTGAGTTTAGATTTCATACTTTGGGGCGATATGCGACTTGCTGATGATCATGGGAGATTGCCAGAACCTTGCGTACCGCCATGCATGTATACGGCGAAAGGAGGTGTCAGCGTTGTCGATTGTGTGTGTCTTGAGTCATGCTCGAGCATTTGGGATGATTTCTTCGGGTTTGAGTTCGAGTGTTGAAGTGCATATGATAGGTTCCTGATGTTGTAGCTTATAGCTTAGTTTAAAACTTAAAATATATATAAAAAAAAGAGAAGAAGAAGAAGAAAGACGTACAGGAATGACTCGGGTGATTTAGGGATTTACTCGAAGTGCTACTCAAGCTTTAGTAAGGAAATCTCGGGTTTCCTTCAAATCTGCAGTTGTTTTTTGTTTTAAGAGTAAAGCTAAGCAAATAGTTTTTTCAAACTGTAAAACTGTTAATCTTGAGATGTTTAACAGTTTTAGAGTTAAAAGTTTAAATACAAGTTAATTATTTTAATCAATACTTTAAAATGTTTAAACTCTTAATTATTATTTAATCTAGTAATTATTTTAATTAAGTACAAAGTTAATTAACAATTAAGTTGTAGTTAGTTAACATAATTGATTTCCAAATATAATGAAGGTTTTTATTAAAATGTTAATTAAGTTGAATAATTAATATTAATTGATGATTTCAGAAAGTAAATAAAAATAATTACTTTTTAATTTTAATCAGTGATGGGTTATAAGTAATAAATAAATTAACTACTTAAGTAAATTAATGAATAAATTAATAGTTAATTAATTAAGTAATTTAATTAAAAATAAATGAATAATTAACTAAGTAATTAGTAAGTAGTAAATGGATAATCAAGTTTTATTAAGGTCATTAATTAATGATTAAAGAATAGTTAATTAAGTAATTAAGGAATTAATTACTTATTGTAATTAATGAAGTTAAATATGAATTGTTTAAGTTAACTGATTTAAATAATTATTTGATAATGTGATAAGTATAATCACTCAGGGAAGTAATTAAGGATAATTACTGGATGCAATTGACTGAGGATGATCTAATAATGAAATTACTTTGTGAAATTAATCAAGGGATTAATTTAAAGGAAAATTAATTAAGGAGTAATTTATTTATTTGATGAGTAATTAAAGGTGGTTAATTACTGAGTGGTATTAATCAGGGGTGATTAATAAGTGTGTTTTAATTAAAGATTAATTACTTAAGTAATTAATTTAATACAGGATAAGGAAATTAAAATGTAACTAGTAATCATTAATAAATATAATTAATAATAAGAGATTAAAGAGTAATTAATTAGTGTAATTAAGAAGAAATGTAAGGTTAATAATTTAAGGTTAATTTCTATGTTTAATTAAGATAATTTAATTGTGGAAATAAGTTAAAGGATAATACTTGAATATAATTAAAGCAAATTATACAAGGATGACTAATTAAATTGAATAATTGGATGATGATAAATTAATAGATTGATAATTGATTAATAGTTATATAAGCAAGATTTATAAGGGTGAAGTAATTAATTTAATTTACTTTAATTAATTAGAGATGTAAGTAATTAATTTAATTCATTTTAAATTAATTATAGCTGATATGATTGCTTATGTATGGATGAATGATATTGTTTACCTTGAATGGTTTGGAATCTCAAATATGAGATAAATGATGCTGTATGAAATGTATGCTTTAATTGAAGTATGATGATAATATGGTTTATCTATGTATGATGATAATGTTGATTATCTATTGTGATATTATGAATTATCTATTTATGTATATGGATAATTGTATTGAATTGTTTTAAACTTTAAAACAACTTGGCCTTAAAAGATACGTTTTGGATTTCGATGAGATCGGGATCGGGTTTCCATATTTGGACATCCGAAAACCACATCGATCCAAATTAATGATAGGTCGTGAATATGAAGTGGAGATGAAGATTCAGAGTGCAAGGGTTGTCGCCGTTAACTCTGAGGGTGATTCCAAAATGAGTGTAACGAGATAATGCCTTCGGTTTCGTTCGAACCCGGAATGAACTTGTATGGATTGAATGCTTTCAACACATCGTCAGGCGGACGATGAGCATTCTAAGGGATATGTTCTGTAAAGGTAATCGTAGCCTCAAACCTCATCAACCGGGAATGGCTAAAACAGGGGAGGTGCAGCAAGGTTAGGTGGGTCATGCCCAAGCAGGACAAGATTTTCCCCTGTCTAGATGTCCCTTTTTATTCGGCTTAGTGAGCGGTTGGTAGCGCCAACTATGGGGTTATCTTGTTCGGGACTGCTCAGTAAGGAATGGTTCCAGCCTTGTGTTGTAGGGAATCGAGAGTGATCCTCGGTACGGTGATCTAGGCCCCGTACTGTGACGGGCGGTACCCCAGTAGCCCTGCCATTGTATGGAACCCATTTTCCAATAAGCGCCCTCGGATTTGATTGTATTACCCACTTTTGTGGCTAGTAGCTGGAATTTAATCATGTAACAATTTCGGCTATTTTCTAGTTACTTGAAAACCCTAGACACTATTATAATATCACTGAATTTCCTATGAAATGTTTTGGTTAGCGTAAGGTAAAAACTTACCCGTATTTATGTGTGGGGAGTCTTACGTGATACCTTTCTTTTCCAATGTTTTTCAAAGTTAAACAATTTTAAACTGTTTACTCATACCAGACCCATGTCTGACCCGGAGTTTATATTTTGTGTCTTTCATAAATTCTTGGGTACTCAAATTTTTACGAGTAGCCAAGTGATAGGTTCTTGGATTGTTGAGTTCGGGAGGAGCTTGGAGCAGGAGCCTAGACGTATGTAGATATCTATCTAGTTCCGCTATGTTAGTTAGAGTATGTTGTATTTTGGGATGTATGTAGTGATGGATGTATATATGATTGTGATGTGTAGGATATTGTATAACTCTGATATATGTAAACTATGTAATAGTTATGTGATATATTATATTTTGTTCCGTTTCCGCTGTGAGATTCTGTTGTTGTCGTTCTTTCTTTCTTTTCTTTTCTATTTCTACCCCTTTCATTCTTAATGATGATACGTCTTTCTGGGAATAGAAGGGCGGATCATCACACAAATTTCAATTCCAAATCCAATTGCAATTCAAAATCAAATCAGAAAAATTAAAACCCCACAACCTATATCGAATTATATATCGATTTGAAGCTCTTGACGACCGCATCTCATATCTATAATTCATTTTTCAAATTTAATGACTGTTCGTCCAGAAATTGAAGAACTATTTTTGGCCATCCCTTGCGTTGAAATCAACTCCGCCTGATAGACAAATTGGTGGTACCATGGTGTGGAGAGCAGTGAGCGTAGTCCACCGGCGTTCTTGGTTGGGCATGTTAACGGCTAGATCGATCGAATTAATCTAAAGTAGGGCAAGTTTTCAATGCGGCGGCAGTGAAGGGTTCAGTCGCCTATCGTTGATCGTTGATGTCTGGCGTCGAGGAGGTGGACGTGACATCGTCTGGGCGGAGCGGCCTCGTGCAGGCAAGCATGGAGGAGGCGCACATGATCTTGAACATGGCGGCGCAATGGGCATGTTCGAACGAAATGCGTGATTAGGGTTTTGCGTGTTTTAAATGATTTCTATAGTTTTGGAAAGGAATATATGGTTTATTAAATATAAATTTTGATGTTATATAAATATTATTTTATATATATATATAGTTAAATTCTTGAATTTAAGCTATGTATAAAATTTGTTTAACAAAAATGAGTTTAATAATGGAGTTGATTGTTTTATATTATATGGTTTAGTACCTATTTAAGATTTTGTATATATAGAGTTTTTAATGACTTAAATGAAGTTTAAGTTGGAAGATAAATATGAAATTGGTTTAAATTGAATTATTTAAGAATTCTACTTGAAGAAATTTGATTTGAAGTTTAAATAAAAATGGAGATTGTAAAGGATATGATTCTTATAACTTGATTTGGTTTAAAGTAATCTAAATGAATGTAAAGTTGAGATAAATGAATTCATCAAGTTAAATAAACTGAAAGAATACCCAGTTGTTTAAAGTTAAAAGTTTTACTTAAATTATATTGGATTTATT
Organism: Allium cepa; assembly: GCA_030765085.1. Lineage (NCBI taxonomy): Eukaryota > Viridiplantae > Streptophyta > Magnoliopsida > Asparagales > Amaryllidaceae > Allium > Allium cepa. The sequence continues at coordinate 188,686,829 of CM060935.1, forward strand.
AAGTAAACGTTTCAAATCTAAATAATAGCAATTGAATTTGATATATATGAAATTATTAAAGAATAAGTTTGAAATGGTGGAATAATTAAAGCTTTGATATATATGAAAATTATATTGGTTTATTTGAGAATTTAAATCTATATTTGAAATTGATTTGTGAAGATGAAGAAGCTATTTTATTATATAATAAAGTAATTTAATACTTAAACCATGGAAGTATATTAAGTTATGTTTCAAAGCTATAGATATCAAGGTATACAGATTTGGAAATGCTATGATTTTTGAAAAGAATTTGAAATAAAAATGATATCATTTTGATTTGGGTTTTTAAATAGAAATGATATCGTATTTATATGATTTTGAAATGGATATTTTATTCTAATTTTAAAGTATAAACTATTTTGAAAAGACCGTCGTGTTATAATAACGTTTGGTTGTTAAAGAGACCGGGATCGAAAGTTGTTATACTCTCTGCCAACTTTGAAAACCACTTTAACAACCGTGTACGCGGTGGAGATTCCAGAATGAAGTAGGATGGTGGCGGCGTTTCCTTTGAGGTAAATACATGGACCCGACTCTCGTGAGTTGGCATAAGGTGGCTAAAACAGGAGCGATTCTCAGGCCAATGAGGTAGCACCTTTGATCGGACGCATCCCTTCGATTTTATACTTTGACTTTTGGATTGATTCGGTGGCCACTTTTGATTTTTTTTATTTGGAGGTGTGGCTCGAGGTGGGCGGTAGCTGCGCGCTACGCGTTACCACCAGCCTGGATAGCAATTGGTATATCTACCCGGGCATTGCCTAGTTGTGCCATGTCACCTACCATACCGATCCTTTACTACGAGTTTCTATTTGTGTCGTATCTATGGAGTGTCTTCTCGTAGTCTCTCGATCAGGAGATATGCAGGCACTGTATAGACTATTGGCACTATTATGTGTTAAGGTGGAAAATGTAAAGCCTTAGCCCTATTTTAAAGTAAGTTTATTTTACTAATAGACACTATTATAATAGCGAAATATTACTACATAGTAAATAGTTTAACGGATCCTTAGGAGATGTAAATCCCGAGCATCTCTTGAGTTACTGCACTCATATTAATTTTTGTTGATTTAACTCACATAAGATATTTTAGTTCTGACTCGAGTATTTTGTCCTTTCAATTCGCTTGGGTCGGCCTGAGCATTTCAAGATTCTAAGACTTTAGCTCTGGAGGACGAGGATGAAGATTTATATTACTATTATCTACTATATTATTCCACTACACCATTTTAATCCGCTACATTGTTATTACCCTTTGGTATGTGAACTCTGATATTTATTGTATAAGAAAAATCAAATGTTTTGTAAAACAGTTTTATGAACTGTATATTGATTATTATATTTTATCGTTCTGCAGCAAGATTCGATTTTGTTTTTTCCTTTCTCCGCTTTTTCTTATTTACCCCATAACAATCCGCCCCTCCGTATGGTTTGAATTGGCATGTGTGTCGATTTAAAGCGAGTGAAAAGGCGGGACATTACAGCTAGTGCTAGTGTTACTATCCATATTAGCAAAGAATCAAATAACTATGTTACGGTTTGATGAAGCCATGCTCTGATACCAAATGAAAAGAAGCTATGCTATAGGATCGAGTAATATGGATAAATTACTTATGTGAAATAAGTAAATAAATAGTAAATGCAGTAAAGTAAATGACATCAGAGGTTTTTATACTTGTTCAGAGCACCGTCCTACGTCCAGTCCCAAGCTCCTTCTGGAATTTCACTAACACAATCCTCACTTAACCCGGAGGAACAGGTTTACACCGCCTGAGAAACCGAACAGGACTTCAACCGCCTAAGCAACCGAATAGGACTTCAATTGCATGAGCAACCCAACAGGACTTCTTTACAAATAACAAAACTATCTGATTGTAGTGTGTTCTTAAGTAACAATGATAAGTCAATTAAGTACAATCTTCCTATAATCTTCTCCTTTATAATATATGGTGTGATGTGCTTTGAGAATTATGGAAGATAAAGTGATTAATGATCAAAGTATGTAAGCAAGTTGAGTGCAGTTTGAAAGCTTGAGAATAGATGAGAATTCAAGAAAGATAAAAGTAAATTCGGTGAATTGATTTTTGAATTCTGTAATCCATTTATAGTGTATAAAGAGTTGCAACTATAGATGAAAAAATATATTGAAAAGAACAGGTGCAACCATTGATTTTGAAAGAGTTTCTCTTCGGTGAAGAGAAGTGGCTCTTCAAGAAAATAGCAGTTAGAAATCAGAATAAAAAGATTCAGACTTCTGAATTAGATCAAAATGCAACCAGCAAGCTTTTAGGCAAATTTTGACTAAATTCAGACGTTTGAAAATTTTCATTCAGACGTCTGAATATTGGGAAACAATATTCAGGTTTCACCATTCAAACATCTGAATGAATGAATTTAGATGTTTGAATTCAGACCTCTGTGTATGTATGTGCATGTGTGTGCATAAATATATATCGTTTCAGGAGAGATTCTAACAAATTTTTAAGTAAAGTACAGACTCTAGGCACACTATACTCAGCTTTAAACATCTGAAAAGAAATCTGCAACAAATCTCCTGCAAAGATGGTTAGTATTCTCAGAATATTATATATAGCTTGTCATAATCAAAATTGAGATTTTAACAATCATGATATGGTAAGTATGAGGAAATAATATCTTTCGATTTGTTGAGCAAACTCATGGTCGAAATGAGATTAGAACATGGAAAAATGGGTTAGGAGTTGTATACGATATAATCGATAAGGAGTTATCCATCATTTGTGGGGCTATGATTTGTTGAGCAAACTCAAGGTCGGAATACCAAAACAAACGAGTCCTAACATCCACTACTGAAGTTGTAAGACTACTATGTTTCATCTTAGAGTTTGGAGAAATATAAAAGACTAGTGGGAGTCTTATTAGAAAAATAAAATGGTAACATTTAACCTTCTAATATTGTAAGAACATATGCTATATATGTTATAATTATCTACATGACAAATTTGTGCATTTAATATGATTGATGACATGTTTTTCAATTAACATATATAAACAAACTGAATTGAAAGTTGACAAATAGAAATATAATACATACTTACTAATAATTCTAATTGCATGTTATATAAAGTTTCTATACCCATGCGAGTGCCTAATTTCAACTACTTAATACATTCGTAAGTTGGTGGCTTATATGTTTATTTGGTTTAGACTGTGTATTGCGTTTTATGAGTTTTTGAACTCTAAATGCAATTCAAGACTATAGATATTTAATCCATTTACTCACATATAAATATTTTATGGTGAACAGTCATTATTTATGGGGTACAATATTTCGATGAAGTTAGTTCATTCGAAGTAAGCCAATAAACAGTATTTTAAGATCATGTATTCAACTTGAATGATCTCAAATGATCATATTGTGTTGTAACACAAGACCATAAACTACGAGATACATCTAAAAACTAGATTGTTAAAATGTCATCTTGATCATTTTACATAGAGTGCAATATATTTTATGTCTTAAATGTTAAGAATAATCGAATGTGCTTTTGTAAAAGGTTTTTTATGATATTGTAGCAAGGTTTCTTTTAAATTGTTTGACCATTTGATAGAAAAACGAACGTATAAGAATAGATGTAATTTAAGGTAAAGTTGAAATGAAGAGAATGAATAGTCACTTCTACTTCATAGAGAAATATTGGAAACAAGAATTGTAATAATATGATATTTAATATTGGAATATGAAATATGACTTTTATTTCGAAAAGAATTTTCATATAGAAAATTGTTTTCTATAACATTTATTTCTTTGAGTTCAAGATATTTGATCAGATAACTCTCCTTTATAAACTAGTTGTAGCATATGAAATAAGTAAACGATATTAACAATATTAAGTGAATGGTGAAACTCTAAATTTAGTACGCTATTATAGTAATGGTGGAAATAGTGGAAGCATGCCATATAACACCTAATGATTGAATCAAATTACGAAAATTGTTTACGTCAAATTTACCGAACATTATTTGTGAAATAATCTTTATTTTTGGTATTGACTAGAAAATAGATATAACTATATATCAATATGAGTATTATGAATATTCATTATGAAATAGAACTATAGTATGGAATTTTGTTTTCATAGTAAAAGTGATGCTACAAAAATACATAGGTATCTAATATTATTTACAATTGTTTTCGAATTATAAACTAAGCTGTAGATTTGAGAAATAATTCTATTATATGATTATGAATCACATGATACAGGTTAATTATATCTCAAACAATTAATTACTATGCACCCATTCAGTGGGAGCATCATAGGAATTGATGAACTTTTTGAATTAATACATTTATATATGTATGCAATCACAAATCTATTAATACCAAAAGGGTTCCACATCCTTTGTTATATCCATCGATGATTTATTACCAACATGAACATGTGTATTCGATACATATGTAGTAATTTTATGATAAAATCATAGAATATAAAAGAAAACTAAATAAAATAACATGCAATAGAATAAAATGATTTATTTGGTCGAATAAGTGAGTATATTGGAAAGAATTCCAAATGTACCGAAATATGAACATAGAATCAACTCAAAATCACACCTCCATGTGATACATATTGATGCATCGATAAGGAGTAATCAGACATTGTTGGACGATTTACGATTAATTGTGAATGAAGTTGAGTTAGTTTCTTTCTATAAGGTCATGTACTTAAGATTAGTGCACAAGGTTAATATTATTTCATCTAAACAACAGTTTAAAAAATCATACATGATAAGGGTTTATAAGAAATCCCAACATGTCATAGGCTAAGGAGTTGGCAGGTTGTGCGAGTCGAAAGATTTGAGGTTTATTCATTAAGCCAATGTATTTCTCACTAAGAACTTTGAAATGAATGATATGGATGAGGCATCGTATGTGAATGGAATATAAATATTTCATGATAGATCACAAATATTGTTGAGATTGTCTCATAAAGCATATATTAATAATGTTTTAGAGAAAGTCAAGATGGAAAATTGTTGTACATGTGTCATTACAATTCAAAAAGGAGATAAATTTAGTCTCGAGCAATTTCTAAAGAATGTATCAGAACGCAATCAGATGGAACGCATTCCTTATGCATCTATTGTTGGAAGCTAGATGTATGCTCAAACTTGTACCAGACCAGACATTAGTTTTGTTGTTAGAATGCTGGGCAGATATTAAAGTAATCCAGGAGTACATCATAGGAAAGCTGTAAAGAAAGTGTTGAGGTATCTACAAGGAATGAAAGATCATATGTGTAACGACCCATAATTTTCGATTATTAAAATATTAATTAAATAATATTTTATAATTTTATATTGAAATAAAACTAAAAAAAATTGATGTTACAAGGAGAAGAATAACTAGAATGTAATGTTAGTAATGTTAATATAAGGTAATTGCTAACTATTTTAATCTAATCTCCAATTAATTGAAGTGACTTTAAGGTTATAATTAGTTATAACTAAAAATAAGGAAATACATTGAACGTTGAAATTATATGTAATCAATTAGAATTGGCTAATATTGAATATGAAATCAGTGGTGTTGTCTGAACGCTACTGATAAATATTTAAAGTAATTTCAAACTAATTGAAATACATTGTAGGTAGACTTGGTTATGATTGTAAATAATGAAATAAATTAAATGATGTAGATGGTGAACTTGTATGTAGTTAATTAAAATAGGTTAATATTGAATATAAAACCTTTTTGGATAAGCAAATTATAACCCTTGGTTGTAAAGAATAAGATAAGGGGTATGAATTATTATTATAAACGATTGTATTAACTATTTTCTCATTAATTTATCGTTTTAATATTGAATGGGTAATTAATTGAATTAAGGCAATTGAATGTTGGGTTTAATATTGGAATTGTATGTTAGTGATTAAAATAATTGTAACGTTATTTGATGATAAGTTGAAATAAGGAAATGAATTAAATGTTATATAAAAGGGGAAATAATATGAAATTTATGGAAAATTGAGTATAATCAGGATTGTGTAAGTAGTCATAGCATTTGTTGTTAATAATAATCTTGTAAATGCGATTAAGTAAGTAAAAGGTAACATTTGTCATTCATCACCTATTTATTTAATCCATTGAAATTAAATTGAAAATCAATTGCAGTTAATCTAATTACCTACTATAGTTAATATGAACTAAAGTGATAAATATAGAAGATTGAGGTAATGAAATGGTAAACCAACGTTAACTATATATAATATGATAATTGATTGAATAATAAGATTAAAAAAAATAAGTATATGTTGGAATTTAAATTAATTAATGAATTTATTGCCGTTAATTTGACTTGGAATCTTCTAATAAAAGGAAAGAGAATTTATTTGAAATTAATGGCGTTTAATGAAAGAAATGTACGTTTGTTATAATCCGTTATAAGTGTAATTTTGAAATTAATTACAATTATATCGATTTAGGATCTTTCAATTTTAAAAAAAAAGAAACATTAATATTAATTTTTGGATTTAACGAAAGAAACATACATTATTGTAAAAAAAATAAAAACAACATTTTTATGAAAATAAAACAAACATTTTCATTTTTAAGGTAAAAATAATTCTATATAAAGAAGAAAAAAGTGAATTTTAAAACAATATTTTACAGTCATTAAGTATACATTTGAGGCTGTATATAAGTGATTTTAACACTAATCTTGAAGTTTAAATTTAATTGACTTTTTAGGTTGTGCAATTCCCCTACGAGAAAAACATTATTTTGAAAGAAAAAAAACTTGAATTTGAGTTCTAGATCATCTTTTATTTTTTTGTAACGTTACATTGGTTATTGTATTCAGATTTATTTACTATATGTTAATTATGTGTAAACGAGTGTGAAAAAGGGTATATTCAGTGATAATATATTTAATTGAGTGGATCATGCAATTAACTAGATCCTAAGTGGTCCCTTCATTTGCTTATTATTCAATACACCTACCACCATTTCCACATTTGGTTTTATTGAAATTCTTTGATGTAATTGAAACGTGAATTTATATCCTTTCTTATTCTTCCGTTTTGTTTATTTATTTCCCAAAGCATCTACTTAGATCATACAGTTTTGTTTTATTTGTCCCTTCCATACATATTTCATTTGTCACTTCCCTTTCTTCTTTTGTTTTATATCATATATCATTCTTTCCCCTAGAAATTTCTTATTTTTCAAACATCAGACCTCTATTTGTTTCCCTCAAAGTCTCAATGTCAACATAGCTTTATACCTCTACTTAATTGCTGCCAATTCATTTTACTGAAGCTATGTTTAGAAAAAGAAAAGAATAAAAAAGTGTGAGCATCCATTTCTTCCTTAACCATATCCATACCTTTCCTCATCGCCTTGCCTTCTTTTGCAAGAAGCCTTCAAAAAAAAATTAAACAATGAGAATTAGCCTTAATGGTTTTGGCTTTCCACTTCTTGCCTTTGTTTTGGGTACATCAAATTTGAAAACGTGAGTTATAAAGTTTCTTATTTTAAGAATTAAATATGTATGTATTTTTATTTTATTTTATATCCTTATAACCTGAATATCTTCCTCATACAAGCTTTGATACATGCGTAGTTTCTTCCCTTGGACTCGTATTGGAATTCCTAATAACATAAAATAGGTTTGGCTGAGTTTGGAGACTATTGGAAAAGGCATCTTTATTTGGATTTTTGCGTTCTAAATATCAAAGGTGAGTGTTTTGACCCACTCACGAATACTAGATTATCTTATGCTAGTTAAATTAAATTTATAATGTGATTAGAAATTTATTAATTGTTTTTGGTATTATTATATTGTATTTAAGTTAAATTTGAATTTATATCGAATTGAATTTGCCATTTATTTAATAATGAATATAAATTGCAAGTTATACACCTGATAATGATAATCAACTGATTGTTGTGATTTATTGGCTGATTTGGATGTTGGATTGTGATGGATGTTATTGGTTGTCATTTTGGATGATTGGATGTTTATTTATGTATATATCTTTGTTACCACTATGGATTGAAATGATAACTCGAGCGGTTTCCATTGATTTGGAAATTTTGATTTGGATACTGGTTGAAATGACATATAACCGTGTAATTTCTTTAATTTGGATTATTTATTAGAATTGAATTATTTGAAAGATTTAAGTTTTAAATTTAAAATTCGAATCCATTTTAATTAAAATGATTAAGATTGGTATTTTTGAATCGTTTGAAATCTTTTAAATAATTAAATCCACATTGTACACTTGATAGGAGATGAAATTCCTGTTATACATCTCTGAATCCATTATAGTAATATTTCTATTCTACTTATTTTGATTTGACTTACATAAGATATTTTAGTCCTCACTCGAGTGTTTTGTCTTTTTATTACGCTCGGGTCAGTCTGAGCTTTTTTTAGTGTATTGAAGACCATTATATTTTGGAGGATGAAGACGGAGACGAGTCTACTATTTATTATTAATTATTCCACTACATCATGTGTTCCGCTGCATTATCTATTTATTTCTACTGTATGTATAACTCTGATTTGTATTGTAAAGGTGTAATCAAATGTTATTTGTAAAACAGCTTCATGAACTGTTTATTTGATTTTTATATTTTGTCATTCCGCTGTGAGATTCTATGTTTTATCTTTCCTTCTTTTCTATTATTTTCTTATTTACCCCATTAACGATCTTACCTTTTGAATGATTTTAGTTGACATGTGTGGTTTATTGTCGATTTAAATCGTCCAAAAGGGTGGGATGTTACAATATGCTCACTTATAATAGATCCGATCTTCTCAAGGTGATTGGATATTTAGGTTCAGATTTTGCTAGACGTGTGGATACCAGAAAATCCACATTTGGCTAATTGTTCCTAATAGCCATAGGAGAAATTTTATGGAAGAGTGCAAAGCAGTCTATCATTGCTGCGTCCACAATTGAGGCAGAGTTTGTGGCATGATTTGAGGTACGGTTCATGGTTTATGGCTGCAAAATTTCATTTCAGGACATGGAATTGTCTAAACTATTGCCAAGCCGTTGAAAATTTACTGTGAAAACACTGTAGATTCTTTTCTAAAAACAACAAGTATTCAAAAGCTGCTAAGAATATGGAATTAAAATACTTTACCTTTAAAGTAGAAGTTCAGAAACAAAGAGAGTCAATCGAACACGTTAGTAGAAACCTTATGAGTGCGGATCTATTGATGAAATGATTGTCCCTAAAGACATTTAATGAACATGCCAAAAGAACGGGCATTATCGGATACCATTATCGATGTTATATTATGTTTTATGTTAATATGAATTTGACACTCTGAGCACATTTTACTAATTGTTGCTGATGTGAATTTATGAATCATGTTTCGTATGGTTGGCATATATACATAAATGCATTATGTAAGTTAAACGAGATTTTGTCTCTGACAAAGCATTACAGCTGTGACGACCCGGAATTTTCCTGTATTTAGAATCGGGATATTTAATTGATTTTAAATATTCAATAGAGTAATTTTAACTTGAATTACGAATATCATAAATTATTTGATAATTTAACTATTGGATTTATGGAATTAAATAATTTGAAGTTGAGTTATATGTTGAATCTGGAGTTTTAACCCTGTTAAATATATTTTGAAGGCTTATAAAATTTATATTGATAATACTGAAGAGGATAGAAGTGATGAAATCAAATTTAAAAATGGTTTGTTAAGTTTGAAATTTTATATCGTTTAAATCGAATTTAAAAATAGCCTTCCGGGGGACAGTCTCAGGATTTGACGAAAACTGTTCCATTGGATCCGTTTGTATTATTATCAGATTTCAAATTTCGTATTGATTGAAGCTAGTGTGTGCGTATATGATATACAAACGCGCTGGGATTTTATATCGAAATTTCTTTTTATTCCGGGTTTTCTTAATCGAATCGACGAAGACTTATAACTTCGTCCCTTCCTTTGCAAGCCTAATATAAAAATATATATATATATAATAAAATATGTATTACTTGCGTCGTCCTCTGGAAGCCAAGCCGAATGTTGTTTTTTTATATAATCACGCAACTTCGTTTTTCCCCTTTTTTTTAAAACCGAGCTCATCCCCCTCTTCAGAACAAATGAAAGAAAATCATCATAAATCAATAACAGCCGAATCCCTAAAAATAAAAATAGAAGAGAATGAAACCCAAATCGAAATCATGGCCCGCGATCTTTTCGTTCTCTCGAATTCAAACTCGAGATGACGAATCAAACGAGATTGATTCGAGGCTGGAGGTTGCAAGGCTTTGTAGGAAGACGAGCAAGTTGACGCCGAGGGAAGCGGTGATCAGTGGGTTAGAGGTTGGTTCTTTGGAGGAAGGCAAGGGTTCTGGTGGTCTTCTGTAGCCGTGCGAACGCGAGGTTTTGGGGGTGTCGGCGATGTGAAGTCGAGTGAGAGAGGGGTGTCGTTTCTCTGGTGCTCAACGGCGAGGTGGGGCGTTGTAGGTTCGCAGTGATGGCCATGGTAGATCTGGGTTGGGCAGCAGATGCCGTGTGGGGTCGTGGGTGGCTCCGTTAGCCTCGCAAGCTCGATGCTGCGCTCGAGTGTAGATGGATCGCTTAGGCGAGGCGATTACCAGTTTTTTTTCAAGCTTGAGGTATTCTTTAATTTGCAATTTAATTTTGAAATTTAACAAATTACCGTTGTGATTTAAATTATATACAGAAAGGTTATTTGGTAAATCTGAATGAATATAAACATGTATAGAAACAGAAAGGGGTTTTACAGTAAAATAAGTTTGTTTTGATATATGAGTTCAAAAAGGAAATTATTGTACCTCTACTGTTTAAAAATATATATATGTGTGTGTGTGTGTGTGTGTGTGTGTGTGTGTGTGTGTGCAGTAAGGTATAAGGTTGTATATTTTCTTATATTTAAATTTTATAATTATATGTACATATAAACAGGATATATATATGGTTTAAAGCAGGAAGTTTTGTTAGCAGAATTTATATGCATGTATAATATGAAAAAGGGTATATATATAATATAATTATTTTTTACAGTGACGATAAAAGAAAGCCATTTTGTCTCAAATTTAGTATATGTATGTAAAATATTTGGGTAATATAGAAGTTGTAAAGGTTGTAGAATTTATTTATAAGTTAGATTTTTGAGACTCATAAAGATCATTTTATCGGATGTGGTTTCCATTTAAAATAATAATAATTATTTAGTTAGCTTTGAATGGTTAACTAATTAATTTATTTAAAGGGGTTTAGTTTTAAATTTAATAATTAGTTAATTAAATCTATGGGAATTAATTGTTCAATTACTCAAATATTAATAAATTACATAAATATTTATGCAAGGTTAGAATCTAAAAAGAAGCAAGCCGGAGTGGTAGTGGGTTGCGAAACAAAAATCAAAGGTGAGTTAATCTCACTCAGTTAAATTTAACTTTAAATGATTAAATTTAAATAATTGCTTGAAATGGTTGAATTGATTTATGTGCTGTAGTGTGGTATATATATTTGGAATTGGCATTTTATATTGTGCTAACATCTGTGGATGCAGGGAGAACAGGTTGGAGGGATCCAACTGGACCCCTCAACTTTATTTAATTATTTAATATTCTCTGTTCTTAATATTTGATATCCTGTAATGAATCATGTGGTAATATTGAATGCTATGGCTTGATTGTTATAATCGGGCAATAATGAATTACCAGTGAAATTGTAAGTAAATAATTAAAGAAAAGTTGAATAAATTATGAATGAACAGGAAAGGAAATAAAGTGACTTAAAATTTTAGTTAATAAATCTTGAGTAAGGAAAGTAAAATTTAAACAAACAGGAAGTTAATGAAATTTAAACTTCAATATTATTGTTTAAAAGAACAAAATATTTATTTTAAATTGAGGATTTAAATTATTTAAGAAGAATAAAGAAAAATTGGGAATAACCTGACATTTGTATATTTCCGCTAAAGGAGTTAAAAATCAAATTGAAATATATAATAAAGTCCATAATTAATGAAGTTTGAAATGAACTGATAAGTAAAGAAATTTATTTTAAATGAAATGAATTGGGAATCAATTTGGAAAATTGATTTAAGTGATCGAGATTGGGAATTTCTTTCTGAATAACCAAGTACGTTTTCAAAGTAAGTTTTTAAATATAAGTTAATAGTTTTAAAATGTTTAAAAGGTATGTTTTGAAAATTTTATTATTTCAAATATTTAATTCCTAAAGCAAATATTTCCTTTTAATATATTATAGCATTAATTATTTAAAAGTGACTTAATATTTGTTTTAAAGGTGGAAACCTGGTTTTATATTTCATAAAGTAACCTTATTTTCTCAAATACATACAGTATGTATTTTAAACAAATTATTTAAGTAGTTTTAACCTAAATGTTTTAAAGTATATATTTCAAAGTAAAGTGTTTTAAATTATTTTAAAAATCTAGTTTGTGCTTGGTGATTTCAGAGGAGATAGAAAATATTTGAGAAAGTTGATTCTGAAAAGAATGATGGTTTTGAAAACTGTTTTCAAAGGATTGAAAATAGAAATATATCTTGTGAAGATATTTTGAGGTTAATAAATAATTTGGGAAATTATTTATTGTTTGATGGATGTTTGTGAATGTTAATTGATAGTTAAATAACTGACTATCAATATTGGCCAAATGCGATGATCGTTTTGAAGAGACCGGGATCGAGATTTATTTCTCGAAAACCACTTCGATCCGGTTTGTACGTTTCGTCTAACGTTTTCGAAGTCGAAGCTGGAGCAGTGAAGTGCAAGGGCTAGTCGCTACTAATCCTGAGGATATTTCCAAAATGGATGTAGTAGGAGTAGTGCCTTTGGTTTCGTTCGAACCTGGGACGGACTTGTATGGATGAATGCTTGCGGAAACATCGTCAGGTGGACGATGGGCATTCTAAGGAATATATTCTTAAAAGGTAACGCTTAGCCTCAAGCCTTATCAAATGGGAATGACTGAAAATCAGGGGTTATGCAGCAAGGCTAGGTGGGTAGCACCCAAGCAGGGTGAGGTCATTCCAGTCTAGATGTCCCTTTTTATTTTCGGCTTAGTGGTGCGGTTGCTGATCCCAACCGCGGGGTGATCTCACTCGGGACTGTCCAATAAGGGATGGTTCCGGCCTTGTGTTGCAGGGGAATGAAGGGAGTAATCCTCGGTACGGTGATCTAGGCCCTGTACTGTGACAGGTGGTACCCCAGTGCCTAGTCATTGATGGAAATCCATTCTCCCTACGAGCCTTGTACGAGTTTTGTTTGTATTACCCACTTTTGTGGCTAGTAGCTAGTATTTAATAATGTAACAATTTGGGTTATTTTATAAGTACTTGTATATAGACCCTATTATAATATCAGAGGATTTCTATAAAATTGTTTAAGCTATCGTAAGGTAAAAACCCGACATGTTTATTTGTGGCGTGGTCTTACGAGATGCTTTTGTTTTCAAAGGATTTTTGAAACTTTAATAATCAATTGGGTGTGATTTTCTCACGCTGGTATTCCAGACTGACTCGGGTATTATTTAACTGTAATGCTCGGGTCAGACCGAGTATTATAGAATACAGGTTATGATGCTGTGGAGCTCAGGGGACGAGCTGGATGACGATACGTACTCTCGTACTTGTTTATATATATATATATATATATATATATATATATCTATTTTCCGCTGTGTTGAGCTGATGTGTATCCATTGTATGTTATTGATGTGAGCTGTGATTGATGTACTCTGATGATGTAATATATAAACAGAGATATTTTTGGTTGAGTAAAGATTATTTATTATCTATTATATTTTATTCCGCTGTGATGGTTAGATTCGGATCAAAATTTTGTTTTCTCTTCTTCTACCTCTTCTTCTTTAACCCAAATGGTTCGTACTTCTATGCAACTTGAGTTGATTGTTGTAGAATAGTGTTGACTCAAGGGGTACGGATTTGCGGGTCGTTACACTTGGTATCAGAGCTAAGGTTGGTGATAACCTTGGCTCTGGTGGGAATTACTCATAAAATAGAGTCTATAGTACTCTAGAATGAGTTTGAGCGTATTAATAAATATGAGCGCGTATTTGTTAGTGAATATAAATTGTTTTAATATCGTGTTGATTGGTTTATTGAGTGGCATGTGAACCTTCGTCGGCACAGTCTGTACAACTGTATCGAAGGGGTTTCTAAACGCTTGAATAGAATAATCGACACGGTATTGTTTTAAATGTGGGTAAATGAAATAATTTTACCCAAAAATATATTTTTGATATAAAGAAAAGTTTTTGTAAACTAGCTAATATATGGTTGCTTGGATGTTAGGAATGATGATATTTAAATTATTATCATTTTTGAGTGAAAATTTAACTAGAAATTGAAACCATAACCAAAGTTTAGGGGAATAAAGTCATTGTAAAATGAAATTCATAAATGTTGAATTATAAATGTAAATTATAAATTAAAATAAAATCAAATGAAAATTTGTATAAGCCTAAATTATACAAATGCATTTTAGTTAAAATTTGAATTAAAATAGAATTTGAAACTTTAAAATTCGGAGATTTGGGAAGTATTTTGGAGGTAAATAGTATTATTGATGTCTGGGTTATTTCTGAAAGGAAATTTGTTTAAAAATGGATTTTGGAAGTGAAATAGCATTGAATTCACTTCAGTCACTGGAAAATAACTTCGGTGATGACTGCAGCATCATCGATGTTCATTTTCGAGTTTCTAAGTGATGAATTGCTACTAAATTGATTTGTTCAGGAAAACCTGTTGTTTTTTGAAATTTCAAGGGAAATTTGTTGGGAATAAAACCAGGATTAGTTTAATTTGTGGGAAATATGATTTGAGATGTTGGAGATTTCAAAACAATTTGAAACCAAAGCTGGGTGTTTTAAAAATCCAGATAAGGTAAGTTGTAAGCTTATAAATGGAAATGATTTATAAATCAGGAAGAAATTTAAGTTTTGGATAATGGAATAAATCTAAAGTGAAAGGTTAAAAATGAAATTTACTTGGATTGGAAAATAAAATTTAACTGGATTGAAATTAATTGGATAAGCTGAAATTAATATCCAGTTGTATTCGAAGTAAGTTGAAATCGAATTGAGTTAAATAAATTGGAGTAAAATTAAATTGAATTGGAATAAGAATTCAATTGAACTATGAATGGAATTATATTCTTACTTAAGTAAATGAAAAATAAATTGAATAAGGATTGGAATTGAAGTAAATAAATTAGAATAACCTGTAAAGGAGTTAGAATTCCATAGAAATGAAATATGCTTGGGCTATAAATAAATATAGGGCTTGAGTTAAAAATAAAAGATAAATATATTCAAGCCTATAATGAATGGAATAGTGTAAATAATAAGTTGTGACTTATGAAATTGAAAATGGAGTACAAATCCAAAATAAATATTTTGATGAATTGGAAAATGATAAGAAAATCCAAACTTGAATTATAAAGTATATTGAACTTAAGAAAATTAAATTAGTTAATGAAATTTAATTGTGAGTTTATGATGAAGTTGGAAATAAACTCAAGTTATAAATTAAAATTTATTCGAATTGTTGATGAAGTGAAAGTAATTGAGAATGAAGCTGAATTGTGAGTTAATAAATTGGATGGTAAATTAAAGGTGAATAATAGAATCAGAACTTGAGTTATTAATTAAAATTAGACTTGAAGAGTTAAAAAAATAAATATAATTTAAAAAGTATAGAATAAAAATGAAATGGATTAGAATAGTAATAGTATGAATTGCAAATAAAAATCTGAATAAGAAGAAATAAATTGGAAATGGCCATGTAATAAATTGGATGAGTTGAATCTGGAAAGTTAAATTTTATAATAACTAATCAAATAAATTCGTAGTTTAAAATGAGATTGGATTGAGATAGAATCAAATTAAATTGAAAAGAGAAATTTATTTGCAAAATGAAATGAGCTTAAGAATTGAGAAAAAAAGGGGAATTACTTGAAAATTAAATGGGCTTAAGTATAAAATTGGAGTGAGTAAACTTAAGCTAAAAAAAAAAAATTAAACCATTTAAATTATTAAGGGATTGAGATAACTTGGGACAATAAGGAAAATAGAATGTTTCAAGTTTATTAGAATGGTTTAAGTGAATGTGGACAAACTAATTATATTGAATAAATAAACGATGGAATAAATAAGTGTCAAATGAAGTGTTGGTTTAAATGAGTTGAGAAATGGTTATTGAATGGATTGAAAACCCTTCGAATTGAATGGAGATGGTTTGTAAATTAATTGAAATAGTTGAATTGGTATGAAAACTATATGAATTGCTTACGGAAAAATGTTTGGTGTGAATTTCTTTTAGAATTCATATGTTTAGCTATTGTAAATAAGTAAAATGTAGTTAAATTTCATTTATATCGTACTTACATGTTTAAAATTGAGTAAGTACAGGTACCTGGAAGCCGTGTGGCTGGATTTGGTTGTGCTTTTTGCTAAAAATAATTAGCCGCTTGCTTAAAATGCTAAATAAGGTACGCCTACGCAATAAAAATAGGAAATATGAACTGTTTTTGGTTTTTTCGACCGTGTGGGTCGATGTATATATATTTATATCTTTTGTCAAATTGCAAAAGCTCCTCCGTGCAAAGGAGACTCTGCCAAAAAAATTCAGAAATTTTGGGAGTTAGAAAAATTTTGGAAATTTTTAAGTAATTTTAGCTAACGACAAAGCGAATTTAAATTGGATACTAAAATTAGTTATAAATGAAACTAATTAAAATAATGATATGAATTAGTAATAAATGACAAATAAATTTATATATTTAAAGTTGGAAAATAAATTGAATTCATATAGAAATGGAGATAAACCAATATGGATAGAAATGATATAAACTGAAGTGGTAAGGTGATAATGAATATAAAAAGCATATTAAATACTTATACCAAACTTAAGAAAGGAATAGTGAATTCTTAATTGGAAATTGGTAATATAAATATATTCCAAGTTAATATTTGGATTCATAGATATTGGCATTTTGTGAAGAAAAAATCGATAAGATGTTTTGGGATATTGTGTTTGGATATTGGTGCTAAGCAGGTATGCAGGTATTATAAAGGGAAAAAGAAAATTGGGTTTGATATGAAAAGATAAAATTTGAAATGCTCGACAAAAGGTATGTATTTAAATTTGGTATGGAATTTGATTGGGATTTGGATTTGGATTGAGCCACTTGGCTTTTTGTTTTCTTTTTGGATTTGGAAGGCCGCAGAGCCATTTTGTAGTTGTACCGAGCTAGCCGCGTAAAGGAGACGCTGGCGAAAATTTCGGGAATTTAGGGAGTTAGAAAAATTTTGAGAAAATTTTGATAATTCAAAATTTAGTTTTGAATTATAACTTGTATGGTTAAACAAATGGTATAGTTTCAAACAAGGGAAAGGTTTGGAAAGTTAATAAGAATGATAATGGATCTTTTATAAAAGATAATTGGTAAGTTGTTGAATTGTTAGAAACTGTTTGGTTTTGGAAAAGTAACGGGTTTTGGGCCATTCTTCCTAGTTAGTAATTTCGGGGACGAAATTCTTTTAAGGAGGGAGGAATGTGACGGCCCGGAATTTTCAAGTATTTAGAATCGGGATATTTAATTGATTTTAAATATTCAATAGAGTAATTTTAACTTGAATTACGAATATCATAAATTATTTGATAATTTAACTATTGGATTTATGGAATTAAATAATTTGAAGTTGAGTTATATGTTGAATCTGGAGTTTTAACCCTGTTAAATATATTTTGAAGGCTTATAAAATTTATATTGATGATACTGAAGAGGATAGAAGTGATGAAATCAAACTTAAAAATAGTTTGTTAAGTTTGAAATTTTATATCGTTTAAATCGAATTTAAAAATAGCCTTCCGGGAGACAGTCTCGGGATTTGACGAAATCTGTTCCATTGGATCCGTAATATTGTATTATTATCAGATTTCAAATTTCGTATTGATTGAAGCTAGTGTGTGCGTATATGATATACAAACGCGCTGGGATTTTATATCGAAATTTCTTTTTATTCCGGGTTTTCTTAATCGAATCGACGAAGACTTATAACTTCGTCCCTTCCTTTGCAAGCCTAATATAAAAATATATATATAATAAAATATGTATTACTTGCGTCGTCCTCTGGAAGCCAAGCCGAATGTTTTTTTTATATAATCACGCAACTTCGTTTTTCCCCTTTTTTTTAAAACCGAGCTCATCCCCCTCTTCAGAACAAATGAAAGAAAATCATCATAAATCAATAACAGCCGAATCCCTAAAAATAAAAATAGAATGAAACCCAAATCGAAATCATGGCCCACGATCTTTTCGTTCTCTCGAATTCGAACTCGAGATGACGAATCAAACGAGATTGATTCGAGGCTGGAGGTTGCAAGGCTTTGTGGAAAGACGAGCAAGTTGACGCCGAGGGAAGCGGTGATCGGTGGGTTAGAGGCTGGTTCTTTGGAGGAAGGCAAGCGTTCTGGTGGTCTTCTGTAGCCGTGCGAACGCGAGGTTTTGGGGGTGTCGGCGATGTGAAGTCGAGTGAGAGAGGGGTGTCGTTTCTCTGGTGCTCAACGGCGAGGTGGGGCGTTGTAGGTTCGCAGTGATGGCCACGGTAGATCTGGGTTGGGCAGCAGATGCCGTGTGGGGTCGTGGGTGGCTCCGTTAGCCTCGCAAGCTCGATGCTGCGCCCGAGTGTAGATGGATCGCTTAGGCGAGGTGATTACCGGTTTTTTTTCAAGCTTGAGGTATTCTTTAATTTGCAATTTAATTTTGAAATTTAACAAATTACCGTTGTGATTTGAATTATATACAAAAAGGGTATTTGGTAAATCTGAATGAATATAAACATGTATAGAAACAGAAAGGGGTTTTACAGTAAAATAAGTTTGTTTTGATATATGAGTTCAAAAAGGAAATTATTGTACCCCTACTGTTTAAATATATATATATATATATATATATATATATATATATATATATCTGTGTGTGTGTGCAGTAAGGTATAGGGTTGTATATTTTCTTATATTTAAATTCTATAATTATATGTACATATAAACAGGATATATATATGGTTTAAAGCAGGAAGTTTTGTTAGCAGAAAATTTATATGCATGTATAATATGAAAAAGGGTATATATATAATATAATTATTTTTTACAGTGACGATAAAAGCAAGCCATTTTGTCTCAAATTTAGTATATGTATGTAAAAGATTTGGGTAATATAGAAGTTGTAAATGTTGTAGAATTTATTTATAAGTTAGATTTTTGAGACTCACAAAGATCATTTTATCAGATGTGGTTTCCATTTAAAATAATAATAATAATTTAGTTAGCTTTGAATGGTTAACTAATAAATTTATTTAAAGGGGTTTAGTTTTAAATTTAATAATTAGTTAATTAAATCTATGGGAATTAATTGTTCAATTACTCAAATATTAATAAATTACATAAATATTTATGCAAGGTTAGAATCTAAAAAGAAGCAAGCCGGAGTGGTAGTGGGTTGCGAAACAAAAATCAAAGGTGAGTTAATCTCACTCGGTTAAATTTAACTTTAAATGATTAAATTTAAATAATTGCTTGAAATGGTTGAATTGATTTATGTGCTGTAGTGTGGTATATATATTTGGATTGGCATTTTATATTGTGCTAACATCTGTGGATGCAGGGAGAACAGGTTGGAGGGATCCAACTGGACCCCTCAACTTTATTTAATTATTTAATATTCTCTGTTCTTAATATTTGATATCCTGTAATGAATTATGTGGTAATATTGAATGTTATGGCTTGATTGTTATAATCGGGCAATAATGAATTACCAGTGAAATTGTAAGTAAATAATTAAAGAAAAGTTGAATAAATTATGAATGAACTGGAAAGGAAATAAAGTGACTTAAAATTTTAATTAATAAATCTTGAGTAAGGAAAGTAAAATTTAAACAAACAGGAAGTTAATGAAATTTAAACTTCAATATTATTGTTTAAAAGAACAAAATATTTATTTCAAATTGAGGATTTAAATTATTTAAGAAGAATAAAGAAAAATTGGGAATAACCTGAGATTTGTATATTTCCGCTAAAGGAGTTAAAAATCAAATTGAAATATATAATAAAGTCCATAATTAATGAAGTTTGAAATGAACTGATAAGTAAAGAAATTTATTTTAAATGAAATGAATTGGGAATCAATTTGGAAAATTGATTTAAGTGATCGAGATTGGGAATTTCTTTCTGAATAACCAAGTATGTTTTCAAAGTAAGTTTTTAAATATAATTTAATAGTTTTAAAATGTTTAAAAGGTATGTTTTGAAAAATTTATTATTTCAAATATTTAATTCCTAAAGCAAATATTTCCTTTTAATATATTATAGCATTAATTATTTAAAAGTGACTTAATATTTGTTTTAAAGGTGGAAAACTGGTTTTATATTTTATAAAGTAACCTTATTTTCTCAAATTCATATAGTATGTATTTTTAACAAATTATTTAAGTAGTTTTAACCTAAATGTTTTAAAGTATATATTTCAAAATAAAGTGTTTTAAATTATTTTAAAAAATCTAGTTTGTGCTTGGTGATTTCAGAGGAGATAGAAAATATTTGAGAAAGTTGATTCTGAAAAGAATGATGGTTTTGAAAACTGTTTTCAAAGGATTGAAAATAGAAATATATCTTGTGAAGATATTTTGTGGTTAATAAATAATTTGGGAAATTATTTATTGTTTGATGGATGTTTGTGAATGTTAATTTATAGTTAAATAACCGACTATCAATATTGGCCAAATGCGATGATCATTTCGAAGAGACCGGGATCGAGATTTATTTCTCGAAAACCACTTCGATCCGGTTTGTACGTTTCGTCTAACGTGTTCGGAGTCGAAGCTGGAGCAGTGAAGTGCAAGGGCTAGTCGCTACTAATCCTGAGGATATTTCCAAAATGGATGTAGTAGGAGTAGTGCCTTCGGTTCCGTTCGAACCCGGGACAGACTTGTATGGATGAATGCTTGCGGAAACATCGTCTGGTGGACAATGGGCATTCTAAGGAATATATTCTTAAAAGGTAACGCTTAGCCTCAAGCCTCATCAAATGGGAATGACTGAAAATCAGGGGTTATGCAGCAAGGCTAGGTGGGTAGCACCCAAGCAGGGTGAGGTCATTCCAGTCTAGATGTCCCTTTTTATTTTCGGCTTAGTGGTGCGGTTGCTGATCCCAACCGCGGGGTGATCTCACTCGGGACTGTCCAGTAAGGGATGGTTCCGGCCTTGTGTTGCAGGGGATAAAGGGAGTAATCCTCGGTACGGTGATCTAGGCCCTGTACTGTGACAGGTGGTACCCTAGTGCCTAGTCATTGATGGAAATCCATTCTCCCTACGAGCCTAGTACGAGTTTTGTTTGTATTACCCACTTTTGTGGCTAGTAGCTTGAATTTAATAATGTAACAATTTCGGCTATTTTATAAGTACTTGTATATAGACCCTATTATAATACCAGAGGATTTCTATAAAATTGTTTTAGCTATCGTAAGGTAAAAACCCGACATGTTTATTTGTGGCGTGGTCTTACGAGATGCTTTTGTTTTCAAAGGATTTTTGAAACTTTAATAATCAATTGGGTGTGATTTTCTCACGCTGGTATTCCAGACTGACTCGGGTATTATTTAACTGTAATGCTCGGGTCAGACCGAGTATTATAGAATACAGGTTATGATGCTGTGGAGCTCAGGGGACGAGCTGGATGACGATACGTACTCTCGTACTTGTTTATATATATATATATATATATATATATATATATATATATTCTCCGCTGTGTTGAGTTGATGTGTATCCATTGTATGTTATTGATGTGAGCTGTGATTGATGTACTCTGATGATGTAATATATAAACAGAGATATTTTTGGTTGAGTAAAGATTATTTATTATCTATTATATTTTATTCCGCTGCGATGGTTAGATTCGGATGAAAATTTTGTTTTCTCTTCTTCTACCTCTTCTTCTTTAACCCAAATGGTTCGTATTTCTGTGCAACTTGAGTTGATTGTTGTAGAATAGTGTTGACTCAAGGGGTACGGATTTGCGGGTCGTTACAACAGCTGAGCCGTGCTTGAATACCTTAGTATGTGTCATGTTATATGGAAGACTAATATTGTAATACATGGAAGAGACTATGTCGATAAGTTGATATATGATCGTTCTGATCCTTATAAGTTTCTATGCTTAATAATGACCTTATGATGTGATGATCAATATGAGGATGGATTCATTTCTTTCACTATATGCATTATGTTTTATTATTAAACCATTAAAGCACATAATGTCATATGGGCAAAGTGGGAGAATGTTGGACTTACCCATAAGCATATATGTAGGCCAAGTGGGTAATTAACTGACCCAAGTGAAATGTACCAAATTGTGTTTAATAAAATAAAAATAACAATTCATATTGGTGGATAAAAATGGTAATTTCATATTAACACCTTGATGGTATATGTATACAAAGAATAGAAAACCCTAATAGGATTAGGTCTCTCTTTGTCCACTCATTTAGTTTTTCTCTCCATCAAGAAAGCTTGTCAAACTAATGGGGTCGAGAGGGAGAAACACAATCTTAGGCAATTATTCACTAGAAATTAATTGTTTTTGCTATGAATCAAGGCACACTCTTTTAATCTATTATGTGATTGTGCAAATCGTTTTGTTCAAAGATCTAGCATAGTATGATTAAGATCTAGCCTATTGTGATTTATGCAAAAAATTAGTTTATTTTTTAATTTTCTAATGATTGATTTCACATGTGGTATCAGAGCATGGTTGAGAACTCAATGGTTTTCCATGAATTATTTATTTTGTTTTCTCCATTGTGATATATTTTAAACTTGTCAAAATATGTTATATCATTGTATTTGCCGATTGATGTTTGTTTTACTTTATCGTTGATCTTTTGCAACTTTTTGATATTAATTTATGAGACACACACGTGTGTGTGTCTATATATATATGTATATATATATATATGAATCAAGCTTTGAGACTTTCCATAGCTCTAATTATTAACTTAATTTGTAAAGTTTGAACTATGCTATATGTGTACGTATATACTTGCTTCTGTCTCACATAATGAAAGAGAGTATTGTTTTATTGTTATAAAAATTTCAGCTTGTATGTAATGGTTTGGACTATGGTATTGTGTTGTAAATAAGTAATGTGTGTGTAATGACCCGCTAATCCGTACCCCTTGAGTCAACACTATTCTACACCATCAACTCAAGTTGCACAGAATTACGAACCATTTGGGTTAAAGAAGAAGAGGTAGAAGAAGAGAAAAACAAAATCAACATCAGAATCTAACCATCGCAGCGGAATAAAATATAATAGATAATATATAATCTTTACTCCACATCAAATATTTCTGTTTATATATTACACATCAGGATACATCAATCCAACACAACATCAATATCATACAATGAATACACAACAACTCAGGATACACAACTCAATCAGCGGAAATATATATAAATAAGTACGAGAGTACGTGTCGTCATCCAGCTCGTCTCCTGAGCTCCACAGCATCATATCCTGTATCCTATAATACTCGGTCTGACCCGAGCATTATAGTTAAATAACACCCGAGTCAGTCTGGAATACCAGCGTGAGAAAATCACACCCAATTGATTATTAAAGTTTTAAAATCCTTTGAAAGCAAAAAGCATCTCGTAAGACCACGCCACAAATAAACATGTCGGGTTTTTACCTTACGATAGCTAAAACAATTTTTATAGAAATCCTCTGATATTATAATAGTGTCTATAGAAAGTAAATAGAATCTAGCTGAAATGCTTGCATCTCACGTTTCAGCAATAGTTGGGCACAATCAAAACCATACGGGCGCGTAGGGAAAATGGATTTCCAACAATGACTAGGCACTGGGGTACCACCTGTCACAGTACGGGGCCTAGATCACCGTACCGAGGACTACTCCCTTCATCCCCTGCAACACAAGGCCGGAACCATTCCTTACTGAACAGTCCCGAACAAGATAAACCCCGTGGTTGGCGCGACCAACCACCCACTAAGCCGAAATATATAAGGGACATCTAGACAGGGGAATTATCTTGTCCTGCTTGGGCATGACCCACCTAACCTTGCTGCATATCCCCTGATTTTCAGTCATTCCCATTTTATGAGGCTTGAGGCTAAGCGTTACCTTTAGAACGTTTTCACTTAGAATGCCTATCGCCCACCTGACGATGTTTCGCAAGCATTCGTCCATACAAGTCCGTCCCGGGTTCGAACGGAACCGAAGGCACTATTCCTACCATATTCCTTTGGAAATATCCTCAGGATTAGTAGCGACTAGCCCTTGCACTCCACTGCTCCATCTTCGAATCCAAATCGTTTACACGAATCGTACAAATCGGATCGAAGTGGTTTTCGAGAAATAAATCTCGATCCCGGTCTCTTCGAAACGATCAACGAACTGTCCAATATTGATAGTTGGTTATTTAACTATCAGTTAACATTCACACACATCCATCAATCAATAAATAATTTCCCAAATTATTTGTTACCTTCCAAATATCTTCACAGGATATATTTCTATTTTCAACCTTTTGAAAACAGTTTTCAAACCATTCTTTCTTTCCAGTATAAGCTTTTCCAAGTATCTTCTATCTCCTCTAAAATTACCAAGCACAAAACTAGATTTTTTTAAAAATAATTTAAAACACTTTACTTTGAAATATATACCTTCAAAACATTTAAATTAAAACTATTTCAATAATTTGTTAAAACACATATTAAATGAATATTTGAAAATAATGTTACTTAATAAATATAAAACTAGATTTATACGTTATAAAACATAATATTAAGGCATTCTTTGAATAATTACTACTATAGTAGATAAAAAGAAAATACTTACATAAGCACTTAAATATTAGAAATAAGAAATTTTTCAACACTTGCTTTTAAACAACTTTTAATCTTTTAACTTATATTTTAAAAAAAAATTACTTTGAAAACGTACTTGGTTAATCAGGGAGAATTCCAACTTCAATCACTTAAATCAATTTCCCAAATTGATTTCCAATTTATTTCCTTTTAATTCGAAATCTATTAATTTCAGATTTCATTTCTTGATTAAAATTTAAAAATACTTTTACTAAAAATTCCAATTTTTAGATTTCTCAATTACTTCTTTATTCTTTTGAATAAATTAAAACTTTGAATTTTAAAATAATTCTTTATTTCTTTAATTGATATAACTTAAGTTTACAATTCATCAAATTTCATTTTATTAAAAATTACATTTCTCTTCATACTCGAAGTTATTATTATTTGCATATTACTTCTATTTCTTTTCAATTCATTCTTAATTTATTCAAACTTTCTATAATTGTTTCGCTTACAAATTTACTTCCTTTTAATTTCTTTTCAACAATCCAATTCATATATTTTGGTAATTCATTATACCCGAATATCCAATCAAACCATACATTCAATATTCCAATATAACCCATCATAGGAGATCAAATAATCACAACATAGAATATTGAATAATTTAAATAAATTTGAGGGGTCCAGTTGGATCCCTCCAACCTGTTTTACCTGCATCCACAAATGTTAGCACAATATAATATGCCAATTTCAAAATATCGTACTATACCACATCAATCAATTCAGCCATTCAAACAATTATTTAAATTTAATCACTTAAATTTATTTAACTGAGTGAGATTAACTCACCTTTGATTTAATTTGCAATGCATCCAATCCGACTTGTTTTTCCATGATTTCGGACCTTGTGAGAATAATTATACAATTTATCAGATGATTCAATTGACTTAAAATTTATCCAACTAATCATTTTCTTTTCAACAAAAGCCAATCAGCTAATGATTTAGTTTGAACTCTTTACGGTATGATTTATCAATATCCAAGATAATCTACCAAAAATTAACCACTGATTAAATTAAACCATCAATTTAATTTAAACTAACCATTTGGTTTTTAAAATTATAACTTTAAAACGTATATAGGTATATATATATATATATTTAAATTATATGTTTATTGTTTATTTATTAAAATCGATATACTAAACCTTATTGTAAAAATGATTTTCTATTTACTATACTATTTCAATGTAAATTATTTAAATCAAAATAATTTACTGTAAGTTATATATGTATTTCTTGTTCTAAGAATAACTCTTACAATATAAATTTCTATCCTACATATATATATACATATTTTAAACTAAAATTTAGTTACTGTGAGTTTAACTAAAACTGGAATTGAAATGTATATATTTTAAATTGAAATTAAATGCTGACGAAAACCTTACTGTTATAATTCTAATTTACTTTATTTCCTCAGTGCATATATACATATACAAATTACACAAAAAATTAAAAATAAAATAAATATACCTATCACTGCCCTAATCCCAGCTTCGACATCATCGTCCCCAAAACGAGTCGCGTGAAATCGCCCCCTCCATCGAAGAACAGCACACCCAGACAACTACTTCCCCGACGCTTGCACGCGAGAAACCAATCTCCAAGCTCACGTTTCCCCTTCCCAAAGTTTGAAGCCCTAGGGCCAACGCCCCCGCCTTCAATGCCTCGTCCGTAGCGACAAAACCCTAAATCGAGCGCCCCTAGCACTGCCGTGCTCCACCTCGTCCTCGGCCTTGAGCTTGAATCGAAATTGCTTCGATTACACTGGGACCGATTCGATTTTGAGATGCTTTAAATCGTAAACTTATGGAAGTGGAAAGCGGCGACGTTGATTAAGGAAGGAAGAATAGTTATTTGAAGAGAACGAAACGAATTCGATGTAATTTACAGAGGAAGCGACCATTTTTTTTTGAAGAAAGATAAAGTATGTGGGGTTTAAACGAAGGAGTGAGGCTTCTCGTACAAGGTAGGTCGGCT
This sequence comes from Allium cepa, assembly GCA_030765085.1. NCBI lineage: Eukaryota > Viridiplantae > Streptophyta > Magnoliopsida > Asparagales > Amaryllidaceae > Allium > Allium cepa. Next base: position 188,713,855 of record CM060935.1, read on the forward strand.
AAAGGAAAAAAAAAAAATTGACTTAACGATTTATAATATTAGTTAATTATAACATATCTCGTTTGCAAGAGGGTGATAGCCGATATCTAAGCATGCTCAAATAAGTTAGGTCATATACAAGTTGTAAAAGACGGACTTTGACCAGTCAACCAGTATTTTTTTTTTTTTTAATTTTCGATTTAATTCCAACACGTTTACATATCGCACTGTCACACAATAACTCTGATCCATACGAAATTTGAAATCCGATAATAATTCAATATTACGGATCCAATGGAACTGGTTTCGTCGAATTCCGAGACTGTGCCTCGGACGGTTATTTTTAAATTCAATTTAAACGATATAAAATTTCAAAACTGAACAAACCACTGTTAAATTCAATTTTACAACTTCTATTATCTTCAGTGTTCTCAATATAAATTTTATAAGCCTTCAAATTATTTTTAATCGGTTTAAAATTCTAGATTCAACATTTTATTCAAATTCAAGTTATTTAATTCAATTATTTAATTGTCAAATAAATTGTGATATCCGTAATTCAAGTTAAAATTACTCTATTGAATATTCAAAATCAATTAAATATTCCGATTTTAAAGGCTTAAAAATTCCGGGTCGTCACATTCCTCCCCCCTTAAAAGAATTTCATCCCCGAAATTACTAATTTGGAAGAATGGCCCAAAACCCGTTACTTTTCCAAAACCAAACAGTTTCTAACAGTTCAACATCTCACCAACTATCTTCTTATAAAAGATCCCTTATCATACTTATTAACTTTCCAAACCTTTCCCTAGTTTGCAAACGATCCTATTTGCTCAACCCTTTCAGTTTTAATCTTAAATCCAATTTTGAATTATCAAAATTTTCTCAAAATTTTTCTAACACCCTAAATTCCCGAAAAATTTTGCCAGCGTTTCCTTTGCGCGGCTGGCTCGGTACAACTACAAAAGGGCTCTACGGCCTCCCAAATCCAAAAAGAAAACAAAACGCCAAGTGGCTCAATCCAAATCCAAATCCCAATCAAATTTCATACCCAATTTAAATACATACCTTTTGTCGGGCAATTCAAATTTATCTCTTGAAATCAAATCCAATTCTCTTTTCCCTTTATATTACCTGCATATCCTACCTGACAATAATATCCAAACACAATATTCCAAAAATCATTTCATCGACTTCCTTATGAAGTATCAATATTCATCCAAATATTTACTTGGAATACATTTATATTATCAATTTCCCATTAAGAATTCACTATTCCTCTCTTAAGTTTGGTTTAAGTATTTAATATGCTTTTTATATTCATTATCACCTTACCAACTCCGTTTATATCATTTCTATTTAATTTAGTTTTCACATTCCAGATGAATTTTATTTATTTTCAACTTTGAACATTTAAATTTTATCTTCCATTTATAACTAGTTTATGTCAATATTTTAATTAGCTTCATTTGCTAATTTATTTCAATTTCCAGTTTGAAACCGTTTTGTCGTTAATAAAAATTTTCCAAAATTTTCTAACTCCCAAAATTTCTGAAAAATTTTGGCAGAGTCCCCTTTGTACGGAGGAGCTTTTGCAATTTGACAAAAGAGATAAATATATATACATCGACCCACACGGTCGGGAAAAATCAAAAACAGTTCATATTTCCTATTTTAATTGCGTAGGCGTACCTTACTTAGCATTTTAAGCAAGCAGCTTATTTATTTTTAGCTAATAGCACAACTCAATCCAGCCTCACGGCTTTCAGGTACCTGTACTCACTTAGTTTAAACTTGTAAGTGTCAAATATAAGAAGTTTAACACATTTCACTTACTTGCAATAGCTAAAACATATGAATTCTAAAAGAAATTCACACTAAACATTTTTCTGTAAGCAACTTATACAGTTTTCATACTAATTCAACCGTTTCAATTAATTTATAAACCATTTTCATTTAATTTGAATGGTTTAAAACTCAATCGCTTACATTTAATTCATTTTTAAGCAAACTGAACTCATATTTAATTCTATTGCTTTCAAAATCAATTTATTTTATTTCTATCTACACATAGAATATTAATAACTTCCATTTACATTCAATAACAATTTATTCTTTGCAATTTTAACGAGATCTATGTGAATAAATAAGCACTATGCTTCATAACCAATGTAAATGAATTTCAACTCAATTTATACTTAATTCTATTTTAACATTTATTCACAATTCATATATTCTCATTTTCATTGCATTTCAGATTTGAATACATTCACTTGTATTTCATTTTATTATCCAAACTAGTTTCATTCAAGCCATAACAACTTAGGTTCATCCTTATTACAAATTAAATTTCCTTTTTATTTTAATTCATTCACAATCATTAATTTAGCTTGACACATTCCATTTTAAATTTTATTTATAATTCATTTACTTACATATACTTACATTTTATTCCATATTTGTTTATTCCAAACTATTATATTTAGCTTGAAGACAATCCAAGCTATTTCATTCAATAATCATTTTTCAACTTATTTAAATTATATTTCATTTGATACTTATTTATTCCATCATTTATTCATTCAATATAATTAGTTTATCCACATTTACTTGAACCATTTCTAATAAACTCGAGACATTCTATTTCCTTATTGTCTCAAATTATTTCAATTCCTTAATAATTTAAATGGTTTACAATCATTTATTCTAGAACTTCATTCCATTGACATTATTTATAACTCACCGAATTTTATTTCGGTTAAAAATTTATTTTCACTTGATTTAAAACCAATCCAATATTATTAAACTTTGTTTAAGTTGAATTCAATTCAACTCTCCTGCATTCACTTAGCTTAAGTCAATTTCCTTCAATTTATTCAAATTTTATACTTAAACTCATTTTGCAAACAAAGTTCTCTTTTATACTCAACTTAACTCAATTAATTCCAAGGCCATATCCAATTTATTTCCACTTATTGGATTTCATTCTCACATTCAAACCATTACTATTTTAATTCATTTACATTTTTATTTTATACATCTCAAATTATATTTACTTTGTTAACACTTCAAGTCAAATTTTTTTATTAATAACTCAAGTTCTGATTCTATTATCCACTTTAAATTTACCATCCAATTTATTAACTCACAATTCAACTCCATTCTAAATTACTTTCCCTTATTTATAATCCAACACTTGATTTTTAATTCCAAACTTCACTTTATTTAATTTTCTTGGTTCAATTTATTTAATAATACAAATTTGGATTTTCCTTTCATTATCTAAAACATCAAACAATATTTATTTTGGATTTTCTATTCCACCTTCAAAATTTATAAGCCACAACTTATTATTTACACAATTCCATCCATTTTAGGCTTGAATGTGTTATTCCTTTACTTTAACCCAAGCCTTATGCTTCTTTATAACCCAAGCATATTTTATTCATGCATTTAATGCTTTTATAAATTATTTTGGTTTATTTATTTCAATCTAATTCTTATCCAATTTATTTCTTATCCAATTAAGAATCAATTCCAATTCAATTTTACTTTAAACTCAGAATTTACTTGACTCAATTCGATTTTAATTTAATTCGAATACAAATGAATATTATTTCCTGCCTATTCAATAAATTTCAATCCAATCAAATTTTTATTTCCAACTCCAAGTAAATTTTCATTTTCAACTTTTCTCTTTAAACTTAAATTCCAACCTTCAAAGTTTATATTCCATTCCTAATTTAAAATCATCGCAATTTATAAGCTGACAACTTATCTTATCCGGATTTTTTAAACTCCCGGCTTTGGTTTCAAATCATTTTGAAATATCCAACATCTCAAATCACATTTCTCCAAAGTTACACCAATCCTGGTTTTACTCACAACAAATTTCCTTTGAAATTTTCAAAAACAACTAACCTTTCTGAATAAATCAGTTTGGTAGCAGTTCATCACTTAGAAACTCGAAAATGAACATCGATGATGCTGCAGTCATCACCGAAGTTATTTTCCAGTGACTGAGGTGAATTCAATGCTATATCACTTCCAAAATCCATTTTAAAACAAATTTCCATTCAGAATTACTTCCAAAACAACAATGTTATCATTTATCATTAAAACACTTCGATAAACATTTCCAAATCTCCGGGATTTTAAATTTCTAAAGCCTGCTTAAATAAATTTTAACTGTAATTCATTTGTACACTTTATTTATACCAATTCTTATTTAATTGTATTTTAATGCATAAATTACATTCATAATACATATTCATAACTTTCATTTTATAATGAATTTATTCCTTAAATTTTAGTTACATTTCCATTTCTAGTCAAATTCTCACTTATCAATGATAATGCTTTAACATTATTCTTCCTAATATCCAAACAACCATATATTAGCTAAATAGTTGTCAAAACTATTCTTTATATCAAAATATATTTTTGGGTAAAATTATTTCATTCACCCACATTGAAACAATACCGTGTCGATTGTTTTATTCAAGTGTTTAGAGATCCCTATCAATGACGTTAATTACTCGTATTGACCAGAATCCATAAACTTCTCAATAAACCAATCAACACAATATAAAACAATTTTATATTCACTAACAAATACGCGCTCATATCTATTAATACGCTCAAACTCATTATAGAGTACTACAGACTCTATTTTAAGTGAGTAATTCCTACCAGAGCCAAGGTTATCTCCAACCTATGCTCTGATACCATCTGTAATGACCCGCTAATCCGTACCCCTTGAGTCAACACTATTCTACACCATCAACTCAAGTTGCACAGAATTACGAACCATTTGGGTTAAAGAAGAAGAGGTAGAAGAAGAGAAAAACAAAATCAACATCAGAATCTAACCATCGCAGCGGAATAAAATATAATAGATAATATATAATCTTTACTCCACATCAAATATTTCTGTTTATATATTACACATCAGGATACATCAATCCAACACAACATCAATATCATACAATGAATACACAACAACTCAGGATACACAACTCAATCAGCGGAAATATATATAAATAAGTACGAGAGTACGTGTCGTCATCCAGCTCGTCTCCTGAGCTCCACAGCATCATATCCTGTATCCTATAATACTCGGTCTGACCCGAGCATTATAGTTAAATAACACCCGAGTCAGTCTGGAATACCAGCGTGAGAAAATCACACCCAATTGATTATTAAAGTTTTAAAATCCTTTGAAAGCAAAAAGCATCTCGTAAGACCACGCCACAAATAAACATGTCGGGTTTTTACCTTACGATAGCTAAAACAATTTTTATAGAAATCCTCTGATATTATAATAGTGTCTATAGAAAGTAAATAGAATCTAGCTGAAATGCTTGCATCTCACGTTTCAGCAATAGTTGGGCACAATCAAAACCGTACGGACGCGTAGGGAAAATGGATTTCCAACAATGACTAGGCACTGGGGTACCACCTGTCACAGTACGGGGCCTAGATCACCGTACCGAGGACTACTCCCTTCATCCCCTGCAACACAAGGCCGGAACCATTCCTTACTGAACAGTCCCGAACAAGATAAACCCCGTGGTTGGCGCGACCAACCACCCACTAAGCCGAAATATATAAGGGACATCTAGACAGGGGAATTATCTTGTCCTGCTTGGGCATGACCCACCTAACCTTGCTGCATATCCCCTGATTTTCAGTCATTCCCATTTTATGAGGCTTGAGGCTAAGCGTTACCTTTAGAACGTTTTCACTTAGAATGCCTATCGCCCACCTGACGATGTTTCGCAAGCATTCGTCCATACAAGTCCGTCCCGGGTTCGAACGGAACCGAAGGCACTATTCCTACCATATTCCTTTGGAAATATCCTCAGGATTAGTAGCGACTAGCCCTTGCACTCCACTGCTCCATCTTCGAATCCAAATCGTTTACACGAATCGTACAAATCGGATCGAAGTGGTTTTCGAGAAATAAATCTCGATCCCGGTCTCTTCGAAACGATCAACGAATTGTCCAATATTGATAGTTGGTTATTTAACTATCAGTTAACATTCACACACATCCATCAATCAATAAATAATTTCCCAAATTATTTGTTACCTTCCAAATATCTTCACAGGATATATTTCTATTTTCAACCTTTTGAAAACAGTTTTCAAACCATTCTTTCTTTCCAGTATAAGCTTTTCCAAGTATCTTCTATCTCCTCTAAAATTACCAAGCACAAAACTAGATTTTTTTAAAAATAATTTAAAACACTTTACTTTGAAATATATACCTTCAAAACATTTAAATTAAAACTATTTCAATAATTTGTTAAAACACATATTAAATGAATATTTGAAAATAATGTTACTTAATAAATATAAAACTAGATTTATACTTTATAAAACATAATATTAAGGCATTCTTTGAATAATTACTACTATAGTAGATAAAAAGAAAATACTTACATAAGAACTTAAATATTAGAAATAAGAAATTTTTCAACACTTGCTTTTAAACAACTTTTAATCTTTTAACTTATATTTTAAAAAAAATTTACTTTGAAAACGTACTTGGTTAATCAGGGAGAATTCCAACTTCAATCACTTAAATCAATTTCCCAAATTGATTTCCAATTTATTTCCTTTTAATTCGAAATCTATTAATTTCAGATTTCATTTCTTGATTAAAATTTAAAAATACTTTTACTAAAAATTCCAATTTTTAGATTTCTCAATTACTTCTTTATTCTTTTGAATAAATTAAAACTTTGAATTTTAAAATAATTCTTTATTTCTTTAATTGATATAACTTAAGTTTACAATTCATCAAATTTCATTTTATTAAAAATTACATTTCTCTTCATACTCGAAGTTATTATTATTTGCATATTACTTCTATTTCTTTTCAATTCATTCTTAATTTATTCAAACTTTCTATAATTGTTTCGCTTACAAATTTACTTCCTTTTAATTTCTTTTCAACAATCCAATTCATATATTTTGGTAATTCATTATACCCGAATATCCAATCAAACCATACATTCAATATTCCAATATAACCCATCATAGGAGATCAAATAATCACAACATAGAATATTGAATAATTTAAATAAATTTGAGGGGTCCAGTTGGATCCCTCCAACCTGTTTTACCTGCATCCACAAATGTTAGCACAATATAATATGCCAATTTCAAAATATCATACTATACCACATCAATCAATTCAGCCATTCAAACAATTATTTAAATTTAATCACTTAAATTTATTTAACTGAGTGAGATTAACTCACCTTTGATTTAATTTGCAATGCATCCAATCCGACTTGTTTTTCCATGATTTCGGACCTTGTGAGAATAATTATACAATTTATCAGATGATTCAATTGACTTAAAATTTATCCAACTAATCATTTTCTTTTCAACAAAAGCCAATCAGCTAATGATTTAGTTTGAACTCTTTACGGTATGATTTATCAATATCCAAGATAATCTACCAAAAATTAACCACTGATTAAATTAAACCATCAATTTAATTTAAACTAACCATTTGGTTTTTAAAATTATAACTTTAAAACGTATATAGGTATATATATATATATATTTAAATTATATGTTTATTGTTTATTTATTAAAATCGATATACTAAACCTTACTGTAAAAATGATTTTCTATTTACTATACTATTTCAATGTAAATTATTTAAATCAAAATAATTTACTGTAAGTTATATATGTATTTCTTGTTCTAAGAATAACTCTTACAATATAAATTTCTATCCTACATATATATATACATATTTTAAACTAAAATTTAGTTACTGTGAGTTTAACTAAAACTGGAATTGAAATGTATATATTTTAAATTGAAATTAAATGCTGACGAAAACCTTACTGTTATAATTCTAATTTACTTTATTTCCTCAGTGCATATATACATATACAAATTACACAAAAAATTAAAAATAAAATAAATATACCTATCACTGCCCTAATCCCAGCTTCGACATCATCGTCCCCAAAACGAGTCGCGTGAAATCGCCCCCTCCATCGAAGAACAGCACACCCAGACAACTACTTCCCCGACGCTTGCACGCGAGAAACCAATCTCCAAGCTCACGTTTCCCCTTCCCAAAGTTTGAAGCCCTAGGGCCAACGCCCCCGCCTTCAATGCCTCGTCCGTAGCGACAAAACCCTAAATCGAGCGCCCCTAGCACTGCCGTGCTCCACCTCGTCCTCGGCCTTGAGCTTGAATCGAAATTGCTTCGATTACACTGGGACCGATTCGATTTTGAGATGCTTTAAATCGTAAACTTATGGAAGTGGAAAGCGGCGACGTTGATTAAGGAAGGAAGAATAGTTATTTGAAGAGAACGAAACGAATTCGATGTAATTTACAGAGGAAGCGACCATTTTTTTATGAAGAAAGATAAAGTATGTGGGGTTTAAACGAAGGAGTGAGGCTTCTCGTACAAGGTAGGTCGGCTAAAGGAAAAAAAAAATTGACTTAACGATTTATAATATTAGTTAATTATAACATATCTCGTTTGCAAGAGGGTGATAGCCGATATCTAAGCATGCTCAAATAAGTTAGGTCATATACAAGTTGTAAAAGACGGACTTTGACCAGTCAACCAGTATTTTTTTTTTTTAAATTTTCGATTTAATTCCAACACGTTTACATATCGCACTGTCACACAATAACTCTGATCCATACGAAATTTGAAATCCGATAATAATTCAATATTACGGATCCAATGGAACTGGTTTCGTCGAATTCCGAGACTGTGCCTCGGACGGTTATTTTTAAATTCAATTTAAACGATATAAAATTTCAAAACTGAACAAACCACTGTTAAATTCAATTTTACAACTTCTATTATCTTCAGTGTTCTCAATATAAATTTTATAAGCCTTCAAATTATTTTTAATCGGTTTAAAATTCTAGATTCAACATTTTATTCAAATTCAAGTTATTTAATTCAATTATTTAATTGTCAAATAAATTGTGATATCCGTAATTCAAGTTAAAATTACTCTATTGAATATTCAAAATCAATTAAATATTCCGATTTTAAAGGCTTAAAAATTCCGGGTCGTCACAGTGTGTGTGTGTCTTGTGTATGTTCACAACACATGTATGCTGCCGTTTAAATTAAAGTATTATTAATATGTTATATGGATCAAAGTGATTATACTGTATGTTGTTGGCCACCAAAGTGATCAAAAATTAAGGATTTATGCATATGAATTATATAATGGTATTTTAATTTGATATTTACATTATGTGTAATTTGTTAATCACCAAAGTGGCTAAATTAAAAAGGCTTATAAATATCAGATTAAAGGAAATTCATTTACTCATGTTTATGTGATGCTTATGAATGAATAACATTAAGGTTTATGTATAAGTGAACCATATAAACGTTGATAGTCAAACACAAAATACAAATGTAAAATTTAAAGTAAGAATTAATTAGTTAAGATTGCATACAACATAACTTAAAAATTTGTAAACAAAGCTAAAATAAGAACAAGGTATAAAAACACAAAGTATAAAGTAAAACAAAACCAAGTGTAATGTAAACCAAACTCAAACATTTGTGTATAAATTATGTAAACTAGAAGTTAACAAAACAAAATATTTTTATAACAGAATGACAACAACCATATGTATATAAACTATTCAAGCCAGAAATAATACACAAAATATCTTCACTCATAAAGCACAAGTGTTTGCCTGCAAGTTCAAACTAGAAACAACAATACACAGTAACATTTTAGTAAGTATACAAACTAATTAAGAAACAAGACAAATATTTATCTATAAATTATCTTCATATACAACACCATAGTCCACCTGCAAAATGGAAATCAGTCAAGTATAAAGTATAAAATAATAAAACAAATGTTTCCAAAGGGGATAATCTTCATTCACAAGTTTACCTGTAAAGTATGAAAGTAAACCTGACAAACACAAGTATATTGAAATACAAGCAAGAAGACAAATTTTTATAAACAAAATATTTTCATAGCAAAGCAATAAAATAACATGTCTTCCTACACAAGCCACTAGCCTACCTGCTAAAGTGCATATTCTCATACAAATACATATACAAAAGTCTTTATACATAGTAAAACATAATTATAATTATGTAAACTAAGTTAGGAACCAAAACATTAATTACTATCAACTCAGCCTACTATTTGGTCTAAGCAAATATTATACAAATCTTTTCATTTCAGCCGAAATACTGACTTAGCCAAAAGAAGAAAATGTTTGTCCAGTCAATATCTTCCCATATTACATCCTGTTTCTTTTATATATAGGTGTGACTATCTTGCTAGTTAATTCGTTCAGTAAAATTTTAGTAAACCAGAGGAAACAAAAGAAGGGAATAGGAAGTAAAATCAAAAATTTAATTCAAAAAAAAAAAGAACAGGGCAGATTTTAAAAACAGTTTCAAAACATCAGGAATTTGGAGCAGATTCAACTGCAGTTTTCATCATCTCAGTTTATTCTTTGTTTTGGAATTTTACTGGCGAGTAAACATCAAGTTTTAAAATTTGAGTTTTATTTAAAATCAATGAAGGTGATTCATTTATTATATGGTGTGAAAACAGTTTGATCTTTGAACATAAATCTGTGAATATTTGTGTGATGCTCTGTTGATTCTCTGTGATTGATGCAGATTACACAGTTAGATCAAACATTCAAATTTTTCTTATTTGAATCCTTGTTAGGTTTGTTTTCTCAACAAAACACGATGTTAAACTCAAATCAAGATTTAAAGGTTGATTTAAACCCTCTTTATAAGATGCATCACTGTAATATTTGGATACAGGTAATTAAGTAATAGTTCCTTGATTAAAATCGATTGTTGTAAAATATTAATTCCAGATTATATATTGAATTCATACTGCAAGATATGATTTTTAAAACAAGAATCTAGAATTTTGGGTTAACATTTAAAGTACAGTTTGTAAATGAACAAAGATTGCATTTTTACTAATTTCTGGTTATCAATTCAATTTAAATTGTTGAAATTTGTTGTAGAGTTAGTATGAACATGCATGATGTTGGGAAAAATGTTGAATAATTTTTCAAACTCAAGAATGGGTCGAACGAATTCAAACTAGGGTTTGAGTGCACGTTTTTGTACATGTCAGTGATGAGTCGAGAACAACTGTATTACGTGATCGAGTATCATGAATTTCTGGTCGATGGTCGATTGTCGTGTCGTAGAGACGTGGACAAAAGCCCAGCGACTCTGGTGCCTTGTGTGGCGATGACAAGGTGATTCTAGTGGATTGGTTCGAGTTCTATTTTTGGGTAGAACTGTCGAATTTCAATTCGTAATTGCTGTGGGTGATTTGAGTTTAGATTTCATACTTTGGGGCGATATGCGACTTGCTGATGATCTTGGGAGATTGCCAGAACCTTGCGTACCGCCGTGCATGTGTACGGCGAAAGGAGGTGTCAGCTTTGTCGATTGTGTGTGTCTTGAGTCATGCTCGAGCATTTGGGATGATTTCTTCGGGTTCGAGTTCGAGTGTTGAAGTGCATAAGATAGGTTCCTGATGTTGTAGCTTATAGCTTAGTTTAAAACTTAAAATATATATAAAAAAAGAGAAGAAGAAGAAGAAAGACGTATAGGAATGACTCGGGTGATTTAGGGATTTATTCGAAGTGCTACTCGAGCTTTAGTAAGGAAATCTCAGGTTTCCTTCAAATCTGCAGTTGTTTTTTGTTTTAAAAGTAAAGCTAAGCAAATAGTTTTTTTCAAACTATAAAAACTGTTAATCTTGAGATGTTTAACAGTTTTAGAGTTAAAAGTTTAAATACAAGTTAATTATTTTAATCAATACTTTAAAATGTTTAAACTCTTAATTATTATTTAATCTAGTAATTATTTTAATTAAGTACAAAGTTAATTAACAATTAAGTTGTAGTTAGTTAACATAATTGATTTCGAAATATAATGAAGTTTTTTATTAAAATGTTAATTAAGTTGAATAATTAATATTTAATTGATGATTTCAGAAAGTAAATAAAAATAATTACTTTTTAATTTTAATCAGTGATGGGTTATAAGTAATAAATAAATTAACTACTTAAGTAAATTAATGAATAAATTAATAGTTAATTAATTAAGTAATTTAATTAAAAATAAATGAATAATTAACTAAGTAATTAGTAATTAATAAATGGATAATCAAGTTTTATTAAGGTCATTAATTAATGATTAAAGAATAGTTAATTAAGTAATTAAGGAATTAATTACTTATTGTAATTAATGAAGTTAAATATGAATTGTTTAAGTTAACTGATTTAAATAATTATTTGATGATGTGATAAGTATAATCACTCAGGGAAGTAATTAAGGATAATTACTGGATGCAATTGACTGAGGATGATCTAATAATGAAACTACTTTGTGAAATTAATCAAGGGATTAATTTAAAGGAAAATTAATTAAGGAGTAATTAATTTATTTGATGAGTAATTAAAGATGGTTAATTACTGAATGGTATTAATCAGGGGTGATTAATAAGTGTGTTTTAATTAAAGATTAATTACTTAAGTAATTAATTTAATACAGGATAATGAAATTAAAATGTAACTAGTAATCATTAATAAATATAATTAATAATCAGAGATTAAAGAGTAATTAATTAGTGTAATTAAGAAGAAATGTAAGGTTAATAATTTAAGGTTAATTTCTATGTTTAATTAAGATAATTTAATTGTGGAAATAAGTTAAAGGATAATACTTGAATATAATTAAAGCAAATTATACAAGGATGACTAATTAAATTGAATAATTGGATGATGATAAATTAATAGATTGATAATTGATTAATAGTTATATAAGCAAGATTTATAAGGGTGACGTAATTAATTTAATTTACTTTAAATTAATTAGAGATGTAAGTAATTAATTTAATTCATTTTAAATTAATTATAGCTGATATGATTGCTTATGTATGGATGAATGATATTGTTTACCTTGAATGGTTTGGAATCTCAAATATGAGATAAATGATGCTGTATGAAATGTATGCTTTAATTGAAGTATGATGATAATATGGTTTATCTATGTATGATGATAATGTTGATTATCTATTGTGATATTATGAATTATCTATTTATGTATATGGATAATTGTATTGAATTGTTTTAATCTTTAAAACAACTTGGCCTTAAAAGATATGTTTTGGATTTCGATGAGATCGGGATCGGGTTTCCATATTTGGACATCCGAAAACCACATCGATCCAAATTAACGATACGTCGTTAATCTGAAGTGGAGATGAAGATTCAGAGTGCAAGGGTTGTCGTCGTTAACTCTGAGGGTGATTCCAAAATGAGTGTAACGAGATAATGCCTTTGGTTTCGTTCGAACCCGGAACGAACTTGTATGGATTGAATGCTTTCAACACATCGTCAGGCGGACGATGAGCATTCTAAGGGATATGTTCTGTAAAGGTAATCGTAGCCTCAAACCTCATCAACCGGGAATGGCTAAAACAGGGGAGGTGCAGCAAGGTTAGGTGGGTCATGCCCAAGCAGGACAAGATTTTCCCCTGTCTAGATGTCCCTTTTTATTCGGCTTAGTGAGCGGTTGGTCGTGCCAACTATGGGGTTATCTTGTTCGGGACTGCTTAGTAAGGAATGGTTCCGGCCTTGTGTTGTAGGGAGTCGAGAGTGATCCTCGGTACGGTGATCTAGGCCCCGTACTGTGACGGGCGGTACCCCAGTAGCCCTGCCATTGTATGGAACCCATTTTCCAATAAGTGCCCTCGGATTTGATTGTATTACCCACTTTTGTGGCTAGTAGCCGGAATTTAATCATGTAACAATTTCGGCTATTTTCTAGTTACTTGAAAACCCTAGACACTATTATAATATCACTGAATTTCCTATGAAATGTTTTGGTTAGCGTAAGGTAAAAACTTACCCGTATTTATGTGTGGGGAGTCTTACGTGATACCTTTCTTTTCCAATGTTTTTCAAAGTTAAACAATTTTAAACCATTTACTCATATCAGACCCATGTCTGACCCGGAGTTTATATTTTGCGTTTTTCATAAACTCTTGGGTACTCAAATTTTTACGAGTAGCCAAGTGATAGGTTCTTGGATTGTTGAGTTCGGGAGGAGCTTGGAGCAGGAGCCTAGACGTATGTAGATATCTATCTAGTTCCACTATGTTAGTTAGAGTATGTTGTATTTTGGGATGTATGTAGTGACGGATGTATATATGATTGTGATGTGTAGGATGTTGTATAACTCTGATATATGTAAACTATGTAATAGTTATGTGATATATTATATTTTGTTCGGTTTCCGCTGTGAGATTCTGTTGTTGTCGTTCTTTCTTTCTTTTCTTTTCTATTTCTACCCCTTTCATTCTTAATGATGATACGTCTTTCTGGGAGTAGAAGGGCGGATCATCACACAAATTTCAATTCCAAATCCAATTGCAATTCAATATCAAATCAGAAAAATTAAAACCCGACAAACTATATCGAATTATATATCGATTTGAAGCTCTTGACGACCGCATCTCATATCTATAATTCATTTTTCAAATTGAACGACTGTTCGTCCAGAAATTGAAGAACTATTTTCGGCCATCCCTTGCGTTGAAATCAACTCCGCCTGATAGACAAATTGGTGGTACCATGGTGTGGAGAGCAGTGAGCGTAGTCCACCGGCGTTCTTAGTTGGGCATGTTAATGGCTAGATCGATCGAATTAATCCAAAGTAGGGCAAGTTTTCAATGCGACGGCTGTGAAGGGTTCAGTCGCCTATCGTCGATCGTTGATGTCTGGCGTCGAGGAGGTGGACGTGACATCGTCTGGGCGGAGCGGCCTCGTGCAGGCAAGCATGGAGGAGGCGCGCATGATCTTAAACATGGCGGCGTGATGGGCATGTTCGAACGAAATGCGTGATTAGGGTTTTGCGTGTTTTCTGAGGCAAAGATGCGGCCTAGCAGGAGAGGGAGGTGATTCTTTTTATTTTATTTTATTGTAAATTTAAAATGATAATGTTCTAACGAGCATAACTTTTACATACGAGGTCCGATTCACGCACGGTTTACTCCGCTAGGATCGTACTGAAATTCCGAACATTTGACGCTGGTTTGGACGAATTCCGAGACTGTTCAAATTTTGGGTTTAAATTGGATTTAAATTCAATTTAAATTCAAAAGGTGAGTTTTTAACCCACTCACAACTTTTAAAATTTCTTATGTTTGTTAGATTGATTTATGATGTGATTAGAAATTTATTTATGACTGTTTGGTATATTTTGAATCATCATCTTGGTTTATTTGAATTTAGTTGGATAAAATAGTTATTTAATTTATTATTGAATATAAACTGCTAGTAAATACCTGTTATTTATTATCTGTTCTATATTGATGTTATTGATTGAATTGGGTGATGATTGTGATAAATGTTTGATGATTGACATTGGATGAATGGATATTGTATTTTATATTGTTATAAACTGCAAGTTGTTATGGATATATTTATTTCATTTGGGATTGCGGTTTGAAATGATATATAACCGTATTTGTATTTTAAATTATGGATTGAAATGATAAATATCTGTATCACTTGACAATAGGATAGAAAACTTTATACAAACACCATTGTCTATACATAAAAATATTTTGAAATGATTTCTATGGTTTTGTAAGGAAAAATATGTTTTTACATAAATATTGATTTAGATATTATACCAATGTTATTTTATCCTTGATTTTAAGCTATATATAATTCGTTTTAATATATAATAACCTTAATAATAAGTTTGATTTTTATTGAAGATAATATGGTTAAGTATTTATGTTATCTTTTTAATATAGAGCTTATAATGATTTAAAAAATTAAGATCGGAAGATAAATTTGAGATTTATTTGAAATTGAATTTATTTAAGAATTAACTCAAATAAGCTTGATGTGAAATTTATTAAATTTGAAATTTTAGAGGGTGTTAACGCTAAAAATTGAACGCTAACACCCCGGTGTGTAGAAGGTAATTGTGAAAGCACCACCCGTTGGTACGGGAACAAAGTATAAACAGAGAAATCACAGAGAAGCTATAAAAGACACAATATTTATAGTGGTTCGGCTTAAGATCTAGCCTACGTCCACTTTAAAGCTCTTTATTGCTGATTTGGTTACAATTCTTTACAATCAACTCCGATTACAACACACTTAGACAAATAGCTCAAACCCCGATGTAGAAGAATCCTTCGAATGCATGGCGAATGAGTTAGATTTCCTCTTGAGATTTGTTGAAATGTCTTTGGCGATTGGAGTGATAGAAGTGTTGCTTGAACGTTGCTTGAAGTCGAGACAATGGCAGAGTAATGGCGTCCAAGAAGTCAGCCCAAAAAAAAGTCCCTTGAATGTTAGAGGTGGCCATGTATTTATAGGCAAATTTCTGGGCTGGAATTGTTGATCAAGTCATAAGTCGTGACCGACTCAGGATGAACCGTGACCGACTCAAGATGAGCCGTGACCGACTCACATACCACGAGTCAGCAGGCAGCGGCATAGATGTATCGGTATTAAGCTTGTTCCTTGTTCGCTTGAGTCGCCAGCGACTTATGATAGGTCGTTAGTCATCCTGAGTCGTTGAAATCCTTAGGTCGGTCTGCCCCATGAGTCGCTAACTCCATGAGTCGTTAACCCGTTGAGTCGGTCTTCCCCATGAGTCGCTAACTCCATGAGTCGTTAACCCGTTGAGTCGGCCTGCCCCATGAGTCGCTAACTCCATGAGTCGTTAACCCGTTGAGTCGGTCTGCCCCATGAGTCGCTAAGGTTATAACCCGGTGAGTCGTTACTCCTCCTGAGTCGTTGAGTCGTAACCCTTCAAGGCCGTTAAGTCGGTAACTTCTCAAGGCTGTTGAGTCGGTAACTCCTCAAGGCTATTGAGTCGGCAACCAGATAAGTTGAGCCGCTGGCTTACTTCACTCTTTAAGTCGTATACCGTTTTGGTCGGGGCGCTGCCCCGCACCCCGCCGGGGGCGCTGCCCCCTGGACCCCTGCGACCTGACCGGTCAGGTCGAACACCGTAGGCGGTGGCGTTGCCCCCGCACCCCCACCTTGGGGGGTTGGCACCCCCCCTGGACCCCCCCTCCGTAGGGGGATCTTATCTGAAAATTCAATCAACAGAACTTGCTTTATTGGGAGGTTAAGTCGACCATCCTTCGAGATGAACTATCATTGGCTTCTCGGTCGATTTTTGATATCACGGCCTTGCTGAAAAAGCAGAGTTAACACTTGCCCCTCGAAGTATACGCCTAGGGACTAGGTCGTGTGCTTCGATTTTTCTTAACTCGTGCTTTATTGAGCTGCTGAGCTTGTACTTAGGCAACTTTGCTTCGTTTTGACCTGAAGCCTTTTAAACTTGACCAATGCGATTCAATGGAACTTTGACCTGAACTTGTTGCATCTCTTTACTTTTGAATATTCAGTTCTTCATATAGAATGTCTTTTCGATAAGAAGAGTAGTGGGGCAAACTGGATCTTCCCATTTCTGGGATTTTCAAAATCTGAGTTGTCCGGTACTAATTTCATTCTTTACTTTTGCAGTACTTCCTTCCTCTTTCCGAATATTCCAGTCAGAGGTCAATTTTTAAAAGACTAAGTGCTGTGACGGTTAAGGAGCGTTAAATTTTTTGCTGAAAGATGGATTTTCGCACTAATTCGGACTTTTGCACTCTTTTTGGTTGACTTAGCTTCACGATGCCCCTGGTTTTCAAGAAGAAACTTCAGATGCCCCAGCTTTCGCAAAGGAACTTGTATCAATGGAACCTATTGCGGAAGCCTTATTGGTGTAATGTTTTACTCCATTTGACGGTGTGGGGTCATCCTTCTTGTTTTGCCTTTTCAAACCCGCACGTGCATAACAAATTTTATAGAAACTTTTGTCTGTATTTGAGAATGTATTTATTCCTCATTTTCATACAAGTTTCTTTATTCTCTTTGCATGATATTGCAGTGAGCTTGTGGTACGTTGCTTGGGTACTGCTTTTATTAATGTAGCAATATTATATTGCCCCCATACCACAACTCATTGTAATATTCTCCATTTTGAGGAGATTTTGGAGAACAATTCTTCTGTTTTTAGAAGACTTGTACTCTTACTTTAGAGAATAACTCTTCCATTTTGAGAAGGCATGCACTCTTTCTTTAGAGAATAACTCTTCCATTTTGAGAAGGCATGCACTCTTTCTTTAGAGAATAATTTTCCATTTTTGAGGAAATATTATTCTTGCTTTAGTAGAGTGCGCCATGTGTTGGAGAAGCCTTTCTTCTTTTTTTTTTTGTTGCGCCTCGCTGGAGGGCTTTGATTTGACATTTCAACTCTGGAGAAGTGGGCCTCCACAGAGATTGCACTTCAGCTCCGGTGAAATGTTCCCCCGAAGAGGTCTTTATTTGGCATTTCAGTTCTGGAGAAGTGGGCCTCCGAAGAGTTTGCACTTCAGCTCTGGTGAAATGTGCCCCCGAAGAGGTCTTTATTTGACATTTCAGCTCTGGAGAAGTGGGCCTCCGAAGAGTTTTCACTTCAGCCCTGGTGAAATGTGCCCCCCGAAGAGGTTTTTATTTGGCATTTCAGCTCTGGAGAAGTGGGCCTCCGAAGAGTTTGCACTTCAGCTCTGATGAAATGTGCCCCCGAAGAGGTCTTTATTTGGCATTTCAGCTCTGGAGAAGTGGGCCTCCGAAGAGTTTGCACTTCAGCGTTGGTGAAATGTGCCCCCGAAGAGGTCTTTATTTGGCATTTCAGCTCTGGAGAAGTGGGCCTCCGAAGAGTTTGCACTTCAGCCCTGGTGAAATGTGCCCCCGAAGAGGTCTTTATTTGACATTTCAGCTCTGGAGAAGTGGGCCTCCGAAGAGTTTGCACTTCAGCTCTGGTGAAATGTGCCCCCGAAGAGGTCTTTATTTGGCATTTCAGCTCTGGAGAAGTGGGCCTCCGAAGAGTTTGCACTTCATCTCTTGTGAAATGTGCCCCCGAAGAGGTCTTTATTTGGCATTTCATCTCTGGAGAAGTGGGCCTCCGAAGAGTTTGCACTTCAGCTCTGGTGAAATGTGCCCCGAAGAGGTCTTTATTTGGCATTTCAGCTCTGGAGAAGTGGGCCTCCGAAGAGTTTGCACTTCAGCTCTGGTGAAATGTGCCCCCGAAGAGGTCTTTATTTGGCATTTCAGCTCTGGAGAAGTGGGCCTCCGAAGAGTTTGCACTTCAGCCCTGGTGAAATGTGCCCCCGAAGAGGTCTTTATTTGACATTTCAGCTCTGAAGAAGTGGGCCTCCGAAGAGTTTGCACTTCAGCTCTGGTGAAATGTGCCCCCGAAGAGGTCTTTATTTGGCATTTCAGCTCTGGAGAAGTGGGCCTCCGAAGAGTTTGCACTTCATCTCTGGTGAAATGTGCCCCCGAAGAGGTCTTTATTTGGCATTTCATCTCTGGAGAAGTGGGCCTCCGAAGAGTTTGCACTTCAGCTCTGGTGAAATGAGCCCCCGAAGAGGTCTTTATTTGGAATTTCAGCTCTGGAGAAGTGGGCCTCCGAAGAGTTTGCACTTCAGCGGTGAAATGTGCCCCCGAAGAGGTCTTTGTTTTGTTTGCATTTCAACTCTGGTGAAGTGAAATTCCGAAGAGCGGCTGTTACACTTCAACTCCTGGTGAAATGTGCCTTCGAAGAGGTCTTTATTTTGTTTGCATTTCAACTCTGGTGAAGTGAAATTCCGAAGAGCGGCTGTTCCACTTCAACTCCTGGTGAAATGTCCTCCGAAGATTGCCTGGAAGTTACTCTCTCATGGTTGGAGGGTCATGACTCCTCCAATCTTTTTTGGTTGAGTAGAGAACTTTCTTTTTTACGGCATATGCTTCGTTAGAGGTCTTTATTCTCCAAAGAGTTGTGCCTCCGAAGAGGACTTTAGTTGTTCCTTGTCCACTTGCTTATGCCTTGTCAGTGATCCTATATTTTTTTTTTAAGCTTGCACTCCCTTCTCTTACAAGTAGCCTGTTTAATCCAAAGAAGTGTACTTCATTGCTAGGCCAGTTCACGAGAACGGACATAAGCTTCTTAATTGGATGTTTGTTTGTTCAAACTTCTCAATTTATTAGCTAAAGCCCGTTTTCGGTGAAATCATTGACCGTTCAATTGAAGCACTTCTTATCTAGGATTTAAGCTCGGGAATTTTGCGACTTGGAATTTGTTCGTTGAATGATAACAAGAATCACTTGGTCTTGTAATGTGCAAGTTTTGTTTTCGTTGCCTGCAAAAATTTAAATCGACATTTTAGTAATACATTTAATGTACTTTTCATATCGAAAATAAAGCAAGCACGTAATAATAATAAGGAACACAAGATTTATAGTTTCTATTATTTATTTGCACTGTTTTTACAATGGCATTTTATACAGGAATCATAAATCCAATATTATTCTATGAATTTTAAGCAAAAGCCATCAAGTGAAATATGGCCATTAGGCATCATCTTCCAGAACAAGGATATTCTCTCCCTCCGGGGCTTGTCTCAAAGCACAAGCATATCTTTCCATCTCGTCCCCACTTCTGTCCGCTGGGTGAGGGCCCCCTATGATAGCATTAATGATAAGCCTCTCAGATCCCTGCGTTGCAGTTCTTTCGTTTGGGCCGTAATGATGAGTGAGAAGTATTTGCCCCTGAGTGGATGAGGATGGATCATTCCTGTTTCTCCGGACATATTGCTGAAGTTTATTCTCTTTCAATAGCTTCTCAATCAGATCCTTCAAATGGCGACACTCGTCAGTGTCATGGCCAGGTTGATTGTGGAATTTACAGAATCTTTCACTTTGCGTGGCATTTTTCCTAAGTCTCAACTTTTGTGGTTTAGGATATTCAACAATATCCTTTGTTGCTAAGAAAATGTTCTCTGGAGTATCAGTTAAGGGAGTATAATCCGACGGTTCAAAGTGGCGGTTTTTCTTTGGATTTCCCTGCTTTTTCCCATCATCATTCTTCCTTTTCTGTCCTCCAGATTCTCCTTTATTAGAAGTAACATTGACATTCTGAATTTCGGTCACGACTGCTTTTGTTGGCACAGGAAAGCTTTCCAAGCGCATAAACTCGTCGGCCTTCTTATAGAATTTCTCAAGTGAGTTTGGCTCCTTCATTTTTAGCCATTTGCCAAATTCACTCGATTTATCGATAGCCCGCATTAGGTAAGTCAAAACCATCCGTGGCTCTGCGTTATCAACCTCGGACAAGGCTATATTGAAGCGGTTTAAGAACGATCTGATAGACTCCCCGGGATTTTGTTCTAGACTAGAGAGTGACATTATATCCTTGGCCTTTGCAGCATATAGCCTGAACTGATCTTTGAACTTTCGTGTTAAGTCGGAAAATTGATCCACGGATCTAACTGGTAGCTTTGTGAACCAAAGTAAGGCCACTCCCTCTAAGTATATCGGAAAGTATCGGCACTTTATTTCATCGGTTGCTCTTGCCCCGGTCATATGCCAATCGTACTTGTACAAGAACTGATTAGGGTCACTTGTGCCTCGATAGGCCGGGATAGTAGGAGGTACAAATTTCCTTGGAAACTCTGCCTTCAAGATCTTTTCGGTGAACGGTGTCTTACTTGGAGCAAACCCCCAATCATTTTCATCCTCTTGCCTCTGCATGCTCTCTTTCATAATTGAGCGAATCATCCCTGATAGGTACTCCTTATCGTTCAGAGGCTTTGCCGGGCAGAAGTCAGCTGCTCTTTCAGAAGTTTGCCTGGGCAAATGTTCGCGAAAAATTGGCTGCGGCCTTGAACCTTCAGCTTGAGAAGGTGCCCCTGCGGTGGTGCCAACTGCTCTTTGAGGGATACCTTTCTCTTGGGAATCATGGGCATCATCTGCAAAGGTCTCTTCATTATTTTCTGTTTGACGGTTGCCCCCAAGTAAAGCATTCATTCTTTCCAGCATTAGAGCGTTCTGGGCTTCCATTTGCTGATATAACCCAGAAACTGCAGCATCAAACACCTCTTGTGTAATTCCAACACTCGGAGCTGCTTCATTTGGAGCAAGAGAAGTGGTAGTATTCTCATGAGCATCACCGGATCTATCAGATCTGAGCTGTCTTCCAGTAGCCATTATCTCGGATAAACTTCTGGTCTTTAGAGAGATTCTTTCGACAAACTTTCGCGAAGCGATGGTGAAAGTATTCCTGAGTTGGGTTCTCAGTGAAAGCACCAAAAATGTTAACGCTAAAAATTGAACGCTAACACCCCGGTGTGTAGAAGGTAATTGTGAAAGCACCACCCGTTGGTACGGGAACAAAGTATAAACAGAGAAATCACAGAGAAGCTATAAAAGACACAATATTTATAGTGGTTCGGCTTAAGATCTAGCCTACGTCCACTTTAAAGCTCTTTATTGCTGATTTGGTTACAATTCTTTACAATCAACTCCGATTACAACACACTTAGACAAATAGCTCAAACCCCGATGTAGAAGAATCCTTCGAATGCATGGCGAATGAGTTAGATTTCCTCTTGAGATTTGTTGAAATGTCTTTGGCGATTGGAGTGATAGAAGTGTTGCTTGAACGTTGCTTGAAGTCGAGACAATGGCAGAGTAATGGCGTCCAAGAAGTCAGCCCAAAAAAAAGTCCCTTGAATGTTAGAGGTGGCCATGTATTTATAGGCAAATTTCTGGGCTGGAATTGTTGATCAAGTCATAAGTCGTGACCGACTCAGGATGAACCGTGACCGACTCAAGATGAGCCGTGACCGACTCACATACCACGAGTCAGCAGGCAGCGGCATAGATGTATCGGTATTAAGCTTGTTCCTTGTTCGCTTGAGTCGCCAGCGACTTATGATAGGTCGTTAGTCATCCTGAGTCGTTGAAATCCTTAGGTCGGTCTGCCCCATGAGTCGCTAACTCCATGAGTCGTTAACCCGTTGAGTCGGTCTTCCCCATGAGTCGCTAACTCCATGAGTCGTTAACCCGTTGAGTCGGCCTGCCCCATGAGTCGCTAACTCCATGAGTCGTTAACCCGTTGAGTCGGTCTGCCCCATGAGTCGCTAAGGTTATAACCCGGTGAGTCGTTACTCCTCCTGAGTCGTTGAGTCGTAACCCTTCAAGGCCGTTAAGTCGGTAACTTCTCAAGGCTGTTGAGTCGGTAACTCCTCAAGGCTATTGAGTCGGCAACCAGATAAGTTGAGCCGCTGGCTTACTTCACTCTTTAAGTCGTATACCGTTTTGGTCGGGGCGCTGCCCCGCACCCCGCCGGGGGCGCTGCCCCCTGGACCCCTGCGACCTGACCGGTCAGGTCGAACACCGTAGGCGGTGGCGTTGCCCCCGCACCCCCACCTTGGGGGGTTGGCACCCCCCCTGGACCCCCCCCTCCGTAGGGGGATCTTATCTGAAAATTCAATCAACAGAACTTGCTTTATTGGGAGGTTAAGTCGACCATCCTTCGAGATGAACTATCATTGGCTTCTCGGTCGATTTTTGATATCACGGCCTTGCTGAAAAAGCAGAGTTAACAGAGGGTATGATTTTTATAACTTGATTTTGGTTTAAGGTGAATTAAATGAATATTTCAAGTATAAATAAATTGAAGGAAATATTCAGTTATTTGTAATTTGTTTTTTATTTAGATGATAATGGATTTATCATGTAAAATATTTCAAAACTAAATATTAGAAAATTGAATTGTTGAATCGTAATTTCCAAACTTAGTTTTGAAATTGTTGAATACTTAAAGTTTGAAATATATTGAATTTGAAAGGGTTTATTCTGTGGATCAAATCTATTTTGAAATCGATATAATTTGGAATAGTTTATTTGAAAACTGAATTGAATTGAAATTTATGATTTGGGATTAGGTTAGATTTAAAATCTAGAAATTCGAGTTGATTTGGAATTGATTTGTGAAATTGAAGAAGCTATTTTATTATATGAAGTATTTTAATATTTAAACCATTTAAGTGGTGGAAGTTACGTTTCAAAGTTATGAGTTTCAAAGTATTATGATTTGAAAGTGTTATATTTCAAGTATTTGTGATTTCAAAGTGTTATAACTTTGAATGTGCTATGATTTTGGAAAAAGATATATTTGAAGTGAAAAATGATAGCGTATTGATTTGGATTTGAAAAGGGCAATGATATTTTGGTTTTAAAGTGTAAACTATTTTGAAAATGACCACGATGTTGTAATAACGGTTTGTTGTTGAAGAGACAGGGATCGGATATGGGCATACTCTCTGTCGATACTGGAAACCACTTTAACAACCGTGTATGCGGTGGAGATTCCAGAATGAAGTAGGATGGTGGCGACGTCCTTTGAGGTATATACGTGGACCCGACTCCCGTGAGTTGGCATAAGGTGGATAGAACAGGAGCGATTGACGGGCTAATGAAGTGGCTCCATTGATCGGACACATCCCTTCGATATTATACTCTGACATTTGGATTGATTTGATGGCCACTTTTGATTTTTTTTTTTTAATTGGGGTGTGGCTCGAGGTATGCGGTAGCTGCGCGCTACGTGTTACCACTGGCCTGGAAGCGTAATTGGTATATCGACCCTGGCATTGCCTAGTTGTGCCGTGTCACCTACCCTAGCGCGCCTTGTACGAGTTTGATTTGTGTCGTACCTATAGAGTATCCTCTGGTATTTTCCCAATCAGGACGTATTACGGTACTGTACAGACTATTGACACTATTTGTGTATTAAGAAGAATATTGGGTCACTCCTTAACGCCATTTTAAATTAATTTTATTTTACTATTAGACATTATTATAATAGCGTATATTACTACATAGTAAATATTTTAACGGGTCCTTAAGAGATGTGAATTCCGAGCATCTCTTAAGTTACTGCACTAACATTAGACACTGGATAGGAGATGTCAAATCCTGTAAACATCTCTGATGCTATTCCACTCATATTATTTTCCCATTAATTTAACTTACATAAGATCTTTTAGTTCTGACTCGAGTTTTTTGTCTTTTCAATTCGCTCGGGTCAGCCTGAGCATTTTAGGATTTGAAGACTTTATTTCTGAAGGACGAAGACGAAGATTATATTACTATATTTATTATATCATTCCACTAAATTTATACTGTTCCACTGCATTATTATTTATTATTCTCTAGTATGTGTAACTCTGATTCTATATTGTATAAGTATAATCAAATGTTTTGTAAACGGCTTCATGAACTGTTATTTGATTATTATATTTTGTGTTCCGCTGCAAGATTCTGTTTTGTTGTTTTCTTCTTTCTCTGCTTTTTCTCATTCACCCCAATAACAATCCGTCTATCTATATGGTTTGATTCTGACGTGTGTGGTTTACCGTCGATTTAAAGCATACAAAAAGGCAGAATGTTACACATAAAACATAACAAATTTAGTTGGAAGTAATATTGAATTTTCTAGTAAACAATAATGACTATGTTATACTGTTTGCACATAGAATAAATGTAATTAATGAAAAAATTATGGTTTAAGTCATACTGGAAAATAGATATAAAAATGTGAGATAATGCCTATTTTTAGTTTTTTCAAAAGGTTATTCATATATATTGCTGTCGCAAATAGTAAGCATTAAATGGACCAGAATAACACAAATGAAAAGTGCCTAAAATTTTCCAATGATTCAGAGCTTAACCCATGCTCATGCAAATATAGGATAAGATAGAAATTTTTGTACATATATATTTATGAAATATAAATTCAAATATAAATATTTATGAACGAAAACGCAAGCAATCAATCAGTGTATATGTGTCAATATTTATGAAATTAGATGTGAAATGAAAGAAAGGTTGATTTTAGTCAAATAATGACCTTATTAAGGACAAAATCAAAAATATATCCCAACCGAACAATTTCAAGAAAATAAATGTACGTTAATAACATTTATTACACTCACACTATACTATCTAATACTTGTTGTAACCAAAATTACTAATTTTACTAAAGTAAATATGTACGCACTCAAAATAAAAAATGAATATAAAAAGTTTTGTTAGAGCATTTACAAATCAAAATAAATTATTTATGTAATTGTCACCTCAGTCAGAAAAGGCACAAAATGCATCAGAGTTACATGAATGAACGATTCGCAATTTTCTTCTGATTTGCATCTTAAACCTGATCATGAAAATGTAGAGTGGGTTAAAAAAAGGGTGAATGTATTGATTCAAAAAATACGAATATCAATATTTATAAACAAAAACTCAAGTACTTGATCGGCGTTGTTATCAGTATTTATGAAATTTGGTATGAGATGAGCGGAAGGTTGAAAATTTAAATTCAATCACATAATGGCCTTAACCGTCATAATAATTATAATATATTACGTCACAACAAACTCGATAAGGTAAATTAACAATAATAATGTTCAGATTTGTTTTTGCATATTAAATGAAAAAAGTAAAGAAAAATAAATGTATTCATAATATTAAATATATAGGATGACTTTAGTCATGCTAGTTTTTACATCGTTTTCACTGAAATCAAACATTTTGGGTAGGCGGGCTGGTTATACACTATCTAGATTTTGATAACATGAACATAATTAGTAACAAAAATTGTCGATGGTTGATGGTTGGTAAATAGTAATTAATTATTTGCGTATGTAAAGTGAAAATGTTTTAACCATTTAAAAAGTGTAAGCATTAAATGTTGAAGGAGATAAATACATATATTAATGTCGATGCCTCTCCGGATGCCCTTTCATAGTTTAATTTAAGTTGATTGTATTAAATTTTTTGTATATATAGCGACTGTTGGTTATATTATGTTTTGAGGATCACAATCAGACACACTTTATGATGCATATAATCAAAAATAATATTGATAAACTAACATAGGTAATGTATTTGCAATCCAATTAATTATGGATTTAAGAAATATAGCCAACTATTTTGAGCTATTGCTTTGCACAATCAATAAATAACTATAATATAACTCAAATATTTTGACCATCTAAAACACAACTTTGGTACTATGTGATGGTTAAATTTGGCATAAATATGGTAGAAAAAGTTGCCTGATAAGTTAAAATGGATCAAACCGCCAACCTTAAGTTTAATAATCATATATATCAAGTTTCATCCGCATAAACTACTTCAAGTACCAATTTGATGAAGGAAACAACCATTGTTTATATTACTATGAGAATATTCATTGTTTTAGAAAATTTAGTGATAAACTGTACTCATCTCAAGCTATGGCAATGAAGTAGGGCATTGAAAGCAATTTTTCAAGAACAAAGTGTCTTGCATCAAAAAATTATTTAATAAAACAGATGATACCAGAATGGATGATGCAAGCATAAAAATCCATTATGCATGGCATAACAATCAAATATTTTTTATAATAGCTTTAGAATGTCATGAAACATGTATTTATTTCATTATGTACACTATATTTTGAAAGTGTGAAGTAGTGTCCGTGTGTGAGGATTATTATGAATGATAAAGTTTTGATACCGTAGTATCATTGAGAAGGAAAAATTACTTGCAAAAACTTTAATAATGATCTAAGTAACAGGCGAGAACCCTTTTGTTGTTCCCGTTGTTTAAGTATTATTTGTTAAATGGTGCTAGTTACACGATATGTTTCCATTACACGTCCATATGGGACTATCGAAAATAACAAACAAAATATATAGCAAAGCTTTAGTAAACATATAACATTCATATAGCATATGAAAATATAAGTCATAGTTTTACAATGATAGCGCTATGAAACATAGGTGCCAAGTCATAGTCAATAGTAAGATGTTATGAAAAGAGATAATTTATTGTTATAAATCCAATCATTATAAATAAGATAACATAGAAATAATTTGCTTAATATTTATTTCTAGCAAACAAAAATTTCTAATGCTTTTAATTCTGTAGCGATCCTCCATAGGATATTTGTCGATTAAGAATGGTTATTAATGAACTTTTCTAATTTCAACTTCTCATAATAAATGAAAAAATTAAAAATAGTGGCAACCAAATATTGAACCAGTTAGTCAAACTTATATATGCTCTTGATATGATAGAAAACTTTGTGCAGAGATGACTAAAATATTTGGTCGTTTATGTCTTGCAGTTCCCAAAAAAAATATACAATGTGAAACCAAATATAAGAAAATCATAAATAGATAAAATTTGAAAACAAATTTTTTTATTAAAATAAAAGATTCACAGCACTGAAAGGCAAATATACATTTGAATATAGAGAACCAAATTGCTTAAGAAAACGAACAACCAAATATTTATACTCACAGCGATCAACAATATAAATTTCTTAAAATCTTTGATGAATTCTCAGAATATAAATTAACATGTTGCAAATATTGCAACTACATTGATAAATATATCAGAAGAATAACAAATCATTTTATGAAACGATATGAAGTTAAAAACAAAACACTTTGTTGCGTAACTGAAATAATAGGTACAAATGAATCTGCAATTTGTCAAATGTTATTTATCAATAGCAAAAAAATTAAGGTTAATAGCACTAAAAGACAACTAGGTATTTGAAGATAGGCAAACGACTAAGAAAATAACCAACTGAATAGTTAAACTTACATCGATCAGGTCGATAGTTTCAGAGCTGACGTTCTGTCAACTGAATATAGATATTTGAATCCATTGCCATGTAGTTATCTTATTAATACTAAATGTCAATATTGTAAGGACATAACAAATAGTTAAATATAGATAAGTGATTCTGTGGAATGGTTTATAGTTGCATTGACATATTTTCTAATTTAAAATTAGTAATGACTAAAGTTATTATTTTTCTGGCCATAACAGAATGTGAATTATGAAGGTAAAATATATTGATTTGAAAACAAAATTTTTGGTGATGAATAAATAAAAACCAAACATTTAATAATCAACACCTAAAAAAGGAAGCAAGTAATTTAAATTTGTGAAATGAAATGGAGATGCTTGGCCAAAATGCCAAAAAAATATCAACTTAAATTTTATATAGTAATGACTTAAACACAAATAACTATTATTGGAATAAATTTGAGGATTTTAAGAAAAACAATTTATTTTAAGCCCATATGTTCAATAACATGATCATAGTCAACTAAACTCACGACATGATTACAATTTGAAAAATCTACTATGCAGCAATTCACAAATTGGAATAGTACACAAAAATACATCATCTACTTAGTTACCAACTTAATAGAGAAATTAGCTTAGATTTTGGATATATGTAAGTTTTAAAATATTTCTACATAAATCATATTCTCTTATAATTGTTTCAAAATAATTTATCTAATTTTAAAACAATCCTACTACCTTTTGAAACGTTAATGATAGCTAATTAAAGTACAACATCAAACATATTCTCTTTGAAATAAAATACACATGAATTAAACCTTAAGTTGGTGTTTAGAATTAGAACAGTTGTATTCAAATCCAACTCATAAAAGGTTCTCCTTCATATTGCGGGGAGAGGGGTTAGGGGTTAGGGGAGGGGTACTTTCAAGAGAAGGTTGAGCTAGGGGATAATGTTGAACACCAACCTGAATGTCCACATCAAAATTGCCATCGATCAAAACATCACGAACCCAAACACAAAGGTGGAGATGGTTGGAAAAATAGGCAGTATAGTGCATTGCAATCAAAGTTAAATCAGTCATCTTCCTAAATCCGTAAGAAGGAACCAAGCAAGTATAAGTGTCATTTCTGTGGGAAGACAGGACACTATTAGAAAGATTGCCTGAAATGTAAGACATGGTTAAAAAGGAAAGAGATCCCTTACAACCCAAACCACAGGCCCAAATTTTTTAATCTTTAAGGGAAACCGAGTCAAAGTTCCAATTGAAGCCATTAGAACCTATCGTTTAATTAGAGACACTGGAAATAATTTAGATCTCTTTTAGACTTTTATGATCCTTCTGTTTCTCACAATTTGATTTCTTTGTCAAAAATTGATACTGTTGGATACTGTTTTAGATTTGAGAATGGAGGTTTTAGTTTGTTCAAACAAAATCTTTTTACTAGTTCGGGTATTCTTTATGATGGTTTGTGCAAATTAATGCTTGATACTCTCTTTGTTGAAACTCTATTAACCTTGCATCATAATATTGGTACTAAACGCGGTTTAATTGGTGAATCATCAGCTTACTTGTGGCATAAACCTATGGGTCACTATCCAAAGAAAGAATCGAAAGATTAGCAAAGAATGAAATCCTACCTGAATAGGATTTTACCGATATTGGAATTTTTGTGGATTGTATTAAGGGAAAACACACAGGACACACGGTTAAAAAAGCAGCCACAAGAAGCATATAGCTACTTGACATTATAAACACTGATATATATAGGCTTTTTGATGTTTCATCCCATGGAGGAGGAGAAAATATTTTATCACCTTTATTGATGATTTTTCACGTTATGGATACATCTACTTGTTGCATGAAAAGTCATAATTGGTAAACACCATAGAGGTTTTTATCAATGAAGTTAAAAGGCACTTAGATAGAAAAGTGAAAATTATCGGACCTAATAGTGGTGGTGAATATTATGGAAGGTATGATGAAAGTGGATAGGGCCCTGGTTCATTTGCTATATGTTATCCAACCAGTATACCAAAACAGAGAGTAATAAGTTATAAATTCCTTATATAAGTTTACAAATCAAATTTCTAACTGAAATAAATGCACAACGACAAATTGCAGTAACAATAACGTCAAATTGCGGTTCTAAACTACAATGATAATTACTGTTGCACTATTGTGTAGAAATAGTAAACTGTCTAATGGGAAGACTGCAGAAATATATGTACAAACAAACCGAAAATCTAACCAGGTTATAGGAGGAAATTCCGTCTAAGTATTGTCGTGACAATTTCCTTAAAACTTTATTCAAAGTCTTCCAAGATACAACAGATGTGATTTGGTCGAGATTGTGGTGTGTACGAACTTCTATGCGATATGCAGGACTGGTTTTTAGAAACGAAGAGGAAGAGAATTGGTTGGATATTTTAAAGTGATCAGGTTTCCTTGTCCTTTTATCGGCAAATTTGCAAAGGCAATATCCGTTGGAAAAAAGGTCGCGTCTCTTCATTTACAACGGCTATATCCGTTGGAAAAAAGTTCACATCTCGTCGTTTGAAAAGCAACATCCATATCTGTTCAAACAGATAGTCGCCTCTATTCGAATTTAAACAGTCAAAACACTGTCCACTTTTATCCAGCAAAAATATAACACAGTCCGCTCTTATTGAACCCGCACCCGACCCGGCCCGGTTTGGTACGGGACGGGCTGGCGGTGGCATGTGCACGCGTATTTTAGTTCATGTCCATATATGTCCTCCTCCTCGCACAAAATTACCTGACACTGAGGACCAATATAGGTTTGAGAGATTTACTATATAAACATGAAAATGTACATATTTTTGACAATGTGGGACTATATCCAATTCATCAATGCAATGGTTTCTAACAATCCCTCGCATGAACGATGATATATGTGTCCCTCCACACAAAGTATAATATCACATATATGGGAATAATGCTATATTGAGATAAGTAGATATTTCACTTTGAACTATCCCTAGTTAAAACTTATCAAATATACTTGGCTAGTCGGTGAATTATTTCATCTTGAGCCGTTGGCCATTGGTGCACAACCAGACAATAAGCTTTACAAAGCATTTTTCCTTCACATCCAGTCTCTTGGTGTTGTTCATTTTGGTCCTGAACAATTAGGTTCTGCGAGTATTTCTAGAGGATTAAAGCCTTTAATATTCTCACAGAGACGACTCAGCTCACACTAACATAGGTGATCGCAACCATTAAGAGTATCCTACATATACCCCACTTGTTATTTTCAAGATATGGTCATCATTAAAAACATAGTTTTAACCTATGAATACTTCGGTAAGCATGCATTCTATTGTGCAACATAGGAATGGACTATGACTAAGTCCAAACAAATGCATTACTTCTTGAGTTACTCAGAACTGGTTTTCTTATTGATCCTAGTCAACGGGATCTCATGTCGCTAGGATAGGTTTCCGTATAAGATAACTCTTGGTGGTCTAGGCTTTTAAACACATTCCCCTCGATGCATAGTCAATTTCCTCTCTTGATAAACCTTTAGTAAATGGTTCGCAAGGTTATCAGTAGTTTTCACATAATCAATGGAAATAGTTCCATTTGAAAGTAATTGCCTAACTATGTTATGGCGTCGATGAATATGTCGTGACTTTCCATTATACACAAGTTTTGTGCTCTGCATAACGTTGCTTGATTATCACGGTGTATGCATATGGCCGGTACAGGTCTAGGCTAAAATGGAATATCTTCTAAAAATGATGAAGCCATTTTGCTTCTTCATCTACTTTATCTAAAGTGATGAACACTGATCCATAGTGGATCGAGCTATGCACGTTTGTTTAGTAGATTTTCATGACACTGTTGCTCCTACTAAGGTGAAGACATAACCACTAGTCGATTTAGATTCTTGTGAATCAGAAATCCATTTTCATCACTATATCCTTCTAAGACGACAGGATATTTTCTATAATATAGGGAAAAGTTCATGGTACTCTTTAAATATCCCAACACTCTCACTAGTGCTTTCTAGTGTTTCTTTCCTGGGTTGCTTGTATATCTGCTCAATCGACTTACTGCATAAGCTATATCTAGTCTTGTGTAATTCATGAGATATATTAGACATTCCATTACACGAGAGTATTCCATTTGCATTACACTCTCATTAGTGTTTTTATGCAGTACTTCCGATGGATTAAAATGCGTTCTTACTGCTTTGATTCCATAATTTTGAAATTTTTCAATCATTTTTTGCACATAGTGTGACCGAGATAGTTCAATTCCACCAGGTGTTTTCATTATTTTGATTCCCAAAATAACGTCTGCAACTCCTAAGCCTTTCATATCGAAATTATTGATTAACATTTTCTTTATGGTCTCTATTACCTTACTATTTGGACCAAAGATTAGCATATCGTCTACATATAGATAAATCATCACGTATGATTGTCCAACTTGTTTGTAATAAACACGTTTATCACATTCATTTATACGGAAATCATTTTTCATCATGACACTACCAAATTTTGCGTGCCATTGTTTGGAGCTTGTTTTAGTCCATATAATGATTTTACTTATCTGCATACTTTGTTTTCATTTCCTTTGGAAACATAACCCTCGGGTAGCTACATGTAAATCTCCTCATCAAGATTTCCATTTAAGAATATTGTCTTTACATCCATTTTATGAATCTCAAGATTATATATGGATGCAGTTTCTATTAACATTTTTATAGAGGTTATTCGTGTAACCGGTAAATAAGTATCAAAAATTTATATACCTTCCTTTTGACGATATCCTTTGGCTACCAATCTCGCTTTATATTTGTCAATAGAGCCATTTGGTTTCATCTTCATTTTGAAGATCCATTTAAAACCAATCGGTTTTATTCCATGTGGAAGATCAACTATTTCACAAGTTGTATTACTTAGAATTGAATCAATTCTACTTTTGATTGCTTCTTTCCCACGTGAAGATTCAGAAGATGATATTGCTTCCTTGTTGATGCAGCGCACCATGATAATTCGCTCAACCATCTTATGTCGCTCGCCGGCCTTAAGTCACTCAATCTTAAGTCGCCCGCGAGTTATGTCAATCGTATGCCAACTGCCTAAAGTCGCTCAACCTTAAGTCGCTCATCCATAAGTCGCTCAACGACCTACCTACGACCTACCTTATAAGATATCGGCTCAAGAAATCAAGCTGCATTTCTATAGGTCGCATGAAGCTTATGTCGCTCCGCATTTCTATAGGCCGCATTGTTCTTATGTCGCATGAAGGCTGACTCCTTAAGTCGCTTGAAGCCGTGCTTTCTCTTATGTCGCTATGTCGCTTAGGTCGCATGGTTTCTTATGTCGCATGAAGCTGTGTATCTTCTTAAGTCGTTCCTGAAGCTTATGTCGCTTAAGTCGTATGTCGCGTGTATTGTTAAGTCATATGATGTTGTATTGTTAAGTCACATGTATTGTTAAGTCGCATGTATTGTTGTATTGTTAAGTCGCATGTTTGTATTAGGTCGTGAGTCGTATGGTGATTAAGTCGCGTGTGTTGTAATTTCCTATAAATAGGGGTGTGTTGTCATTTGTAAAGAGAGTTGATTTTGGAATAAAATTTGTGTGTGAGCTTTGGCCACCATTGTTGAAGTTGAGTGTGATTTCCTTCTCCTTTCCATCTTCGGGTTATTAGTGCGCGAATCAACGAAGTTGAAGCCAATTCTCTGTATCACTTTCGAGTGATCAACGATCAAATTGTAGATCTTTCAACATGGCATCTTGCGAGATCAATGGGTTGGAGATAGCTAGATTCCGGCATCATCACGATCAACGGAATTGAGCATTTATCGTTCTATCGGTTTATTTGACACGAAATCATCATTTCGTGAGGAAGATCCTAGACAGGTTGCGACAGCTTGGTATCTAAACTGTTCAAGCCTAGTCAAAGCTGCGTCAATTGGTATCAGAGCTAGATCAGAGATGGAAACGAGATTGTTTAATGATCATGCCTCCGGGACGTGCTAATCGTTATCATAATGTTGAAGATTTGTATAGAAGACAAGAAGCTGAGCAGATAGAGCAGTATATCAATGAAAAGTTCAATGAGGGTATTGAAAAATTGGAGAAATTGATGAATGACATGAATCAAAATCAAAGGAGAACGTCACCAGTTTCGAACCAGAGTGGTAACAGGGTTTCACCATCGGTTTCGGAAGAAAGGAGGATATCACCCCAGTCTTATTGAGATGGGAGAGAATCATCAGTTTCAATGATGCGAGACCGCCATGGGTACCGAAATGAAGAGGGAAAAACTCAACACGGGTTCGAAAATGAACCATATCGTGATGCTCAAAGACAGGGTAGAAGGGATATGCGTGATCGTAGAGACATAGATGGTCAGGATCGATATCGAAATACATATGATTTTGAGGAAGATGGTGATGGAGGTAGTATTCATTATCGAAATCGAGGCCAAGTGCGAAATCAATATCTGGATTCAGAAAATGATCGTAAATGGGAGTCAGGTATGAGGATGGAATTTCCAGAATTCAAAGGTGGTATGCAAGCAAAAGAATTCCTTGATTGGTTGTCGAATGTTGAAGAAATTTTGAAATTCAAGGAGGTGCCTAAGAATCGCAGAGTCCAATTAGTTGCTACTAGACTAAGGGGAAGAGTTATGGCTTGGTGGCAACAAACTAAACTAACTCTGGAGAATGGTAAAATCCAAAGTTGTCACTTGGGAGAAGATGAGAAAGATGATGAAAGCGACTTTCTTGCCATACAATTATCGATCTCTTATGTATCAACATTTGCAGAATTTGAGACAAGGGACGAAGTCAGTGAATGACTATGCAGATGAATTCTATCAATTGATTGCAAGGAATGATATTATGAAAACCGAGGAACAGCTAACGGCTAGATATATTGGAGGGTTACGAATGCAAATTCAAGACATGGTTAATATGTTTAATCCAATGTCTGTTGCTTGTTGCTGAAGCACATCAGAAATCTCTAGCTTGGAAGAAACAAGGGAGACGAGGAAGTGGTGTGTTTACGGGTTCTAACAACCAGAATAAGGGTGCTAGTAGCATGCTAATGTTTCCAAGGCAGTCAATAAACCAATTGTCAATGAAGCCGCTAAAGAAAAGGTCAATAACAGTATCAAGTGCTATAATTGTCAGGAGTTTGACCATAAAAGTAATGAACGTACAAAGCCAAAGAAGAGAGCATTAGTTACAAAGGAATGTGAGTATGAAAATATGGAAGATGAAATTGATTATTCTCAACCATCGAAGTTTGATGAAGATGAAGAAGTTGTGTCAGGAGACGAAGGGTGTAACTTGATGATAAGGAGGTCTTGTTTAGTGCCAAAGCATGAGAATGATTCTAGTTGGTTGAGAAGCAATATCTTTCAGTCTACATGTACTATCTTGGGAAAGGTTTGTCGATTTGTTATTGATGCGGGAAGCTGCGATAACATTATTTCTGAAGAAGCCGTCAAGAAGTTAGGGTTGAAGACTGAAAAACACCCTAGACCTTACAAACTGGCATGGCTAAAGAAAGGTGGAGAAGTGACAGTGGGAAGACGAGCATTTGTTACATTTTCTATTGAGAAGAAGTACAAAGACGATATATGGTGTGATGTTGTTGATATGGATGTGTATCATCTACTATTGGGAAGACCATGGCAATATGATAGAGCTGTACAACATAATGGTCGCACCAACAGCTACAGTTTCATGTATGAAGGTACTCAAGTTACCTTAGTTCCTAAGAAGCATGAACAAAGTGAAAGCAAGTCAGAGAAGAAAGTGGAGTCAACTAGTCTATTATCTACAAGAGAATTTGTTGAAGAAGTGAAAGATAGTGCTGAATTGTTTATGTTGATTGGGTATGAAACAAGTGAAGATCTTGAAATTCCTGTGGAGGTTAGACCGGTGTTAAATGAATTTGAAGATGTCTTTCCTGCGAAATTACCCAAGGAATTACTACCACTGAGAGGTATACAACATCAAATTGATCTAGTGCCATGTGTTGTTTTACCGCATAGGCCGCATTATCGTATGAGTCCAAAAGAGCATGAAGAGTTGAGGAGACAGGTTGAGGAGTTTCTTGAGCAAAGGCATGTTCGAGAGAGTCTCAATCCTTATGCTGTACCAGCTCTGTTGGTACCGAAGAAAGATGGTTCATGGAGAATGTGTATAGACAGCAGGGCACTCAACAAAATAACTGTCAGATACAAATTTCCTATGCCAAGACTTGATGATCTATTGGATCAACTCAGTGGGTCTGTAATCTTTTCTAAGATCGATCTTAAGAGTGGTTATTATCAGATTCGCATAAGACCAGGTGATGAATGGAAGACAACATTCAAGACTCGGGAAGGATTATATGAATGGCTGGTCATGCCATTTGGTCTATCTAATGCACCAAGTACATTTATGAGGGTGATGAATCAAATTTTCAGACCTTATATTGGGAAGTTTTTTGTAGTCTACTTTGATGATATCTTGATATATAGTGCTAGCACAGAGAAGCACATTCAACACTTGCGAAAGGTGTTAACTATTCTTCGTCAAGAACAGTTCTACGCAGCGACGAAGAAATGTGTGCTCATGACGCCGAGAGTTTTATTTTT
The DNA here is from genome assembly GCA_030765085.1 of Allium cepa. Taxonomy (NCBI): domain Eukaryota; kingdom Viridiplantae; phylum Streptophyta; class Magnoliopsida; order Asparagales; family Amaryllidaceae; genus Allium; species Allium cepa. The sequence continues at coordinate 188,751,030 of CM060935.1, forward strand.
GGGTTATGTCGTATCAAAGGAAGGAATACAAGTGGACCAGACTAAAGCAGCCGCAATCAGAAATTGGCCACAGCCCAAAACTATAACAGAAGTCAGAAGTTTCCATGGGTTAGCTTCATTTTATCAAAGATTTATACCGCACTTTAGTAGTGTGATGGCTCCTGTTACTGATTGTATGAAAGGAAAGCAGTTTTCATGGACGAAAGAGGCAAGATCTGCTTTTGAACAGATCAAGGAACTTTTAACCTCAGCACCGATTCTAGTGTTGCCAGATTTTCAGTTACTATTTGAGTTACATACAAATGCGTCCAAAGTTGGGATTGGAGGAGTGTTGAGTCAGAAGGTTCGTCCAATTTCCTATTTCGGTGAAAAACTTTTGGGAGCAAAGATGCGATACAATACTTATGATGTGGAGTTTTATGCTATTGTGCAGGCTGTGAAGCATTGGAGACATTACTTGTTCCATAAAGAATTTGTTTTGTATACGGACCATGAAGCATTGAAACATTTACAAGGGAAGAATAAAACTGCAACTAGGCATGCATCGTGGATAGCTTATTTGCAACAATTTACATTCGTCGTAAAGCACAAGTCTGGAGTAACTAATCGCGTCGCCGATGCATTGAATCAGAGGGAGAATTTACTAACAACCATGCGAGTAAAGGTGATGGTTTTTGACTTACTTCCAGATTTGCTTGCTTCAGATTCATATTTTTCCAAGATCCTAGACAGAGTCAAGCAGGGAAACATGGATGGATATATGCTGGTTGATGGTTTTCTATTCAAAGGAAATCAGTTGTGTATTCTAGGTTGCACTCTACGAATGAAAATCATCAAAGAATTACATGAAGAAGGACACGTGGGTCGTGACCGTACTATGCAGTTGATCTCAAAGTCTTATTTTTGGTCGTCAATGGGGAAGGAGGTTGAAAAGTCTGTTCAGATGTACCATATTTGTCAAGTTTCAAAAGGGACCGCAACAAATGCAGGTTTATATATGTCGTTGCCTATACCTACTAAACCATGGGTGGATGTTAGTATGGACTTTGTATTGGGCTTTCCGAGTACGTAATGTGGCAATGATTCTATCTACATGGTTGTTGATCGGTTTTCAAAAATGGTACATTTTATCGCATGCAAGAAGACTGCGGATGCAGTTAATGTCGCACAATTATACTTCAGAGAGATCTATCGTCTTCACGGGTTGCCTGAATCTATTGTATCGGATAGAGACACTCGTTTTTTGAGTCATTTTTGAATGAGTCTATGGAGAATGGTCGGGACAAAGCTGAAATTTAGTAGTGCTTATCAACCACAGACGGATGGACAGACAGAAGTTGTGAATATATCCCTAGGTAATCTATTGAGATGTCTCATGAATGAAAATTTGAAGAGTTGGGATTCCAAGCTGTGTCAAGCTGAGTTTGCACACAACCATGCAGTTAATCGTAGCACTGGATTCAGTCCATTCCAGGTCCTTTACTCAACAATTCCTAAGGGACCATTAGATTTATACCACAGCAGAAAGGAGTGATCAAACGAGCTAGTGATTTTGTGAATGAATTGCAAGAGCGTCACAAGGTTGTGCAGGAACGATTGCTTAAGGCGAATGAGAAATATAAGCAATCCGCGGATATTAAACGACGAAATGTTGAGTTCAAAGAAGGAGATTTTGTATATGCAATATTGACTAAGGATCGATTTCCTATTGGTACTTACAACAAACTAGCTGCTAGAAAGATTGGTTCTTTGGAAATCGTGAAAAAGATTAAGAGAATGCTTATCAGTTAAGATTGCCGGATCATATCTATACTGCTGACGTTTTCAACGTCAAACACTTGATTCCATATCATGAGAATAAGTATGTCGAAGGAGACGAAAGTGTAAATTCGGGGTCGAATTCTTTTCAACCAGGGGAGGATGATGCAGTGCACCATGATAATTCGCTCAACCATCTTATGTCGCTCGCTGGCATTAAGTCGCTCAATCTTAAGTCGCCTGCGAGTTATGTCAATCGTATGCCAACTGCCTTAAGTCGCTCAACCTTAAGTCGCTCATCCATAAGTCGCTCAGCGACCTACCTACGACCTACCTTATAAGATAACGGCTCAAGAAATCAAGCCGCATTTCTATAGGTAGCATGAAGCTTATGTCGCTCCACATTTCTATTGGCCGCATTGTTCATATGTCGCATGAAGGCTGATTCCTTAAGTTGCTTGAAGCCGTGCTTTCTCTTATGTCGCTATGTCGCTTAGGTCGCACGGTTTCTTATGTCGCATGAAGCTGTGTATCTTAAGTCGTTCCTGAAGCTTATGTCGCTTAAGTCGTATGTCGCATGTATTGTTAAGTCATATGATGTTGTATTGTTAAGTCACATGCATTGTTAAGTCGCATGTATTGTTGTATTGTTAAGTCGCATGTTTGTATTAGGTCATGAGTCGTATGGTGATTAAGTCGCATGTGTTATAATTTCCTATGAATAGGGGTGTGTTGTCATTTGTAAAGAGAGTTGATTTTGGAATAAAATTTGCGTGTGAGCTTTGGCCACCATTGTTGAAGTTGAGTGTGATTTCCTTCTTCTTTCCATCTTCGGGTTATTCGTGCGCGAATCAACGAAGTTGAAGCCAATTCTCGGTATCACTTTCGAGTGGTCAACGATCGAATTGTAGATCTTTCAACATGGCATCTTGCGAGATTAACGGGTTGGAGATAGCTAGATTCAGACATCACCACGATCAACGGAATTGAGCATTTATCGTTCTATCAGTTTATTTGACATGAAATCATCATTTCGTGAGGAAGATCCGGGATAGGTTGCGACAGTTTGGTATCTAAACTGTTCAAGCCTAGTCAAAGCTGCGTCACTTGTACATTTGAGGTTCGTGTTCTAACATGAATGTTAGAAATTATGAACCGGATGTCATGGATGTTCTTGCTCTTACGCTTCTTATTAGTTCAACTTCCTCAATTTCACGATGTGTTTCATCTTCATGTGGCTTGCTTGATTCTTCTCTTGTCCTTTTAGGAACATAATTTCCTTCGACCCTTTTGTGTGGAAACACATATTCAAAGAATGAGGCATCTCTCTACTATATGATTGTATTTACATTAATATCAGCTATATCAGACTTGAATACCAAAAATCTATAGGAACTACTATTTTGGGCCGGTCCTAGATAGGAACAGTCTACGATTTTTAGTCCAAGTTTGACCTTCTTTGGAGGCAGAATTGGAACTTTTGCCAAGCACCCCCATGCTTTGAGGTATTTGAAACTTGGTATGAGTCCTTTCCATAACTCATATAGAATTTTTCTTGTTTTATTGTGATGAACCTTGTTTAATATGTGACTAGACATATTTAAGGCTTCCCCACAAGTTCGTCGGTAGGCCAAAGGTCACTATCATTGCATTAATCATGTCTTTTAATGTTCTATTCTTTCTCTCGGTAATACCATTCTGTTGTGGTGAATATGGAGTTTTTGTTTGATAAATTAACCATTTTCTGTATAGAATTGTTCAAATGGTGATTCATGTTCTCCACCCCAATCAGATCTTAATATCTTGATCTTTTATTTAACTGATTTTCTACTTCAGCCTTATATTTTATAAACGATGTAATTTCTTCATCTTTACTATTTGAAGGATATACATAGCAATATCGTGTATAATCGTCAATAAAAGTGATAAAGTACTTTTTCCCACCTCTTGTAGGTAATGATTTAAAATCACATAAATCAGTATGAACTAAACCTAGTGGTTCGGTACTTTTATCAATAGTATGAAATGGTTTTTTGACCAATTTTTCTTCTACACATGTTTCACATTTGTAGTTTTTATCTACTTGGAATTTAGGAATTAATCCCAGGTTTGCTAAAAAAATTTCATTTTTCGGAATTCATGTGTCCTAATCTATCGTGTCATAATAAAATTTCATACTCAACCAAATAAGAAACTTTATTTTTATTAATAGCACAATCAAATAAATAGTTTTATTGTCGACTACAACTACATTTGCCTTAAATAGTCCATCACATAAATAACTCCTTCCTATATAAATTCCAACCTTAGACAGAACTACTTTATTTGACGTGAAGACCATTCGGAATTCTTTCTTTAAGAGCATAGGTTTACAGATAAGATTCTTGTGGATATCTGTAACATAAAGAACTTCATTTAGTGTCACGGCTTTTTCGGATGTAAATTTGAGGACGATGGTGCCGTTAACTTCAATCATGGAAACTACAGAATTACCCATGTAGAGTTTTTCTTCCTCATCATATTTCTTGTAAGTGGAGAAAATAGATATATTAGAACAGGCATGATGAGTAGTGCCAGTGTCTACCCATCACTGTGTAGCATACTGTACTAAGTTGCATTCTGAAACAACTCCTGAAAAGTTCGTCTCTTCATTGTTTAAACTCAAATTTTCCACCATATTTGTCACCGACTTGTCACTCATCTTCTTGTTCCTGCAATCTTTAGCTGTGTGCCCAATCTTTTAGTAGACCCAACATTCGCCTCTGAACTTCTTGGTTTGTTTATCTTTAGATTGATTGTCAGGTGTGTTTCTCTTTTTAGAGAAGTTTTTCTTTTTGTTGTTGAGTTGTCCTTTCTTCTTTGACCCTTCTATAACAAATGCCTCTTCGCTTTTGGGTTGTGTTATTCTGCGATTGTCTGCCTCGATTTTTAATCTGACAATGAGATCTTCTAAGGATATCTTCCTTTTCTTATGTTTCAGATAGTTGCGGTAGTCTCTCCAGGATGGTGGTAATTTTTCTATTATTGCTTCAACAAGGAACAACTCTCCAACGTTATGTCCTTTCTCTTCAAGTTCAAGGATTATAAGATGGAGTTCCTACACTGGACTAGTTACGGATTTGGAATCCACCATCTTGTATTCCATAAATTTATCTGCTATGAACTTCTTCAAACTGACATTCTATGTCTTGTACTTATTTGCAAGTGCGGTTCGTAGGGATTTTGTTATCTGGTGTGGTTGATACACTTTATACGGTACTTTATCCAAACAATTCAGAATGTAGTTTCGGCACAGGAAGTCTGAATGCTCCCACGGGTCAATTCCAAGAAAAACATCTACGTCTTTTTCTCTAGTCTATCCGCCTTTGGGCCTTGGTTCATCCTCCTCAATGCACTTTTGCAGCCCTAACATGGTGAGATAAAACAACATTTGATTCTACCGTGTCATAAAGTCATCACCATCTCCTCTAAATGGATCGGGCCTGTTGTGAGTAGCAGTTTTTGCCGATAAATCAACTACTGCGATCTCTTTTTAATGAAAACAGGAAAGTCTTAAGATGTTATCCGACCAGCATACCCAAACAGAGAGCAATAAGTTATAAGCCACTTACACAATATTACAAATCAATTTTCTAGTCAAAACGAAGGTACAACGACAAATTGCAGTAACAACAGCGTCAAATTGTTGTTCTAAACTACAACGATAATTACTGTTTCACTATTGAGTAGAAACAGTAAACTGTCTAATGGGAAAGACTGTAGAAATATGTATAAAAACCAATCGAAGTAACCGGGATATAAAAAGAAATTCCGACTGAGGATTGCCATGACAATTTCCTTAAGATCTTATTCAAAGCCTCTCAAGATACAACAGACGTGATCTGCTCGAGATTGTGGTGTGTATGAACTTTTACACGATATGCAGCACTGGTTTTTAGAAATGAAGAGGAAGAGAATTGGTTAGAGATTTTAAAGTGATCAGGTTTCCTTGTCCTTTTATAGGAAAATTTGCAACAGCTATATCCATTGGAAAAAAGGCAGCGTCTCTTCGTTTGCAACGGCTACATCCGTTGGAAAAAAGTCTCGTCTTTTCGTTTGAAAAGCAGCGTCCATATTCGTTCAAATAGATAGTCACCTCTGTTCAAATTTAAGCAGTCAAAAAAATTTCCACTTTTATCTAGCAAAAATATAACATGGTCCTTCTTATTGCACCCGCACCCGGCTCGGCCCGGTTCAGTACGGGACGGGCGGACGGCGACGCGCGCGCGCGTTTTAGTTCATGGCCATATAGGTCATTCCCCTCGCTCAAAATTACCTGATCTTAAGGGCCAATATAGGTTTAAGAGATTTACTATATAAACATGAAAATGTATATATTTTTGACAATGTGGGACTATATCTCATTCATCAATGCAATGGTTTCTAACACTATATTCCTAGAAAGTCATGGCATATGTGCCCAATATATAATGCCAGGAACACTACAATAAAATGGTGTTTTGGAACGACGCAATCATTAATGGATATGGTTAGAAGTATGTTAAGTAATTCAACTTTATACACATCATTGTGGATGCATACTTTAACGGCCGTTGTATATTTGTTGAGCAGGCTTCCAAGTAAGGCAGGTCCAAAGATGCATTTTGAACCGTGGACCGAAAGGAAACCCATTTTAAAACATGATCATGTTTGGGGTTCCTAGTAGTAGTAACAGCTGGTTTCTCATTTGAGAGTACCAAATCAAGATCCACAATATCGAGGTGAAAATGAAATTGACCATTTAAAGAAATTAAGCACATTAAACTTAATAACAGACGTGGCCCGTGAATATAGAGAAACAAGAACATATGCTACAAAATATATAAAATATGTTCACGTTTTAATGTTTATTGGCTAAATTTGAATTAGTATTATATATTTAAATTTATTACTCAAAGCATTAATGTGTGAGCATATTTTATATATTTTTGCAGCATCTGTTTCTATTTCTTCACATTAGCAAGCCACGTCTATTATTAAGTTTAATGGGCTTAATTTCATTGAACGGTCTAAACAAGTTCACTTTCACCTTTGTATTGTGGATCTTGATTTTGCACTCTTAAGTGAGAATTAGATAAAGTTACTACTACTAGCAGCGCTGAACAGAGATCTTCCTATGAATATTGGGAAAGACCTAAGATACTGAGCTTATTATTAATGCAAATGACTGTAGAAAAAAAATATCAAGTCCACAATTAAGAAAATTGAATGTGTTAAGGAATTTATGAAGTTTGTCGAAGAATGCTCCCAGTCTGATTTTGCTGATAAGTTGCTCGCTAGGACATTAATGGGTACCATAATCACCATTAAGTTTGATGGTTCTCGATGTATGAGCATATCATTGAAATGATGAAAACAGCAGCAAAATTAAAGATCATGAGAATGGAAGTGAATGTGTAACGATCCGATATTTCGAAACATTCGCATCCGCACATGTCGGACTTGAATTGCTCAAAATGTCAGATTGTTAATTTATATTTGATAAAACTCAACATATATAGTAAATAAAATCAATCGCAGAATCACAGATACAAAGTATTACAACAATAAGCAGCGGAATAAAAAAATAGTAGTTTATGAAGCTACCATATAAATAACAGAGTTTGAAATAAAATACAACAAAACCTTAAATACAATGTAGTCTCAAATACAACAGATGACAAGTCTAAACAAACAACCGGAAAAGCTGAATAGACAAGACAGATCTTCAAGTAAAGCTCCAATCTCCAAAGGTGAGTTTCAAATGGTGTGACACTTAGTCTGACCCGAGCATAAAGCAAAACATGAAGCACTTGAGTCAGGATTAACATTCTTATATTAGTAAATTTAACTCAAGTGAAGTGTCAACTGAAATACAAGTAACTTAAAGGATGTTTGAGATTTTTATCCTCCAAGGATCCATGGAACTATCTACTACGTAGTAATATACGCTATTATAATATGTCTATAGTAAAGTAAAAGTATTAAAATAGCGTTAAAGCGTTACTCATATCCCCCTTAACACATTTTTATATATTCCCATAGTCCATACAGTACTATAACTCCTTCGTAAACTGAAAGGCTATCAGAGGGCACTCCATAAGTATGGTACAAACCAAACTCGCGAAGGCGCGAAAGGGTATGCGACAAGGCACTCGAGCCAATGCCAGGGTAGATATACCATTTGCGGATCCGGACTGGTGGTAACGCCTAGCAGCTACTACCGCCCACCTCGTGGCATACTCCCAAATCAGAGGTGCACCCAATCAAATCACAAAAGCAATAGAATAGTATTAAAGAAATGTGTCCGATAGGAGGAATGACCTCACTTGGCCCAACGTGGCTTTTATTTTAGCGGCATCAAGCTGACTCCGGGGAGTCAGGGCTACGTAAATACCATATACAATCGTCCCTAAACCATCATACTTCATTCTGGAATCTCCACCACGTACACAGTTATTAAAGTGGTTTTCGATATTGGTAGAGAGTATGACAATTTCCGATCCAGGTCTCTTTAACAACCAAATGCTTATTTCACACCGTGGTCATTTCATTTCAAATAATTCATACTTCATATCAAAATATCATATTATTTTCAAAACCATATCAGTTCGATATATTTTCACTTAAATAATATGCATTTCCAGAATCGTAACACTTTTAAAATTGTAACACTTTCGAAATCATAGCACTTTGGAAATCATAACACTTTTGAAATCGTAGCACTTTTGAAATCATAACAGTTTAGATATTGAAATAGTATATATGTTAAAATAGTTATAAATTAAAATAGTTTATATATTAAAATAATTTATATATTAAAAAAATTTATATATATTAAAATACTTTATGCAATTAACTTAGTTTCCTCAAATTTCACAAACTGATTCAAATCATCTTAAATTCCAAAATTCAATTTAAACCAATGCCAGTTTAACCATTTTAATTTAAAGGTCAAAGGTTCAATTCAAATTCCCAACAAAACCATTTCAATTATCTTGATTTTGAATCCGGGTTCGAACTATCTCTTCAATTCCAATAAGATTCAAAGTTTAAACATTCAAACAATTTCAATCTAGGTTTCATTTAGATTTCAACAGTTAACTTTAAATTTATTCAAATTGAAAATATTCACTTAATCATTTTAATAACAATCAAATAAAATCTCAATTTATAAATTTAAATAAATATTAAATATTCAATCTCAATTTTATTTAAAGTAGAGAATATTCATTTAATCGCCTTTTTATCGAATCAAGTCATAAATCATAATTTTCAAAATCTCAAAATCAATAAGTTCAAATAAATTCTTATTTAAATTCAATTATTAACAAATTTAAATTCCAAGTCAACATTAATTTATCTACACAACCTTTATTACTATATAAAATATATTTTTAAAATATTAATATAAATTTAAGTAAATACTTAAACATATTATATACTAATTACATTCAATTTTATTAAATTAAAACTTATTATTAAATGTAATTTTTATTAAATCTTATTTTACATATTTTTAAAATAATAAATTTATAAGAAATCTTAAAATTCATATTTTTCAAAATTAACTTATAAATTAAAATTTCCAAAACATATTATTTTAAAAAAATCTAAATTTAGACATATATAAAAATAACATTTATACATTATATTTTTAAAAATCAATATTTATTAAAACCCATATATTTCCTTTCAAATCTTTGGAAATCATTTCAAAATATAGACTAACAGTGTCCACATATAATTTTCTATGCTGTGGCCAAGTGATACGGATGTTTATCATTTCAATCCGCATTTAAATATCTACGGGTATATATCATTTCAATCCGCAATCCTAAAATTTCAAAAATCAATGAAAATCACTTGGGTTTATCATTTCAACCCATAACGATTTTCCCCTATTCTACAAAATCGTTTGGCTACGTATCATTTCAACCCATAGGGAATTCTAAATTAATAGTGAACTTGTAGAGTGAGAACAAATATGATAAAATATAACATATCAATAACAGGCATATATCATCAACGATAAATTAAATAAAATATATACAATAGGATATGGTGTCATATATCACATGTGAACAGTTGCAGATAATGGCATATCATGTTTTATAATTAAATAACTAGCAATTCAAATTTAATAGCATATTTCAACTGTCGTTTCAAGTGAAATTAAATTTACTAACTATAAGAATGTTATTCGTGAGTGATTGCCCACCTTCCGAAGTTAGAGAAATTTGACAATGAAACGAGCTACGAATCCAAGCATGAATTCCAAAGCAAAGCAAGATGAGCACGAGTTCGATGAACAATGCTGATAAATTGGAAATCATGAACCAAGAATTAATTTGATATAACTGAAACACGAAATGTATAATCTGTTTCAAAATCATTATCTCCTAAACCATATGTATTTAAAAATCAACACAATAATATATATATATATATATATTACATTATATTCTTAAAACCAATACATGGACAATATTATATCCTAGAAACACATATACAAAATGATATATATATATATATATATATATATATATTTTAAAATTTATATTATTATAACATACTTTAAAATCACTATTGTTGTAAACAGATATACCTTTATACTTTAAAAAAATCGATACTGCTACAGACATATATGTATATTATATATTTTGAATACTAATATTCTTCAAAGTAATATTCATGTCTATATATATATATATATATATATATATATATATATAGGCTACCAAGTCATATATATACAGTAGTACAGACCCTATAACAGAGTATATACATAGGCTTTCATACTTTTGTATTAATCAACATATATATATATATATGTATATGTATATATATGTATGTATGTATGTATTCTAAAAATTTAGAGTATAAGTTGATATAGGATGTTGAACTGATTTCAATAATACTATTAAATTATATATGAAAAAAATGATGCATGCTATATAAAAATATATACCACATACATATGTATAGCAGATTACATATATTATGTAAACTATTATAAACTATACATTAAGACCCAATAGCTCACATATATATACCAATATAAGTATACAGACATTATATATTACAACATTAAACATATTATAAATATACTTCTCATATATATATATATATATATATATATATTTCCAGATATATATAGCACATGCAGCAAACATACTTATATAAACTAACCTTTGTACCTTTATGAACTATAAAAAAATATCTAACTTGCATAAGCTAACATTTATATAAGCTGCAAACTATTGTTTTTAAAACTATATATATCCTCCTTTATAGTATAATACACTACAAACATATACTTCTTTCATACTATAACATTTATATCCTAACCTATAATATAGTATATATCTTACCGCTCCCCTTTTCTTTTCAATACATACATATCTATATTAAAGTATTAGCGTAAGTTTAAGTAAATCCTATAGTATATTATATATATAATGTAAACACACAATATAGTAATCTGAACACATAACATACACACACACACACATTTCAAATATAAATCAACAGAATGTGTGAAAATATGTACCAAGAGAATGTGATAGGTGACCGAAGCTGTTGTGGCATCGGGTGGAACACTGGTCGAAGTGAGGAAGTGGTGGTGGTGACAGGCTGGGTAGGTGGCTGCTGCATGGCATTCAGTTGCTTTGGGGTGTTCGGCGGGTGTGGTGGGGCAGTGGGCTGTTGGGCGTGGTTCGGCGAGGTGGAAGGGTTGGCGTAGGCTTGGTGAGGGGACGAGGTCGGAGTTGAGATTGTCGAGATGGGTAACAGGTTGAGGACATGGCCGATGTTGGTGGAAGGGAGATGTAACAACCCGCATATTTTACGATTGAATATTTAAATATTTTATTTAAAATAATTCATTGTTAGTCGGATTATTGTCCGAAAAGCTACTTTTTGCAAACAGTCGAATTAGGACTCGAGACCACCCCCATTGAGTTCAAAATGACGTTTGCGATCTTTTTAATTATAAGCTTTGATATGTTTGGAGATAGTAGAATTTTGCTACTTTTTCACTTAGGGCTTTGGTTTTGTTTCAGCTCATTAGACCCAAGCTTTACCCCTCTTCTCTTCATTACTTTACTTTTATTTCCTAATACTCAAGCTTTAGCAACAATGGAGAGAGGAATGGAAAATTAAAACTCCAAACCCTAGTTTCCATTTGCAAATCAAGTTCTAGCTCCATATTTATAGAAGAAGCTTTGGTAAGCCTCCTCCTCTTCTTCTCCAACTCATTCTCTTACCAATTTCAGAAATTCCTAAACCTAATTTAGGAAATGTTTCTCTTTTAAGCTTAGATTCAAGCTCTTTGGGTTGGAATTGAAGAGTGATTGTCCTTGCCATTGCTCTATAGCTTCTTCTTCATTTGTTTTGGGTTCAAAGGTGAGATTTTTATCTCACATCTATGCCTATATCTATCTTTGATTGCTGGGTATGAATTCCTAACACTTATTCATATGCGTTTGCTTTTGGTTTGGATTGAATTGGAAAATATTCCAAGTTTTGGTGTTTTGAGTTCAATTCTTTAAAAATCCTAACTTTGTTCTTTGCTCATGTTTTTGGTGATGAATCGAAGAGCTTATAGGACCGGGCAGCCGATAGGCGTAAACCCCTAGCGTCCGTGCTTGCCCGATTGCAAATTGAGAGAGTTTGCACTTCATTTAAAATGGGATAGGAAATGCAGAAAATCAGGTTCGGTCGACTGAATTCTCTGAGTCAGTCGACTGAGCTGAAGCCCGAGAATTTTTCAGGTTTGTGTTCAGTCGACTGACTCAGGGAGTTTAGTCGACGGACCTGCTCCTGTTTTGCCTGTTTTGCCTATTTATGCTCAATTTGCTTTGTTTTCCAATCTTTAATCGATTCTTCTTCTCCGATTAGTTGTTATCACCTTTGTCGACTTTGATAACTTCTATTTTAGAAATTTTTGGGTATATCCACTTTGATGGATTCGGTATCGGTTTCTTTGGATTTGATTCACGTCTTCGTATGTGAATTTTGATGATTGATTGTTCCTACAATCATTTTTGTGATTTGTCACTTTAAAAATATAAAGGTTTTGATGCTAGTAGCAAATATCAAAACTCTTCCATTAAAATGATTTCAACACTATTTTATTACAAAGCTCGTTTTCTCAAACCGTTTTCCAATCTACTAGTATATACAAACCTTTACCTCACTCGTATGAGAAATCTAATTAAACGACTTAGTAAAACAAGTGGTATGAAACGCTTGCGTTTACTTCGTCGGTTAACTCTTGGACTTGTTCGATTGAATCTCTTGTGGCAACTTTCTAGTGGAGATTTACAGTTTGTTTGTAAATATTTAAGTTAAGCTAGTGGTTATGGGACATGAAGCTAAACTTAAATATTTACTAGCTTAGTGTAATTGACACTTCTTGATGATCGATGATGATCATTTTTGTGATTTAGACTAGCAATGCGCGATGTCTCTTTGTCTGCGAGGGAGACTAAACCCCGTTTCTGGGGAGCTTCGGCTCATTTTGGTGGGGTAGCGACCCATGGTCTTCGGGCCGTTTTGTGGAGCTTCAGCTCAAAATTAATGGTTAGCAACCATGGAATAGCGTTCCATTTTGTGATACACGTGTTGGTGAGTTTTCATACTCCCTTTTGTGATAGGCCTCCCCCTTTTTGTGATTTTTGGATTTCTATCGACGATTTCTAGAATTTGTGTTTCACCAATTTTTGTGGTTTTATTGATAAGTTCTATCAATATTTGTGCATTGGTGAATTTGTGTGTCATTAACTTTTGTGATTTGCATTGATATAATTGTCAATATTTATGGCTTGGTAAATGAAATAAAGAGTATGACAATCCTTTTTATCTTTGAGAAGATTCTTGTAATATTGGTTAATCTCTTGTTGATTTTCAATTACATGCTTATCACGGTATGGCATTTTTGTTATTATACGTTTTTGTCATATCTCTTATTCTATATCATTTCATCTGATATTTATAGTTAGACTGATCCGTTTATTATTTTCTTATTAAATGATACTCTGGTCAGACCGGAATGTTACAGGTGTTTCTGCGTGACTCCTCATCTGGGATTATTATTCTGACTTTTGGCTAACTACTTAGATTAGTAGTTTATTTTGTTGTATACATTTGAGATATGGACTCCATGATGTATACTTATTCTTTTGTGTAGCACTTGTAACTATTCTTTTATGATATAGTGGATCTTATTTGACCACTACTCCGATATACACTTTTATGTGTAATATTCATATTTGTTTCCGCCTTTGAGGTATGATCTTCTATGACTGATTTGTGTTATGCTTATTTCTATATTTGTTTCCGAAGATATTATAGCCACTGTGTAGTAGTTTTGAGTTTGCATCGGTATGTCGGATTTCCTTTCGAGATGAAAAGTTATACTTTTATCTGGCATATCGGTACTTGCACAAAGCAATTATACAGATAGTCGCTCCTCAACAGCCTTATTCTCTATGCTAGTTGACGACATTACTCCGTAGTGTTCTTGGATAGCACGGGTACAGAGGTGGGGCGTCACAGGTGAATAGTTGGTGGGATGGCTTCTAATGGATGAATAGGTATATTGGAGAAGATGAGCAAGGAGAAGATGAATGGCTGATGGTTTTGGGAAAAGAAAGGACAGCCTTTTGCAAATAAATATATATGAAGAATATGCCTTTTTTCCCAGAAATATGAACAAAAAACGAATAGAAAGCGGTAGAAAAAACATACCACCATATATTTAACAATGGGAATGGCAATTATCAAAGCTGAATTTCAGAAAATATAAGTGCTACTGCCCATTAGTTTACACTGTAGATAAATGAAAGGTCATAGAAACCAAAAGGTCCAAATACAAAACCGATACGGCAAATCGTTTTACTGATATCGCCGCGTACCGGATGTTGAACTGCCCAGACGAATATACTATGGAGATCAGCATGACGAGACGATCAAAATGGTGCACAGATATCAGCAATACGACCTTCCTACCAAAAGTAAATATTCGGTACCAAAAATGCTGCTAAAACGCCGAAAATAAGATAAATGGGGCTGTAGTAATCCGAAATTGGGAAAACAAAATATGTTGTCTCACTCAGAAGATGATAAACATTTTTATTATATAAAAATATTCAGGTTTAAAAAATATATTTTATTATCATCAAGTATTAACTGATTTAAATTTAAATAAAATTACACAACAAAATAAACTTCCATACTTTCCAATAAAAATTTACCATTTGCTATGTTTAAATAGACGCATACCAAATATCAAATTTCTTTATTTTCATAACGTTCATCCTTAACTCCTTACCTCTTAAATATGGTCTGTTTCATACGAATTATAATAATCTAAAGAATAAAATGTGCATGAATTGCAAAGGATGCTCATCCAAGAGGAACTAAGGCTTAAGAAATAAGAAATTTATTCAGCAAATCTCCTGGTTTAGAAAGGAGCTAGAAAGAAGCCAAGAGAGAATGTTAGACTTACCCACGAGTCCATATGTAGGCCGAGTGAGTAATTAACTGGTTCAGGTGAAAAAGTATCAAATAGAGTTTAATAAAATAAAGGCACTAATTAATATTGGTAGATAAAAAGGTAATTTTCTATTAACCTTGATGATAGGTGTATATAAAGAATAGAAAACCCTAGTAAGATTTGCTCTCTTTACTCACTCATCTAGTTTTCCTCTCCATCAAGAAATCTTGTCAACTAAAGGGGTCAAGAGGGAGAAATACAATCCTAGGAAATTCTTCATTAGAAATTAATTTCTTTTACTATAAATCAAGGTATGCTATATTAATCTATTATGTGATTGTGAAAATCATTTTGTTCAAAGAGCTTACCTATTATGATTTAGATCTAGCCTATTATGATTTATGCAAAATTAATTTACCTTTTTATCGATCTAAAAATTAAGACTTCACATTTTATGGAAAGTTTCAAAGGTTGATTCATATATATCATAAATTAATATCAAAAAAATTACAAACGAACAATGGCAAAGAAAAACAAATACCAATCGACAAATACAAAACATGCAGATCTCTTCAACACCATAGTTATAACTTTCATGAAAATTATGATATGACATATGAATTATCTCTTTAGAAGAATATCTTAGGATATTTCTTCAAGAATAGTTATGTGTATGATATTCAATTCATAATAACTTTTGAAAAGTAATAGATCACGTATCAGTATTTACTCTTAAGTTTGTCTAATGGAGCTATGAGTCCATGACTATAGACAACTGAATTTTGTAAATGTATTTTGTACCCATTACTACCGGTTCTATTTTGGTTTACAAATCTTTTGGGTTATTTATTATCACATAACTTTTTTGAAGCGCGACATCATATTTGAAAATATTTCACAAGCAATTCTTTTATAGTGCTATTTAAGGATATAGTATCACTTTTGGAGAATAAACATCATTTTTGAAGTGTGATAGTAAAAGTATCATGTCAATAATCTACTAGTGGAGTATTATAGTAATACATACTATCTCCTTTAAGGACATTATATAAAACTCTTCTAGAGAATTTTATCATCGCCACTTCTGGAATGTTGCATATCTCTTCTTGAGATACTTTAGATGCACTTCTTTGGGAATGCCATATCAACATGCAATATCTTCTTCTATATAAATTACATAATTACTACTTTCAGAGTAGCATAAAACATCTCTTTTGGACATATTTACTATCACTTATTCTGAAATGCCTTATTAAATTATAAATTTAGTAACAAAATTAGATGTGTTAAATAAAAGTTAAATGTGAGAATGAAAACCATTAGTTCAGAGTGTAGTATTGCTATATAGTATCTTTCATGGAGATAAATTATTGTCACTACTTCTAGAGTTTCATATGATGTCCCTTTTAGGGATATAATATTACTTTTAAAGGAAGTACAATATAATAAAAATTATAGAAAATCTATTATGGATATTATGTGAAATATCTTTGGGAAAAAACGATCATATGTAGCTAAATATGGATATCTTTTTAAGAGATTGAAAAAAATCATAGAAGTAAATTGAATTTCGTATGGATTATCTCTTTTGGAAGATACTAAAATATGCTCTTCAACAAAATATCTAGTCATATATGAACAAAAATAATTTATCAAAATTTCAGGTATTACAACATATTTTGATTAATAAAAATCAAATCTACTATTCTTTTTAATGGTACTTACTCAAGCTTCAAGTTTGAGTTATATTGGATATATCAATAAGAAAGCAGCAAAGGGAATGATTAAATCGAAGCAACATATATATAAATGAATTTAGACTTTCCATTGTACTAAAATATATAAACTGACCATGTATACCTCTCTATAATTGGAAGTAAACGGTGGAGAAAAATAGTTTAAACTAAATCAAACATATAAACTGAAATGAAATAAGGGAAATATGAATTATAATGTGATTTGAATTCGTACTTTGTAAAGAACGAGCTCCCTTTTCCGAGACTAAACTAATAATTAATTTTCAATTGAGGGTATGTTTGAAATGCCATACGACACAATATCACAATATCTTCTAGACATTTGATCAATATAATATGTAAATATAAAGGTATAAAGTAAGGTCTAACACATTTGATGATTTTTGAAATCTATTAAATGCGCTATCATAATCTTATATGAAGATGCTTTTATCCCTTTAACTTCTTCAAGAAATGCAATCTATCATTTCACACAATTTCAAGAAAGCTTCGGGCTTCTAATTCATGAATTATTTCAAGTTCATTAATTAATGATGAACTTCGGGTTCTCACAATTTTTGCAGACTTCTAGTTTAGAAGCTTATATATTTTTCCGATTAAAAAATTTTTTGGCAAGGTTTTTTTATTGCCGATTTTTTTAGGATAATTTAAAACATCAGGTTTTAAACTTTGAGTTACACAACTTCTGGTTTAAAGGTTTTCTCTACACAAATTCAAATTTTTTTTCAAACGTATTTCTTCCATTATCTCAGACGTTGCTTGCCAAATAAATGCATCGAATAATAAACTATGTGTCAATATAAACAGACGTTATTTAATTTACTATAATTGATGAATTAGTGCATTTATGATAATAAGTAATTTAATCTACCGTAACAAACATATTTAATGCATTTATGATAAAAATAAATGTAGGTAACTAAAATACCTCGTGTATATAATCAGTTGATTTCATTACAAAATGATTACTTAATATAAACATTCCAAATATAAACATACAACAAAATGATTTCATTGCAAGTATATGAATCAGTTGAGCAACAATTACTCAAAGAGACACGACTTCATCTCATATCTAGTTCTATATTGCTAAATAATAAAATCAAAATGAACATCTTAAAGAACAAATTTTGTTTCTCAATAATCAAAAATACTAAAATAAATAAAATACATCTTACATATAATGTTCAATCAAAATTTGAGTAAAATAATATAACCATAGAACCGGGTTTTTTTTATATACACTTACATAAATAGTTCTAATTATATAGATTTGTCCATACCATTCATGAACTTAAATAAAAATAACCATACATCTCAAATCCAAATTATTTCTCTTATAAAAAGATAACTCTATGATTGTTTACCAAATATATTAAAAAAGACATGTAGATCTTCAAATCAACGGAAGTTATTTTCCAAATTTAGAAAACCAAGATTATTTCCCAAAATATAAAATCATTTAAGAATTTTGTTTTACTTCATAAATCATAAACGGATCATTCAGATTTTTCTTTCTACATCAAAATAGTTTTTCAATCTTTTAATTCAGGAAAAACAACTTTGGTACCAAATCAAATACAAAATTATCACAAAAAATCTTTCATACATAGATCATGTAGAACTGTAATTTGAGTAAGACATTACATTAATTCAATGACTTATAAATAAAGTCCATTCAAAACTTACTGAAATATAAAACTAAAATTTAAAATGAAATCAATGATGAGTGACTCTAAGTCACTTGTTAGAAATGTTGAATTAATTCAAAATAAATCATTGATCTACAAATTATAGATTTCAGTTAGAAGAAATGTGTTGGGCGAATTCTCACCCAGAAGATCTCGAGACCGAGAAGCGTCAGTTTCATCCAGTGTTATCCCATTTTTGGTCAAAGCTGGAATATCAATGTTGTGTGCATTTCCACCACGAACAAACCAAGAAGAAGCATCCAGCAAGCATATATGAGTTTGGGATGATTCAAGTATAAAAGTCCATTCGGCCTTATACTCTCATGTTCATTCGGTGACAATAGTCTTTGAGTTCATTCAGTATTAAAAGATGCAAGCGTTATGTTTCATTCGGCAATCCATGCCTAAGGTCATTCGGCACTCCTAATATACAAGCTCATTCGACATAGCATCCATCCGGTCCAAGCACCAAGCCACCGAACCAGCTCACGACCGGACCAACACCTACAAGCTACCGGTCCAGACCTCTTCACTTCCATACCGAACCAACTCCATGACTTCACCGTGCCGGACCAACCTCCTCCAGGAACGACCGAGCCAACGTCACCACCGGACCACATACCCACCGAACCACACCAAGGCCGGATCAACCTCATACCTCACTACCGAATGAACCTCCAACCCACCTACCACCGGTCCACTCCATCACCGGTCCAAGCTCCATGCCGAATGAAGCCTCGCCGAACCAGAACGCTGCCAGGCCAGATTGCTTCAGCCCAGGCCCACCAGCAGCTATATACATCCAAGACCCCTGCCCCCAACCTCACTCTATAAATAGAGGGGCAGGGGTACAACAATAACAGACAAGTTTGAGAGCTCAAGCACGGAAGGAACTTTCAAACTACTTTCATATACTTGTACACAAAGCATTGTACTTGTAATCTGAAAGAAAGAAGATAATAACATATAAAGTGGACGTAGGCACGTTCTGGCCGAACCACTATAAATCTGTGTGTCTTTTACATTTCAGCCCTTGCTTTTTTCATATTTACATAACTCATCTAAATCATTAAGAATCACATAAAATCAACTAAATCGCACGACTTGGAGGTGTTTGCCCATTTTTTGCGCAAACATTTTTGGTGCTTTCACTGAGAACTTCGAACTCGAAGCTAAAGCTTCCCTCATTCAACCTTCTTTCCCAATAGCACCCTTCATTGCCTAGGAAACATGACTTCCAGGCCAAGAAAAGACGCCAACAAGGGAAAGAACGTTGCAACCAGCAGCGCTCCAAATCCAGTGGTTCCAGATCAAGAGAACCATCCCACTACAGCAGCAGTGCCGCATGTAGATCAGGCAATTCCAACAGCTCCTGCCGCGGAACAACCGGCAGTAATCACTAGAGCAGACCTAGACAGAGTTGTGGTGGAAGTGACTAACCGCTTCGCATCCCAACAAGAAGCTTTGGTAAACCAACTCATGTCACGCTTGAGGGATGTCGAAGAATCCAACCGCAACACTGAATCATGGGGTGAATCTCAATCTGGAGGATCTCGGAGACAGCAAAGGTCTTCCCTCTTCGAGGAAGCCATCAACAGGAACAACAATGATAGAGGCCACGCCCGGACTCAGCCCGAACTCCGACTCGAGGAAGCGCTTGGGACTGAACCCAGTGGGGGAGGCGCCAGGAGAGGGTCGGATGTAGCTGATCCAGTCATGCCACCTAATCATAGAAACCCCGCTGAACGAAGCCGAGCTAGAACCCAGCCCGAAGTTGACTCCATGGAAATGCTCGAAACAGAACCCCACAGGGGAAGATCAAGGCAGGGGGCAACTGTAGCTGGTCCTAGCATGCATCCGAGCAGCCAGAGGCAACCACTGGATAACGTCAGAAGTGATAGACTATACCATCCCTACAGGTCATCTGGACGAGATCGATCCCACAGGGAAGAACCAAGTTCATTTCTATCCGCTCCAAATTCTGATGAAAGAATGGCACGATTATTCAGAGAATGCGTCCAACGGGAGCAAAGGGACCGAGGAATAGGCGCTAGGGTCACCAGCCCCTTCACCCGCAATATCGAAACTGCCATCACCCCCCGGAAGTGGAAAATGCCAACCATGGAACCTTACAAGGGAACTTCCGACCCTATCGTACACTTACAGAGATACACCCAGCATATGCTCATGAGCGGAGCAACAGAAGGGGTGTTGTGTAAATGCTTTCCGCTATTCCTAGCAGATCTAGCTACCTCCTGGTTCTGCCATCTACCCCAAGGATCTATCAGCTCATGGGAGATGTTGAAAGAAAGGTTCATTAGCCAGTTCCGCATCCATGTAGAACAACCCAAGGATGCTTATTCTCTATCCAATGTCAAACAGAAATCCGGAGAGACACTGCAACAATATCTAACCCGGTTCAACGCCGCAGCGGCCGCAGTCCAAGATGCCGATGAGAAGCTCACCCTAATGGCCCTCTGTAGTGGTGTACACCCAGATACCAAGTTCGCTAGAAGACTAACTAAGGAAAAACCAGCTACTTTACCTGATTTCTTTCATGAAGCTGGAAAGTATATGAGACTTGAAGACGCCGCCACTGAGAGGCAATCAGGGCAACAAGGTAAGACAGCTTCGGACAAGGTTCTCGCTGCAGCTAAGGACACTCGAAGAAACGAATCTAGAGACAATGCTGGGGGCAGGAAGGTTGAAAAACGCCAATATCGACCAGGACCAAGATTTGACTCCTACACTCCATTGAATGAAACAATCGAAAACATCTTTCTAGCCACTTAGGGCGAACTCGGATACAAGCGCCCCCCGCACAAGAAAGAATCTGATAACGCACTCAAGTCTGGAAAGTTCTGCCGCTTCCACGAATCCCACGGACATGACACCAATGAATGCCACCATCTCCGGGACTTGATCGAAGAACACATCAGAAGAAGAAGGCTGGAACGCTATGTGAAAGGTCAAAACAGGACTCCAACTCCTGCCAATGAGAACTCAAAGCGACCGCTCCCAGAAGTAGGCGGAGGGAATCGCAACACCAGTGGCTCTAGGCAAGAGAAGATAGTGGTCCATACCATCTCGGGAGGACCATACATCGCCGACAGAAGCTGGGCAGAGATGGAAAGATACGGCAAGTCACTTAGAAATGCTGAAGGCTATGTTAACTCCATTATGGAAGAACGCCACCCGAAACGGAAAGAGAGTGACGACATCGTATTCAGTAGGCGTGATTTAGAAGGAAGACAGTATCCACATATGGATCCCATGGTCATCTCTACCTGGTTCGGTTCAGCTAAAGTTTTCCGAATTCTAATAGACACAGGAAGCTCCGTAAATATCCTATTCAAGCATGCTTTCGACAAAATGAAGCTGTCAATGAATGATGTGTCTCCCTGCAACAAACCCTTACACGGTTTCACTGGAGATGCGAAAATGCCCCTCGGGCAACTTGACCTCTTCGTCGAAATAGGAAGTCATCTCCGCTCCGTTGTGCGAAAACAAACGTTCGTACTAATAGAAAACCACTCGGCCTACAACGCCTTCTTGGGAAGACCAGCCTTATCTGACTTCCAAATTGTCCTAGCCCCGTGGTGCCTAAAGATGAAATTCCCAATAGATAACGGAATAGGAGAAGTTGAAGGAGATCAAGACGCCGCTCGAGATTGCTATGTAATTGAACTTCGCAATAACCGTAGAAAGAATAAAGGGAAAGATGCAGAGACTACTCTCTACATGAAAAGCTTGGAAGCATAGCAACTAAAGAAAGCCCCTCCTCTTCGATACACCAGCGATCCTTTCAATGAACTAGACCCCAGGGATAAGGAGGAGGAGGCTACCGCTGAGCCTGCAGAGGCCAGGGAATTCGTATCTGTAGACAAGTAGACTATTAAAAATAGGATCTCAGCTAAAAACAGAATTGAAGGATCAACTCATTGACTTTCTCCGCCACAACTTAGATGTATTTGCATGGACACATGCCGATATGACAGGAATCTCCCCAGACATAGCATGCCACATGCTGAACATCGATCCCACCAAGGTACCGATAAAGCAGAAAAAGAGAAGCATGGGAGCAGAACGATCAGCAGCCCTCGATGAGGAAGTAAAGAACCTACTTGCTAATGACTTCATACGAGAAGCCATCTACCCAGAATGGATCGCTAACCCGGTACTAGTAAAGAAAGCTAATGGGAAGTGGCGAACATGCATTGATTTCTCCAACTTAAATGACGCTTGCCCGAAAGACTGCTTCCCGCTCCCCCGAATCGATCAACTTGTGGACAACACAGCCGGCACGAACTTTTATCTTTTATGGATGCATACTCCGGATACAACCAGATTCCCATGCACGCTCCCGATCAAGACCACACTAGCTTCATCACTGACCGGGGATTATATTGTTACAAAGTCATGCCTTTTGGACTCAAAAATGCCGGAGCTACCTATCGCGCCTCGTCAACAAGATGTTCGCGGAATTAATAGGACGAACTATGGAAGTATATGTGGATGACATGTTGGTAAAGTCCAGGAGAGCCGACGATCATGTAAACCACCTGGGCGAGATGTTTCAGGTACTTCGCCAATATGGAATGAAGCTGAATCCTCTAAAGTGCTCCTTCGGAGTGTCATCGGGAAAATTCTTAGGATTCATCGTCCATGCCAGAGGAATTGAAGCAAACCCTGAACAAATCCGGGATCTAAAAGAAATAAGGATACCTTCCACTCGAAAAGAAATGCAGAGCCTAAACGGAAAGGTGGCCGCCCTAAGCAGATTCATTTCCAAAGCAACTGACAAGTGCGTCCCTTTCTTCGAAGCTCTCAAGAAAGACAAAGGAAAGTTCGAGTGGACCGATGAATGCTTAAAAGCCTTCCTTAACCTGATCGAACACCTTCAGAGACCACCAGTACTCTCAACTCCAAACGAAGGCGAAGAGCTATACCTATACCTCGCTGTATCATCTCATGCTCTAAGCGCTGCCTTGGTAAGAGAAGAGGACCGCACACAACGCCCGGTATACTTTATAAGTAAGAGATTTACAGGGGCAGAAGCCAGATATCCTAAACTTGAGAAATTGGCATATTGTTTATTGATCGCGTCACGAAAACTGTGACACTACTTCCAATCTCACTCCATCAGAGTTCTAACCGATCAACCACTAAGACAGGTGCTCCATCGTCCCGACACTTCTGGACGACTCCTCAAATGGTGCATTGAACTAAGTCAGTATGATGTCACCTACCATCCTCGCACCGCTATCAAGGGGCAAGCCATGGCCGATTTCATTGCCGAATTCACTACCAACGAAGGCAAGGATCAATTTGAAATAGCAAAAAACATCAAGTGGAACCTCTTTGTAGATGGAGCATCGAACGAACAAGGCTCGGGGGCAGGTATTGTGATAATCACCCCCAGGGGAAGAAAGCTGTACTATGCATTAAGATTGGAATTCGCGGCCACTAACAACGATGCGGAGTATGAGGCAGTAATAGCGGGATTGGAGCTTGCCTTAGAAATTGGAGTCAATTCTTTATGTCTTCATAGTGATTCTCAACTTATCGTAAACCAAGTACTAGGAGAGTTCCAGACACGAGGAGAACGACTCACAGCATATCTAAAGAAAACCAAACTGCTGCTCGATCATTTGGACCATTATCTAATCAAACACATTCCTCGAGAAGATAACCAAGAGGCCGATGAACTAGCAAAGCAAGCTAGTATGAAGAATAGCACCATTTTCGGAGCACTAGCCATCTCAAGGCAGCTAGCCCCAAGTTTCGAACAAGTGAATCTGATAACTGCAATCGAAGAAGGAACTTGGATGACTCCTATCCGGAAATATTTGCAGGACGGCACACTACCAGACAAACGTGATGAAGTCAGGAGAATTTTGAGGAAAGCTCCCCACTACACAATACAAGAAGGCATCCTCTATCGGCGTGGCTTCTCTAGCCCCTTATTCAGATGCGTCGCTGGAAGGGAAGCCAAGGAAATCTTATTCAACATCCATCAAGGAAGTTGCGGAGATCACACTGAAGGGCAGACTCTGGCGAAAAAGATACTCCGATATGGATATTACTGGCCCACACTAAACAAAGACGCCTTAGACTTCGTCAAGAGATGCGACAGATGTCAGAAATTTGCCAAGATTCCTCGACTACCCACAAATGAGATTACTCAAATGACCAGCCCTTGGCCCTTTGCTGTATGGGGAATTGATTTAATTGGCGAACTGCCAACGGGCAGAGGCGGAGCCAAATATGCTATAGTGGCAGTCGATTATTTCACCAAATGGGTGGAAGCGGAACCCCTAAATAAAATATCTTCAGCAAAAGTTATCAACTTCTTGTTCAAAAATATTCTGTGCAGGTACGGAGTACCACTCAAGATCATATCGGACAACGGACTCCAATTTGACAGCGAAGAATTCGCCGACTGGTGTCAAGAGCATGGAATTCATAAAAGTTTCTCATCAGTAGCTTATCCTCAGGCAAACGGACAAGTCGAAGCCGTCAACAAAATTCTCAAAACCCTAATCAAGAAGAAACTTGAAAAGTCAAAAGGCGCTTGGGTGGACGAACTTCCTACGGCACTTTGGGCCTACCGCACATCTTTCAGAACATCAACGGGACATACTCCTTTCTCTTTGGCATACGGATCGGAGGCAATGCTCCCTGTTGAGACTATTGTTCCTTCCCACCGTAGGATCCACTACAATCCAGAAGAAAACGAAGAACTCCTCCTCATGTCTTTGGATCTGATTGAGGAAAGGAGAAACGATGCAGCACTCAAAGCAGCAACTCACAAACAAAAAGTGGCAGCACTATACAACTCCAAAGTCAAGCATCGCATCTTACAAGAAGGAGATCTTGTCCTCAGGCGAATCTTTCCGCGCCACGGGGCACTGGACCCCATCTGGGACGGACCATATGTAATTCATAAAGATCTCCACAACGGAGCTTATATTTTGTCAACAGTGGACGGAGAGGTGTTCCAGAGGGCATGGAACATCCGACACCTCCGTCGATACTTTTCTTAACTTGTACTACCCATATGAAGTGAATTAACAAAGAGAATCAGTGGACGTAGGCATTTTCATGCCGAACCACTTTAAAAAATCTTGTCTCTTTTTAACTTGTTCCTTTATGTCTTGGCTGCTTGTTAAGCTTTATCCTTTTTCTAGTTGAACAAAATCCTATGGCATCTCCACTCAAGACGCACTACGGCCTCATCTGGACAAGGCCTAATAGGTACGCTACGATTCTATGCACTCGCCAATGAGACTCTTTTGCTCCAGCATCCCTCTGCTGCGGGTTAACTCATTGCTCGCGACTGCCCTCAAAGCCAACTGTAATGAGCCGATTATAAGTCATCATAAAGGCCGACTATAGCCGATGGCAGCTCATTATGGCGTTCGGCTCGCCGGCAACTGTGAACCTACTTTAAGCCCCAACATAAGGTGTGGCCAGCCAGGGGTAGTTCACGGCCAACGGCACCCACGCTAGCCGGCCACGGTAAATCGAATAATACCCACGATTACGGACCATAATGGTTCGGGTAGTTACCGTGCGCGATCTCGGCTCCGATGTGTCTTAAGTGCGGCTGTGGTAAAAAAGAAAACTCCCCGCGGAGGCGTAAGATGGGTGACAAATGTCTCCAAGACCCACAGCTAGGGAAAGTGACTACAAAACCCGTTTGCCACGAACTTAAGCACATCGACGGCCTTCCGTGACTGGAAGTTTTACTTTTTCCATATTTCCATTTCATTTAAATACTTTTCTCCTATCCTGTATAACAAACTCTAAAGTACAGGAAACCATATAGGGAGCATTCACTCACGAGAATCTAAGCCTGTGTACTGGGTGGCAAGGTACTCAGCTATATCCATGATCAGTTACACAAGACGCTTAAAGCTACCACCTGCAACTAAAACATGAAGGGCGGTACTCTCTTCTCTTGTACATAAATATGTAACTATAGTTTATTCATACGTCACACTAACATTGCAAAACATGAAATTATATTTCAAGCAACAGCTTAACATCAAACACAACTAAAATCACAGGCATATGCATATTTCTCACGCACCACATCAAACTGACAACAACATTTAAACATAACAAAATCAGCTTATGTCATAAAATCACATAAAGTTATTCTTTGCAAATAATAGTATTACAGTCACATCAATGTTTTGGACTAACATAAACAGTGATAAAGGGAAATAAAAAGGTGGCCAAATCCGGACAAGTAACCAGCTGCGTCCACACTTCTCTCTCATCCTACCAACTCCCCCAAGCCTACTTGGTCGCAGTGTCGGAGCTCCCAGCGTGTTGATCGGAAGTTCCACCTGTCCAATTCAGAAGAGGAATTCATTAAACAAACGATAAACGATCAAGTTATGGAAACCCAGAAAGAAAAGGAAAGAGAAGAATAACTCACCAGCGTCCGCCGCTTGATCCTCATCCTCCAGTTGCACACCCGCTTCCTCCGCAGCAAGCAACCGCATCCCCTCCTTCACCGCCGCTTGCTCCTCTTTCGAGAACTGAGCAGTGACCACATCTAGACTAAAAGACACTCCACCTTCCTTACCCGCATTGACCCTGGCCTCCTCTAAAGCCCGAAGATATATCTTGGCCATGACCCGGGGATAGTCATCCATCCAAGACAAGCTGCCCTCCTTCCAAGTGCGGAAGTACATGTCCTGCAGCATCCCGTCCATCATCCCCTCATTCTCCTCAAACTCCCTCACCCGGGCCTCGGAAACCTGCAACTTGGCGACAGCGACATCCCTCTCTGATCGGTATCTCAAGCAGTCAGCATGGAGAGACCTCCTCATCTCCTCCATCTCCTCCTTTAACTTGACTTGAGCCATCTCCGCGGCCTCAAGCCTCCCAGACAACTCCTCTACCTGCTCGAGATCCGCATTCCGAATCTCATCCACTGTCGCAATGGCCATGTCGATCCGCTCCTTACAGGCAGCCTCCATCTTCCGTAGTTCTGCCCTACTAGCCTTTTCCATGGTCTCTTTCAGCCGCCTGGAGGCTTCCTCGTGTTGAGAAATCTGAATGGCTTGACCGGCAAGCTGTTCGGCCTGATCGGCAACCTTTAGCCGCAACCGAATATTAGCACTCCCAATCTCCTCCCCGGCCTTGACCAATAGAGCATGATGCTTCATTAACTTCTTGGTCTCTTCAGCCACCCGATCGATATTAGCTTTGGCTTCGTCCCCCATGGTAACTACCCGAGTAGTAAGCAGATCAAGATCTAGGGACTTGGCCTCATCTAGCACTCGTACCATGGGGTTGCGGGGAAGAAGGTGCTCACCCATGGCCTCATCAAATGAAATATCCCGAGAGCTTGGATCTAAATCAGGATGACCGGCAAAGGGTTCGCGAGGCACGTCAGGACGCCTTATACGGATAACAGTGGGATTCTTAGAAGGAGGTGGAGGGGGGATAAACTCCGTGCTCTCCTCCGTGGTATCACGAGGAGGCTGAACAGGAAGCTGCGGACCAGGGGAAGGCTCAAATAAGGAACGACTCCTCTTCTTTTTCTGAATGCTCTCTTCAATGACCCCAAGAAGAGGACGGTATCTGACCACATCCCCAGGACGACCAGTAAGAGGCTTCGGCTCATCAAAAGCTCTCATCAACTTGAATTGTTCAAGGCGGTGTCGAACGTCTGACGTTTTAGCCGCCTAGCCTGCCCCTGGAGTAAAAAACAAGTGTTATGAACATACGACGATCCATAATTCAAGAAACATGTTAAGTCAAAAAGAAAGAAAAAGTGAGAATGCACATCTATTATACAAACCCTGCGGAGGAGTGGGATACTGCAATAAGTCCTGAATCTCATTCTAAGACGGAAGTGAACCATAAAATATTTCTAAGTCCCTATCGTAAATGGAATCGACAGAGGACAAAAGTTCACCTTGCACCGCCGGAGTCACCCTGGCTGAGGAGCCCTTAGGGGATAGATCGGCACCAGCCCCGACCTTGCCAGTCTCCTTCGCCTTCTCCGCTTCCGATTCTCCCTCCGATTCCCCGAAGGCCTGGCGGAGAGCCTCATCCAGTTCAGGGTCTTGCCCAGAGGTTAAGGCACCAGCACCACTACCACCTTGACCATCTCCATCTCCTCCGCCCTCCGACTCTCCTTCCATATCGCCTCCTTCGCCCTCTTCCACACCTTCCTCCTCCCGGATGATCGGGCAAGTACTAGGAGAGGGGCCCTCAGACTCCTTAAGCTTCTTGCCTCCCACGACGGGATGTTGTGCAAAGGGCTTCCTCTTGCCACTCTTCACTGTGGCCCCCTCCTTAGCTTTAGCGGCCTTCTCCTCAGCCGTGTCCCTCTGCTTAACCACGGACTGGTGCGGCTGGATCAAGTTGTACTCCAGGAGGGTAGCGTTCCTGATCAGGAACGAAGCCGACCTGTCCCGTGCGGGAATGGCCTTTATTTCAGCAGCCATCCGCGCCAAAAAATCATCTTCCACGACTGCAATGCCACCTGTCGCTAGCAAGAAATAGAAGCGTGTCATAAGAAGCACTACAGTCAGAACATGGAAAATATAAATGAAATTCATCTTACACCCGGAAGTGAAAAGGCGGAAAGAAACAAAATCGTCCTTGATAAAAAACCATTCTTTCTTGAACATGGTAAACTTTGAATATAAGTCCAAGACCGGTTTGAAGGGCACGGCCGCTTCTAGACTAATATACGGAGACCCCTTCTTGTAGCCTCTCAGGTTATACAAATATCGAATTTCCCGGTTAGAAGGAGGGCGCCCGTACCTCCTCTGGAAGATAATGAAAAGGCTCACCAGAATGGCATAAGAGTTCGGCTGGAGCTGGAATGGAGCCACCTTCAAGTATGTGATAAAGCTAACTATCCAGACATTGATAGGAGGGATAGCACCACACATGCAATGATATCTGCTGTAAGCAAAGTAGCCTTCGAGGGGATTATACGGCATCACTCCATCTCCCAGCAACAGCATGCGAGCCCTGTCTATCCCGAAGGAACGGGATATAACATCAAGTTGCTCCTCCTTTAGGGAGCTGGGAAAGCAATCAGGAGGGGAGACCAGAAGTTCCTGGGGACCGTACCCATTCACTAACGACCTCGGGGCAGGCCCATGTGGCACCGGTCTTGGTTGGGCTGGGGGCACGGAGGAGGATGACTCTCCTCTACCTTTAGATTTCTTTTTATCCGATCGGGTTTCCGCTTTGCGAGACATTTATCTGCAGCACAAGAAAAACACGGTGTTAGAACAAGAAGTATAGAAACATAAACAAGCAAGTATCTAAAGCAAGCGTATAAAAGCCTAAGATTCCGCTCAAGATTCAAGTATGAAGTCTCATTCAGCATATACTCCATTCGGTAGTCTCATTCGGCATATACTACATTCGGTAGTCCCATTCGGCCTATACTCCATTCGGTAGTATCATTCGGCCTTGGGAGTTCATCCGGTATACTTTCTCATTCGGTAACACAATTTCATTCGGCAGTAAAAAAGCCTTCATGTTCATTCGGCAGTAAAGTTCATTCGGCAAAGATATATACCTGATTCGGTAAAAGCTTGATCCGGCAGAGAGTTGGTTCGGCTAGAAAATTGATTCGGCGCTCGTTGGTTCGGTAAGGAACAACTAAGGGGGGTGTAGCCCCTATATATAGGCGAGGGCAGAGGCACCGGACCAACTGGTTCGGCATACCGGACCAGACTAAAAACCGAATGAAACTGTCTCTGCCAGCAAAAACCAGAAACAGGTGGCATGCAAGGCACCTCACACAGATAAGTACCGAACTCTAGGACCTACTAATAAAATAGAGATTATGATAACGATGAACAAGTCGTAAATTGCTCACTAACATGGGTTAATCATTTACACGTGTACGCGACCACGAACGGTCCATAAGCATGCTCTGAATGGCTATTAACCCTATCGTTGTGAGAATCTACACTTTGACATCCTTTTAAAATTCATCAGTTGGATGGATATTTAGCTCTGCTAATTCTGGAATGGCTAAGCTACTTACACATGTACGGGGTCACGAACGATCCCTAGGCATGCTCTGAGCTGATGATAAACCATCTTCACAAACGATCCAGGGACCCACTCGAACGTGAACCTGGCATCGATAATGCTAAGCCCCCTCGGGGCACACTTACTCGCCTCAAACGGCACCCGACCTCGAACGGTCGCACTTCATCTCAAGTATTTCGGTCCTAAACGGTCGTCGTTTGATCACATAAAACTGTAAATTCCTTTGCAGGACATCGATGGGACAGGAACATCCAGTTCATGGCACTACCAAACACGCCTTCCTACCGCAGGGAAACAAAGCGCGACACATGCAAGCACGTGCCCCACTTTGGGGGGCAAATGTTGGGCGAATTCTCACCTAGAAGATCTCGAGACCGAGAAGCGTCAGTTTCATCCAGTGTTATCCCATTTTTGGTCAAAGCTGGAATATCAATGTTGTGTGCATTTCCACCACGAACAAACCAAGAAGAAGCAGCCAGCAAGCATATATGAGTCTGGGACGATTCAAGTATAAAAGTCCATTCGGCCTTATACTCTCATGTTCATTCGGTGACAATAGTCTTTGAGTTCATTCAGTATTAAAAGATGCAAGCGTTATGTTTCATTCGGCAATCCATGCCTAAGGTCATTCGGCACTCCTAATATACAAGCTCATTCGACATAGCATCCATCCGGTCCAAGCACCAAGCCACCGAACCAGCTCACGACCGGACCAACACCTACAAGCTACCGGTCCAGACCTCTCCACTTCCATACCGAACCAACTCCATGACTTCAGCGTGCCGGACCAACCTCCTCCAGGAACGACCGAGCCAACGTCACCACCGGACCACATACCCACCGAACCACACCAAAGCCGGATCAACCTCATACCTCACTACCGAATGAACCTCCAACCCACCTACCACCGGTCCACTCCATCACCGGTCCAAGCTCCATGCCGAATGAAGCCTCGCCGAACCAGAACGCTGCCAGGCCAGATTGCTTCAGCCCAGGCCCACCAGCAGCTATATACATCTAAGACCCCTGCCTCCAACCTCACTCTATAAATAGAGGGGCAGGGGTACAACAATGGCAGACAAGTTTGAGAGCTCAAGCACGGAAGGAACTTTCAAACTACTTTCATATACTTGTACACAAAGCATTGTACTTGTAATCTGAAAGAAAGAAGATAATAACATATAAAGTGGACGAAGGCACGTTCTGGCCGAACCACTATAAATCTGTGTGTCTTTTACATTTCAGCCCCTGCTTTTTTCATATTTACATAACTCATCTAAATCATTAAGAATCACATAAAATCAACTAAATCGCACGACTTGGAGGTGTTTGCCCATTTTTTGCGCAAACAAAATGTAAAATAAGCAATCTCAAAGTAATATCTGATTTCATTCATTGATTAACGGGAAGAGATAGATCTACATGAAAAAGCATGGGTCTGATTTTTTGAATTAACATAACTCCAATTCTATGATTTTCAGTTAGAAATCATGCTAATAACGTGTTGTAAACTATAAGAAGGTAATAAGTAATTAGAGAAAGAGTATATTTTATCCATTGCAGGTGTGGACATGCAATACAATGAAGCTCCATTTATAGACTTGTCATATAAAATGAAGATTGCAATAATGCCCCTGTAACATTTAACATATTCACCCTTGTAATATAACTGTTTTAAATCATTTCCCTAAAATTAAGGGTAACTACACACTTAAACTATCATTAATGCCACTTAAAGAGAGATTAAATTAATTTCTTAAAAACATTACAAATATTCACTTCAGCGGTTATATTGGCATAACCGACAAAAGATTATAAAAGCAATTAAACCCTAATACTCAAAATTTAAAGCAACAACTTAAAACTTAAATTAATGATAGAGCGTATCCAAAGTAATAATGTAAGGAGGACAAATTCTAATGTTTTTGAGCGATTCGTAGGATTAGATGTAGTTTTTTCTATACGTATTCATCACATGAATAAAATTTATATGCGTTGTAATCTCATTAATTTGAATAACGTATTTATTCTATTATATAGTGCTGTTTTGATATAGTAGCTAATTTCAATTTAATTTTAGGTCACACAACAGATGATTCTTTAGATCAATTTCTGTTAAAAAAACCAGATTTCAGTTTCAACCGGTTTTGTAAAACAATTGTCATCAATTTGACATTCTTGGAATTTACGAACAAATATTGAAAGGTGAAATAAATTAGGACCGATAAGGTTTTGCGTTTACAATAAATGCATATGAATCAATGAAATGGAATCGACGAACGAATGCTTGAATGTGGCTTATTAATTTATTATTGAAAGAAGAAAAAAATTTAATGTGCTGGGAGGAATGAAATAAAAATAAGTTGGATAGATGTGGATGGATGTGTGAAGTGTTTGGATTAGTGGAATGATAAATGGACGAAGAGGGCTAATTAGGAAAATTAAAGTCAAACACCGCTAATTAATTTAAATGGCTAGTGGTATCGACGGTGCTGGTTGAGGTAACCATTGCATATGTGCAAAGAGCCTACAATCCTTCTATACTTTTCGGTAAATCTTTCCATCCGTGCGTCCATAGATCATCTCATTCACCACCATGGCCATATCAAATCTGTCAATAGTACCCATAGCAATTGCAGTCTTTTCAGTGGTATTTTCCTTCATCTCAGGTAAGGCCTTTTCTTTCTCACACGTGCCCAGTCTTTATCTGTATTCCTTTGAGAACCACAGCCGATTCCAAAATCCTAAACCCTTATTCACAAATAATTAATTATGCGATCCAGCTTCATTCTACAAACGTCAATGCAAGCTCTTATCTTCTCGAATTAACAAGCTCGAGAATTCCTTAAGCGCTTCTAGTCAGACTGCTGCATCTGAGCGACGCGGAAGAGTCCGTGCTCAACAGGTACTTTACTTCTATCTGAAATTTTTAATAATCAGAAACCATATTTAGATATGTTATGTTAGCGCGATTTTAAGAGTTCTGCAGTAAAAAAGTATGAAAGGATATGGTGTCAAGATTGAAAGCCAATGCTACAATCAATAGTCAGAATTGAAAGGTTTGGTGCATTTGTTTGGAGTATGTTTGCGTGAAAAATGGCCGCAAACACCCAAAGTCGTGAAAGCACCAGTGTATGAATATAAGTCAGCAATATTCAAACACAAATCACAGATCTCAGCAAATAACTCAAAGATGTTTGTACAAAATGGGCAAACAGCTCCAAGTTGTATGATTTAGTTGATTTTATGTTGTTCGTAGTGATCTAGGTGGTTTATGCAAATATGTAAAAAGCAAGGACCAAACTGTAAAAGACACACAGATTTATAGTGGTTCGGCCAAAGTGTGCCTACGTCCACTTTATATGTTATTCTCCTTTTCCAATCCGATTACAAGTACAAAGCTTGTAGTACAAGTATATGAAAGTTGTTTGAAAGTTCCTTCCAGGTTTGAGCTCTCAAACTTGTCCCCATTGTTGTACCCCTGCCCCTCTATTTATAGAGTGAGGCTGGGGGCAGGGGTCTTGGAAGTATATAGCTGCTGGTGGGCCTGGGCTGAAGCCATCTGGACTGGCAACTTTGGTTCGGCGAGCCTTCATTCGGCATGGAGCTTGGAGTGGTGTTGGTCTGGTCATAGGTTGGACCGGTATGGAGATGGGTTGTGTGATGGTTCGGTGTTGATGTGGTGGTTCGGTAGTGGAGTTGGATCGGTGGATATGTGGAGTGTTGACCTTGGTTCGGCGTTGATGTGGTGGTTCGGTAGTGGAGTTGGATCGGTGGATATGTGGAGTGTTGACCTTGGTTCGGCATGCATGGGGGAGGCCGAACGGGCTTGAAGAAGTTTAGTTCGGTGGGTAGGTGGTCCGGTTATAGGCTGGTCCGGCATTGGGTTGCTGAGGTGGTTCGGTGGCCGAACGAGCCTTTATGCCGAATGAACGTAGTACTTCAATGCCGAATGAACATTTACCCTTCAATGCCGAATGAACATTAACTTGTATTGCCGAATGAACATAACTTGCACCACCGAATGAGCTTAAGATCTTAGTGGAATTCCGGATTTATGTACGCTTGCTGGTTGCTTCTTCTTAGCTGTGGTCGAGACGCGCTCAACGTTGATATTCCAGCTTTGTCCAAAAAATGGGATAACACTTTGCCCCCCAAAACATGCCTTGTGATAACAAGGCGTGTTTTGAATAGTCCTGAATCCAATATCCAAAGTCAATAGCCATATTGCCAGAGTAGATCATCCTTGACTGCTCCGAGTCGATATCCAGTTCCAAATCCAATAACCAAAGCTTGAGCCTATTCCTTGTCCATCCGAACTCGACAACCGAGTCCCAAACCATCCTTATCCAATAGCCAACAACCTAATCCAGGACCTCTCTGGGTCGATATCCAAATTCATAACCTCTCCGGGCTCTTGCCAAGCGCAATCCACACCTGACGGTCGTGATCCAGTGTCCCTGGATGTTGAGCTAACCTCTCCGGTTTCTTGCCATGCGTAATCCACACTTGACGACCTTGGTCCAGTGTCCCTGGACGTTGAGCTAACCTCTCCGGGTCCTTGCCAAGCGCAATTCGCACTTGACGATCTTGGTCCAGTGTCCCTGGACGTTGAGCTAACCTCTCCGGGTTCTTGCCAAGCGCAATCCACACTTGACGACCTTGGCCCAGTGTCCCTGGGCGCTGTACAATGCCATGGCTTAAGTCCTAAGCCGAATCCTGGTCTCTCCGGACCCTTGCCGAGCATAGTCCATACTCAACGACCTGAAAATAACGATTGATAATATAGGGCCTAAGTCCTAGGCCGAATCCTGGTCACTCCGGACCCTTGCCGAGCATAGTCCATACTCGACGACCTGAATGAGTCAATTTACCACGTTCGGGCAAAGCGACTCACCCCTTGTCAGGCATAATCCATACCTGACGACCGTTTATCAAAAGTCAGATAAAAATCCAATCAAAATCCAATCCAAAATCCAAATCCAAATCCAAAATCCAAATCCAGAATCCAAATCCGAAAATCCAAATCCAAAACCAGAAAACCAGAAATCCAAACCAGCATCCAAAACCGAAAACAATTGTCCAAAGGAAAATCCAAATCAAAAAGCAAGGAAAACCAAGAGCTCAATCCAAGCTCCAAAACCGAAAACCAAAAAGAAAAAGCAGTGTCCAATCCAAAAGCAAAAGATAAATTTCACAAACCATAGCATCGCAGCCCATTATCATTCAGAGCATGCCTAGGGGCTATCTCCGTCCCCGTACATGTGTAAATGACTTGGTTGCTTGCCAATAGTTTGCTACTTATTTTATGTTAACCTGGTCAAGGGACGATCAACCGACCATCATTCCTGGGCCTCCCACCATCGTAGCTTGAGGTAGGCGGCAGTTGCTCCTGCCTCGCCGTTGCATTCCGAGGTCCAACATATTGCGGCAGTTGTCCATTCCTTACATGTTCCTCAATTATGTCCTTTAAGTGCCTGCAGCTGTTGGTGTCGTGTCCATCCAAATCATGGAAGAGACAGTGCCTTCCTGATGTCCTTTCCCGTTCTGTTGGTTCTCTCCTAGCCGGCCTTCGGTAGTGAAGGCGATTTCGAGTATCCAGGTATATCCGCTCCAGTGTCTCGTTCAATCCTGTGTATGTGGAAAACTTTGGATCCTTCCATTGCTTCCTAGCATTTTCAGAATCACTGTCCAACTTCCTTTTTCCTTTGTTTTTATCCGAACCATTGCTGGATGGTCCTCCCCCCTCAACCGCGTTAACCTTTTTCAGCTTTAAATCCGTACTCGCATCTTCTTGTCGAAGGAACCTTTCTGCCTCATGAAAAAATTCGTCGAGATTCCGTGGGGGATCTCGTATCAGAGATACCTTGAAATCCGAGTTCTCCCTGACTCCTGATACTGCTGCCATTAAAACCATCGATGGATCGGGCCGATCCACCGAAGTAACTGCGGCACTGAATCGAGTTAGAAAAGCTCTAAGCGATTCATCCATCCTTTGCCTTACCGACGTCAACGTCATCACATTCTTCGGTCTCTTGACATGAACCCGAAACTGTCCCAAAAACCTTTCCACCAATTCCCTCCAAGTCCTGATAGATCCTTCTTCCAGCTGCCTGAACCACATTGCAGCTAAGTCCGTCAAGTACAAAGGGAAGCATCGGGCCATCACCTCCTCCGATGCCCCCAGCACCTCCATGTGTCTGGTGTATCTCATCAAGTGATCCGTAGGGTCTTCCTTGCCATTGTATGCCTCCACGCTAGGTAGCTTGAACTTAGGTGGATTCTGAGCCATCCTTATTTCCCGGGTGAACGGACTCCTGTTTACTCCTTCCAAGTCTCCGTTGGTCAAACCACCTCGCACAGTCTTCCTGATTATATCTACCAATCCACCGTTATCTGTCGGGGGTTGCCCCCGAGGGAACTCCGGTACATACTCTTCGTGTGGCTCGTTAGCAGCAACGTTGGTTCTAGCCTGTTGAACTCCTTCCAAAGGTTCTCCTGTGTTGAATCCTGTGGGCCTGCCCCCAAGCCCTTGTCGATTGCCGCCTGGCTCCGTATCCTGTCCTTCATTGGGTTCCATAACCCTAGCTTCTTGTCCTGCATCCACAGCCGTTGTAGCTGTTCCTAGGTTCTGCATCCCTGCAACTCTCATTTGCTCCAAGAAAGTTTGCATCATTTCCTGTTGACTTTTCAGCAACCTCTCTTGCAGTGAATTTGTTATGGCTTCCATTTCATCCCGGGTTATATAGATCGAAGCCGGTCCTTCCTCACCTCCGGAGGATGCTTGTTGACTTCCTCCTTGTTGGCTTCTCTCAGCCCTTAGCCTTCTACTGTTTTGCCTAGTCATTGTCTTCCAAATCCAAACTTCTATCCGATGTAGTGGGAGCTGGTTCCTCTCAATGAAAGCACCAAAATGTTTGCGTGAAAAATGGCCGCAAACACCCAAAGTCGTGAAAGCACCAGTGTATGAATATAAGTCAGCAATATTCAAACACAAATCACAGATCTCAGCAAATAACTCAAAGATGTTTGTACAAAATGGGCAAACAGCTCCAAGTTGTATGATTTAGTTGATTTTATGTTGTTCGTAGTGATCTAGGTGGTTTATGCAAATATGTAAAAAGCAAGGACCAAACTGTAAAAGACACACAGATTTATAGTGGTTCGGCCAAAGTGTGCCTACGTCCACTTTATATGTTATTCTCCTTTTCCAATCCGATTACAAGTACAAAGCTTGTAGTACAAGTATATGAAAGTTGTTTGAAAGTTCCTTCCAGGTTTGAGCTCTCAAACTTGTCCCCATTGTTGTACCCCTGCCCCTCTATTTATAGAGTGAGGCTGGGGGCAGGGGTCTTGGAAGTATATAGCTGCTGGTGGGCCTGGGCTGAAGCCATCTGGACTGGCAACTTTGGTTCGGCGAGCCTTCATTCGGCATGGAGCTTGGAGTGGTGTTGGTCTGGTCATAGGTTGGACCGGTATGGAGATGGGTTGTGTGATGGTTCGGTGTTGATGTGGTGGTTCGGTAGTGGAGTTGGATCGGTGGATATGTGGAGTGTTGACCTTGGTTCGGCGTTGATGTGGTGGTTCGGTAGTGGAGTTGGATCGGTGGATATGTGGAGTGTTGACCTTGGTTCGGCATGCATGGGGGAGGCCGAACGGGCTTGAAGAAGTTTAGTTCGGTGGGTAGGTGGTCCGGTTATAGGCTGGTCCGGCATTGGGTTGCTGAGGTGGTTCGGTGGCCGAACGAGCCTTTATGCCGAATGAACGTAGTACTTCAATGCCGAATGAACATTTACCCTTCAATGCCGAATGAACATTAACTTGTATTGCCGAATGAACATAACTTGCACCACCGAATGAGCTTAAGATCTTAGTGGAATTCCGGATTTATGTACGCTTGCTGGTTGCTTCTTCTTAGCTGTGGTCGAGACGCGCTCAACGTTGATATTCCAGCTTTGTCCAAAAAATGGGATAACAGAGTACAGGTCTCTTAGTCTATAATAATTATTTAAAGCTTGTTTGACAACAACTTATTTCAAAACTCCTTAAAATGAGTGTTGAATGTTAACTTATAAGTAGTTTTGAGAGAATAGTAATAAGTTAAAGGGTTTGGATAAAGAAGTTAAAATTATAATAAAACTTGGTTGTAAAATTTAAAATAAGTCATAAGCAAGTATTATTTGCTTATGGCTTATCAACTTATTTGCTCCTTTTAAATCAAAAACTTAAGATGATGCCAAACACTTCAAACTGTAAAAGTAACTTATTAGCTACTTTTGTTACCTGTAAGTCATTCCCAAATACCCCCTTAGAACATTACTAGTAAGTACTTTTCCGATGCAAATTTAATAAGTGATATATTTGTGAAATAATTCCATCTTACATCACTACGATAAGCGTATCGACCAGTTTGATTAGTATTAGTGTGTGTACACAGACATGCTGCGCATTTCAAGAAATTTACGAGCCTTAATATTTTTAGGGCGTTGTTAAAGGGAATTCACTTTTGGATATAACGGGAACAATTATGTCAGGACTCCGGTCTATTTTATAGTTGTTAAGGGGGAGATTTTATTTAGTATTTTATATTATAATCTAGTACAATTGTACCCTTTAAATTTTCGTTACTTTACCGTCAAAATCACGCACAAAACATTACCTCCAGCTGTTTATTAATTGTCCTCATTTATTCTCATCTTCTCCCATCTCATTAACATCATCTTCCATTACATTAAACCCATCTTTTTTTTTTGAAGCAAGTCATTAACACATTGATCCTGCAATAGAATAAAAATATAAATTAATGCCCAAATTAAACTAATAAAACAAACATAAATATAGTGTGGGGAAGCCGGGCATTTACTAATAATGGCAATATATCATCGTACAAATAAAATATTAAACCGCTACTGCATTTTTGAAAGTTCTGCGGCATAGTATTACCGTTTTTATGTTGAACTAATATGTGTTATAAAATTTAAAAATGGCCACCATTTTTAATTATATTAATTGACAACTTTAAAACCTTTCATATAAAAATGACCCATTGCTACCGTTTTTCGCTTTCTCAAGATCACGTCCTTCCCCATTTACACAAATTCAAAGATATTCTTCATCACCATTGATGTACAATATTATTATTTTCTCTATTATCCTTTCATCTTCTATGAAGCTCTCTCGTGTTTAAATCATCTTGTTATGTTCAATTTGCAAATTATCTTCTTCTTTCAATTTAGAATCCTCCATTAAAAATTAGGGTCGAAGATTATGAGAGATTTGAAAGATTTATGAAAGAGGTTAATATTGTAATCGTTATTAATTTTTTTATGCGGGGGGTGATCTATTATGTACCTCTCATAGCAAATTTTAAAAAATTAAAATTTAGTCCCCTCATATCCAAAAGTGGAGTCCCTTTAAAAATATCATATTTTTATTCTTCGATGTTTCACGATCGGTTTTTTTATCTAAGTTTTTTATATAAGTACTGGGAAGGGAATTTTCACTTAAAGGTGTTTTTGGCCCATGATAATAACTTTTAGAACAAAATTTCAAAATGCTTAATTTCAAGGACAAAAGATAAAAGAATTTATCATTTTCGATGACATGATAAAGATATTTTATTTATCATTTTCTTGAAAATGATAATTGCTTAATGATAATATTTTTTACCTTTATTCTTGAAAACAATAATTCTGAAGTGTTGTCTTAGAACTTGGGTTGAGAAGCCTTAAGGCCTAATTTCCACTATTGAGCACTGGTTGAATCAATGTTTAAAAGATTATTCGGTGTAATTTTCATGATATTTGTTCGAAAACAAATTCATAAACACTAAGGGATAGAATTATCAGAATCACGTATATCTTAGCAAAAAATTTATATTCAAAAAGCAAATAAACAACTTTTTCAGCATTCTACACTCAGAATTCAACAATTGATGTACAATCAATATTTAGCAATAAACATTCATCGTGTGAAACAAATAGAGCCTTACTTTTATTCTTATTATATTCTATATTAGAACGGATCCATCTGGAGCTAAAAACTTGTTATTTATTTAGAAATATGGAGAGGTTATTAATTTGATGCTAATAATAGACTTTTGGTGAAGACGTCTATAGGATAGCTAAGCACCGTGAAAGGAAGACAAGAGACTTCAATCAAGTTAAATGCATCAAAGATGCTAGTAATAGACTTTTCATGA
The DNA here is from genome assembly GCA_030765085.1 of Allium cepa. Classification (NCBI taxonomy): domain Eukaryota; kingdom Viridiplantae; phylum Streptophyta; class Magnoliopsida; order Asparagales; family Amaryllidaceae; genus Allium; species Allium cepa. The sequence goes on from CM060935.1 coordinate 188,792,007, forward strand.
AGGACGATGAGATAAAAAATAGATGAAGAGATTGCTTCAACAAGCTATTTAATGAATAAGGCGATAGCACTACAATCGAGATAGATGACTCTTTTGATGACACCAGTAGGCATTTTGTTCGTAGAATTCAAGAATCCGAAGCAAAAGAAGCGCTAAAACGGATAAAAGTAGGCAAGACATTGGGGCCTGATGGCATCCCCATTGAGGTGTGAAGATGCCTTGAGGATGCGGGGATAGCCTGACTGACTAAGTTGTTCAATAATATTTTCAAATCAAACAAGATGCCAGATGAGTGGAGGAGAAGCATTTTAGTTTCAGTTTTTAAGAATAACGGAGATATTCAAAGTTGCACAAACTACAGAGGAATTAAACTTATGAGTCATATGATATGATAAAGCTCTGGGAGAGAGTCATCGAACATTGATTAAGAAGAATGACAAACGTTTCAAAAAACCAATTTGGTTTCATGCCTGGAAGGTCGACCACGGAGGCTATTTTCTTGATAAGACAATTTATGGAGAGGTTTAAGGAGCAAAAGAAGGATTTACACATGGTTTTTATCGATTTGAAGAAAGCTTATGACAAAGTACCGCGAAAGGTGATGTGGTGGACTCTGGAAAAGAAGAGAGTCCCAACAAAGTATATTACCCTTATCAAGGATATGTACGATGATGTTGTGGCTAGTGTCAGAACATGCGATGATGTAACCAGTGACTTTTCCATTAACATAGGATTACATCAAGGGTCAGTTTTGAGCCCTTACATTTTTACCCTAGTGATGGATGAAGTTACGAAGGGTATATAAGGAGAGATTCCTTGGTGTATGCTATTTGCTGATGATGTTGTACTAATTGATGATAGTTGGATTGTGGTTGATAGACAATTTGAGTCGTGGAGACAGACTTTAGAATCTAAGAGATTTAGACTTAGTAGAACTAAAACAGAGTATATGAAGTGCGAGTTCGGCGGTGTCAGGTCAGAGAATGGAGATGTCATTCTGGCCGGACAAATAGTTCCTAAGAAGAAATCTTTCGATATTTGAGATCAATGTTACAATGTAATGGTGAGATTGATGAAGATATTAGTTTTAGAATTCGAGCAGAATGGATGAAGTGGCGACAGACATCTGACATTCTCTGTCACAAGAAAGTCTCACAGAAGCTTAAAGGAAAGTTCTATAGAACGGCAATTAGGCCTGCGATGTTGTATGGTGCAGAATGTTGGCCTACTAAAAGCCAACACGTCCAGAAGATAAACGTAGCAGAGATGCGTATGCTGCGATGAAGTTGCAGTCATACAAGAAGAGACCGAATTAGAAATGATGATATACGTGGAAAACTTCACCCATTGAGGAGAAACTAATTCAACATCGCTTAAGATGGTTTGGACATCTACAACGAAGACGCCCGAGACACCTGTGCGCGTTGGAATTATAGACCGCGTCGTTTGCTCAAAGAGGTAGAGGTCGACCAAGACTGACATAAGAGGAAGTAGTTAAAAGAGATATGAAGGGTTAGAATATATCCGAAGAGCTGGTAACGTAGGAGCGCGCGCAAGTAAGTGATCCGCGTACTAGAACCATGAGCTATGAGTTTTTTTTAAGTTGTAGATTATATGATTAAGAAAAAAGAGCCTAAGACGTAGCGTTTGGTCTTTGATCAATATTACTATCAACACCATTATTACTATCTGTACTGTTATCATCATTTATTATTTATTTATTTATTTATTAATTGTTATTATTATTACTTTTTTTTAATTTTTTAATTTTTTAATTTTTATTTCTATTATTTTTATTTTTATTTTTTACAGTTGTATTTCTATTTTTATTTTTATTTTTACTTAGTCACTATTATTACTAATTTGCTTATTTGACTTTATTTTATTATTGCTATTGCTATTGTTATTATTATAACATTTAAATTACTTTGTCACTTAGTTTCGGGTTCCATCTCTGGCCGACCCCATCTTGTTTGAGAAAAATGACTTTGTTGTTGTATTGTTATTTAATTTGATGAGAAAGTTCGATCATAATTTAGACAAAAAGATAGACAAACAACTATTTTAATAATCAATAATCATCATTATTAACCAATCAACATTGTAAAAAACACAGCCTTAATGGCTTATATCTAGTCCACCTTAGCTACTTATCTTTCTTTGGAAATAAAGCCCACTACGATTTAATCCACAATCATCTAGGCAAAATGTTCACATACGACCCCATTGCTATACTCATATTATGAAAGAACATTACATGTAATGTCGTCTAATAACATAGAGAATACGGCTGGTTAAAGGAGATCGAATGTGAATATTTTTATACTAACATTGACACTTTATTACATTTTTAGGATCTGAATTGAAAATTTATGACGTGTACAATATTAGTACAAAGTAATAAACACATCGATTTAAAATATTCAGAACAGTATATAATATGGAGAAATCGGAATCAAAGTCATAGATCACGGCGTAATAATATACATCGTATACATAATAAAATGCGAGTCTACAAAATATCAGTACTAGACCGACATACTATATAAATCACATCTAAAATATTGTATCAGGTGCACAATGACTCCACAATGTCAATATATACAATGATGAAGTAAACTAAACAGTCAAAATATTCTATTTCAATGATAGCCCGAAATCCATAGGTCGAGTATATTGAGCAAGGTGGTTATTTAACAGGTTTACACTGAGAGCTAATGCTGCATAATAAGTGGTACACTAATGTAAAGAATTAAGAGATTTTGATGGTTTAAATTTGTTTTTTTACTAATTATTGTTCTGTATTTAAATTGCAGTTTACAATTCTTACTACTTGCATGTCCAACTTTTGATTAAACCATTTCGCTGAGCCTCTGTTTTTTCTTTTTGAACATGGTTCATTAATGCCAACAAATCAAAGATCGAACTCGTAACCTTTAATCCCTAGTCTGAACTACCAACCGACTGAGCCAAACCTGCTGACGAACCTCTGATATTTTTCTGCGTAAAAACTATGTTTGCATTCTTCTGTTATATGAGACCCCTATTTTGGAATGTGCTTCATTGGTTTTTCTGTAATGCTAAACCAACTTGCCTAATAAACTTTCAGAGTACAATGGCTGTCCATTGACTAATTGGGTTTACCAAAATGCAAGTTTTAATAAATTTGCCATTGTATTTCATGCAAATAACTATATGATGACAAGTACATCCCTAATAGTAAATTGGTCTGGCATGATTGTTAGTGTTGCATCCCTAACAGTAAATTTGCCATTGAGTAGGCCGAGCACCTAATCTTTTGAAGGGTCAACAGTTCAAATATTTCTTGCACATATTGCCCTGCTTCCTTTGCAAGTTGAAAATCAAATTGTTATTTTTGATATCATTTACGCTGTCCTAATTTTTCATTAGGTGCATTTTGTAAAATAATGAAAAACTGTATTATCAGAAGAAAAGAACTTTAGTGTTATAATACCACATGATGTTGCCACTTTTTGGAGAAATCAATACTGAAACTATGGACATCCTTGCATGTTCCAAACCGTGATACTTTTGAAGAATTATAATAGAAACGTAGTTTATTAGGATTACGGTTTCAAATACAAAGCATGGCGTTGCAATTTATTTATTTATTTACCGATTTAAAGATTGAATTTGCCTGGCAGTTCAACTGTGATTGGTATATAAAATGTTGCCAAAAAAAGCGCGACATCTCTGACTATCCTTTTTTTATGAAAATTACAATATTCTTTCCCGGAGGTTATCTACTGGTATATAGTCCTCAAACAAAATGGAGTTTTAGAGCACTTGAGATATTTATAGACCAAAGAAGATCGTCGGTTTCAGAAAGTGCAACAAAAATTGCTGTTTTTCTTGCAAAATATCTTTTTTATCGGCTAAATTTCATGTGTGGACATTATGCTAATTTCGTTTATATGTTTACAGGATCTTAGGGAAGTATTAGCTCGACAAAACTCCAATGAGTCTAATAGCACCAATGTACAGTCTATACTGTATCCTATGGCACCTATTGGAGTTGTTCAATCGTGTTTCTCCACAAGGTAGCTTAATTTGACCGATTATAATACTGGTGAAAAATATATTTAGATAATAAAGATTTCTACCATCATCATAACTAGATGCACAATAACAAGGCAACAATGTATGTGTATCCTAGTAAAGACTAGGAATAAATTATGCATTTTAACTACTTATAATTAACACAAATGTTTGAAAAGAAAATTGTGCTTAATTTGAAAAATCTAAAACTTAACAATTTTTTTCTTCTTTTCTTGAAGATCATTTTAAGTAACGTAATTGTTATAATTATTTGGGTTGTATTAATGTGCTCTGTGGGACATAGGTTAAGTTTTTATTTATTGAACATATTTCTGCAATTGAAATTAAAATTTTACATTTAACCGGGGCAAAGAAGTAAAAAAAAAAAAAAAAACCTTAATCTATGCCCAGTGAGCACATGTTAACATTTCCCAATTATCTATACTATTGCTAGGATTGTGTGTTTGCGTATGTGCGTAATAGTTTCTGTATTTTATTGCTTAATTCATCTAATGCATATATTTCACTTGCTACATTGAATACTTTTTAAATTGGTCAAATCCATAAAATTTTAAATGACCATATTTAATTTATATTCCTACACTGGTTGTATTAAACATGTTCCATAATAACCATGGAACAATATATGTTGAGAAGTTATGTTAGAGTGATTTTAATAAAGATTTTATTTGCTCAAAGATTGAGTGGAGATCACTGTAATAATTATTAAATTTTTGTTCCATCTTCAGACATAACAACTGATATCATATTATAATGATTCAGCATTAGCAGCTATAATGTTTCAACAATTTGCATTAGCAATCAATATGGTATCAAGTATATGCTCTAAATATTATTGTTCATAACACAATTTGTGCTGTTTACTTTATATTTCTCGAACCAATCATGTTAATTCAACACATAAACTAGTGTATGAAAAATAATTTTATTATTCATTTGAAAATAACAATTTTGTATTAGAATATAGTAAAACACAACTAAAAAGGAACTTAATTTTCTTCTTCTTTTACTTGCAACCTTGTTGATTAATAAATTCATGAAAATTACATAGATAATTTTTAGTGTGAAAGTAAATTTTTTGGCACAACGTTAAAAACTCTGATTTCTTTACACAGGTATTCTAGAAAACATTTCCTCAAACTATTACCCTTTTCAAGAAACAAATAGTTATGTTGCAGATTATTTTATGAAGATTGCTTTACAATCCACACCAATACTACGGTGACTCCAATCAAATTTATGTATGAAACTTCAAAAAATTACTATAGATAGGAAGTTTGAAAAATGTATTCTAATAAGAAAGATCTTTCTGAAACAATTAGTTAACGTTTAATCGTGTTAAGTCAGTAACAAAGATAATAAGCCGGGACAAGGTGGAACGGTAAGTTATGGACACGTAGTAAAAGACACATTAAGTAATTGATAATTATAGGTAAATTTCAACATTTAACTAGTTGTGCGTCTCATCTCATGGACAAATAGTTGAATACATAATATATATGATTCGGTTTGATTTAAATATGCAAGTCTACTGTGAGTTTTATTTCATGCATCATTAGATTTGAATTTTGTAGCATTTGGTTTAATTACAAAATTTCAGAAACAATCTCTCCAATAATGAAGATTAGATTGTGTACAACTTGACCACCCTAGAATCCATTCAAGCGAGTGCCTTGTGCATTGATTAGAGAATTTGATGGAAGAAAATAAACAATATAAAAGTCTTCAGAAGATTAAGACAACCTTTTGGTTTTCCGCCAATCATCATTGGTAACATTGAGAAGGCATTTGGTTTGAATACTGGTATGGTATTCTGAGATTTGAAATTGAATGAATTTTTTGTATGTTATATTGAAACTTGAATTTTACTAAAGATATTCAGTTCAAAGTCATATGTTGTTTGAAAGTATACATTTATAATAATATATTATTATTTTACTTCCATAGTTTCATAAATTTGTTTTGTACTAACTTGATTAGAATTAATTTGGCTATGGCCAATATTACATTAATGATAAGTAGGATATTGAACTTTTAGATTTCTTATTGACATGGGTTGTTAGAGTGTCACTTCTTGTCCACTAAGCCCGTCGCTTTTGTGTTTCTCATTCATTAATGAAATTTACTAGTAAATTTTCATGAACTAATATCCTAGTTGCATGTGATTGTCACGTTACGCGCTTAATATGTATGAAATAGCAGATTAACGTGGCTTTCAAAATCTGAATGATTATGCTTGCAATAGACAAATTTACATGCTTTGCTAAAGGTATAATATCTTTTTTTTTATTGTTTTTCTACTAAAAAGAGAAGAAACCAGCTCTCCTCTTTGCAAGTTATTAACTTCATAAAAATATAGAATTATAGGACGAATGCACGGAATAGATAAATTTAAACTATCATTTTTTGGAACAAAAAAAATTAAGAAGTCCATGTCTTGTGCTAGATCCTACAGGTTTTTTCTTACCAGGAACAGCCCCTCCCATTTTACCTTTTTTTGTATTATCTGAAAAAACTATTATTGTATTTACGATGTGGCTGTAAATGGAAATTATTTATTCTTCAGTCCAACCTAGCACATCAAATTGTGATGCCCAAATATTTACATGTTAAACTATCCAATATCTCCTTGCAGAAATGGCACACCTAGGCAACCTCTACTTGTACCTCTTTCAAGAGCATGTTTGATATTTAACCCAAGTCGAGTACCAGCAGAAGCTTTGAAGGGTCTTTCTGAATATTCCCATTGTTGGATTCTCTATGTTTTTCATTTGAACACAAACCTTGACAAATTATGGAAAGAACCGTCTAGAACAAAAATCAAGGCAAAGGTCCGTTTAGGTTAATGTTAGTGTTTTACGCAGGATTCTCTAATGCAACACTTGAGATTTGCCCTTTGTCATTTACTTTTTATTATGCTTATAGGTGAGAGTACCTAGTTTGAAAGGTTGCAAGATGGGAGTCCTTGCAACCAGATCACCTCATAGACCTAGCCCTGTTGGTCTTACCGTTGCTAAGGTAATGACATAATTATATGACAGTTTGACTTTGATCTAATTCACACTTGATTTCCGCAATGTTAAAAGTTGCATAGCATTTATATGAATTGAAATTTTTTGAAGCATAATTAATGACTAACATATGTGATATGGATCACTCGGATAATCTGTTTTCTGAGCGGGAAATATATTCAACGAGCATAACAAGAACATAATGTGTTCTATAACACTCTCTTAGGATTCAAAATTTATACCGGACATTACAAGTTTTCACTCTGTTGAATTCACCAATTGCATCGACTTCAACCTTGACAGTGAAACCTCCTAGTATTTGGCTAGCAGCATCAAATCATCGCTTATAATCCTACAATATTTTTCCAACTTTGACAACATGTTACCATTGTCTGTTCTTCATAATTCCTGTTACACCTCTGCAGTTTTTTTTTAAAAAGGCGTTCCATTACTTTCTTTATGTGATAACATTTTAAAAATAATGTATTCCGTTGCTAACTTTCTTTGTACGATAATAATTGTTGGTAAATTTGACAAGTTCTAACTATCGAAGACCCAGGTTGCAGCTTCGAGACAGTAGATGTTGTCAGTTTATCTGGCTTCACAACTACATCTAGGTCATGTTTTGGAAACACGCCCTTCCATCTCATATATCATAGGAAAAAATTATCTCAACTTTTTTTTACCAACACCTGTACTAATCGATGAAGTTGAAACAGTTAACCCCTCCTCTAGCAAAAAGAAAGCACCAAATGATTATTAAATGATGTAACCCAAAAATTATCTTATCTTATATTTTTGTTTACTTGTAATTTGTAGGCATTATCTTTTAAATAAATTATTAAATGCGATCTTATTTAACATAAAAAAAGAATAATATCTTTTAGTATAATGTTCATGATACTTTCCAAGAGAAAGTGGATTTTTATTGTTTGTTTCCAGCTAAATACCTTTTAATGTAGCACCATATAACATGGTAACTGTGTGTGTACTATACTACATATGCTAAAATGGAGGACCTGTTTGCACTTCGATTTCATCCATCCAGACCTGTGTCTCAACTGTGGAGAAATATGTAGTCAGAAGAATTTTATGTGAATGCTCACATTGTAGATTATCTAGCTGGTTATGTTTCTCCCAGATTTCTTCACTACTGGATTAGGAAGAAAATAAATCACAAGAAAACTTACCTCACACATTTTTCCTTTGTTAGTCACCAATATTCTTTTACAAAATGAATCCTAAATACAACTTCCCAAACCCCTAATTTCTTTTCATGGTACCTAACCCAAGATAACATAATCCGGTTATATATATATATATATATATATATATATATATATATATCATTAATTTTAACCTTTAAATTAAAATATAGACATAGTCTCCACCATCCAGTACAATAGCCCAAGGCCCAAGAGCTAAAACATATGTACAGACAAATGTATCCTAAGATTGACTACATAATACAGATAAAAAAAATATCAACTCCAACGTTTCTTCTCGTCTTGATAAACATCAAACCTATCATTTAGCTTCTTCACCAATTATTTTTATATCACCTTAGCTCTCTCTCGTCCCTCCAATAATGATATCAAACTCACCCATGAAGCATCACAATACGTAATTATGATTTACCATATTAAATCCTTTGTCTTCGTAGACTATTATACATATTTTTGTGCAAATGGTTATGTGCTGCTTGCAAGAAATATGAAAACCATTTAACCAATTTTCGGGCATGTTTTTGAAGAGCATTGACCAAATGCTTAATCAAGGAATCAACTCAACATGAAGTCATCATCAGTACAAGTCATCAGGAGTTTGCTCGGTAAAAGTGGCTGCTTGTAAAAGAGGCCGCTTGGGAAATTCCATTGAGCCCGTGCAAGACCATCCGTATACAAGAGATTCACACCATGTGAATCCTCATCATTAGAAGAATATAACAAAACTTTTCCGATTGTAGTGTAAATGAAAACCAAACTTTTGACAAGTACTCCCAATCTTATAAAGCTTACAATTACGATGCTAATGGGTGTCTAGGTTTGAAGGAATATATATAAGCTTTACTTCACAAAGGTCGGCTGAAGCAGTAGATTTGAGAGCGGGCAAAAGACCAAACTCGGGTTCAACAACAACCTTCATCAGCTTCTCGATAGGAGACCATATGTGCCTTGTTCACCTACTTTTCTTGGGTTGATTCATGGCAGACCATACTTAGTTGACGGCAGCAACAGTGTGAAGAAAATAAGTTCGAGAGCTTATGCGTGAAGAGCATAGAGTTTTCATCGTGGAGCAATGACCATCCAAAACGCCTCATGTTGAGGTTAAGAAAATATTTTCATAAAAGGATGTTTGCTTCACCATCTTGATTCATTGGTTGTTACAATTGGGATTGCAAATTTGATTGTTAAGATGGTGTTCATTGATGAAGGGAGCTAGGTGAACATGCTCTTCAAACCACACTTGATAGCGACATGTTTCCCTTCATCATGCAACTGTGTTGATTATGTATTTAATAAAATAGGAATAATCCTTTTGGAGTTATTGCTTTACCTATAACTATGAGCGAGGCGCCAGCAACCATAACAATCATGGTAATTTTTTCATAGTCAATTTCCTTTCAACGTATAATGTGTTCATTGGTGGGCTTGCTCTGGTCAAATAGGATGTTTAGACATCATACATGTGGCTTAGGATAAACTTTCCCATGAGCACGTGAGTTGGTTTTGTGCATGGAGTCCTACTAGCCGTGAAAGAGCACTATATACTTAATTGAAGTTGACAAAAAAGTGTGATGATGTTCTAATAAGAAACGTTGACGGTGACAGTAGAGCCAAAGAGTATAACTATCGAGACATTAGAAACTTTGATAAGAGAAAACGAGGTGAATAATGTCATTGCTTGTACAATAGAAACGAATGATAAATGATTTAACGGACGAGCTGAATAGTGCAACCATTGAGACACTGGTAACTTCTGTGAGAGTAAATGAATTGATTAGTGCCATTGCTTTTGCACATGAAGTTTGTTGAAAATAGATAACAGAAAAGTCACTGCTACACTAACATCGACACATGTGACAGCGATGGCTAATGTGCATGACTCATGCACCAAACATTGCTATTAAGGCTATAATTTGCAAGGAGATATGTCATCGCTCTAATGAAGAAAAGATAGTCGGGACACAATGAGGGACCGGAGGAAGTCTAGCTCGGTCCCGATAATCCATCGTGAGTTATCAAAAGTAATAGTACTTTGGAAGAAGTTAAACTAGAATTTGTTGCTTTTTATGAACAAACCACGATGTGTTCGCTTGGTTGCATGCATATATGTTGATATCGATCCACTACTTACCAACCATGCTCTAAGTGTTGATCCAAGAGTGTTGTTGTTGCTAGTATGTCAAAATGGAAAATCTCTAGACGTTGGAAGATATGTTGCTTCCAAGTAAGTAAAGAGGCTAAAAGAGAATAAATTCATTTTGGAGGCTTAGTTATCTTGTTTTAGTAAAGAAGCTATGTATTTGCATTTAGCTCACCAATTTGAACAAAGTATGCTTAAAGAATTATTTTTCTTTGCCTTGTACGATCAGATCGTGGATATGATCAGCATGCACGAATATTTTCATTCATGGACTTTTGTCTGGATAAAATAAGATAGTAACGCTTTCACCCGACCAAAAACTCATAAACCTCATAATAAATATGAAGCTATTTGATGGCAAATTTATTCCATTTGGATCTAAGAATGCTGAAGCAACATATCAAAGTATATTGAATAAGCTATTCATCGAGTAAATAGGTTGAAATTTAGGGGTTTATGTTAGTGATATGCTGAAGAAATCAAAGAGGACTGGAAGAATATGCATACTCAAAACCAGAGTTCGCTTTGTTAAGGAAATGCAAATAAAGTTGAATCCCATTTTGTTTGCAGTATGTTTAGGAAGTTTTTGGATTTTATCATTAATTCTTGTATAATGGAAAGCATACCTAGAAAAGATCAAGGCCCTAGTTGATATGCTATTACCTCACTGATATAAGGATGTGCAATGTTTGAATGGAAGGATTTGCCACACCAGCAGGATGAAGAATTGCCTTGTGAGCAAAAATACATTGATTTCATAAGCATAGTTGGAATAGCAAATTCCTAACAAGCAAAGAAAGTAACTTTGTTCTGTTAAGAGGTCCAGTGGAGTGAAAAATTAGTGCTATAATGGTTGTTTGGGATTGGTCACAACCGTGAGACGTTTTAAAAGTAGACCAATTAATATATGATGGTATAGTGATCTCATTATCGGTTCAAACAGGCGTGCATGAGTAGGCTTTTTCCTTCCGCTTGCTCGAGGTGCTTATGTAGCCACATATCACCTTGCCTAGAGAGTGCTGCTTATTGAAGAGACCATAGGCATTGAGATTTTCTTATTAGGTATTTACTTCACACTTCTCTTTATAGGGCACAAACCATGGATTACTCTATCTTGGTCTTCTAATGGTCATGAACTTTTACCCTCCTAATCATGGCTCGAAGTTCCAACCAACATGCCAGAATTTCGGTTATTCAGACCTGGTCCCGATGAGGACTGGATTGGAATCCGCCAAAAAATTCAGTTTTGGATCTAATTCTTAAAAAGAAAAAAAAAGATTGAACATTCAAGATGGATGATTTATGGATATTCAAAGATTGAGATAAGAAAGAATATACAAATTCGATTTAGAAAAAGAATTTCTTTTTAATATAATTACATCAGCATGAAAATCGAGCAACGAAGGTCAAGCAATTTAAGGCGTGCATATACTTTTTTCGTCCTTCATATTGGAAGAAGGTTGGGGCATCTTTGAGTAGAGAACAATGATTTCTAAGGTTGAGGGGAAGAGTAATTGATTCAGGGCCTTATTAGTGTTATATAGACTTGAATTTTAATGATAAAAATTTGTGTTTAATATTTATTTTGAATCTACTTAACATCCAACTAAAATTGTTTTTGAAAGAAAATGGTTTGAGCTTTGTTTTGTTGATTCAAAGGTTGAACTTGAAATATCTTGAAGGATTAAACTTTTGTTCATTTTAAATACAAATTTGTAATGTTTATTAATCTGTCTATTTGTATAAAATATTTTAGAAGGGGACAAAATCCAAAATCTGAATCAAAGCGGAATCTTTGAAATTTCCGAATGAAATCAAAATTTCAATAGTCGGAACGAAACTGAAAACTGGAATTTTGAACCTTGCTCCTAGTAGGATCTGAAACAAGGCAAAAGTTCTATTACCAAACGTAAATAAGCAAAGAATGAACTAAAGAAAAGATCATTGTGTTCCGGGTGTTGAAACTTGTGATGAACAACGGGGTCGGAGACAAACCAATGCTAGTTCATAGTCAAGAATAGGGACATAGGGTGGACACGTTACAAATTTATACCTATTTTGGCTTGAACATGGTAAAACCGACTTTGATTTGTTTACAGGTGCACTTCGGCTTGTGCATGAACAAAATCTTCTTTAGACCTGTCTGTTGGTGACAGATGATCCGGATTGTGGACTCGATGCTATAGACAATTGAAGGCAAGTTGAAATGTTACCAACCCCACTCTATTCGGAAAGTTTAGAAAAATAGGTGGGCACTGGGAGTGTTGGTCCCACTTGGATGTGCATCCTACTACACATGCAGTAATCAATGAGTGGATCATGTGTCTGTCTATTGGTTTGACGAGTACCATCGAAACATTTTTGTTATGTCTTGCAAATAGTAACGATCTTCTTCACCATTTTGATTTTCGAGGGAGATGACTCTTTTTATAACCACGCATGTCCTACTCGAGATAATTTATTATAAAGCTATCGAGTCAGTAACCTATTGTCTTTAGATATCATTAAATGGACATAAACTTCCCAAGTGTTTACGAGCAGGATAGTAAGTTAATAACCATCAGACTAGGCAATACACAACACTAAAAAGGCTAACCTTTGAGAGATCCCATGTGAGAGCTTTCAAGGCTCACCTCTCATGAATCCCTGCACGGGAACTTTTTAGAGTTCCTGCTTGAGAATTCTCAAGCTAGAGGTCCTGATATTGACTGCTCTGGAAATATCTTGTGCAAGGGAGATTCCCTAGGGGAAACCTAAACGAAAAATAAACCTAAACGCGTGTGTTAATTAGTAATACATAAGTTTGCTCAAGCAGAGAGACTGAGTACCTCAGAAACAATTATCCTAAACTATGTTCATACTACTAATGTCTGCTCGAGTAATAAACCTGGACTCCCCAGGGCTCTTGAGCAGACACTTATTGTATTTGATGTTATCGAAGGTTATGTTTATTAATAGAAATATTAATAGTGGGCCACATTCAAAGTAAAGTAACTTGATCGGAAAATTTCAAAAACTCTACATCGATGGTCAAAATTGTTTACACTACTAGATGATTATCAACCTGGTCTGATTTTTCATCCAATTATGGCATGTACACAAATGTCATGGGTAGTAATTAACTGTGCCAAAACCCAAAAAAAAAAAAAAAAACGAACATCAACATCGAGAATTCAGGATTGTCAATTATATAGTGTTACAGCTACAACAAGGGTCGTATCTACAATTATCATCAAATTATAGATATATGCAAAATCCAATGACACTGAAATAAAATTTAGGATTCCATGTTGGTCGATCAACATAACCGTAGAATTACAAAAATGGATAAAGTGATGGAAGTACATGATTAAAGGGAAAAAAAATGATAAAATTGAAGTGATTCGAGCAAAAAAAAAAAAAAAAAAAAAAATTGAAGCCTGAAAAAATTACTTTTTAAAGCTTTTAAGAGATAGCAAAAAAGATCGTTTGAAGAATCCACACACGCGCGCTTATATACAATATTTGATCTTAGAAACTTAAAAACAGAAAAAAATTTTTTAAGCTTCTGTCTTTCCCGCTTTAATCTCTGGTCGACTATGAAATAGGGGCCTTTGATGTGTGTTGGGCAGGAAGAATCAATAGCCACATGATTGTAGTCAAGTGGTTTTTAAAACAAAGGACAAATTTGACCTCTTCCCCGAAGGGAAAAAAATGAAGCACCATCAGATCTCGACATTCTGCTGTCGCATTTGATGCTTCTGATATAGTCATTCATATAGAGAAAACTTTGCTCTGTGCTTACACCAGAGCAAACTTAAGGAACAATGTGCTATTCATATTTTTGCTCACACAGTTATCTGTTGCTCACTTGAAGAATAAAAATAGTATTCAGTTCACCAGTAACAAACATCCATTTAAATGAGATACTTTGTCTTTCGACGACAAACAACCACTTCAACTGGTTCCCTAAGAATGAGAGTGAAATCATAAACATGAGAGTAAAACCATAAGCACGAGAGTAAAACCAAGATCCATCTTGGTTGTTGTTCTATGTTTGCTAGGACAACTTCACTTCAGCAACATGATGCAACATAGCTAGCCTGCTCCGGGGCCCTTCAAAGGATCTGCTCATCCGGAAGACTTGCTCTTCAGTTAATCAAACGATAACTATCAACTTCTAAACCTGCTTGTAGCTAATGACTTCGAAAATCACTCATATCCATAATTACCACGTTCAACCGCATTTATTATAGAGAAAATACGTTTCTAATTTCATACTCACAAAAAGTGGATCTGATCGCCATGTCAATGCTATTCATAACCAAGTCTTAAAGAAATTTATATCTACAAATGATCAATAGGTACATCGCCGAACCACGCTCTACCCTTGTGTCATTTACTTGTGCAATTTCTATCAATTTCCTCACTTTGACTACTTATATGAATACTCCCCTCAAAAACCAAATATTCTCATCTACATTACATAATCGAGGATCTACAAACTGTTACTTCATTGGTGCATACTTTTCCAGCAACATCAGTATTCAAGCTTCATCGATATGTTATTTGAGTTTTTCATGCTTTTGTGCCTGTTTTTTGACTGCTGTTGATAAAGAATGTATGTTTATATGCCCACATAAGCGCATCTTAATATTTGTGCTTTTATTTTGTTTTAAGTATCGTTGTTAACCAGCCTGATTTTTAATCGCTAATTTTGACACCGGCGTCTGTTATATTTTGTTTTTCGCAGCTAGCTGGTGAAATCACTATTTGTGCTGTCTATATCAATGTTTAACACCTAAACAAGCATCTGTAAGCCTTGTTCATTGGTTGGCTAAAATCCTCTGACGTAAATCTTACATAAATAAACTACACTAGTTGCATGTCTCGAAGTTTGAATTTTCTCTTAAGTTTTGGGAGAAGTATCTCTATTCTACCTTTGATATTGTCTTAGATTCTATAAAGCAGTAACAATATACCGATCTTTAGCGTCAAATTCTTTGCTCTACATAAACCCAATTGTATTGTTTCCATGATCTCTATTTTTCGTGAATTAATCACATTTTTCGTACTTTGACTTGTATCTACCTTCCTAGTTTGAATCCACTTCAATTTTTATATCTAAGGTGTTAAAGCTTAAAAATCAGTTGTGTTTCTTTTCTTTGGATAATAACACCTGAAAGAACCTTATGGAATCATGAGCTTGTCTCAACCCATCCTTGTAAAATAACATCATAAATAGTTGCAGATGTAAATAAATCATACTCTCGGTAACATTCAATCTTATGTTTATTTGAAATCAATTATGATCCAATGGTGGCCATTTTTCTTATCTATGAAACCCAATTGATTTTTTTAGCCTAGTACGATAACACTGTTCCAATTTGAAAATTTTCAAGTCCTATAGGAAATAAGACAATAAATTCAGATAAGACGGCCTGATCTGATTTATCTGTGAATCTCAAAGATAAATAGTCAGAGCATCAAAATACTTCCTAGGATTAGCATCAGCCATTTGGTTTAAATCCTATTATTTAGCCTTTTGAAGTACTCTACCATTATAAATTAGTCTAGTGCTATGACTATTTTACAACAAATTATTTTGATGGTAAATCCCATAAATTAATCATTTGTTTCTGTGCTACAGATTGAGGCCATAGAAGGAAATGTAATTATACTTTCAGGAGTTGATTTGGTTGATGGCACGGTAAGAAATTCTTTGTACATATGAGCATTGGTGGTTTGACTATACGGAGCTTGCGTCTTTTTATTAACAATTTAATTGATGTTTACTCGACCATTCTTCTTTGATATAGCCTGTAATTGATATCAAGCCTTACTTGCTGTATTCGGACTGTATTCCTAGTGCAACTGTTCCAAATTGGGTGAAGGTAACATTTACATTTTTTATTCAAATATATTTATTACCGGGTGCTATAATTCTTGTTTTTTATAATTTTTTTTAGTGGAGGTGCACAGTTACCATCCCTTTTGCGAGGGAATATTTGGGGTTCCAATTAACAAATTACATTAATCAATCCCTCACAGGGATCGTGTTATAAGCATGCAAAAATAGCAATAACAATTAAGCCATTATTTCCAAACAAATTGGGGTCGGATAGAGATGTAGCCCAAAACTAAAAGACAAAATCAATTTAAAAGTCATAATAATAATAAAAATAAAAATCATGATAATAATACTAAAATAAAGTCAAATAAGTAAACAAATAATAATAATAATAACTAAGATAAAAATTAAAATTAAAAATATATTAAAATAACCATAATGATAATGATAATAATATTACTATAGTAATAATAGTACTAATGGTAATATTGACCGAAGACCAAACACTACGTCTTAGACTTTTATTCTAAAACTTATAACACTACCCCTAATCCAACCTTAAGCAAAAAAAACTTCCAGCTCATGGTTTTGGTACGTGGATCGCTGACTTCCGTGTGCTTCTGTCCGACACCAGCTTTTCGGATGTATTCCAATCCTTAAAAGTCCCCATTTACTACTTTCTCCCATGTCAATTTTGGTCGACCTCCACCTCTCTTTGAGCATTCGACGCGGCTTATAATTCCAACACGCACATGTGCGTCGGGAGGCCTCCGCTAGAGATGTCCAATTCATCTTAAGCAGTGGTGGAATAGCTTCTCCTCCATTTGTACTACTCCAAGTTTATCACGTATATCATCATTTCTAATTAGATCTTTTCTTGTATGACCGCAGCTCCATCGCAGCATACGCATCTCTGCAACACTTATCTTCTGTATGTGTTGGTTTTTAGTAGGCCAACATTCTGTACCTTACAACATCGCATGTCCGATTGCCGTTCTATAGAACTTTCTTTTAAGCTTTTGTGACTTTTTTGTCACAAAGAATGTCAGACACTTGTCGGCATTTCACCCATTCCGTTCGAATTTTAAAACTAACATCTTCATCAATCTTACCGTCATACTGCAACATTGATCCTAAATACCGAAATTTTCAATAAATTTCATACTCATTCGCAGTCACAGACAATAGATAAATCAAGAAACAGAAAATAAAGGAGAAAGAAAATTTATAGTAGTTTTACTGTCGATTTGATCGTGTACGTCCATATTGAAAATGAATTTTATCATTGAGAGAGTTTTACGAAAGAGTGATACAAATATAATGAAGGCTAATTTAACAATGGATGAATAACAATTTTAACCACACAATAATAGATGATGTTTTGAGTTTGCACAGACATCTATACTCATCGCAAATGTCCATAAAATTCGAGGGAAGACCCATATGTTGAAATGCCAAAAGATGAAAGCCTAAAACCAAAATCTGGACACATTTTTGCTAATGTGGAGCCGCATCCGGTCGATAGTGGGTGCATAACGGTCGACTGATAGTCGAATTTCAGGCTTGGAATTTGATTTAACGCCCTGGTGGTAGACCGTTATATATTTATCGATCGTCCAGTTATCTTCGACATATGCCCAAATAACCTAAGCGGCCGACTGCTGGTGCATCTGAAGCACCACATGTTGCCCTCAATTCTCATATAAACTTCAAATTTTTATAACTTCTGAACCGTAGTTACATAAGATGAACCGTTCGTGATTGTAATGAAATTCTCTTCAAGTTTGTTATATTGTATTATATATTTCAACACTTTATCTTAATACAATATATCTTTCAGTCCAAACTTAAGTCATTTCCATCTTCAACCAATATCCAACAATAACCAAGAAATAGATCATTTCTTCAATCAGTTTTGACATAACCATCACCCATTGCATTTCGCCAACGAGCTTTGGTAAGGACATCACTCGTCAACGAAGCATTGAAAGACCTAAAACCAAGATGATAATAGAACCAATACATGGAAATAGAACCAAGTCGATCACGTAAGCAAGAAAAAGACTGAGAACTTCAATCATAGAAGCACTTGACACTTTAGTGAGTGAACTAAATTCGAACAATACTCAAGCTTCCCATAAAGCAAATCATCCATAACCAAACATGCATAGTGTCTTCCAATAACCTTCATCATGACGTCATCCATGTCCATTGGTTTATCCATAGTTGCATTTGATGCCTAACCAATATGATCACTAAGGCTAAAATTTGCATAATTCCAATCACTATCGAGTAGTTTTCTAACATGACAACTAACCCAAGGGCACTTAGGGTGCGTTTGTGGAAAAATTAAATTAGAGGTTAAGGGTTAGTGTTTGCGAATACCTTTTTGGATTAGAGGTTGGTTAGAGATCGAGTATGATATAAAAAATATCGAGTCATTTGGGAATAATTATTTATTTTGTAATAGTAAATAATAATTATTAATTATTAATTAACTATTATTAGTGATAATTAATCATTATTTGATTATTAATTAATTAACTTTAGTACATTAAATTAATATTTTAGAATTAATAATGCAAATTGAAATCCAATTTCAACTTCAAATTCTAATACAAATTCTGGTTTATTACTAACTCATTGAATAGAAATTGAAAAACAAATACAAATAACACAAATTCAACGACGCTTTCGTAATATTCTCAATTATGTTTCGATCCGTTTGCGTACTGAATCATCTGTGACCAACATTAAAACATCTTTGAAAATTCTTATCGAGAGATAATTTTGTAATCTCTGTAATGCTATATTGGTCCAACTTCATACATCGATCCCGACAGGTCATAGCATCCGCCAACTTACAATCTCCACGATGAGGAACATCACTACATCCAGAACTTGACAACTAAAACTTCGTTCTTTTTTTCATCATTTCCATCTTGTGTACATCGTCGTAAATTATGTACTGTGTGCATCTTCAGTTAGCACGAGCAGTGGAATGAACAGTGGCAGAACAATGCACTGAAGGACTGTCTATATCGACATCGATGTTAGGGTCACGTTGAGCAAAGTCCTCTAGACGTGAATGTTGAAATGGTTGGAAAGCCAAAGGATCATTCTAGCCTTGAGGTATGAGCTCTTCTTCCCAAACGTCATCTGGAGTGAGATTTGATGTCGTGCTTTAAACTCAAGTTGCACTTCATACTCCATTAATTAGTAGTAGGAGAATCAACTTGCGCGGAGATCATGATATTTTTTCCAGTGGTGATATTTTTAAGTATCTGCTTTAAATAATCCAGATTATATATTGATGCAGATCTCCATTTTAGAACAATATTATCAAATTCCTGATACAAAATTAAAAAATATTCAATAATTGGGAAATTTTTTTATTAGAAATTATAAAAAATACCTTGACTCGATCAGCCCACCAATCGTCCTTACCAGCCACTGTGTTCCTCTAAACATCCTGACCTACTCCAGTTTTGTTGCACTTTCTTTCATTTTGTAAATTCTTTTCGATTACTATCATGTTTGTCTTTTTGCATGCGTCATATCTAGCACTTGAGTCTTTTTCTGTAACACGTTAAATTTATCAGCAATCTTCTGATAAATTCTAATTTTTTTTTGAGTTGAGCATTCTTCAACGTAATTTTTTACGAACATGGACAACTCAGGATTCATAAAAAAAAATGTTTTTTGCAAGAAGCCGTTAATAAATATTGGTTTTATGAGAATGATAAAAAAGTGAATGTGTGGGTTAAGAAAGTGGAGTGGTGTATATATGAGGGTTGTAGACGTAAAAAAATACGTCGGATATATTGGAGATACGTCGGACGTATTGGAGGGATATATATTCCGTCCACGATTTCCTCTTCAATTCCAAGTGAATGCTGACATAAAATTTACATTTGATGTATCTCCAATACGTCGGACTTAATGTTTTGATGCCGCTACCTCAGGCTGATCCGCTTGTCAACGCACCCTAATATTTTATAAACCTCTATCAATTTTACATTGAGTTGAATACTCTATAGTATCATGAACATCACCCTCACTTCTAGAGGATCATGTAGATTCTATAATGTAGCATCAACTGCACTATCTTTGATAACGCCATCCATTCTACTAATATATCGAAAAGTGAATAATTTTCATGTCTTTTGGTTTAGGCTTATCTCCAACGAAATCTAGAACCATTGATAAATCTTATTTGCTTAAACATTATTGACTCTTCAAAAGCAACATGTCTTGACCGAGATTTTTTATGTCGTAAACTTCCAAATGTGACAACCTTTAATAACATCCGTATAACTAAACAAAAAGCTTTTGAAAGCTCTAATATCTAACTTACCATTTCTTATGTTATGAATTTATAAATAACAATAAAAAAGAAAGTAACTCAGATTTGTGTTTTTATCTTGTTAGATTTTGGAATTTTGCTTCGGTTAACTGAGCATTAAATCTGATTAATAATATGTGTTACAATTGATAATGCTTCAACCTAAAATTCGTAGGCAAGCACGACATCAATCTCAAACAACGGACCATCTCCAGTAGAGTACAATTCATCCTTTTCACAGCCCAACAAATTGTGGATTATCAAATGTAGTAAAATATCTCATATTACCATGCTATACGCTAATTGAAGAACTCCATGGAAACATATTCACCATTATTGTGGGCCTTAGCGTCTTCAAAGTCTTAATTCTCCTCAAGAGCTTTTCAAACTTTGAACTTTTCTCGATCCTTCAACTTGACCTTCATTACATAATCAAACTTTACAAAAGAAGTCATCAACGAAAAAATATAATATCTAGCTTCCTCAAGTGGAGCTTTAACAATTATCCCAAACATTTAGTGGGAACATAATCAAGTACATTTAAAATGCTTCCCTTTGACATATTATTGGCAAAAAATAATTTGTTGAAATTACGTTCTTTAATCATATTTCTCATAGTTCATTTAGAATTTTTTTTCAAAACTTGACCCAAACAAAAATCCTAAATTCAGTGGCAGCTGAATCAAATGAGCTAACGCTAGATCCATTCAGAATAGCTGAACTTTTGAGCGTATACAAATTTCGAACCATCTTACCTTTCACAAGTACAAATGCCTTACGGGAAACCATTAAAACTATTTTTTTTCAAAGTAAACTTGCATCATAATCATGCTAATTGACTAAATGATATGAGAGACTTGCGAAGACCCGAAACATAACGGACATTGGTTAGAGCATGTTATACATACATATCCATACTGAACCAATACTCAAAGATTTACATATAAAATTATTTCTCATAAGAATTGCATCTCCATCCTTATTAACATAGGAAGAGAAGTAGTGCTATCGGCCGTCATATAAAAATGTGCCATAGAATCAAGAATCCATTGGTCTGGAACATTAGATACAACTGTTGTCAACACATCATCACTGATACCATTTTCCACGGAAATAGATGAATATCTAACTATTTCCTCCTTCAGCTTTGGACATACGTCTTCCATCGGTTTGATTTCTTACGTTAATGACGCTTCTCACATTTTGATTTAATATGATCCCTATCTTCGACCTCTCTAGAATTAGAACGGCCCCTAAAATCAAATTTATTTCTCTCAACATACAAGTCTTGACCACTATCAACTCCGCCACTGCTATCATGTAGATCACTAGGAAAACGGACTTTGACATCACTCAGGGATATGGTATTCCCACTATAAATAAGGCGGCGATCAAAGCCATCACGTTGATGATGAATGTGGTATAATCGTATTATTTGCTCTTCTTCAACATTCAAGTCAACTACGTTCGTTCCTATAAACCATCAAAGTATTATGGTGCATTTTCAATGAACTTTCTTTATATATTTTGTAGGCAAAGAAAGTCCTAAACAAGATTTAACAGTTAGCAATTGACTTTCTCATATAGAGCTATTTCGACTTATCCTAACTTTAGCAGTTGTCTCTACATTAATTTCGAAGATCACATTCTTCCTTGTAACAAACCAAAGCGTAGTGATGACTCATTACTCCATCTCTTTCTTTTCAATATTTGAGATATCGATAGGTAATGGATGAGTATCAAACTACCATAAGAACGTTTCTATTTTACATCACTTTAATTTTCCATTGTCGCTTTTTAAAATCAATCTTTGTGCCACTTCTCTATTGCACGTTTGCGAATCAGATGTCACATATGAATCTCTTGCTGATGGATCAACAATAAGACCAAAGTTGATTTATGATGAATCATTCTCTGACCTCGTCATTTAGACAAACATCCTAGAGGTCTAAATACATCCCCGAGACCGAGTTCTCTGATACCAAATGTAGGGAAAACTTAGAGTTTCAATTGACAGAAATTACCTAAATCAATCATGTCGAGCCAAAGCAATGGATCCGTATATGCGTGCTGAAACAATAGACAATAAGGTAATAATATACAGTAATGTTCACTTCTCGCATTTCACAATCACAGTTGTAGACGATAGATAAATCAACAAACAAGAAATAAAGAAAACACATATTATAATGGTTCTACTGTTAATGTAATAATTTGCGTCCATTTAAAATAATGAATTTTATTATTAAGAATTTTATTATGTCAGAGGTTATCCGAACAATAGATAATAACGATTCCAGCTACAAAAGAAGAGATGATGTAATGAGTTTATATGGACATCTAAACTCATCTCAATCATCCATAGAAATCAAGAAAAGATTCATGCATTGAAATGCCAATAGTTCAGTGCCTAAAATCAAAAATTGCACACATTTGCTGTTGTTAAATGCCAACTGGTCGATCATTGCATATTCGTTGGTCGATCGGTTCGTCAAATTCTAGAATTGTGATTCGATATAACACCTTTGCGGTCAACCGATAAAGATTAATAGTTGACCGGTTATCCTTCAGAATGCCCAAATAGCCTAAGTGGTTGATTGACTGATTGCTCATGGTCTATCGCTAGTGCATTTGAAGCAGCATCCTCTTGCACTTTAATTCACATTTGAACTTCGAATTTTCTCTTAATGACGATTCATTTTTTGCTGTTGTGATCCTGGCGAAATTCTTTTCCACTTTGATATATTATATCACATATTTCAACGCTTGTGCACCCATAACTAATATTACCATGAAACATCCTTGTTGGTTGATGCTTTTGTGGACTAATTTTGTATTGAATCTCTCCACTTAGTAGGCCGGTTGGTTCATCTCTTTGAAAGTACAAGGTATTAGGCTTACATAGTTACACATCCTTAATCAACTAAATATGAATGCGAGGGGGGGGGGGTTTATATATATATGTATGTATATGTGTGTGTATGTATGTATATACAGAGTAAGGATCGATTGCACCTCATTTCTACTACACCTTTATTCCTTTCCGATTTCAATCATTTTTCCGATTTAAGTAATATAATGAGATGACTAAAGAGAGTATATTATCTAAATTGAAATATGTATTTGAAATCATGGAGGAATAGAGATGTAGCAAGAATTACGTGTAGCAGATCCTTCCCTTATATTTTACACATATATATGTATGTACGTATACATACATACATACATATATATATGAATGTAAGTATATATATACGCTATATCCCTTACGTTATACCTCAATGATCTGGATTTTGAATTAGACAATTCGAAATGAATTCAGAATTTGGGAATATGTTATATAGTTAAAAGATCGTCTTAACCAAAATCTGGATGGTTTGGATAATTTAAAAAAAAATTAAAATAATATTCAAAGAGGTGGAGCTTTGGCACAATGGTTAGGTCATTCGTATGGTGATCTGGATCCCGAAGTTCGAGTCCAGAAACAGCCTCTTCGCAATGCGAGGGAAAGACTGCGCACATTATCAACCTCTTCAGAGTCTGTTATCATGCGGAAGCCTCGTGCGCTGGGTTCCACCTTTAAAATAATATTCAAAATTGAAAGGCAAATGCAAGAACTAATATCTAAAATATTAGAAATTTCAAAATGATCTCAAAGTTTGTATAGATGATGTTTGTAATACAGATTAAACATCTTCAAAGTTTGGGTTTATTTCGAAGTGTGAAACTCGAAAAATATTGAGGACATGCACGCGCGCATTCTATTGGGCGGTTTCGTATAAGATAGGTATTCCAAACGAATCGGCATTTAAATTTAGTTTGTTATTAAACGATTAAAATGAACGAGGCATCTTCTATCAAGTTTTACGATAATTTGATACAAAATAATATATTTTTCGCTCGTTTTATGGGCCAGTTATCAGTTATTGGATTGGACACCAAATAAATTAGTTCTTGTCCAATTTCTTCTCGTTGAGAGCTACATAACAACAGAAATATGTTCTCAAAGTTTAAACCAATTGAAAAACATAGTACAATAGCAATTTTTATGAAGTAATTCAAAGACAAACTGATGACAGAGGAATGGAAAAATGTATTTTGACCGACCTTTGAGTTGTGCCTATCAGTCAAAACTATAATAGACCTATAACAAAAATTCTGATAGGATCAACTTTTAGTTGTCCTTCAAGTCTGGGCAGTATACTTCAGTAGTCTGTTATTGAAGAACTATTCATACTAAAAAAAAAATTGTATTTTATTGGCACGTAGTACTAGAGATAATTAAGCAATAATTTAAAAGCTAAGTTTGTTCGGTTCAACTAAACTACGGTCAAATGTTTCGCCTATTCATCAAATCTTCCATTCCTTTACTTCTAATTATGAATAGTATTGAATACACTTCCATGGGACATAATCTAAAATCCTAAGCAACACATGTTTCTTGTCATGATTGGCGTTATGCCCCTCTTTATTCTTCACATTTTGTTTAACCTTCTCCCATGTTGGTCAATTAACAGGCTGAAAATGCATTAGCCATGAATTCGGTGAAGTTTTCTGTGGATTTTGCTGCATCACTTTCCAGTTGCTGGGCAAACATTGTAAGCTTCCTTACAACTTATATATGTACATAAGGCTGTTATGGTAATGATTACCGTTACCGTGCCAATTTTACCGATAAACTAAAACTGCTTACAGTTACCGTTACCGATTTGCTGGTATACCGAAGATTGATATACCGATAAATTGGTAGTTGTTACATAGGTAATGATGAATTACCGTTTTTCTGAAAAAACAAATAAATTGACATGTTTTTTCACTATAATGATGCTTCAATATATAATTTATAGCGTTACTTAATAAAAGGCATCGATAAAAAATAAAATAAGTGTAGTTGACATTATTTAATCTAAGCTATTGAAGTAAATTTAATTATTTGTTTGGTTTTAAATGCTTACAATAAAACATATTACATGAATATCAATTTGTTATAATGGTAAATTTACTATTACCGATAGTTTTTTAAAAATGCCATCGATGATTTACCGTAAAAAAATGTTAAACTTATCGTTGCCATACCGATTAAACTGGTTCACCGATTTCATTCAAAAATGGTAATCGATTGATTGATAATAGTATGGTAATGTTAAATTTACCATTGCCATAACAGCTGTACATGTACATAACTAAGAATTATTAGCTTATGAATTTTAGAGTGCTAATTACCATTGAATGCACAAGTAATCAAGTGAGATTTGATGATGTGAACATCGATCGACTTGACTTAATTTTGTTATGATTTGTTCCGACTAATACGGCTTTGGTTTTTGCATGGGTCATTTCCTCTCAACTATAAGTATTTGTCGTATGTTTCAGGAGAAACATTCATTATACGCATCAGCAGAAGACTTTCGAAGGTTGATACAAGAGGTGCTCGCCTCGGATATAAGATCGTTATCTCAACAAACTCGACCTCACGAGAGCAATGGAGAAAACATGTTCATTGAATCCGAAGAATGTGGTATTGATGAGTTAAATCCATATGGCCCAAATGGCTATAACAAGATACCATCGAGTTCACCTAATGGTATAACATATCATTTGATCTTAGAAGGAATTGATGTTTCGTACTCGATTGACGATGACAATAACATATTGGTGAAGGAAGCCACACTTGGATCCGATGCCAAATGTATCAAAGACAGACAGTGTGATTACATGACACTGAGCAAGAAGTTGGCCCAGAGATGATATTAGTTTTCAAAAGTCAGTTTACAGGTAGAGAAGATTGAATCCAAAGAGTTATCATTATTATTAATAATTAATAAAATTGTTTTCAGGAATAGGACTAGGCAGAGAGAATTAAATTGCAAGGATTTTCGTTATCATTAAGTTATTTTCAGAAATATGATTAGGTACAAGAAAATTGTATTTATACGTGTTATCATTATGATTATATATATTAAATTTGCTGGACTTACTCGGCTGAAACTGAGTGTTTATTGTTCTTGGACAGTACTGGCAGTTGATCTATGATTAATGGACATTTGGCCATGATATAATTAATATTTTAGTGGATTCTTTGGTCAGTTGGTATAGAGGTTGAAATCATTTGTTTAAGGGTTATTTGGTAATGGATTTTCGAAAAATTCGAAAGTCGTTCGTATTCGCATTTGAAAAGCGGATAAATAGTTGATATTAAAAAAACGGATTCAGGGAGGCATTCACGTTTAAATATTAATCGTATCTATTTTGTTAATGAAATGCATGTATTTATTGTCGTATTAGATTTGTAGGTTACATTATACGCATTTAATGCATATTAATCGGTCAAAGTATTATTATCCATTTTGAGAATGTGGAAAAAAAAATTAAGTCAAAGATACCTATTTATGTTTCTTGATTTGTTTATCGTTAGCGAATAGGTATATTGTGGATGTCGTACTATCCGCATCTGAAAATATTCTAGACCCACTTTTTATACAATTATAGTTAGAGTTCCTTGGTCTTAGTTTTACTTTGTTAGTGTGTGCTTGCACGCTTCAATGATGTGATACCCTCTGATGTAGAATTGGAGCATGGAATGGATCGAAAGCACGATTATTCATTGTCAGGGTCGACAATTTTGGTTCAGTTAGTTGATAATTAAAAATCACTGGTTCGATCTTCACATTTGTCGGTCTTTATGAACTATGTTTAAAATTTTAAACTTACGTTTAAGGTTTCAATCACTGCTCGTACAGCAAGTTTTGGTATGCATATTTCATTTATAGTGTGGCTTACGCATGCAAAATTTACTGTAAGATCACATATCTATGCAAATTTTGGATTACTTTGAAACTTGAAATACTACACATTTGCATTTCAAATCAATGTTAAAAAATAAGTATTTTTACGGTTCGGATTTCATAATTGGTTTAGTATGGACAATAAATATTATCATAAAACAATGTGTCATACATGCTCCTTGGATATATGCGTCTATGCGACAATGAGAGATACATTCAAATTTATTTTGTCTACTACAATCGATTTTTATTCGAACCATTTGAAAAAAATCAGCTGAACAATTTAACCTTTTGAAACTGCAATTCAAAACAAATGTTTATTTCAAACATTAATTTGAAATGTGAATTTGAATGTGTTAAGAAGTTTCCAAAATTTTATGTAGTATATATTAACAGTGACATGTGCAAAAATTAGCTTAATGTGCTACAAAAAGACTTTAGCTTAATGTGATATAAAAAGACGGCAAGTTTACAAAGCTGTGGATATTAGAAGCTACGTGATCAGGGACTGAACGCAGGCATACTAATCATAACTTTTGTAAAAATTTGGGTATACTAATGATAACTTTTGTAAAAATTTGGGTTGTATTAGTGGAAAACTCAATAATGAAATTAGTACTGTTGTATTAACGAAATACATCAGCTTTATTTCTAAAGGATCTGTGTTACGATTTGCATTATAGTAAAGATTTTGAAACATTCAGACGTTTAGAACCCGACCACTCGATAAACTTCTAAGAAAAGATTCCGCTTAACCCATGGCATGACACTATTTTTTGCAAGAAGTGTGTGTAAGATATAATTCGAACATAAATCTATTATTGAAAGGATTATTTTAAAATTTAGTTTTTAATTGCAAAGTACTAAACAAAATGGCCAGCTTAAAAATTTATATGACATTATGTTAGCATTTTAAATTTATATGATTTTAAATTATATCAGTATAATAACAACAGTAACAATTTACAGTTTAAATTAGCGTCAATTAGAAAAGAGAATAGGATATGTAATTATATAAGTGGATTGGTAATAAATTTTAAGATTTATCTATTTTTGTAATTATTTGGTGAAAGATGATAGTTTTTTCCACTTTGAAGTACTTAACCTTCTTTTCTTTATGTGTAGTAAGCTTCAAGCGTGGGTAGTAGGTATGAAAAGTGCAGATGGAGCAGTTTATTTGAGAGCTTTTTTCATGTATATAGAGCTTTTTTGCTTTTTCCAACTTTAGATACTTACAAGGTGTGCAAGCAGAACTTATAGCAACCTCTTTTATCTACCCCTTGCTGTTTAGACTTTGGTACCGAACTCTAACGCATTCACTTTGTGAACAAGTTGAAACTGTATTGGACATAAAGTAAACAAGGTATGTAAATATGTAATAACAATCAAATGGCAAATGAACCTGATGGTATTTAAAAAATAGAATTTTAAATATGTAAATCTAAGTACATATTTTGAAAAAAAATACAAAGGGTAAGCTAATTTGCAATTTTATGATAGAAAACCCAAACTAATTCGTGTTTCTTTGGAAAAAATTCAATAACATTTTATAATGGTAAAGAAAAAGATGTGTTATTTGATAAAAACATGTTTAAATGATAATATTAAAAAAAAAAAAAATTAAATGTGCTTTTTGATAATCACAAGTTAGCTTGGACTTTTTATTTTATGTAAACATAAACTTGATTTATGTATTTATTGTTACATGTATTTTTATTATATCAACATCAAAAAAAATGACCTAATGCTCAATGTTCCTTTTAGAATTGTGGATTTTTACCATATATAATATGATATAAGAAAGTGGTTGAAGAACTTTTCATCATTAAGACGTACGATAACAAGTGGATGAAGAACTTTTCACCATTAATTTTCCATTTTATAATAAAATAAATTCGAAGTCATGGGCACAGATGCAGATAGTTGAAATAGGTTAATGAGTCCGTGAAGCATCTTTTGTGAACGCTATACATTGAGGCTGCTCTACCTTTTGGTTTGTGACCAATTAATGAAGCGTGTTCTGTCTTGGCCATACACGTAATTTTCAAACAAGGTCCGTTGAACACTACACATTAAAAAAAATATCGTTAGTTGTTATCAACACAGGTCATATGTCTTGAATTTTCTTTGAATAGTAGGCTGGTGTGAACTCTCCAAAAACAGTAGGCATCTGAAATATCGAAGTTCTTTTCTACTTCTCTTTTTCCTGAAAGAAAAGAAGTACGCTACGGACTTAGAAAAAAAAAAGCTAAAAAGTTAAAGTGCAATTGTTCATTTGAAGGGTGCGTTCACGGATAAATTGTATCGGAGGTTAATGTTTACAGATTTTGGTACTTATCTCAGTTACGTTAGATGTAACATTAACCTTCCATTCAACCGTTGAGTTTTGAAAATTGCAAATGTTTTCTCTTACGTAACCGATACGTCCAGCATAACTAAGACAAGTCGGACATATCTCCCGTTGTCTACTTTTCCATGAGTTTTTTCTTTGCTCTTGAACGTACCCATCCATAACTTTATAAGGGTGAAGACTCTCGTGGCTTTATCAAAAGTAGTGATGCAGGGGACCGTGATAGATCGCTTGTTGTAGATCGTTATCTTGTTAAGTCGCAGGAAGCAGTACGTCAGGCCTTAAGTCGCTTGAGCGACCTAACGAGATATGAGAATTATGCAGTGGAAAATGATCCAGCGACCTATGATAAGTCGTCAGCGAGTTACGACCTACCAAACTACGAGCTAACGAGCTATGACAATCGCTCGCGTATGCCGCATATCCTTAGGTCGCGCACAAACAGGGTAAACGACCTAGCGACTTAAGTCGCTGACCTTATGCCGCATGCTATCATTCCATGGTTAGGTCGCTGCGTACCTTAAGTCGCCCAGAAGTTTAAGTCGCTGATGGCTTTAAGTCGCTCACCTTATGCTATCTCCTAAGTCGCATGAAGTTAGATCGCGTGATGAGATATTTCCTTAAGTCGATGTTCTTTTAAGTCGCTCAACTGTGCTATCTGCTTAGGTTGCTCCAGTTTTATGTCGCTCAAGATTCTTGAAGCCGTGCTATGTCGTTAAGTCGCATATGGTGTTATGTCGAATATGTTGTAATTCTTTAAGTCGTGATGTTGTAACGTTCTTATATATTGTATGTTGTTATGTCGTTAGGTCGCGTGGTGTTCTTAGGTCGTAGGTCGTAAGTCGTTACTGCTGTAACTTGCTTGTTGTAACTCGTGTATTGTTTGTGTTGAGTCGTATGTATTAAGTCGCTTGTATGTGGGTTGTAAACTCCTATAAATAGGGGTGTGTTGGCATTGTAAAAGTTAGTTGATTTTGAATAAAATTTTGTTGAGAGCTTTGTGCCTCTTTAAAAATTGAAAGTTGAGTGTGAGCTTCTTTCTCCATCTTCGGTTATTCGAGTACGCTCGAATCAACGAATTTGAAGCCGATTCACGGAATCTCGTGCGCGAGATCAACGTCGAAGAATCGTAGATCTTCTAACGCGGCATCGTGCGCGATCAACGTGTTGAAGATAGCTAGAATCCGGTATCTCGAGAGATCAACGGATTTGGGCATTTGGTATCGTCAATTCACCAATTTATCTTTGTATCCTTCCATCGTTTTGCTTCATTTGTTATTATCCGCTACGTCAGTTTGGTATCAGAGCTTGCAGAGCTAAGTTGAAGCTAAGTAAGATCAAGGCCGAGTTCAATCCAGTTCAAAGCCGAGACATATCAGATCCGAGCTAGTGCAGAGCCGAGCCGAGCTAAGTCAGAGTTAAGTCGAACCATATCAAAGTTAGATCGGAAAAGAGATTGTTTGAAGATCATGCCTCCGAGACGTGCTAATCGATTTCAAAATGTTGAAGATGTATATAGAAGACAAGAAGCTGAGCAGATGGAGCAGCGAATCAATGAAAAGTTCGATGAAGGTATTGGAAAATTAGAGAAGTTGATGAGAGACATGAATCAAAGTCAAAGGAGAACTTCACCAGTTTCGCACCATAGTGGAAATAGAGTTTCACCTTCAGTTTTGGAAGAAAGAGACATGCGTGGTAGCAGAAATGTTGATGGTCAGAATCGACATCGGCATACGTCAGATTTGGAGGAATCCAGTGATGGTGATAGTAGCTTTTGTCGAAATCATGGCCAAGGACGAAGTCGAAATAAAGATTTCGAAGATGATCGTCGATGGGAGTCGGGGATGAAAACAGAGATTTCAGAATTCAAAGGGGGAATGATAGCGGAAGAATTTCTGGATTGGTTATCAAATGTTGAAGAAATTTTTGACTTCAAGGAAATACCCGAGCATCGTAGAGTTAAGTTGGTTGCTGCACGATTGAGGGGAAGAGCTATGGCATGGTGGCAACAAACTAAACTTACACGGGAAAGAATGGGAAAGTCGAAGATTGTTTCATGGGAAAAGATGAAGAAGTTGATGAATGCTACTTTCCTGCCTTATAATTATCAGTCTCTTATGTATCCGCGCTTACAAAATTTGAGACAAGGGACAAAGTCGGTAAATGATTATGCATACGAGTTTTATCAACTGATTGCTAGAAACGATATCATGGAAACGGAGGAACAGTTGACATCTAGATTTGTTGGAGGGTTGAGAATGCAAATTCAGGATATGTTAAATATGTTTGATCCAAGATCCGTTGCTGAAGCACACCAGAAGACTCTATCTTGGAAGAAGCAAGGTAGAAGAGGAGGTGGTGCACTTACAAGTTCGACCAATCAGGTGAAAGGGGCTAGTAGCAATACTAATGTTTCCAAGGCTGTTAGTAAACCGGTTGTCAATGAAGTTGCTAAGACCAAGGTCAACAATAATTTCAAATGTTATAATTGTCAGGAGTTTGGTCATAAGAGCAATGAATGCCCGAGGCCTAAGAAGCGAGCGATGGTTGCTGAGCTTGAGGATGAGGATGCAGAAATAGAATGTTCCAATTCACCACAAGTGGAGGAGGAGGAAGAATTACTGACGGGAGACGAGGGATATTCTTTAATGATGAGGAGATCTTGCTTGACGCCAAAGCAGGAAGAGGAGACTAGCTGGTTGAGGAGTAATATTTTTCAGTCGACGTGCACTATTTTGAGAAAGGTTTGTAAGTTTGTTATCGATGTAGGAAGTTGTGATAACATCATCTCTACAGAAACTGTAAAGAAGTTAGTGTTAAAGACAGAGAAGCATCCCAAACCCTACAAATTGGCTTGGTTGAGGAAAGGTGGGAAAGTGAAGGTTAGTCGAAGAGCTTGTGTAACTTTTTCCATCGAAAAGAAGTATAAGGATGAAATTTGGTGTGACGTGGTAGATATGGATGTATGTCATTTGTTGTTGGAAAGACCATGGCAATTTGATAGAGCCGTGCAACACGATGGTAAGACTAACTGCTATAGTTTCATGTTCAATGGCACTAGAATCACTTTGGTTCTAAAAAGCAACAACAAAGTGAAAGCAAGTTGGAGGAAATTGAGGAACTAAAGACTCTGTTATCTTTGAGGGAGTTTGTCAAAGAAGTAGAGGATGGGCTGAAGTATTTCTGTTGATTGGACGTGAAAGTAGTGAAACGGTTGAAATTCCTGAGGAAGTTAAGCCAGTGTTGAAGGAATTTGAAGATGTATTTCCTAAAGAATTACCAAAAGAATTACCACCGTTGAGAGACATATAACACCAAATTGATCTTGTTCCGAGAGCTGTGTTACCACTTAGACTACATTATAGAATGAGTCCAAAGGAGCACGAAGAGTTGAGAAGGCAGGTGGAGGAGTTAATTGAACAAGGGAGCGTACAAGAAAGTTTAAGTCCTTGTGCAGTACCAGCCTTGTTAGTGCCAAAGAACGATGAAACTTGGAGAATGTGTACAGATAGTCGAGCACTAAACAAGATTACAGTGAGACACAGATTTCCGATGCCAAGATTGGATGACTTGTTAGATCAGTTGAGTGGAGCTGCTATCTTTTCAAAGACTGATCTGAAGAGTGGGTATCATCAGATTCGAATTCGACCGGGGGATGAATGGAAGACAACCTTCAGGACACGGGGGAGGGGGAGGGGGTTATATGAATGGCTGGTCATGCCATTTGGTCTTTCGAATGCACCTAGTACTTTTATAAGAGTGATGAATCAGATCTTTCGACCATTTGTTGGAAAGTTCGTGGTGGTATACTTTTATGATATATTGATATACAGTGGAAGCACAAAAGAACATCTACAACACTTGCGGGAAGTGTTGATGATACTTCGTCAGGAGCAATTTTACGCGGCAATAAAGAAGTGCATATTCATGACACACAATATTTTGTTCTTAGGGTATGTGTTGTCCAAGGAAGGTATCCAAGTGGATCAAGGTAAAGTTGAAGCAATCAAGGATTGTCCACAACCCAGGACTGTAACTGAAGTGAGAAGTTTCCATGGTTTAGCATTATTCTACCGAAGGTTTATTCCATATTTCAGTAGCGTGATGGTACCAGTGACAGATTGTATGAAAGGAAAGCAGTTTATGTGGACTGAAGAGGCTGATTCTGCTTTCCAATAGATCAAGACACTTTTGACTACAACACCGATTCTTAGATACCCGGACTTTCAGTTACTCTTTGAGCTGAATACTGATGCGTCTAAAATTGGAATTGGTGGAGTGTTAAGTCAAAAGGGTTGACCAATTTCTTATTTTAGCGAGAAACTTTCTGGAGCCAAGACAAGATACAGTACATATGACTTGGAGTTCTATGCTATTGTCCAAGCCATAAAGCATTGGAGACACTACTTGTTTTATAAAGAGTTTGTGTTTTACACTGACCATGAAGCATTGAAACATTTGCAGGGACATGATAAGATTGCGGCCAGACATGCTTCATGGATCGCATACTTGCAACAGTTTACATTTGTTGTAAAGCATAAGTTGAGAGTTACAAATCGTGTGGTAGACGCATTGAGTAGAAGAAATCATTTGTTGACTACGATGAGAGTTGAAGTGACGGGGTTTGATGTATTTCCGGAATTGTTTGTTGAGGATCCTTACTTTGCTAAGATTGTAGATGAAGTCGAGAGAGGGAAGACGGATGAGTATGTGTTGGTAGATGGTTTTCTACTCAAAGGAAATCAATTGTGTATACCAGAGTGCAATTTACGAATGAAGATTGTGAAGGAATTGCATGAAGAAGGTCATGTGGGAAGAGATCGTACCTTGTAGTTGATTTCTCAATCATATTTTTGGCCTTCCATGAGGGAAGAAGTTGAAAGATTTGTGTAGAGCTGTCACATATGTCAAGTTTCCAAAGGGACAGCTACGAATGCAGGATTGTATATGCAATTGCCCGTGCCTACTAGACCATGGATTGATGTTAGCATGGATTTTGTTTTGGGTTTCCAAGAACTCAACGAGGGAATGATTCTATATATGTTGTGGTGGATAGATTTTCAAAGATGGCATATTTCATAGCTTGTAAAAAGACCGTCGATGCAGTCCGTGTCGCTCAATTGTTCTTTAAAGAGGTTTATCGACTACATGGGCTACCTGAGGTCTATTTCTGGAGAAAAGCATTGGATGGTTGTAAAATGTATATTGGAGTTTTTAAGAAATACTCGGGACTTATTTCTAATATATGGGAATAGGGACCTCCTCATGAAGGGGTGTATTGACTCTCGCTTTCAAAATAATGTCGATGACCAGTGTTGGGTTTTGTTTAAACATTTTTCGGTTTGGCTATCAGCTGGAAAAGTTCTAAGCAGGACACAATAGCTAATTACCACTATGGAGGCCGAATACATCACCTACAATGAAGCAGCTAAAAAAGAGGCCTAAATATGTGAGTTTTTAAGTGAACTCAGAGTGATTCCCAATATGGAGAATCCAGTAGCGTTGTTCTATGAGAATAATGCAGCGATGTAGATTGCATTCACACAAGAAATCATGGCATATTCTTTAAAAGTTCCACTTCATTTGAGAGATTTCATTTGAAAGAAAGAGGTCATGATAAAAAAGGTAGATACTAATGACAATATAGCATATCCGTTCTCTAAGGATCTAGCTTGGTTGATCCTTGAGAAGCTGGTCAAAGGAATAGGATTGAGATTCTATAATTGGCCATAAGTGCAAGTGAGAGATCGATAGAGTTAGCGATATGCCGTAAAGGCACTTCTGTAATTTATTGTAAATTATTAACTCCATAATCAATCACTGTTCGTATTAAAAGATGTTTCTTTCTGTTATATGCTTGTTATAATATGTTATAATTAATTAATTACTTAACTTAAGTATATCTAAGAAAAAATCCATAAACGACGTGTTTGTGATAGTAATTATAAATAGTTGTGATTATGATAATTTTATCATAATATATTAAACATGTGATTTAAATATTCCTAGTCAAGATATATTGAAACTGGATATCGATACATCCTTAAGGCTAGAGTATGTAACACTTTCCAAATATTAGGTAGTATATTACTCATGACTACTAGGGGCACCAAGAGGTTATGTGCTGATAGTTATTGGATACCTGTGGAGTGACTCACTCGATAGTTTTTAGTTGGTTAATATAACTAAGGTCAAGAAGAAAATATCAATGTGACAATATTAGATAGTTCCCTTGATTTGAGAATATCGTTGATCTTCAATATGATCGGTCCACTTTAATTACAATTAAATCGTAGCACGATGTCCATTGAACAACTATGTTGGGTCTAGTGGAAGTATTGGTGGTGAATACTGTTCAATAGAAGATTCATCTCCTTGGTTATATGATATTAGTATCACGGTCTACTGATGTCAACTCAAAGTCAAAATCTTTGGTCAGTGTAGGTCGATTAATAACAGTTGTTGTTATTAAATGAAGGACTTTGTGTTAGGATTATAAATTTGAACATTGACGATATTGGAATTTTAACCATTACCAAATTCTATGAGTCCTAATGTGATATAGTTTTGACGAAGAGAATTAATGTAAATAAATGTCATTACTAAGTTGCGCTTGAATTAGTAAATTAGATTTCATCGATGCTAAGTAAGCGATAAATTTGGCCATATTGTCACACCGCCTGTTAAGTGACATGTGAACATTAATATTTAAATTGTTCAATATTAATCGCTGACAAAGTTTACACCTACGAGTCACATAATTGAAATGTTTAAGATTCCATTTACCACATGATTTAATTAATTATAAATATTATAAATTAATTAATATTTATGACATGTCAATTATAAAATTGCATTTGATTAAGGTTGATCAATATTAAATAGTTTGTATATAATAATTATAAATACACTGATTGAAGCATGATATCAATACTCATTTGAATTGGATTAAAAATGTGTTATTGTTGATTAAGCAAGAAGTGATTTTGAGGCCCATATGCGGACTTGTCGTAGCTGGCTATTTAAGGCCTAATGGGCCCGACCATTTGATAGCTAAGCGGGGTTAGGTTTTGAATTAAAAAAGAGATAATTGGTAAGAGAAGAATGGGGATCTAGATCCCTATCTTTACTCCTTGGAATCTACTTTATTTAATGACCTCTAATCCTACATTTTGTACTTTACATTTTGGCTTTCCTCTAGACAAGCCAAGTCCCGCTACTCCTTATCCTTTTCCTCAAATTTTCAAGCTTAAAAACATTAAATCAAATACAATTCAAGTGTAGGTGGTAGCTACAATCAGGACGGTGCCACTTTCTAGATTCTCTATTCATTTCAAGGAGTTTTGATTCTACGTTTCTAGACGTATCATCTGGGAATTAGGTAAAGGTAAAATTCTCCATTTACAATTGTATACATGAATGTGTATAATGTTTATTATATAATATATGTCATGTACTTAGTATATCATTTATCACGAATCTGTATGTATGTCAATGCTATCATCATTAGATGATATTATACATGTGTGTGCATATATATATATATATATATATGTATGTATGTATTTGTATATATCTATATTACATATGTGTAATCATATATATTGTTCATGGAAATTAATAAAAAAATTATTTTTTTCGAAAATATTAATATTATATGATTTAAAGTAAAACCGATTTGAAATAAACATTATTAAGTAAAATATGTTTTTTTATTAATATACATATACTTGTACATTTTTAGTTTTAATTTTTTTATAGATATAAATATATATTTTTATATTCTAATATAATATAATATTTTATTTAATTAAATGTTATATCTAAATATTCATACACATATAAATTATAGAATGTTTATATAAATATTCACCATAATATATATATGGTTTTTGGCTTAAAAAATTAATTTTCTACATCGATTTCCCCGTGAAAATAATATAAAAAATTCATTTTTAATAGAAACAAAATAAAGCTGAGAAAAAAACTAGGATTTTTATAGTTGAAATATATATATATATATATATATATATTTATACACATTTATATATAAATATATACATTAATTTACATAAATATATTTATAAGTATACATTATACATATATAGTATTTCTTAATATTATTTTCAATATATATAGTACTTATGTTTAGGTCCAAGTGAAGGGGTATCTTGACATCAGGTACAACTATGATTAATCTAGTCATGAAGAGTAGCTATTGATCATGGACCTAAAGGCGAGGGTAGTGCGGTGTCAGTTACGGATGTGATGGTTTTTTGCGCCAAGATGGGTTGCAAGCGAAGTTGTTGGTTAACTTGTTAGATGTGTGGTAGAAGAGGTAGGAGTGGTATGGGTAAAATTGTAAGGGGAGGCCATAGGCGATTTAGTCTTTTAGGTTGGAGGATTTCCATATGGTTCTGAGTGACTCAGCTAAGGTTTGTAAGCGAATCTAGGTTGCATAAATGGAGGTTGATTACTAGTTGATGAATAAGCATTGTTGGGGTCACAGTGATTATGATACATTATAGATTAAGAAAATGACTTGGGTGGAGTTAGTGTATTTGTAGTGATTGAAGATGGAGGATAGTGCCAAGGGTGTCACGGTATGTGGTGAATGGTCTGATGACAGGATAGTACGGATCTGTGTGTCTTCTTGTCCGGTGTTGTCAATTTGGTGCAATAGTCAGGTAGAGTGTGGAGGAGGAGAAAAAAGAAGAAGGAAGGAA
Source organism: Allium cepa (assembly GCA_030765085.1). NCBI lineage: Eukaryota > Viridiplantae > Streptophyta > Magnoliopsida > Asparagales > Amaryllidaceae > Allium > Allium cepa. Next base: position 188,830,500 of record CM060935.1, read on the forward strand.
AATAAATGTTTTTCTAATAAAAGGGTGTAAAATAAAAATAAATAAATAAAATTTCTTTGTTACTCTTGTTGTAGAAATGAGAGTATCTCATACCAATGTAAGTATACCAAATCTATTAATCAAGAATGATTTATAGAGGGAAACAAAATAAAAATAATAACACTAATAGATTAAAAAAATTTTCAAAACTCAAAAAAGCCCATGGCAGTGGCACCAGAATTTTTTTGCTCCTTTTCTGTTAAATTAGAAATGTGCTAATTTTGTAAACTATGACACGTATACAAGTGTGTAGTATAGAGGTCGAACATAAGGACTTGGTTTGAAAATTTTAAAATAGAAACCTTAGGCATGTTATGAAGAGATTTGGAGGGTGATGAAAGTTATAATTTGATAAAATAAAAGTATTGTAAACTTATATAAAAATTTAATTTGAAAGAAATCATATCAACCTCCCTTTTCGACCCTCAAGCTTAGCGCCCCAACCCTGGATAACACCTTGAAAATTGAAAACAACAAGTCTTGAGAGATGATAGCAAGAAATAAGTACATTTCTAACTATAAAGTTTTAGATGGAACGAAACGAAATATAATATTGAATAACAAACATTCATATAAACCATATTTTGTCAATTACACAATATATACATGTAACAATATCAGTCCAAATTCCAATCCACACTAGGTAAGTAAAGTCATGTCATCTATTTACGATATTTATAACATGTACATCAAGGTCCTCGCGGCATGCTTGGTCACGCTTCCTAGCTCCATCAACCTAACGATATAAATAAAAGGGAAAAATCGAAGCGGGTCAGACATAAGTCTAAATGAGTCAATCAAACCTACCCCACATATACAACAAAGAATCTGTTATAACATGATAAGCGTCTAATTCCCATGTAAAAAAGTCCTAGATTTTCCTCGTGCATTATAAGTTATAGAGCACCTGACTAACGGTTCGTGTCTTGCCATCTGCGATATAAGATTACAAAACTAATCTATTTTGTATCGACTTACGTCGTGGACCCGGTTTATGCACCGCTCAACGTCCGTGTCTTATATACAAATGGACTAAAGTCCTAGATCCATCTCATGCGCTGTAGGATTGCTAAACGTCCACACCCTTTCTAGGCTGGCCTCATGCTCTATATGGGAGAATGCCACCTGGACCGACCTATTAGAGCAACATTTCATATCTTGGGCCGCCTGCTTGCGACCCAGTTCTATACAAAATCGACAACGCATAATTGTATCGCCAAACAGATACAGTAATTTAGCTCTACACAACGATTAACATCAGTGTATTTCTTCTCAGCTTCATAATATCGAATTTGCCCTCTAAATAGCTTCAAAACACTCCATAAAATCCTACAAATGAAGTCCCTTTCATACCTACTTTTGCCGGTTGGGTCTAGGTTCAACCTACCCAACCAAGGCCCAATCGGTGCACTAGTCATGGCATGATCAATCAACTGGTCAAACACTTTACAATGCATGGTTGTGCATCTTTTCACCGTACCATGCCCCATTCCACCTCCTAAAGCCTCCATTCTATCTTCAATCTATTTTTACTCATTCTTAACTCTTTGTAATATGTTTCTATATCTATTTTGGTGTCTAATATCAGGTAATTTGATGCTGTACTCATTCAGAATGAAGGAATTTGAGATTCTATTAAAAACATTTACAGTAAATCAAATGTCTCCGTAAACCAAGGTTTGGCCATTAAGTTTTAGCAATTAATTCATACTTAGTTTGTCTTTAGGCTGCGTATCATACACATAACACTACTTATGTATTATATGGGGATTAGAGGTCGAATCACTCACTAAAGCTCTGAAAATTGCTCCAAACCACTCCTTCCTTCTCTATTCTATTGCTCTAGCATAAAGAAACCTTTGCAATTCATCCCGGTTCTAGAGCCAAATCATAGTACTCATCATTATGATTGTTTTAGTGGGTGAATTGTCAATTTTTTTTAGGAAACATGAGATTACATCATTTTTAAGTTAGCAACGAAGGAAAAGGGTGTATGAGATTTCACGATTGTAATTCGTTTTCTGGACCTACTACATTTTAAGTCCATTAGGTTCCACCTCCAAAGTGACATAATTTCGTTGTATTTATCATGCCCTTCGATTTGCCACTGGTTTCATTGAAATCCATAGAGTATTGGAGAATACATGAATTTTAAAGTTTTATGAAGAGGAGGAAGCATGAAAAATTGTAATGGTTTGAAAAGAAATGTATGTGCAGGAGTAGTATTTCTCGATGGAGGGAATTTTAAATAGTAAGTTTCAATTTAAGTACAAAATTTGGAGCCAATGTCCATGTAGCTATTCGAATGGATCTACTTCATACAACATCCAATCCGGGCAAACATATATGCTGCGTTGATCAAAAAACGAGACAGTCGTAATAACACAAGTCCCGTCATCAAATTTCCAAGTTGGAAATGACCAATTTTCCTATCTTTTGTTTTACTTGGTTAGTCTACCACTTTTATCAACTATTATCATTGCTATTATGTTATCATTATTAAATTTTAAGGGGTGATATATCCTTCCTCTTAAAAGAATTTTAGCGCCGAATTTTCCAAAGGACAAACAACATATCACACTCTCTCGTATCATGTATCATATACATGATAATAGGCCAAAATATAACACTCTCTTCTATGATGTATTATATACAAGGTAACCGGCTAAAATACACATGGCATACAAAACTAGTCATCTAACACAACATACACCATAAATAACCTAACATCGATAATATTTAATTGGGCGATGCAAACATAGCAATACATAGAATATAGCAAAACATGCTAGCATATGTGATGATCATGGCATACGAAATACTGAGTGGATGAAGAAAACTTTCTCCGGTGCCTTCCTATATTAATGAGGTGATATGACATATTAGGAATGTATGCAAGCATCCTAGTGTGAGCATATAATTTCAATATGCATGCAACAACCATCAATTTCAACATATTTAAATGATAAAATTGTAAAATCAACCCATTTGAAGCACACCAAGATTAAGCAAACAAAACTGATAAATAAACAAACAAACCAAACAACCAAATCCATCAACCAGCCCTCTGTGTGTGTCTACAATTCAATTAATTCTAATTAAACTAAGAATACTAACAAACAAGTTAATGGAATAGTATTTTAAAAAAGAGTCGATGTAGAAAGTTTGGGTCCTCTCTTTGGCTTCGTAAATTCTCTTGGCTAGATTATGTACACCATCCCAATTAAATAAACTACACCACTAGTACATATGCTCATTCCTAATTACCAAACACAAACTTACATATACAATCGCGATTTTTGTAGTTTATCTCACTAATCCAAGTAATCCGATGCTGAATCGCATAATTGCCTATAACCTTGACATAAGAATGCCCATTCTAAACTGCGACCACACAAAACTCATAAAAAAACATACAAAACGCTTGAACAATACAAGTAGCGAAGTCACTCCTTATCTTTTAATGATAGGGTAAGACAACTCAAAAATGCATAGTAGCGTACCTAAGAAACCAATAACTTGAATCATTGTGCGATTCCTCATTTCACCTAAGAACATCAAAATCAAGTGATTTCTTAACCTGGTGAACAAAGCACAACCTTTTTTCAACTCTCAATCCAACTTAGGGGGTATCATTTCACATATGATATCACTTCTCCAACCATTCAACAAGTATGGTATCGAAGTATCATTCTCTCAATATACAAGAGTTTGTCCTAAATCCTGTGACATACAAGAAAGCAAACATTTAAACTAAGAAGCCAAATTCTATTCAACCATTCAAATATAACAAACAAAATCCTAGACCTAAGTGAAATACAAAACCAAGGTGAAATTCTGACCTAAGAACGTGATAATGTTTAACTGTAACGACCCATATATTTATGGCTTCGATAAATTTTATTTATATTTAAAATATTCAAATACAAGATTTTATAACATAAATTAAATGTTTTGCACCATTAATAATGATGGTAAACTTGTTTTAGAAGTATATTAACAAATATAGATACTTGAGATTTTCATCAAAATAATGACGAAAATTAGTTTTCAGGAAAGTTTATATTTTATCAATATTAGCATGAACATAACTGGATACATACACTTATCTATCCATTTAAGCAAGGATATGAAATAGCAATAATTTATTTTATTTTTGGAAATAAAATTATATCATTAGGGATGTCATCAATTTTATATGTTTTATGAAATTTCAAATTAAGTCTAAACAATCAAATAATTGTTTTAGAATTATAATTTATTTAATAAGTTATATAGTGATGATAAATCATTTATAATAGTTTTATCAAGATTTATACTTTATTTAAAAGATATAAGAAAATTGATAACGCTTTGTCGATACAACAACACTTTCTGCAAACACTTTTTAATATTGATTTATATAGTTTTGTAATTCAAATGAGCATATTTTAATTATTATAAAATAATAAGAAATATATTTTCAAGATTTATTTACAAATATATATAGTTTAATGGAGATGTAAAAATATAGCTAAAAATCAGAATTTGGAATTATAATGGTTTGACGAGAGGAAGTTGTGCAATGTTATACGCTATATATGACATACATATGCACATATACATATACACACATCTATGAACACATACACGCACACATATATATAAACATATACATACATGTACACATATGCACTTAATAAAGAAAATATCTAAGATATTTTTACAAAATTCAAAACCAAATTTAAAATCAAACTCATCATCACTTACGCAAGCACATGGAATGGGTTGTCTAGGAACATGGATGATGTGATATTGTGTAAGTGATATTTTGATAAGTGGGGATAGAAAGGTAACTTTAAGGAAGGGTAGAAAATGTCTTTAGCCATATTTTCCTTTGCCTATAGAGACGCCTTGCTTCATTTGTATTCTTCTTTTCCGTTCTTCTTTCTTTTGTTATTTCGATGGCTTCCATGGCTTTCTTCCTTCTCTCCTTACTAAATTCTTCAAAACAAGGTCAGACAAAGTCAAAAAACCTTCAAACTTTGCCAAAGTCATTTTTCATCTTTAGAAGATTGTATGCCAAGTTTAGAGTCAAGGCAAGAAAGTTAGAGGGTCCAACCAACCATGGCCGTGAGCATGAGGTGATGGGGAAGGTAGCCATGAGCAGGATGAAGGAGGGTCTTTGGGACCGGGCACACATAAGCTTTGGTCGAGCTTACCCTAGGATCCCAGGATGGGATCTATAAGCTTCGGTGCGGTGATAATGAAGCTATAGTCAAATTTTGTAAATCTAGAAACTAATGAAGGTAAGAAACTATACTTATTTTTATTATAAAACCTATGATGATATAATATGATTTCTATGCTTGTTTATGATGGTTGATCATCATGTTTTAATGTGATAACATGTTTGTTTGGTTGTGGAAATAACTCACGTTAAATACATGTCAAATTTATACAAAGGAAATTGCGTTCCTATATGAATTATATCAGTGTTACGAAATGGTTAAACCACTTTAAAATGATTTAAAATGGATTATAAATGTTCTATAAACACTAAAATTTAATTCGGGGAAGTTTTGACAAGCTATGAAATTAGAATAAAAAATAGACGCATCGCGTGATGGTAGTTTGCGATTTCGCACCATAAAAGTTAAATCAATGTGTAAAGTGGAATATATCTCAAATGATTCGAAACAAGAATTTTTCATACTCGTATAATTATGGTTTTCAAATAAAGAAGAAAAATCAAGATTTCATTAAGTAAAATTTTAGATGCGTCCAAACAAGTTTTCGAAAACACCATGCTTTGGCAGTTCGAAAACCAAAGTGGAAAGTGCTTTAAAATTGATATTTTTAAATCTTTAAATATACGAAATAAATTTTGTAGATATGCTAAAATATTTTAAAAAGTATTTGAGTTATAAAAATGGATATACGAAATTGAATTAGTGGGTTGAACAAAGAAGCTTTAAAAACACTATTCGTAGCAGTTTTTGCAGCACTTTGTGGTAACTTTTGAAATTAAGATTTAAACTTTGGATTTTCTTCCCAACCTTTTGCGGATGTTTTTCAAATAATAAATCAAATATTTTAAAGAGTTTATGTAACAACCCTGGATTTGCATTACCGAGAAAAAAAATTAGGATTTTATTTAAATGGAGCAAATGGATTTTTGGGATAAGGATAATTTATTTAAAAATATGGACATTTTAAATAAATGGGTTTTTAAAAATGAGGCGAAGTATTATTTTGGAACAATTAAAAGTTAATGGCAAATTTAAGAAGGGGATTTGGTTAAGTATGGGTTTTCATGGCTATGTTAACACTTAAACAATTTTTATAAATGTTTAGAGCCACTCTCTCTTGAGGGGTCCATTAGCCTAACCCAAACCCACTTACCATTCTATAAATCATCTCAAACTCTTAACCCTCATTCATTCCAACCCTAACAAATTTTTTTTTTCCTAAAACTCTAAACCTAAAAATGGCCTCCATGCTTAGGAAAACTCCATCCTCTTTTATATTGGCTTAAGCTAGTTAAAGTAAGGGAAGGTAATGCAAAAACCCTCTTGTAATCCATTTCTAACTCTCTTTAATTTCTGTAAATCATGTTGTAACTCTTGGTTTTATGTGTTTTGGTATTTTTCTAGCTCCTTGATCATCATCTCTTAGCTTTGGTTAGTGCCATATAGGTGTTTGTTCTTTTGCTTGAGAGGAATACTAGGTAAACCCTCTCCTAATCTATGTATAAGCATCTCTTAATTCTGGAATTAGCCTAGTAACACTTGATTTGTTGTGTTGCATAAATATCAAAGCTTGTTGATTATCATTCCTTCCATTTGGACATTGCACACAAGTTGCTTGCTATATTGGTTGTGAGGTAATGCTAGCTATATCCTCATCATTTTCATGCTATGGCTAGATATATATCTATGGTATGATTTGATAATTGTTAATGGTCATTACTTAATCATTTGAGCAAGAAAATTTGAATTAATTAGCTCATTTCTCCATGTTTTGCAAAATTCTAAAACTTATTTTTGCTGCAACTCTGGCCTTGAATATCTCTTTCAATATCTGATGAAAACATACCAAATCACATCTTAGTGATAGTTAGTATTGCCATCTATACCCCGTCCAAATTTCGTAGCATTCGGTGATCATTTGAGTGGTGAAATCCGGGCTCAAAAACGGACCTGAATGCAGTTTTTACTGCTAGTTTCTGAGCATTTGCAGCTGGTGTGTATACATTTTCCCCTGTTTTCAGTTTTGAAACTGAAACTTTGTGACACCGCCACGGTCACATCCGTGGTCGGAATCCAACGTTTTTGGACTCGTTGGAAAACTGGAGTTCCGAACTCCATCTCTAGAAAGTTTGATTAGTATCCGAGTTCAATTGACTCTTCGAAATTGCTGTCGAAGAGGGACCCAAATCTCAGCCTGAAACAGTGTATTCACTATTTCCGGCTGCGACTTCGTTTCAAGTCGGAATCGAGTAATTCTTTCTGTAACGACCCGGAATTTTTGGGCAATAACAATTTAATAATTTGTATTAATAATTTAACTGGTTTGATAATTTTCTTTATAATTTTAATTTAAATATTTGCTAATTTATTCTTTTTATAGTTAATAAATATTTAATCTGATAATTGTAATTTATATATTTCTGACAATTTAAATTTGATAAGAATTGTTTTTCAAAGCTAATCAGATTTTATTCTGTTTATAATATATACATTTGATATATATATTGTGAATAGAAGAGCTTTTGTTTTAAATTAAAAATTAATTTTCAAATTGTAACATATATGTATGTATATGTTATAGTTTGATATTGTTTTGAAATTTAATCCTAATTTGTATATGAATGGATATTGTAACTTAAAGCTTTGTTTAGAAAATTATATTTTCAAAAGTTAATTTAAAGATTAATTCATTTAAAATATAAGATAATCAGTTTGTTTTTAAATAAGATAATTTAAAAAGATTTTAAAACAAAGTTTTGTTTTGTCTTCTTTAAAAATATGAGATTGTTATTATTTTAAATATGATAGTTTATAAAGGGAATTTATCCATGTTTAAATTTTAAAATGGTTATAAAATACAAATATAAGAGATTCATTTGTATTATAATTAGTTTATAATATTTTCTTTAAAAATGTAAGTTTATATTTACATTTAAATTAAATAAAAGTTTAAAAACACTTAAGTACAAATGTAAACATTCTAAGGCATCTCTAACACACTTGTAAAGTAATTAAACAAGATAAATGACAATTGTAAGAATGTAAACAAGTGGCAACCATTTTATTCTAATAAATATTGTAAGAAGAAAATTAGTTTTCTTTCTCATTTCTTTTTCTCCCTTCTTTCAAATGTTAATGGCAAAATCAGAAAACAAATTTCCAAAATATGAAAAAGAAATCCAAAAGCAAATCTGAAGTTCTTCCCAACATAGTAAAATCTGTAATTTCAAATCCTAAAATGTAAAGCCTACATTTGCAAATGCAATTGATCTTCAAAGCCTCAACCTGCATTACAAATAATATTCAACCTGCAACGGATAGAATCAAGTTCAACCCACAATTCAAAATTAAACTGCAATTTTCAACATGCAAGGGAAATCAACAGCATCAAATTGTAAAGCATGCAAAGGCATTTGATTTTAACAGCAAAGTAAAAGCATTTTTCAAGTTAAAAGCGTTCAAGCCTGGGAAATAAAATCTGTTCTCTGCTCTGCAATTATAGGTGAGTAAACTTCTTTAAAAACAGTTTGAATTGTTTTTTTACTTTCATGCATGTGATGATATTTTCTGGCATTGAAGTTCTATAACTTGAAATTATATGAATTATCTCTGTTTTATTGAATGTTGCAAGTGTGTGTGTGTATGTTCATTTGCAGAACTTTGTATTCTGTTTCTTTGAACAGATTTTAATCTTAATCTTCCACTAAAGAACAGTAATTGGACTTGATGATTGAATGAAAGAATTTGTGTAAATGCTGAAGGTAATTCTAAAATATAGTTTCTGTAGTTTTCAATTTACAAATAATATTAAAAATGGAAAACTCAGTAAACAACTAATACATGTTAAAAATCACTGAATTGAATTTATAGTTTAGATTGAATAAATGGATTCATGTTTGTAAATCATGAATTTTAATACAAGTTTCATGAATTTTAGTTTAAGGAATCAAGTGAATTTTGAGTTTGAACATTTTGGAAAATTCTGTAAACTGCAAATGATTTAGTAAATAATTCGATTTGATTTTTCGGATGAAGCTTGCTTGAATGATAAGGATGTTGGGAAAAATATTCAAGATTTTTCCCAATGTTAAATTTGTTTGTAATCGATTGAGTTAAGGTTTTTGTTTGCTTCTTGCTCGGCACTGTTGTCGTGATTTTTGTGACTTGGATCTGGGACCGGAGTTGATCGCGAGTGGGCATTGTTGGAGCTTGAGGTCTTGGCTTTCGATGATAGTGACGGTGAGTTCAACGGCGTCGAGGAGTGTGGCCGTGGGGAAGCTTTTATGGTCGTCGTTTCTGCAGTTTTTGGGTGATTGGGTCAAAATTCGATTCGAGCATGGTTTTTTGGATCTGGGCGTTTGGTCGTGTTCGTATGCTTGCGTGTGATCATCGGCGTGGGTTGCGACGACCGTAGCTAGCCGGCGGTGAAGGTGCATGTGCACCGTGACTAGGCTGTGCATTGGAAATTCGAAGTTTGGGGAAGTCGTAGTTTTCTCAGAGGGAGGTTCGCGTGTGTCTCGGGGGTGACTCGAAGGAAGTAGAGTGGGGTATTGCTTCGGGGTAGGCACGAGGATGTGGGGTGTTTGTCTCGGGTTGGGTTGGAATGTGGTTTGTAGTTAGGTCTGTAATGATGATTAGTGTAAATTCGACTTGTTTTTGAATAATGGAAGTAAGCATTATAGTGTAGACAAGTTTTTAAAAGGAAAACAAGTTCAAACATGTTACTTTGAATTAAATAGAAATCAAACTTTTTAAAAATATTTACCGAAGTTATTTTAAAATTTACATTTGTTTTGAAATGATTCTTTCAAGTTAATTAACTTCATTTAATTTGAATGTTAACTTTAAAGGGAATGTTTGAATTTAAAATATTAATCAAGGTTTCTGAGTAAATTGTTAAGTAATGTTTAATAACAAAATTTTACAAATTATTTTAAAATAAATAAGTTCAAATTGGATAATTTAAAGTGTTTTAAATTTCCAATTTGATTTCTAAATGTTTTGTTTCAGATAAGGGTAAGGTTAGAATGTTGTAACCAATAAAATAGATTGTCTTTAAGGTTATTAAAATTTAATAAATGCAAATGATTAAATTATGATGATTAAGATTAAATTGTGTAAACTTAAGAATACTTAATTTATTAAGATTTGTTAATAAGTAAAGTTTAATTAAGAAAAATATTTTCTTAATTAATTAAGGATTTTGAAAATATAAGAAGATTAATTAATTAATTGTTTAATTAATTCTAAATAATTAGTTAATTATTTATTTAAAATTCATAAAATCACTTAATTATGGATTAATTAAATATAGTTATTTAATAAGGTAATTAATGGTTAATTGTGAATGCAATTAAGGAAGTTAATTACTTATGGAAGTAATTAATGATAATTACTCATGGAGTAATTAGTTGAAGTGATTATTGGTTAATCACTTAATGATATCAATTAAAGAATTGATTTATATAATTGTTTTAAAGATAATTAATTATGAAGTAATTAATTTAAGGATTAAGGATTATTTAATAATGGAATTAATTATTTAAGGAAGTAATTAAGATTCATTAATGGAAGTAATTAGGAAAAATTACTTATGTAAGTAATTAAGAGTTAATTACTAAATTATTTAGTTAAATAATCAATATGATTAATTAATTAATGAATTTAACTTAAGATTAATCACTAAGGGTAATTGATTAAAATTGTAAATAATTAATAAAGTAATTAATTAAGGATTAATTGTTAATTTAAATTGATTAATAAAGTAATTAAAGATAAATTAATTGAATTAATTAATCAAGGGTTAATATAATTAAATTAGAAATTAATTTATTGAGAAGTTAATTAATTTAGTTAAGTAATTACAAACTGTTAATTACTAATTATGATTGATGAGTTGATTAATTATAAGTTAATTATTTTTTTTAATTAAAGAAATTATTAATTACTAAGGATCATTAATTAATGTGATTATATTAATCAACGTTAATTAATAAAAGTAATTAATTTAAATGTGATTAATTAATTGTAATTAATTAAGAATTGATTTAATTAATTATAGTTAATTAATTAAGGAATGATCATTAATTATTGTAATCAATGATAATAATTAAAGGGTTAATTACTGAATATGGATAGGATAATTACTTGAATGTAATGAAATATAATTAATCAAGGAAGATTAATTAAGGAAAATCATTAGAGATGATTAATTTATTTTATTTGGAATAATAAATAATGAAGAAGGATTTAAGTAATCCAAGTGATTAAGAGTTAATCAATTATGAATTATGCATGAATGATTGATCTTGGATGGTGGATATTGGATGTTTGATTAATATGGGTTGATTGATTAATATGGGTTAATTAGTTAATATTGGATGATCAGTATGATGCTATTGGATGTTTGATTTTGGTTGATACTGGATATCTCTGTTATGTGATATGCTGCTTTGTGAAGATGAATATTGTTATGAATTATCTATTGTGATAATATGATTCATCTATTTGTATATATCATCCTGAAATATATGTTAAAATGTTTAAAACCCTTAAGTACAACCCGGACATTAAAATGGCGTTTGGTTTCGGTGAGACCGGGATCGGGTTTCCATATTTGGAATCCGAAAACCACATCGATTCCAATTAAACGTTAGGTCGTTAATCCAAGTGGAGCAAGTGGAGACTCGAGGTGTAAGGGCTATACGTCAGTTTAACTCTGTGGGTGATTCCGTAATGAGTTTGACGGAATAGTGCTTACAGATTCGAGATGGCGAATCAGAGTGCAAGGGCTATGGTCGTTGACTCTGAGGGTGATTCCAATAATGAGTGCAATAAGATAGTGCCTTCGGTTTCGTTCGAACCTGGAACGAACTTATATGGATTGAATGCTTTCCGAACATCGTCAGGTGGACGATGAGCATTCTAAGATAAAGGTGTTCTATAAAGGTAATCGTAACCTCAAGCCTCATCAAACGGGAATGGCTAAAATAGGGGAGGTGCAACAAGGCTTCGTGGGTAGCCCCCACTTGAGAGTGAGATTTACCCCTGTCTAGAGGTCCTTTTCTATTTCGGCTTAGTGTGTGGTTGGTCACGCCAACTGCGGGGTGGTCTTGTTCGGGACTGTCCAGTAAGGGATGTTTCCGGCCTTGTGTTGCAGGGGAGTGGGCGTTCTCCTCGGTACTGTGATCTAGGCCACGTACTGTGACGGACGATACCCCAGTAGCCCTGCCATTGATGGAATCCAAGATCCAGTAAGTGCCTGTACGGTTTTGATTGTGCCCAACTATGCTGGAACGTGAGATGTAAGCATTCCAGCTATTTCTCTATTTTATTTTGAAAACCCTAGACACTATTATAATATCACTGGATTTCCTATCAAATTTTTTGTTAGCATAAGGTAAAAACTTTTACATGTTTATGTGTGGGAAGTCTTACGCGATACCTTTTCTTTTCAAAGGTTTTTCTAAAGTTAAGCAATTTTAACCCGTTTACTCACACCAGACCCCTGTCTAACCCGAGTGTTTATTTTCTGTTTTATTAAACTCTTGGGTACTCATATTATGTATGAGTAGTCAAGTGGATCAGGTTAGCTTGACGAATTATGGAGGAGTTATGGAGCAGGAGGCTTCGACGTGTAGATAAATATTATGATTCCGCTGTGTATGTTGTGTCTGTATCTTGTATACTTGAGTTGTATGGATTAGACAAATGTTTATAACTGTCTAACATGTGTTGCATAAGTTGTGTACTCTGATGTAATTAGATACTATGTAATATTTTATGAGGTATATTATATTTTATTCGTTCCGCTGTGAGTTCTCTGATGTTGTTCTGTTTCTTCTTTCTCTTTCTTTTCTTCTTCTATCCCTTTCTTTCTTGAAGATGATGCGATTTTCCTGGAGATAGGAAGTCGGGTCGTCGCACTTTTTGCGTTCTGAAGTAAGAATGTCGAACTACTTTCCTACCAATTTTCATGCCATTCATATTCGGTTTGCTGGTCCGAATAATTTTCCAAATTTGGGTTCGCGTCAGTTTTGGACTATTTTCCAACACTTATATTCTCGGTGAAAGCATTTTTCCCCGTTTTCAGTTTTGAAACTGAAATTTTGTGACACCGCCACGGTCACATCCGTGGTCGGAATCCAACGTTTTTGGACTCGTTGGAAAACTGAAGTTCCGAAATCCATCTCTATAAAGTTTGATTAGTACCCGAGTTCATTTGACTCTTCGAAATTGCTGTCGAAGAGGGACCCGGATCCCAGCCTGAAACAGTGTATTCACTGTTTTCGGGTCCGACTTTGGAGCGTCGCTGCGACTTCGTTTCAAGTCGGAATCGAGTAATTCTTTTTGCGTTCTGAAGTAGGAATGTCGGAATACGTCCCTACCAATTTTCATGCCATTCGAATTCGGTTTGCTGGTTCGAATAATTTTCCGAATTTGGGTTCGTGTCAGTTTTGGACTATTTTCCAACACTTGAATATTTTCAGCGATTTTCTGGTTTTGTCGATTTCTTTGAGATTTGTCTCTGGATTTCGTACACGGGCCTTATAAAAAGGTTTTAAAAGGATTTTTCACTCCGAAATGGCTTTCGAAATTATTATATAATATTATTTTTAATTATTAAATTAATTACTCCATAATAGGAGAGTTTTCAAGGGCCGTTTTAAAGTGATTTCAAACCAATTATAAATCCGTTTTCCGTAATTATTTCCTATAAAAAAAATCCCACACTCATACTTTAGCACTTCGAGCGATGTGGAAAGGTGCTTAAATGGTTGGAAAAAACTCCGGCCTATGAAACCGTGTGTATTTCCTTTCCGGTTAATCCCCGACCTATTCAATTGATCGTTTTGGCCTTTCGGCCTAGTTTACCGATGACATGAGGTGAGCTTTGTACCGCTTTCAGTGTGGAAGCTTACGATTGGTTAGTAAACCGTTTAGTGCGAACGTGGGGTATGAGACTCACTTTAACACTTTACGGGTTCCTTGCTAAAAGTTCGTGACACATTCCTTTTATTACCTTTGGGATAGTGTCTTCGGACTGTCTCCCTTAGAGGTATCGTTTTGGCATCTCTACTTAGATGGCCGTTGTACATCTCTACATAGATGTATCGTTGTTGGCATCTCTACTTAGATGGCCTGTTATACATCTCTACTTAGATGTATCGTCTTTGACATCTCTACTTAGATGTTTTTGTTTTGGCATTTGTACTTACGTTATGCCGATGATATGAGGCTTGTTATACATCTCTACTTAATGTTTGTTTCTTCTCTATGTGAGAGATTTTGGTCTTTATTACCATGATATATGTTTCTCTTTTGGAGATTATTATGTTATATGTTGCCTTATTATCTTATTGTGATTATTGTTCAGTTTATCTAACTGATTTGTTTAGCTAGCCTGACCCGAGTATTTTATGCTTGGGTCAGACCGAGTTGTTTCAGGTTAGGTCGTTTTGGACATAGCTTGCTTCAGTGCTTCCGCTTTGGATATATCCGCTATACTATAAATAGCTTTACTTGTTATCCATCCTTTATGATACTCTGATATTATGACTATCTTGTGTATATTCATTTGACTCACAAATGTGTGAGTAGTGGCTTTGTACCCACTTTTATATTTGGATCTGTACTCGATGTTGTATTGTGCTGAGACTATTTGCTTATTATCTGATGCTGTTCTGTGATGATGTTCATTCTGCTATTATGTTTTGTTCTGATATATCTTTTAGCCATTGTAGTTTTTTTCTTTAAGTATTTATTGAATATGTCGAACCACATCCAAAAAAAAAGATTCCATTTTTCGACGTGTTCAGTAGATAGTTAAAGTAAGATTACACATGGTCGCTTCCATTATACTCTATTGTCCGCATTAGCAGACGGTATTATCCATATAATACTCTTTGTTAGTGAGGCTCTCGGAGTGGGGCGTTACAGCTTGGTATCAGAGCCACGTTCAGAACTAAGTATAATAAACACAGAACAGTAACACTTAGTACAATACATCTTAGTATGATTCAAATATTACAATGCCCTTTCCTCATGACATTGGATAGATAAGTTAGGAATATGTTTAGGAATACTTTTGTATTCCGTAGTATTCCATTTGAATTATCTATCTTTGAATCATGCTTAACTCGTATCTTATCTTATCTTTCAGTATGGTTGGGAGAGGTAGGAACCTCCGTTCTGCTGATACTGGACAGTCCATCAACCCTCACCCAGAGGGTGTATACATGACCACGGACCAGATCATGGAGCTGGTTCGTAACTCTCAGTCGCACTCTCAGTCTCCTGCACCAGTTTCTGATGCACCGCGCAAGTCTGCTTTTGCGCGTCTATGCAGCGACTTTATTCATCTCGGAGGGAAGCCGTTCAGTGGCTCCGAGACTATTCTGGAGGTCCAGGCTTGATCAGAGTTTGCGAGCGTAATTTTACTCGCATGGCTATCCCCGACCACGACAGAGTTCTTATTGCTTCTAGCTATCTTGAGGGTCGTGCCTTAGATTGGTACGAGCTACTTTTCTCCGAGACCGATGAGGCCTCACTCACTTGGGACCGGTTCCGAGAGCGCTTCTTGCTCAAGTTTGTCCCCGAGTCCAAGAAGATAGCCCTTGCATGCCGCTTTATTGACCTTAAGCAAGGGAAGACCTCTGTTGCTGACTATTCATCATCTTTCGAGGCCCTTTCCAAGTATGGCCTCGAGTTCATTAGCTCTCCTTATAAGAAGAATCTCAAGTTTGTAGAAGGCCTGAAGAAATATTTAAAGAAACAGCTTATGCTCCAGCTTAAGCTCCGTTTTGATGAGCTAGTTGACGCAGCGCTTCACCTCGAAGCGATTGAGCGTGAGAGAGACAGTGATGGAGATGGTGAGGGTTCCAAAAATCCCAATCAGAAGCGAGGCCCATTTCAGAAGTCCAAGTCTTGGCATAAGAAGAAGAAGACAGGCAGCTCTACTTCTCCGAATCAGCCTCGGTCTATTGCTCAGCTTAATGGAACACCTTCCATTCGGAAGTGTTTCAACCATGGATCTATCGATCATATGTTTAAAAAGTGTCCCAAGCCTCTTTTCTGCCGCTATTGTAAGAATGAGGGTCATCTTAATTACACTTGTCCTACTGCACCTCCTAGATCTGGCAAGCTTAATGCTGCCAAGGCTCCCACATCTTCAGCTCAGCCTCGAGGTACGCATCCTTCCGTTCTCGAAGGTTCTATTTTATTTCATGGTAGATCTTATAGAGTTCTCTTTGATACGGGTGAATCTCACTCATTCGTATCAAAGGAACTAGTTGATACTTTATCTTTGGATGTTACTTGTTTGGTTTCTTCACTAAGGATTGTGAATCCCATCGGCGAATCCACGACCCTTAGCCTGCTTTGTGAGGATATAGATATTGATCATTGTGGATTTTCTTTTCGTACGAATCTGCACGTTATGGAGTATTTGGGCTTTGACATGATTCTTGGCATGGATTGGCCCGCTCAGTACGACGCCAAAATCATTTGTTCGGAGCGGATATTATTTCTTCATCATCCTGACTCGTTCGCTCCATTAGCTATTGCTCTTCAGGATGTGGAGATTTCTGATATTACTTTATTTGCTCTTGATTCACGAGATGAGGATGTGGACATATCTCGTATTCCTGTTGTTCGGGATTTCCCCGATATATTCGAGTCAGTATCAGGCCTGCCGCCAAAGCGGGCCATTGAGTTCCGCATCGATCTCATTCCAGGCTCCCACCGAGTTGGACGTCCTCCCACGAGGTGTCTACTAAAGAGAATGAGGAACTCAGGAAGCAGTTAGTAGAGCTTGAGGCGAAGCAGTTCATTCGGTCCAGTTCTTCGCCATGGGGAGCTGCTGTGGTCTTCGTTAAGAAGCCCGATGGCTCTCTTAGGCTTTGCATTGACTATCGCAAGCTTAATGAGTTGACCATCAGAAGTCGTTTTCCATTGCCACGGATAGACGATATGTTTGATCAGTTGAGCGGTGCGAAGGTCTTTTCCCAGCTCGACCTTGCCATCGGATTTCATTAGCTCCGAGTTGCGGAAGATAGCATTCCTCTTACCGCTTTCCGCACTCGTTATGGTTCTTTTGAGTGGTTGGTCATGCCATTCGGCTTGACGAACGCATCGGCTTTCTTCGTCGATCTTATGAATCGAGTATTTCGGGAATACATCGATAGATTCGTTCTGGTTTTCATCGACGATATTCTTATTTATTTTAGATCCGAGGCAGAGTATGCTCATCATTTGCGGATTATCTTGGATACTCTTCGTCAGCATCAGCTTAAGGCCAAGCTCTCCAAGTGCCATTTTTGGGAGAGCAAGGTCAAGTTCTTGGGCCATATTGTATCATCTGAGGGTATTTCTGTCGATCCTGCCAAGATCGAAGCTATTCAGAATTGGAAGCAGCCCGAGAACGTTCATGATATTCGCAGCTTCCTTGGTCTGGAGGGTTATTACCGTCGGTTTATCAAGGATTTCTCTCGAGTTGCACTTCCCCTTACGACGCTGGCTCGTAAGGGTGTACGCTTTATTTGGTCTGATAAGTGTGAAGCTTCCTTTCAGCGACTGAAGGAACTTCTCACTCATGCTCCTATTCTGGTGGTTCCAGAGAGTAATCATGATCTTGTTGTATACAATGATGCTTGTGGTAGCGGGCTCGGTGCCGTGCTTATGCAGAAGGATCGGGTAGTTGCTTATGCTTCTAGGTAACTGCGTCCGAATGAGGTTTGCTATCCTACTTATGATCTTGAGTTAGCAGCTATCGTCTTTGCCTTGAAGACGTGGCGTCACTTTCTATTAGGCGAACGCTTCATTCTTTACACCGATCACGAGTCGCTGAAGTATCTATTCAGTCAGAGGGATCTCAATATGAGGCAGCAGCGATGGCTTGAGTTTCTCGCCTCATATGATTTAGATATTCAGTATACCCGTGGCAAGGGTAATCGAGTTGCAGATGCGCTCAGTCGCAAGCACTCGGCGGTAGTTTCTATGATGATTGCCGAGTGGGATATTCTTGAGACCCTATCTTTGTGTGGTATTAGAGATCGAGCTCCATCTTCTGATTCCCCAGTCTTATTATTCAGCTTGGAAGCTCGTCCTATCTTATTGGATCGCATTACCCATGCTCAACGGCAGGATCCAGACTTATTTCATCTTATTCATCTTCTCGAGTCGGGATCCAGTGATGAGACATTATTGGATTATTCTCTTGATTTTCATCGGTGTTTTCGTAGGAAGAACCGTATTGTTGTATCATCTGTTTTATCACTTAGGCGTGACATTCTGGACGAGTGCCATCGCACTAAGTACACTATACATCCCGGTTCGAGTAAGATGTATGCTGATATGTGCCGACTATATTATTGGGAGGGTTTGAAGAGAGATGTTGTAAGTTATGTGAGCGGTTGCATGACTTGTCAACAGATCAAGGCCGAGCATCAGCGTCCATCTGGTCTTCTTCAGCCTCTAGAGATTCCATTATGGAAATGAGATCAGATATCCATGGATTTCATTGACGGTCTGCCTCGATCGAGGTCAGGCCATACTTCTATCTGGGTTATTGTTGATCGCTTGACCAAATCGGCTCATTTCATTCCGATTAAGTCCACTCGGACTGCACCTCAGTTGGCCAAGCTCTATGTGAAGGAAGTCGTACGACTTCATGGCATTCCTAGCTCTATCGTATCTGATCGAGACACCATTTTCACTAGTCACTTCTGGAAGTGCCTACAGTCAGCTTTGGGCACAAAGCTAAATCTCTCTACTGCTTATCACCCTCAGACTGACGGTCAGACTGAGAGGGTGAATCGTGTTTTGGAGGATCTTTTGCGCTGTTGTATTCTGGATTTCGGGGGTAGTTGGGAGGATCACTTACCTCTCGTAGAGTTCTCCTACAACAGCTATCGGTCTAGTATTGGCATGGCACCTTTCGAGGCTCTATACGGAAGGCCATGTCGCTCTCCTGCTTGTTGGTTAGAATCTGGCGAGAAGCTCATTCTTGGTCCAGATTCAGTTCGGGAATCTTCTGAGAAGATTGTTCTTATCCGTCAGAGAATGAGAGAGGCACAGGACCGCCAGAAATCCTACGCGGACAACCGTAGGAAGCCTCTTGAGTTCTCCATTGGTGATTTGTCTTCAATCGGATTTCTCCCATGAAGGGGGTTGTGTGTTTCAGCTCTACAGGGAAATTGGCTCCTCACTATGTTGGACCATTTCCTATCACGGAATGCATCGGCCCCGTTGCTTATCGTGTTGCTCTACCTGCTCACTTTTCTGGAATGCATGACGTGTTCCATGTGTCTCAGCTTCGCAAGTGTGTGCGCGATCTTGATTCTATTATTGAGCCACATATCGTGCCTGATTTAGAGATCTCACCTGATTTATCATTGGAGCAGCAACCCCTTCGTGTTCTTGATTCGGAGGTCAGACGCCTTCGCAACGAAGAGGTTCAGCTTGTGAAAATTCAATGGTCATCGATTCCTAAGGACTGCACTTGAGAGACCAGAGAATTTATCGAGCGTTCTTATCCTGACTTTCTTCCATCTTCTAGTACGGGTGAGAATCTCTATTTGATCTTCTATCATTTCTTTTGTGGATTAGACGCTATAGACGACGTCCATCTTAAGGAATTGCGGGGACGCAATTTTCTTAAGGGGGGAGTCTGTAACAACCTGGGATTTGCATTACCGAGATTTTTTTTTAGGATTTTATTTAAATGGAGCAAATGGATTTTTGGGATAAGGATAATTTATTTAAAAATATGGACATTTTAAATAAATGGGTTTTTAAAAATGAGGCGAAGTATTATTTTGGAACAATTAAAAGTTAATGGGAAATTTAAGAAGGGGATTTGGTTAAGTATGGGTTTTCATGGCTATGTGAACACTTAAACAATTTTATACATGTTTAGAGCCACTCTCTCTTAAGGGGTCCATTAGCCTAACCCAAACCCACTTACCATTCTATAAATCATCTCAAACTCTTAACTCTCATTCATTCCAACACTAATAAAAATAATAATTCCTAAAACCCTAAACCTAAAAATGGCCTCCATGCTTAGGAAAGCTCCATCCTCTCTTATATTGGCTTAAGCTAGTTAAAGTAAGGGAAGGTAATGCAAAAACCCTCTTGTAATCCATTTCTAACTCTCTTTAATTTCTGGAAATCATGTTGTAACTCTTGGTTTTATGTGTTTTGGTATTTTTCTAGCTCCTTGATCATCATCTCTTAGCTTTGATTAGTGCCATATAGGTGTTTGTTCTTTTGCTTGAGAGGAATACTAGGTAAACCCTCTCCTAATCTGTGTATAAGCATCTCTTAATTCTGGAATTAGCCTAGTAACACTTGATTTGTTGTGTTGCATAAATATCAAAGCTTGTTGATTATCATTCCTTCCATTTGGACATTGCACACAAGTTATTTGGTATATTGGTTTTGAGGTAATGCTAGCTATATCCTCATCATTTTCATGATATGGCTAGATATATATCTATGGTATGATTTGATAATTGTTAATGGTCATTACTAAATCATTTGAGCAAGAAAATTTGAATTAATTAGCTCATTTCTCTATGTTTTGCAAAATTCTAAAACTGATTTTTGCTGCAACTCTGACCATGAATATCTCTTTCAATATCTGATGAAAGCATGCCAAATCACTTCCGAGTGATAGTTAATATTGCCAACTATAACCCCTCCAAATCTCGTAGCATTCGGTGATCATTTGAATGGTGAAATTCGGGCTCAAAAACGGACCTGAATGCAGTTTTTACTGCTAGTTTCTGAGCATTTGCAGCTGGTGTGTATACATTTTCCCCTGTTTTCAGTTTTGAAACTGAAACTTTGTGACACCGCCACGGTCACATCCGTCGTCGGAATCCAACGTTTTTGGACTCGTTGGAAAACTAGAGTTCCGAACTCCATCTCTAGAAAGTTAGATTAGTATCCGAGTTCATTTGACTCTTCGAAATTGCTGTCGAAGAGGGACCCGGATCTCAGCCTGAAACAGTGTATTCACTGTTTCCGGGTCCGACTTTGGAGCATCGCTGCGACTTCGTTTCAAGTCGGAATCGAGTAATTATTTTTGAGTTCTGAAGTAAGAATGTCGGACTACGTTCCTACTAATTTTCATGCCATTCAGATTCGGTTTGCTGGTCCGCATAATTTTCCGAATTTGGGTTCGCCTCAGTTTTGGACTATTTTCTAACACTTGGAATATTCTCAGTGAAAGCATTTTTCCCTGTTTTTAGTTTTGAAACTGAAACTTTGTGACACCGCCACGGTCACATCCGTGGTCGGAATCCAACATTTTTGGACTCGTTGGAAATCTGGAGTTCCAAACTCCATCTTTAGAAAGTTTGATTAGTATCCGAGTTCATTTGACTCTTCGAAATTGCTGTCGAAGAGGGACCCAGATCTCAGCCTGAAACAGTGTATTCACTGTTTCCGGATCCGACTTTGGAGCGCCGCTGCAACTTCGTTTCAAGTCGTAATCGAGTAATTCTTCTTGCGTTCTGAAGTAGGAATGTCGGACTATGTTCCAACCAATTTTCATGCCATTCGGATTCGGTTTGCTGGTCCGAATAATTTTTCGAATTTGGGTTCGCGTCAGTTTTGGACTATTTTCCAACACTTGAATATTTTCAGTGATTTTCTGGTTTTGTCGATTTCTTTGAGATTTGTCTCTGGATTTCATACACGGGCCTTATAAAAAGGTTTTAAAAGGATTTTTCACTCCGAAATGGCTTTCGAAATTATTATATAATATTATTTTTAATTATTAAATTAATTACTCCATAATAGGAGAGTTTTCAAGGGCGGTTTTAAAGTGATTTCAAACCAATTATAAATCCGTTTTCCGTAATTATTTTCTATAACAAAATCCCACACTCATACTTTAGCACTTCGAGCGATGTGGAAAGGTGCTTAAACGGTTGGGAAAAACTCCAGCCTATGAAACCATGTGTATTTCCTTTCCGGTTAATCCCCGACCTATTCAATTGATCGTTTTGGCCTTTCGGCCTAGTTTACCGATGACATGAGGTGAACTTTGTACTGCTTTCAGTGTGGAAGCTTACGATTGGTTAGTAAACCGTTTAGTGCGAACGTGAGGTATGAGACTCACGTTAACACTTTACGGGTTCCTTGCTAAAAGTTCGTGACACATTCCTTTTATTACCTTTGGGATAGTGTCTTCGGACTGCCTCCCTTAGAGGTATCGTTTTGGCATCTCTACTTAGCTGGTCGTTGTACATGTCTATATAGATGTGTCGTTGTTGGCATCTCTACTTAGATGGCCTGTTATACATCTCTACTTAGATGTATCGTCTTTGACATCTCTACTTAGATGTTTTTGTTTTGGCATTTGTACTTACGTTATGACGATGATATGAGGCTTGTTATACTTCTCTACTTAATGTTTGTTTCTTCTCTATGTGAGAGATTTTGGTATTTATTACCATGATATATGTTTCTCTTTTGGAGATTATTATGTTATATGTTGCCTTATTATCTTATCGTGATTATTGTTCAGTTTATCTAACTGATTTGTTTAGCTAGCCTGACCCGAGTATTTTATGCTCGGGTCAGACCGAGTTGTTTATGGTTAGGTCATTTTGGACTTAGCTTGCTTCAGTGCTTCCGCTTTGGATATATCCTCTATACTATAGATAGCTTTACTTGTGATCCATCCTTTATGATACTCTGATATTATGACTATCTTGTGTATATTCATTTGACGCACAAATGTGCGAGTAGTGGCTTTGTACCCACTTTTATATTTGGATCTATACTTGATGTTGTATTGTGCTGAGACTATTTTCTTATTATCTGATGCTGTTCTGTGATGATGTTCATTCTGCTATTATGTTTTGTTCTGATAGATCTTTTATCCATTGTAGTTTTTTTCTTTAAGTATTTATTGAATATGTCGAACCACATGCAAAAAAAATAGATTCCATTTTTCGACTTGTTCAGTAGATAGTTAAAGCAAGATTACACATGGTCGCTTCCATTATACTCTATTGTCCGCATTAGCAGACGGTATTATCCATATAATACTCTTTGTTAATGAGGCTCTCAGAGTGGGGCGTTACAGTGTAGAGTTGGTCAAATTACTTGACCCCTTAGTGTGACAGAGAGATGGTCTCGGACCCAAGCTTGGACGACCAATGTTTAGGTTCCGCTCTAGAAATCTAGACTGGCCCTACCGAGGGGATAATACATTTGATTTACTCGGACCATATTTTATTAACATTAAAAGAGATTTTGAGCTTTTCAAAAGTTAAACAATATTTAAAATAGGATTTTGGTTGTTAAAGAAAACATTCTAGTTAAACTCTATATTAAATTCTAAGGAGGGAACTCGTACTATCCATGTGAATTTAAAAGGTGATCTCACCGTTACTCGACGGATAGTACAGGCTGAATATGGAAATTAGTATTGGGTATAATTAGTCTAAAATTTATGGATCCCTTTTATTCAATGCTAACTAGTTTGGATATACAGTAAACGATGTCTTAAATAACATTATTTTTGACTCATTAAAGATACCTTTTGGAAATATGAAATCTTCATTAAGATTTGAATAATACTTTTCTAAGTAATTAAAGATATGTTTTGGGAATGTGAAGTATTCATTATGATTTCAACTATACCTATTCTAAGTAATTAAAGATGAAACGTTTTGGTATTTCCAAAGTTAAAAAGAGGTTTTAATTAACCGAAGTATTTGGTAAAAGAGGTTTAATTATCCTGTATATGCTGAAACATAATATGATTTAAAGATGTACATCTCTAAAGAGATATTTTACATGGATAAAAGATATTAATTAATTGAATAATAATCACTTATATACTTGACATCTTTTATCAATAATTGGTTAGGAGAAACCGAGGTCGAATTTGGGCGATTCCTATCTAAAAACCACTTCGAACCAATATATGTATTCAAAAGTTGGAAATATTGATTTCGAAGACAGAGATCTTTATAATGTAGAGCTACTTGCCACTAACCCTCGGGGGAAATTTCCATATCATATATATGGTGGTGGTAGCATCTTCATTGGAATCTTCGATGCATGTGCTGCTCGGCCAATCCTAGGTTGATTCCCGACAGGATGTAGTAAGAGAAGTGCCTCCGGTTCTTCCTATTCCTGGACAACTTATATGAATGAGTGTCTAACATTTCATTTCTATGATACACGTACATAGATTTTTACAAATGTACATCTATTGGTGGTGTAAGAAGAAACCCCTCTTATACTTAACATCCTTCTCCGAGATGTATGAGCTCAGAGGTTGTAAATTTATGAAAATCAATGTGTGTTATTGGAAATGGAAATGTGGCATTCAAAGTAGACTATGTTCTATGAAAGGTAAATGTTACCTCTAGCCTCATACCCATAAATGGCTTAAACAAGGTATGCCGCAAGGCTATATGGTTCGCAACCATTAGTGTATGTTCATCCCCTTTCTAGATTACCCTATGTATATTAAGTTTGTTGTGTATGCAATGAGACATCCCGGATAGGCTGGTAACAACCGAGGTGGTATCATATCTAGTACTATATAGGTCATAGTGTTGACTAAAAATGGGTAGGCCGACCTTGCCAGATGCAGAGGATCATAATGTTGATCCTTGGTTTATTCTCCTAGAAATGTACTGTACGGAAGGTAGTCCTGTACCTTCCATTGCATGGAATCTATTCTCCAATAAGTGCCTTTGGACTCACTTGCATACCTATTATTCTGGAAGTTAACCAATGTAACAATTTCAGCTAAAATTAATATGTATTTGTAATCTTAACACCATCACTATTTCACTTGATTTTACGTAGCAATGTTTTGGTTATCATAAGGTAAAATCTCATTCGTGTTTATGTGCGACGTGGTCTTATGAGATACCTTTTGTTTTTAAAAATATCTATGTTTGAGTTTTCTCACACCTATCCCATAACTGGCTCGTAGCTTTCTTTTCCCTTAAACTCTGGGTGCTCTATTTTTCCAGGCGGTCAAGTAGTTCAGGTCTAGCTTAGAACATTTTGGAGGAGCTTGGAGTAGGAGCTGGAGTTCCCTCGGTAGATAGTTATCCATTTTTAATTCTGCTGCATTTATTTACTATTTGCATTCAACATTAGTGGAAAACAAAGATTTATAACTGTCCAAGCTAAGCTTAGGATAAATTATGAATTATGTATTTAAAATTTCCGCTATAAAGATTATATATTCAAATATTATATGTTATTTAATTCATTTAAGATTCTATTTTGTTTTTCTTTTACCCATAACGATCGATTTTTCCGGCACTTGAATGCTCGGTACGTGAATTGGATGTAACAATATCGATTTTTGAGGGCCAATGTCCTGATCGTCATGGTTTAAGTGTTCGACTATGTGATACTTCATACATGGGCATCTAATATGAAATATAACAATGTACCCGTAAGCCGCTGCTTCAAAATAACTTCTTTGAATAGATTGTCTCTCTTCAGTCTAAGTAATGAATGAAAAGAAACAATCCATTCTCTTCTTAAGATCACATCTAGATCTTAATCTTATATTACCATGAAAACTGCTTTCACGATTCAATGAGGGAAAATCAAAATGTAACAACCTTGAAATTTAGATGATTAATTAAAAATAAAATAATGATTTAAAATTATAAACTGAAATAAGGAGTTTTACTTTTACGAATGATAAATGGATTCTTAAGAATGTGAATTCTGAAGTTTGACAATATTAATGAATTAATGTATGAAGTGGATATTTATGAATTAATGTATAAAGTGGATATTTTTGGAGTTTATAAATGAATCCATTCATTAAAAAATAGAGAATCTAATATATATATATATATATTTTGTTATAAAAGTTGATTTAAAATCTATAACTTCTTTTAAAATTAATCAAAGTTCATGATTTAATTACATTCAAGAAGTTATATTTTTGATTCATTTTAATCTATGGTTTTAAATATCTAGTAAATTATTTCTTAAAGCCATTTGTTAATTGAGAAGATAAAAGGAATAAAACAGTTCAAATAGGAGACTTTTCGAACTAAAATATAAGATGTAAATATTCGCATTTTTTATCCTATGGCTTGATTAATTAACTAGACAACAGAGAATTTTTATTCTAATGCCCAACCAAGTATAAAATAAGAAATAATTTCATATGTGAACTAATAAGCCAAATCTAGGCCAAAATAGATTTAATAAAAAGAAAAAGTACTTATGGAAAATAAACCGTATGTTGTTTTCATTCCTTAGTTCGTTTATAATAAGAAACCAAACTCTCTACTCCTCTTTTCTCAAACCTAAATCCTAATTTCTCATAAATCGACCTAGCTTATCTTGTAATTAAACTATCATAAAGCAATTAATTCAGATAAAGGACTCAAAACCCTGGTCTCTTCCTATCTAGAGATTTTATTTCAGTTTATAGTTGTTGAATTTGGTTTCCTTTGCTATTTTGATGAAATACTTCTACGACTTGAATGAATTCATAGTGCTGTTTTTTATTCACTATCTAATTATGAAGAATGGTGAGTTTAGAACTCACAACTATCTCTATTACTGATTTGGTTGTTTGGATGAATTGTTGATTGAATTAGTCTCAAATTTGGTTATCATAATTGCACATCTTGTTGTCGTATGCTCTGTTAGCTAAAACCCTAGACTTGCAATCTCATATAGTATCTAATTCATGATGTTTGCATGCTTGCATGCCTCTAAATTGATAACCCTGAAGTCAAAAGTTTATGTAGTTAAAGCGCTTGGCAGATTTAATGCGGCGAAGGTGCAAAATGTCATAGCAGGGATACAACAGAGATAAAGCGAGATATAGTGGTTGACACTAAAATAACATATATAACTCGTACTTAGTGCTTTTACAAATATCAAAATGGTAATTAAATGAAAAATTAACATTCGATTGAATTATATTTAATACATAAATAATTTTAAATAAAAACATGTGCAAATACATTGTAAATAAACATAAAACTGTTAAATAACATAATTGAATTTAGTAGAATATTAGAGAATTTTCATTTCTAAAAAATATATTAAAAATTCAGTTAAATAAATTAATTTGATAATGTTTACAATGTATAAATGTCAATTTTCAATTCATTTCTGTTAAAAAAGATATAGCGGAAATAGCAGAATATTGTGGGAAAACGAGATATAGAGGAAATAGTAGGGCTTAAAGGAGAAATGCTATTTTTAAGGCTATATGGAAAGACCGTGGTGGTAGAAATCCGCTATGAGATACAACATGATCATAGCGGGGAATTAACTACATAGGTCAAAACATTCATTGCCAGAAAAATCATCCGAAACAGACCATCTAGGAGCCGCGGTCACTGCATGGAACGCGTTCCAGGCAACGGCGTCGGTCCACCAGCCCATGTGACCGTTGCACCGGTCACGGCCTGGAACATGTTCTAGGTCATGCCACGCGACCTTCCGAAGCCCCGTCTCGACCGCTCGTTTGTCCGATTGATATTTGATGTAACGACCTAGAATTTTAGGCAATATCAATTTAATAATCTGTATTAATAATTAAATTGATTTGATAATTTTTCTTTATACTTTTAATTTGAATTGGTAAATTTAATCTTTTTAAAGGTTAATAAACATTTAATCTGATAATTGTGATCAATATCTTTCTAACAATTTGAAATGGATAAGATTTATTTTTCAAAGCTAATAAAATTTTATACTATTTGTAATATATCTTTGATATATATTGTGAATAGAAGATCTTTTGTTTTAAATAAAGGTTGAATTTTCAAATTGTAATATATATGTTTGTATATGTTATAATTTGATATTGTTTTAAATTTAATTTAATCTATGGATAATTTGTATATATATGAAATTATAATTTTAAGCTTTGTTTTAAATTTATATTTTCAAAAGTTAATTTAGATTTGTCAAATTGTTTTCAATTATAAGATAATTGTTTGTTTTTAAAATATAAGATAAACTGTTTGTTTTCAAATAAGATAGTCTAAAAAAGGATTTAAACAAAGTTTGTTTTGCTTTCTTTTTAAACGCTTCAATTTAAAATGTTATAAGTGCATAAATATAAATGTTAGATTTTAAATACATGTATAAGATGTGTATTTATATTATAATTAGTTTTAGAAAAACTTCTTTTAAAAGTGAATTTATTTATACATATGTGAACATTTATTAATTAAGAAATTAAAATAAGCAAGTTCTATTATCATTTAAATTAAAATTTATAAAAATGCTAGAACATGTGTAAATATTCTAAGGCACTTTATAACACTTGTTAATCATTCAAGTTAAATTAATGAAAAATGTAAGTTACCAAACAAGTGGCCTTCATTTTGAAATTTAAAACATATCTTTCTTTTTCTTCAAACAATTTTCTATTTCAGCTGAGAATAAAACTAATGACAATTAGTAAATTACTCTTCAAAACCCTAAAAGTTGAATTCAGAAATCAAATACAAATTTGGAATTAAATTGAAATCTGCAATCAACCTGCAACTTCAAATTTTCAAACCTGCAAACAAAGTTCTTCACAATATTTCAATCTTGCAAGTCCAAGTCATTTGCAGCTCAACTTCAATTTAAAAGCATGCAGATGGATTTTTCAACAGCAAATCAAAAAGGCTTTTCAAATTTAAGAATCAAGAGCCTGGAATCGAAACTGCTCTGCATATTATAAATTGAGGTGAGTAAATGTTTTTAAAAACAGTTATTCTGGATTTTTACTACTATGCATGTGTTGATCTATATTGATGTTGCATGGAACATTTTCAGTTTTACATTATTGGATTTGATAGATTAATATGCATATGTGTAGGGATATATATATATATATATATATACACATATACAGTCACTTTATTTATCTGTTACTTCCCGGACCTAAATCATCATTGAATAATTTAAATTTTCCACTAATAATCATCATTTGACATTGATAATTTGATAAAAGTTGTTTGTTATTGTTGTTAGTAATATTAAAATTGGTTGCTAGAAATTTAAATTTACAAATGATTTAAAAAAAATGAATATTACAGTGAGATCTTGGTTTCTGTCAAAAATCAAGTATCTTAAAATTTAATTAGATTACATGCATGTAATGGTGAGGATAAATCATGAATTTAGATATACAATTTGTAATTTTTAATTGTGTAATTATTGTGAATTTGGGGTTTATTCGAAAATGGGAATTTTGTGAATTGCCGATTATCTACACATTAATTTGAGTTGAAATTGAGATCGTAGCTTATTCTTAGGTTGTAGATTTTGGAAAAATGCTATAGAAATTTTCTATTATCTGAATTGATCGTAATTGAAGAAACTAGGGTTTTTGCTTTGTTTTTCGTTCGTCTCTGTTGTTTGGTGGTTTGCGACTCGAATAGCTGACTGGAGGTGTTCGCCTTTGGGTGGGAGGATGCTAGTGGTTGTGACGTTTCAAGGGTGTGGTCGGCGTGGTTCACCGTTGCCGTGATGGTCGGCAATGGGACTTTGGTACGATGTCGTTATGCAGTTTTTTCGAGTTAGTGGGTCAAAATTTAATTCGCTTGCTTATTCTTCGATCTGGGTTTAGGGTGGTACTCGCAAGTGATTTTGTGACCGTAGTTGGTTGTCGCGATGAACGTTGGTGGCCGGCGGCGGAGGTGCATGTGCACCGTGTTTGTTATGTGCACAGTTTGGGTCTGGGAATCATGTTGGGGAAGACGAGTTGAAAACTCGGGGAAGCTATCGTGTTGTTCACGTGATTGACTCGAAGAAGATGGAGCTGGAGCGTATAGGGGAAACTCGTGTTGTTTGCTGGGTGTTTACTCGAGTTTCTGGGTTGTGTACTTTGGTTAGTACTGTGTATAGTAGTCACATTGTTAACTCGAGTTTGTTTTGGTTTAGATGTGTAATGATAAAATGCAGATTTTACTCATTGTTTAAAATAAATAAATATCAAGTTTATGTTATAAAAAAAGTTAATTAAAGGAAGCGAAATATAAAGTTAAGGACTTGTTATTGAATTTTTTTTTGTTAATCGAACCTTTTAAAAGTATAAATTGAATTTATTTCAAATTTAAATTGTTTAAAGATGATTTCTTTATA
This sequence comes from Allium cepa, assembly GCA_030765085.1. NCBI lineage: Eukaryota > Viridiplantae > Streptophyta > Magnoliopsida > Asparagales > Amaryllidaceae > Allium > Allium cepa. The sequence continues at coordinate 188,860,889 of CM060935.1, forward strand.
AGTAATTATCTAATTAAATTTTGAAGTTCAATTTAAAAGAATGTTTTAAATTTAAATGTTGAACCAAAGTTTAAGTTAAATTTTTAAGTAATGATTTTAAAAACTAAAGTTTCATAATTATATTGAAATAAATAAGTTATAAATTTGGATAATCAAAGTATTTTTAAATTTCAAAATTTGATTTCTAAATACTTTAATTTCAAATGAAGTTTAAGTTATGATTTTGAAATCCAAATAGTATAATTTGTTCTTAAGTTGTTAAAATTTTATTAATTCAAATAATTTATTTATGAAAATAAATAAGGTTAAATTATTTGGATAATTAACTTAAGAATACTTAATTAAGAATAAATTATTAGTAAGCAAGAACTTAATTAAGATTTATGCTTTTCTTAATTAATTAAATATTTTCTTTAATTATAAGAAGATTAGTTAATTAATTATTTAATTAATTTCAAATAATTAGTTAGTTGTTTATTAAATATTAAATAATCACTTAATTATGGATTAATTAAGTGTGATTACTTAATGAAGTAATCAATGGTTAATATTTGAATATAATTAAGAATGGAAGTAATTAGAGAAGTTACTCATGGGAGTAATTAATTGAAGTGATAAATGGAATCACTTAATGCTATCAAAGTAAAGAATTGATTAATATAGTTGTTGAAGTTAATTAATTATGAAGTAATTAATTTATTAATGAATTGGGGATTGTTTAGTGATGGAAATAATTACTAGTTAAATAATTAATTAAGAAAATAATCAAGATTTATTAATTAAGTAATTAGAGATAATTACTTATGTAAGTAATTAAGAGTTAAATTACTTAATTATTTTAGTTGATTGATTAATGTGATTAATTAAGTGATAAATGTGATTAATTTAAGATTAATTACTAAGTGTAATTAATTAAGGTTTAATGTAATTAATTATAGTTGATTAATTAATGGAAGCAAATGAAGGATCATTAATTACTGTAATTAATGATAGTAATTAAAGGTTAATTACTGAATATGGTTAAGGATAATTACTTGAATATAATTAAAGCATAATTAATCAAGGAAGATTAATTGAAGAAGATCATTAAGAGATGATTAATTTATTTATTTGTAATAAATAAATTAAGAAGGATTTAGGATTAATCCAATTGATTAAGAGTTAATCAATTCTGCTTGGTTGATTGATTAATATTGGTTGATTGATTGATATTGGATGATCAATATTGAGTGATCGATATTGGGTGATTGATATTGGTTGATACTAGATCATTTGGATATCTATGATATGCTGCTTTGTGAGATGAATGGTTATTATGAATTATCTATTGTGATAATGTGATTCATCTATCTGTTTATATATCATCCTGAATATGAGTTTAAATTGTTCAAACCCTTAAGTACAACTTGGACATTAAAATGGCTTTTGTAACGTTTCGAAAATTTTCGACTTTCGAAAATTCAACATCGATACTCACTTTATCGACTGCCAAGAAATCGAAGGCCGGAAACTCGAAATGTTATGGGTTTAAGAAAAAGAAAAGAAGAAAAGAAAGAAGAAAGAGGTAGAAGATAGAGGGAAAAGGAAATAGAAAATAGAAATTAGGGAGGAGAGAAAACAGAAAAGAAGATAGAAAATTTTAAAATAGAAGAAAAAGAGAATAGAACATAAAGAAAATAGAACGGGACAGAAAGAAAACAGAACAACATCAGAATCTCACAATTCGCAGCGGAACAACATATAATAATAAATGAATAATCTTTAAACAAAGAACTGTATCAGTTATTACATTACATCACATTTCATTACATCATATCATCAGAGTGTACAACAACAACAACAAACAGTGCAGCGGAAAAAGAAATACTATATAAGTAATATGCCCTGCCATCCAGCTTGCCTCCAGCAATTCCCGAATATCCAGAATATCCTGATAAACCTAACTCTTAACTGCCCGTGTGGAAATTTGGTGGGCACCCAGAGTTTAGGAAGGAAAACAATAAACTCCAAGTCAGTCATGTGACTGGTGTGAGAACTTAAAACAGTTTATTTAACTTTAAAATCAAAATAGAGAGATATTTTTAATCAATTCGCAATGCTTTTAAAAATGAGACTACCATAAGGCCTCCCGCACACACACACAATGCAAACGCAGAATCGGAGGAGATTTCTCCTTATGATAGTCAAAGATGCTTGATACGCATTAAAAATAACATTTGATATTATTACTAGTGCATAGTGTAGGGGAAAAATTTATTTCGAAAGTAGAATATAAATCTTAGCCAGCATAGACATTCCGAACTATGCCTACTATAGCTAACTATGTTCAATAGCAGGTTACCGCCACATTCCATAGCAGGTTATACAACTAAAACCGTACAAGTCTCGTATTGTTTCTTTGGATTTCCAACAAATGATCAGGCCAAGGAACTTCCCATTGCCACATGAGAATGCCTCTGGAAAGACATCCCCGAGAACCAAACCGGAACTCTGCCAACACAAGGCCGGGTTACCCCTAACTGGGTAACTACTGACACGAGCACGCCATTCCCCGATCGTAAACGACCTTTCTCACGGGATCCCGAAAGCCAACAACCACAAAGTAATAAATTCGTAGTAACCACATAGGTTAAATATCTGGGCTCCATACCATGATACCACCTCTATCCAGAAGGAAATGTACATACCCTAAAGGGTGCTACCCCTCATAACCTTGCCGCATCTTTCCTGTTTTGACCATTTCCGGGGTGTGAGGCTCGACGAAGTCACGTCCACAAAAACATACTTTATACAAAAGCCATGCTTTGGGTCAACAAATGATCAACACAATGATCACCAAGATAGACGATCAAATAAACGATCCTATCACAATAATCAACACAATGATCATTTACAGCATCACTCAGCATGTCACATTACCAAATTGGGAATATATCGCTGATAACTTCAACTATATAACCTCTAAGCTCGTACGTCTCAGAGAAGGGTGTTAAGCTAAAAGAATAAATTCTTCGCCACCAACAGAAATATATTTGAAAGAAATCGGCTTTATATCTCAACTTGTAATGTCAGACACACAATCCATACAAGTCTGTTCCGGGCTCGAACAAAACCGAAGGCACTTACAAAGAAGTCCTTGCAATCCGGATATTCACAATCCTGATCGGATTCACCATCACATATGGAGAACTCTATACCGGAGCAACTCGGTGCAGAGTAAATCGACAGGTCATCCTATCGCTCTCGCAAATACCAGGTCTTCAACACCGATCTTCAATGCAATTCACAACGACGTATCACATATTCGGAATGGGTTATACGACCCCATGGTCCTTTCCCGGTTAACCCGAATAGTGAGCGCTTATTTAAAAATAAGTGTAGCATTCACATTCACACAAATCACATCAATTACCCATTCAAAGGGAAATATTGATAGTCGGTTATTGAACTATCAATGGATATGCACACATCACCAGATTCCAAATAATTTTCCAATTTATTTATTTCCCAAAATATCTCTACAAGATATAATATTTCACACTTTAAAAATAAATCAATATTTATGTAACGCCCCGAAAATTTTAGACTTTCGAAAATTCAACATCGATACTCACTTTATCGACTGCCGAGAAATCGAAGGCCGAAAACCGAATAGTCATGGGTTTTAAAAAGAATTTAAGAAAAGAAAAGAGAAGAAGAGAGAAGATAGAAAATAGAGAGAAAAGAAAATAGAAAAGAGAACAGAAAATTTTAAAATAGAAGAAAATAGAATATAGAGGAAAAAGAAAACAACAGAACAATAACAGAATCTCACAATTCGCAGTGGAACAACATATAATAATAAATGAATAATCTTTAAACAAAGAACTATATCAGTTATTACATTACATACATTTCATTACATCATATCATCAGAGTATACAACATCAACAACATCAAACAGTGCAGCGGAAAAAGAAATACTATATAGTAGTAATACGCCATGCCATCCATCTTGCCTCCAGCAACTCCAGAATATCCAGAATATCCTGATAAACCTTAACTCTTGACTGCTCGTGTGGAAATTGGTGGGCACCCAGAGTTTAGGAAGGAAAACAATAAACTCCAAGTCAGTCATGTGACTGGTGTGAGAACTCAAAACAGTTTATTTACTTTAAAATCAAAATAGAAGAATATTTTAAATTCAATTCGCAATGCTTTTAAAAATGAGACTACCATAAGGCCTCCCGCACACACACACATGCAAACGCAGAATCGGAGGAGATTTCTCCTTATGATAGTCAAAGATGCTTGATACGCATTTAAAATAATATTTGATATTATTACTAGTGTATAGTGTAGGAAAAATTCATTTCGAAAGTAGAATATATATCTTAGCCAACATACGACCATTATCGTATGCCTACTATAGCTACCATCCAAACAGTGGTGACCACCATAAGTGAATGGCAGGTTCTACAACTAATACCGTACAAGTTTCGTATTGGGAATTGGATTTCCAACGAATGATCAGGCCAAGGAACTTCCCATTGCCACATGAGAATGCCTCTGGATTGACATCCCCGAGAACCAAACCGGATCTCTACCAACATAAGGCCGGGTTACCCCTAACTGAGTAACAACTGACCGAATATGCCATCCCCCGGTCCTTTGGGACCTTTATCACCGAGCGCTCGTAATCAATTCACACAATCATAACAAAGTGTTTTCAACATGAGTAAGTATCTGGGCTCCATACCATGATACCACCCTTTTCCAGAAGGAAATGGACACATCCTAAAGGGTGCTACCCCTCATAACCTTGCTGCTTCTTTCCTGTTTTGACCATTCACGGGGTGTGAGGCTCGACGAAGTCACGTCCACAAAAACATACTTTATACAAAAGCCATGCTTTGGGTCACAAATGATCATAGAGATGATCACAAAGATAGACGATCAAATAAACGATCCTATCACAAATAATCAACACAATGATCATTTACAGCATCACTCAGCATGTCACATTACCAAACTGGGAATATATCGCTGATAACTTCAACTATATAACCTCTGAGCTCATACGTCTCAGAGAAGGGTGTTAAGCTAAAAGAATAAATTCTCCGCCACCAACAGAAATATATTTGAAAGAAATCAGCTTTATATCTCAATTTGTAACGTCAGGCATACAATCCATACAAGTCTGTTCCGGGCTCGAACAAAACCGAAGGCACTTCTTACGAAGCCCTTGAAATCCGGGTATTCACAATCCCGATCGAATTTCCCATCACTTAGGAGATCTCTATACCAGGAGCTACCCAGTGCAGAGACAATCGATAGGTCATCCTATTGCTTTCACAAATACTCGGTCTTCAACACCGATCTTCAATGCAATTCATAACGACGTATCACATATTCGGAATGGGTTATACGACCCCATGGTCTTTCCCGGTTAACCCGAATAGTGAGCGCTTATTCAAAAATAAGTGTGGCATTCACATTCAAACCATTCACATCAATTACCCATTCAAAGGGAAATATTGATAGTCGGTTATTGAACTATCAATGGATATGCACACATCACCAGTTTCCAAATAATTTTCCAAATTATTTATTTTCCAAAAATATCTTTACAAGATATATAGTTTCACACTTCAAAAATAAATCAATATTTATTTTTTTAACAAATTCTCCTTTTCATTCATAAATTCCATAGTGGATTTATATTTCACAATATCCATGCATATACGATTTCAATTATCCATTTCAATTTATCTTCAAAAAGATAAATCCTAATTATTCACTTTATATTGGAAAACATTTCCATACTTATTAAATAAGTAATTCACGAATTTTATTTATTTTCAACACTTAGAAAATATTCAATATACTTCAATTGAAATTAAGTATATATTTCATTCTTTAAGGAAATCATTCCCTTAAACATATTTATTTGGGCCAAAACGAATGTTGCGTAAAACATCGTTACGACAACCCAAAATCACTAGTATAGGGATTCGAATTTTAAGATAGATATATAAATCCCAATACTATCCAAAACATTTCCTTTCGGAAATCATTTACTATAACAACAGTGTTATAGTCCATTATTTCCTTCTATTTCTCGAAAACGTCTATTTCAATAATAAATGTTGAAATCTATGGTTTCGAATCTCAACACATTTTTAAAACATCGTTAGATCGTTTTAATTCTATTTAAAACATTCACATTCTAAACATTTCTTTAACGTATTATTCACTATTCAAAAACGTGAATAAACTTCATTAAGAATCTCATCCTTTTATTCGTTTTAATTCAAAGGATTATTCACATTCAAAAATGTGAATATAACTCCATTAATAGGTTTCAACTATTTTCTTATCAAAATAAGTCATTTGCGAATTTATAAAACAACGTTTATAAATCCCTTTTCTATTTATCTTGTAAAAACTTCTTTTTATAAATTTCTTTATTAACCTATTCCAGTTTATAACTCAATTATAAACTAAAAGTTCATATTATAAGTCAAATGCTTATAAAACGATTATTTTACAAAATCGTTCTTTTAAACTTCATAGTTATAAATCTTATAACTTTTAAGATTCAATTATTCATCCAAATATATTCTTTAATAATTTCACAAAATTTATAAATCTTACTATTTATAAATTTCATTTATAACTTCACCATTCATAATTTTATAAATCCCATTCACATATGCAATCCATTTTCACTTCATTCAAACACTTATAAAAACTCGTTTTATAATGTCAATATTTCAATTTATAAATATCCATTTATAAATCTCTTAATATAAATCAATTTATATTATTCTTTTAAAACGTCTTAAATCTCCTTTATTATTTCACCATTTTGATTCATAAAATAATTAAATTTTATAAATCTTATATTCAAACTTTTATAATAAATTCAAAAATCCAATTTAACCTATTTTATAACATCATTGACCCATATTTCTCAAAAATCAGCTTTTAACTGTGTTTCACAAAAACCATAATTTTATAACTTAAAAAATTATAGCGTTTAATTATTCAAAATGGATCAATTCTAAAAATATAGTATATTTTCAAAAATCACTTTAAAAACCATTTTAAAATTCCAAAATCTGGGTCTAATGATGCTACACACCAAATAGTCAATCACGACTACAACGATATCATATATCAATATGAAAATCCATCAAATATCAAAATATCTGAAATTAAATAAATACTGTTGAGGAATCCAGTTGGATCCCTCCAACCTGTTTTCCTGCATCCACAAACATTAGCACAATACCAATTTCGCTCCAGTACGAAATTATCGCGGTATATGGGATTTAAAATATTATCCGCTTAATAACGGCGTAATAGTGTCTCATCCGCTAAACAAAAAATGTAACGTACGCGGATTTTCGTTGCCGAAAAACCGAATAGTTATGGGTTTAAGAAAAGAAAAAGAGAGAAAAAGGTAGAAGATAGAGAAGAAAAGAAGAAAGAAGAATTTTAAAATAGAAGAAAAAGAGAAATAGAACAGAAAGAAAATAGAGAAAATAGAACATAATTTTAAAATAGAACGGAACAGAAAGAAAACAGAACAACATCAGAATCTCACAATTCGCAGCGGAACAACATATAATAATAAATGAATAATCTTTAAACAAAGAACTATATCAGTTATTACATTACATCACATTTCATTACATCATATCATCATCAGAGTGTACAACAACAACAAATAGTGCAGCGGAAAAGAAATACTATATAACTAGTAATACGCCATGCCATCCAGCTTGCCTCCAGCAACTCCAGAATATCCAGAATATCCTGATAAACCTAACTCTTGACTGCCCGTGTGAAAATTGGTGGGCACCCAGAGTTTAGGAAGGAAAACAATAAACTCCAAGTCAGTCATGTGACTGGTGTGAGAACTCAAAACAGTTTATTTATCTTTGAAAACAAAATAGAAGAATATTTTTATTTCAATTCGCAATGCTTTTAAAAATGAGACTACCATAAGGCCTCCCGCACACACACACAATGCAAACGCAGAATCGGAGGAGATTTCTCCTTATGATAGTCAAAGATGCTTGATACGCATTTAAAATAACATTTGATATTATTACTAGCGCATAGTGTAGGGAAAATTCATTTCGAAAGTAGAATATAAATCTTAGCCAACATAGACATTTCGAACTATGCCTACTATAGCTACCATCCAAACAGTGTTGCGACACCATAAGTGAATGATAGGTTCTACAACTAATACCGTACAAGTTTCGTATTGTTTCTTTGGATTTCCAACAAATGGTCAGGCCAAGGAACTTCCCATTGCCACATGAGAATGCCTCTGGAAAGACATCCCCGAGAACCAAACCGGAACTCTGCCAACACAAGGCCGGGTTACCCCTAACTGGGTAACTACTGACACGAGCACGCCATTCCCCGATCGTAAACGACCTTTCTCACGGGATCCCGAAAACCAACAACCACAAAGTAATAAATTCGTAGTAACCACATAGGTTAAATATCTGGGCTCCATACCATGATACCACCTCTATCCAGAAGGAAACGTACATACCCTAAAGGGAGCTACCCCTCATAACCTTGCCGCATCTTTCCTGTTTTGACCATTTCCGGGGTGTGAGGTTCGACGAATTCACGTCCACAAAAACATACTTTATACAAAAGCCATGCTTTGGGTCAACAAATGATCGACACAATGATCACTAAGATAGACGATCAAATAGATGATCCTATCACAATAATCAACACAATGATCATTTCAGCATCACTCGGCATATCACATTACCAAATTGGGAATACATCGCTGATAACTTCAACTATATAACCTCTGAGCTCGTATGTCTCAGAGAAGGGTGTTAAGCTAAAGAATAAATTCTTCGCCACCAACAGAAATATATTTGAATGAAATTGGCTTTATATCTCAACTTGTAATGTCAGACACACAATCCATACAAGTCTGTTCCGGGATCGAACAAAACCGAAGGCACTTACAAAGAAGTCCTTGCAATCCGGATATTCACAATCCTGATCGGATTTCCCATCACTTAGGGAGTCTCTATACCGTTGCAACTCAGTGCAGAGACAATCGATAGGTCATCCTATCGCTCTCGCAAATACCGGGTCTTCAACACCGATCTTCAATGCAATTATAACGACGTATCACATATTCGGAATGGGTTATACGACCCCATGGTCCTTTCCCGGTTAACCCGAATAGTGAGCGCTTATTTAAAAATAAGTGTGGCATTCACATTCAAACAAATCACATCAATTACCCATTCAAAGGGAAATATTGATAGTCGGTTATTGAACTATCACTGGACATGCACACATCACCAGTTTCCAAATAATTTTCCAAATTATTTATTTTCCAAAAATATCTTTAAAAGATATATTATTTCACACTTCAAAAATAAATCAATATTTATTTTTAGACAAATTCCACTTCCTTTATAAATTCCTTAGTGAATTTATAATTCCAACATATCAATGAATATTCGGTTTCAATTATTCATTTCAATTTATCTTTAAAAAAAGATAAATTCTAAATATTCACTTCATATTGAAAAAAACAATCCCATACTTATTCAATAAGTAATTCACAAATCTTTTTATTTTCAACACTTAGAAAATATTCAATATACTTAAATCGAGATTAAGTATATATTTCATTCTATTAAGGAAATCATTCTCTTAACATATTTATTTGGGCCAAAACGAATGTTGCGTAAAACATCGTTACGACGTCCCAAAATCACTAGTATAGGGATTCGAATTTAAAATAGATATATAAATCCCAATACTATACAAAACATTTCCTTTCGGAAATCATTTACTATAACAACAGTGTTATAGTCCATCATCTCCTTCTATTTCTCGAAAACGTCTATTTCAACAATAAATGTTGAAATCTATGGTTTCGAATCTCAACACATTTTAAAACATCGTTAGATCGTTTTAATTCTATTTGAAATATCACATTCAAAACAATTTCTTTAACATCTTATTCACTGTTCAAAAACGTGAATATACTTTGTTAACAAATTTCATCCTTTTATTCATTTTAATTCAAAGGATTATTCACTATTCAAAAATGTGAATATAACTCCATTTATAGGTTTCAACAATTTACTTATCAAAATAAGTCATTTGCGAATTTATAAAGCAACGTTTATAAATTCCATTTCTATTTATTTATAAAAACTTCCTTTTTATAAATTCTTTTATTAACCTATTCCAGTTTATAACTCAATTATAAACTAAAAGTTCATATTATAAGTTAAGTGCTTATAATCTATTTGTTTGCAAAAATCGTTCCTTTGAACTTCATAATTATAAATCTTATAACCTATAAGATTTAATTATTCACCCAAATCTATTCCTCAATTAACTTCACCAATTTATAAATCTTACTATTTATAAATTTTATTTATAACTTCACAGTTTATAATTCCATAAATTTCATTCCTTTATGAAATTCATTTCCACTTCATTCAAACACTTATAAAAACTCGTTTTATAATTTCAATATCTCAATTTATAAATATCCATTTATAAATCTCTTAATATAATTCAATTTATATTATTCTTTTAAAGCATCTTTAATCTCCTTTATTATTTCACCATTTCGATTCATAAAATAATTAAATTTCATGAATTCTATATTTTAAACTTTTCACAATAAATTCTAAAATATCTCGATTAAACTATTTTATAAAGTCACTAATTCCTTATTTTCAAAATTCAGCTTTTAACTATATTTCTTAAAAATCATAATTTTTATAACTTAAAAATTATAACGTTCATTTATTTAAAATGAATCAATTCCAAAAATATTTTATAAAACGTATACTTTCTAAAATCACTTTAAAATCATTTTAAAAATCCCAAAATCTGGGTCCAATGATGCTACACACCAAATAGTCAATCACGACTACAACGATATCATATATCAATATGAAAATCCATCAAATATCAAAATATCTGAAATCAAATAAAAACTATTGAGGAATCCAGTTGGATCCCTCCAACCTGTTTTCCTACATCCAAAAACATTAGCACAATACCAATTTCGCTCCAGTACGAAATTATCGCGGTACATGTTCTTATTAAATATTATCCGCTTAATAATGGCGTAATAGGGTCTCATCCGCTAAAAAAATACGGGAAATCAACAACTGCAATATATACATATGCCAATATATATATATTGATATTATATATAATACCAATTTCACTGTTTATGAAATATTCGCGGTATATGTTTTTATTAAATAACATCCGCTTACTAACGGCGTATAATGTCTATTTTAACAATCAATAGATATTAATCAACATTCAAACATGCATTCAAATATTTTAAATCTAACTATTTAAAATAAAATCGAAACTATTCGATTGAGTGAGAAGTTCTCACCTTGGTTTTAATTTCCATTTTAGCGATTTATTTCGAATAAAATTAAACGGACGTTTAATTTTACCCAAAATTCTCACTAACTCCAAACGACTCCCAACCAACTCCATCGCGTAGTGCTCGTCCATACGATTCCAACGCAACTGAGTTTGCATTTTTTCGACCTCGTATGAAAAAGTTATGAATTATTGAAGTTTGTACACGATTTTAATAACATTTTATAACATAAACTAAAATATTTAAACCCACATCCCATATGGACCGTTAGATTTTGCCTCCATCAGATCCTAGCCGTGCTTGCTCTTCTCCCACATCACGTATCTTCTACAGGTCCAAAGCCGTATCCATGAACCCATCCCTCAATCACTAGGGTTTCAATTTGCATCGCCAATACTCGACGAAATTCGATCAAACCACTTGCAAATCGAAGCTCTTCGCGAGAGCTACCACCGCCATCCCCCACCTGAAGCTCGGCCACCTGTAGAGCCTTGGAATGCGTGCGAAAATCTGCAGGTTCGGCCCCACATAGCTCCCTCCACGCGACTCCAAACACGATCTCAACCGTATGGATCGAAAGCTCTCGTCGTGCTCTCCAACCTTCGTGTTGAACACTTTGGCTAAATCTTTGTAGATTGAGAGAGATTGAGGGGGAAAGGAGATAAATTTCTGGCCACTCGTTATTAAAGTGGCGGCTAGGGTTTTGTAATTAGGGTTTTGTTATTTTTTTTTTTAATTTATGAAGGTGTTGGGGCTATTTATAGAGAATCGAACGACACTATTCACCCGGAAATTCCGAACTCCGATTTAGGCGCCGAAACTGACGTACCTAGGGTTTATCCCACGTTCCGGACGCAATGGAACAGGTTTCGAAAGCTAATTCGGAAGTATGTGCGAGTTATGGCTGTAAACGCTCAATTTGAATTAAACCGATTTAAGCGATTTTCTAGGCGTTTTAATTTGTACAGGACAAACGGTAAATCCAATTGATTTGAAATTTGAAACCTTACAATAATATCACATTACGGATCCGATGAAACTAGTTTCGTCGAAATCCGAGACTTTTTGAAAAATGGCTATTTTCACTCGTCAAATTTAAATTAAAAATAAATCGATGCGTTTCGAGCTGCCACGGTCAAACGGTAACTCCGATTGACACGAAATTTGAAATCCGGTAATAACTAACTATTACGGATCCAATGAAACTGGTTTCGTTCAATTCTGAGACTGTTCAAAAATTGACTATTTTCACTAGTCGATTTAATATTAAAATATTCAATTTTCACAAATTAACTTTTGATTCGATTTTAAAAGTTCTAAAATATCGTTCTAACTCCCATATGATAAAATAAAATTTTACAAATCATTTTCAATCATATTTAACTCAATTTTCAATTATTTCCATAATTTAACGTATTAAATTATCGATTTAATAATCCAATTAAATTCAATAATTCAAATAAAAATTTATTTGACTTATAAATTCACTTATTAATATTTAAAATTAATTAAATATTCATATTTTAATTTCTAAAAATTCTGGGTCGTTACAAAAAATGCGGGAAATCAACAACTGCAATATATACATATGCCAATATATATATATATATATATTGCTATTATATATAATACCAATTTCACTGTTTATGAAATATTCGCGGTATATGTTTTTATTAAATAACATCCGCTTACTAACGGCGTATAATGTCTATTTTAACAATCAATAGATATAAATCATCATTCAAACATGCATTCAAATATTTTAAATCTAACTATTTAAAATAAAATCGAAACCTATTCGATTGAGTGAGAAGTTCTCACCTTGATTTTAATTTCCGTTTCAGCTTTTATTTCGAATAAAATTAAACGCGCGTTTAATTTTACCCAAAATTCTCACTAACTCCAAACGACTCCAAACCAACTCCATCGCGTAGTGCTCGTCCATACGATTCCAACGCAACTGAGTTTGCATTTTTTCGACCTCGTATGAAAAAGTTATTGATTTTTCAAGTTTACTCGATTTTTATAACCATAATTACAACATAAATTAACAAATTTTATACCAAATCAAACATAGGCCGTTAGATTTGCTTCCCTTGCATCATCACCGTGCAACACCTTTCTTCTTCACGCGTCTTGGCTACAGGTTTTAGGCCGTATCAATGAACCCATCAATGAAAACTAGGGTTGAATAATTCTTCTTCCTCGTCGCGTTCTAGCTCGATCAAGTACCACCATTTCGACCCCCTACGCAAGAGCCATGTTCGGCCTTAACCCCAGCAAGCTCGGCCTCATGATGAGCCTCGAAAGGCGTGCCAAACCTGCGTGCGTCGGCCCCCTGTAGCTTCCTCCACACGACTCCGTTTCCGATCATAACCGTTGAATCTCTCCGTCTCGATATGCTCTACGTTTTGTTAGTTGGAGCCTTCATCTAATTTCGCCTAGATTGGGAGGAAAACGTGGAGGAAGAAGGTGAACTACTGGCCGTTCAGGGGGGGGGGGGGGGGCGGCGGCGGCTAGGGTTTTGTTTCTTTTTTTATTTTATTTTTTTTATTTTTGTGAAGGGGTAGGGCTATTTATAAGGAATGAGCGACACTATTCATCCCGGAAATTCCGAACTCCGATTTACGCGCCGTAACCAGCGTTTCTAGGGTTTACCCCGCGTTCCGGACACAATGGAATAGGTTTCGAAAGCTAATTCGGAAGTATGTGCGAGTTATGGCTATAAACGCTCAATTGGAATTAAACCGATTTAAGTCGATTTCTAGGCGTTTTAATTCGTAACGGACAAACGGTAAATCCAATTGACTTGAAATTTGAAACCTTACAATAATATCACATTACGGATCCGATGAAACTGGTTTCGTCGAAATCCGAGACTTTTTGAAAAATGGCTATTTTAACTCGCCAAATTTAAATTAAAAATAATTCGATGCGTTTCGAGCTGCCACGATCAGACGATAACTCCGATTGACACGAAAATTGAAATCCGGTAATAACTAACTATTACGGATCCAATGGAACTGGTTTCGTTCAATTCTGAGACTGTTCAAAAATTGACTATTTTCACTAGTCGATTAAATATTAAAATATTCAATTTTCACAATTTAACTCTTAATTCGATTTTAAAAGTTCTAAAATATCATTCTAACTCTAACATGATAAAATAAAATTTTACAAATCATTTTCAATCATATTTAACCCAATTTTTCAATTATTTTTCATAATTTAACATATTAAATTATCGATTTAATTATCCAATTAAATCCAATAATTCAAATAAAAATTTATTCGACTTATAAATTCACTTATAAATATTTAAAATTAATTAAATATTCAAATTTTAATTTCTAAAAATTCTGGGTCGTTACAATCTTTCCTCCTTAAAAGAATTTCGTCCTCGAAATTATTAAGTAAGAAAGTTACAAAATTTATTAATTTTCCCAAAATTCCATAGTTAAATTTCTTACAATAACTTACTAAGTTTTCAAATCATACTTAGTTATCTTTTCAAAAACAACTACTATTGTTTAACTTTCAATTCCAAAATCAAAGTTTAAGTTTTCAAAAAATTTCCCAATTTTCTCAAATTTTTCTAACGCCTTAAATTTTCGGAAAAATTCGCCATAGTCTCCTTTGCGCGGCTCGATCCGAAAAAAAAATGACAGTATATATATCACAAATATACATCTCATCAAGCAATGAGGCATCCCGAAGGGAAAAAATGTAAAAGTACGATATTTAATCCGAGATATGTACCTTATATTTTATTAGCAAGCAAATACGGCTAATATAGCGTGAAAGCGAGCTCCAAATACGAAGAAAACGCGATCCGCACCTACTAAACACTCAACAAACAACACGAGAATCATGCATATAGACAATAATCTCAATATACAACATATATTAACATAACAACTACATAATATAGCAAATGCAATATATATTCAACCATCAACCAACTAAATACTCATTCATATTCTCATTTATATTCAATGAAATAGGTTTTCAATTTAAATCATATGTGATTCATTAACATTGGATTTTATCAACATTCATTCTTATTCAATTTTAATTAGTTTGCATTCACTAATTAAATCCAATTCACGTTCAATTCTATTCAAATTTATTTACTTTCAATTTGAATTCAATTACATAGCTTTCAATTTCATTAACACTTAATGAATTATATAAAATCAACTAACAACCATATATCAACCAATGTATATTAATTACAATCAAATTCCTTTGCTTATATTCATTCTCATTCAATTTATTCAACTTCCAATAACATTAGATTTTAATGAATCAACACTTATATCCATTATTTCATATCAATTTATTCACATTTAATTGATTAACATTCAAGTCATTCATTCAATTCAATTATAAAAGTTGAATTTCATTTATATAACTCAAGTTCATATTCATTTAATCCACTTTTTATTTACAATTCACATTCATAAATATATTCATATAGTTTCACTTCTTATATATATAAGTTTATTTCACAATTGTAAATCACTTTAATTGTAATTCATACTTATAATTCTTTTGCTTATACAATTATTCTTTTATTTAGATTATTCAAACAACTAAACAATCAACTTATATACAATTTAATAATTCTGAAAAATTATTCCTTTATATATAAAATATAATCAAGGTAAAATTATTTCATTTACCCAATTTAAAACAATATTGTGTCAAATTGTTCTATTCAAGTGTTTATAAACCCCTTCGGCATAGTTGTCCAGACCGTGCTGACGAAGGTTCATATACCACTCAATAAAAAAATCATCACAATATAAAACAATTTTATATTCACTAACAAATACGCTCTCATAGCTATTATTACACTCAAATTCATTCTAGAGTACTGCTGACTCTATCTCTAATGAGTAATACCCAACAGAACCATGGTTGTCGCTTAACCATATGCTCTGATACCAAATGTAAAGATCTAGGCTTTTCAACCGTCGACAGCAGTCACAACCGGTAGGCTTTTCAACCATCCCAGCCCCACCGTGGCTTACACTGGTACCCCAAACTTGCTTTTACGGCCAGCCTCTCGACTGTCTCAGGTTACACCTAACCAACCCCCTAAAAGAGGATGTGTGGGAGTAAGAGTCTCCCGTTCGCCACCTAACCGCGAAGCGAGAACCCCCCATCACATAGCCCAATAGCTTAACAAGACTGGTGTGAGAACTCAAAACAGTTTATTTACTTTAAAATCAAAATAGAAGAATATTTTAAATTCAATTCGCAATGCTTTTAAAAATGAGACTACCATAAGGCCTCCCGCACACACACACATGCAAACGCAGAATCGGAGGAGATTTCTCCTTATGATAGTCAAAGATGCTTGATACGCATTTAAAATAATATTTGATATTATTACTAGTGTATAGTGTAGGAAAAATTCATTTCGAAAGTAGAATATAAATCTTAGCCAACATACGACCATTATTGTATGCCTACTATAGCTACCATCCAAACAGTGGTGACCACCATAAGTGAATGGCAGGTTCTACAACTAATACCGTACAAGTTTCGTATTGGGAATTGGATTTCCAACGAATGATCAGGCCAAGGAACTTCCCATTGCCACATGAGAATGCCTCTGGATTGACATCCCCGAGAACCAAACCGAATCTCTACCAACACAAGGCCGGGTTACCCCTAACTGAGTAACAACTGACCGAATATGCCATCCCCCGGTCCTTTGGGACCTTTATCACCGAGCGCTCGTAATCAATTCACACAATCATAACAAAGTGTTTTCAACATGAGTAAGTATCTGGGCTCCATACCATGATACCACCCTTTTCCAGAAGGAAATGGACACATCCTAAAGGGTGCTACCCCTCATAACCTTGCTGCTTCTTTCCTGTTTTGACCATTCACGGGGTGTGAGGCTCGACGAAGTCACGTCCACAAAACATACTTTATACAAAAGCCATGCTTTGGGTCACAAATGATCATAGAGATGATCACAAAGATAGACGATCAAATAAACGATCCTATCACAAATAATCAACACAATGATCATTTACAGCATCACTCAGCATGTCACATTACCAAACTGGGAATATATCGCTGATAACTTCAACTATATAACCTCTGAGCTCATACGTCTCAGAGAAGGGTGTTAATCTAAAAGAATAAATTCTCCGCCACCAACAGAAATATATTTGAAAGAAATCGGCTTTATATCTCAATTTGTAACGTCAGGCATACAATCCATACAAGTCTGTTCCGGGCTCGAACAAAACCGAAGGCACTTCTTACGAAGCCCTTGAAATCCGGGTATTCACAATCCCGATCGAATTTCCCATCACTTAGGAGATCTCTATACCAGGAGCTACCCAGTGCAGAGACAATCGATAGGTCATCCTATCGCTTTCACAAATACTCGGTCTTCAACACCGATCTTCAATGCAATTCATAACGACGTATCACATATTCGGAATGGGTTATACGACCCCATGGTCCTTTCCCGGTTAACCCGAATAGTGAGCGCTTATTCAAAAATAAGTGTGGCATTCACATTCAAACCATTCACATCAATTGCCCATTCAAAGGGAAATATTGATAGTCGGTTATTGAACTATCAATGGATATGCACACATCACCAGTTTCCAAATAATTTTCCAAATTATTTATTTTCCAAAAATATCTTTACAAGATATATAGTTTCACACTTCAAAAATAAATCAATATTTATTTTTTTAACAAATTCTCCTTTTCATTCATAAATTCCATAGTGGATTTATATTTCACAATATCCATGCATATACGATTTCAATTATCCATTTCAATTTATCTTCAAAAAGATAAATCCTAATTATTCACTTTATATTGGAAAACATTTCCATACTTATTAAATAAGTAATTCACGAATTTTATTTATTTTCAACACTTAGAAAATATTCAATATACTTCAATTGAAATTAAGTATATATTTCATTCTTTAAGGAAATCATTCCCTTAAACATATTTATTTGGGCCAAAACGAATGTTGCGTAAAACATCGTTACGACAACCCAAAATCACTAGTATAGGGATTCGAATTTTAAGATAGATATATAAATCCCAATACTATCCAAAACATTTCCTTTCGGAAATCATTTACTATAACAACAGTGTTATAGTCCATTATTTCCTTCTATTTCTCGAAAACGTCTATTTCAATAATAAATGTTGAAATCTATGGTTTCGAATCTCAACACAGTTTTAAAACATCGTTAGATCGTTTTAATTCTATTTAAAACATTCACATTCTAAACATTTCTTTAACGTATTATTCACTATTCAAAAACGTGAATAAACTTCATTAAGAATCTCATCCTTTTATTCGTTTTAATTCAAAGGATTATTCACATTCAAAAATGTGAATATAACTCCATTAATAGGTTTCAACTATTTTCTTATCAAAATAAGTCATTTGCGAATTTATAAAACAACGTTTATAAATCCCTTTTCTATTTATCTTGTAAAAACTTCTTTTTATAAATTTCTTTATTAACCTATTCCAGTTTATAACTCAATTATAAACTAAAAGTTCATATTATAAGTCAAATGCTAATAAAATGATTATTTTACAAAATCGTTCTTTTAAACTTCATAGTTATAAATCTTATAACTTTTAAGATTCAATTATTCATCCAAATATATTCTTTAATAATTTCACAAAATTTATAAATCTTACTATTTATAAATTTCATTTATAACTTCACCATTCATAATTTTATAAATCCCATTCACATATGCAATCCATTTTCACTTCATTCAAACACTTATAAAAACTCGTTTTATAATGTCAATATTTCAATTTATAAATATCCATTTATAAATCTCTTAATAAAAATCAATTTATATTATTCTTTTAAAACGTCTTAAATCTCCTTTATTATTTCACCATTTTGATTCATAAAATAATTAAATTTTATAAATCTTATATTCAAACTTTTATAATAAATTCAAAAATCCAATTTAACCTATTTTATAACATCATCGACCCATATTTCTCAAAAATCAGCTTTTAACTGTGTTTCACAAAAACCATAATTTTATAACTTTAAAAATTATAGCGTTTAATTATTCAAAATGGATCAATTCTAAAAATATAGTATATTTTCAAAAATCACTTTAAAAACCATTTTAAAATTCCAAAATCTGGGTCTAATGACGCTACACACCAAATAGTCAATCACGACTACAACGATATCATATATCAATATGAAAATCCATCAAATATCAAAATATCTGAAATTAAATAAATACTGTTGAGGAATCCAGTTGGATCCCTCCAACCTGTTTTCCTGCATCCACAAACATTAGCACAATACCAATTTCGCTCCAGTACGAAATTATCGCGGTATATGGGATTTAAAATATTATCCGCTTAATAACGGCGTAATAGGGTCTCATCCGCTAAACAAAAAATGCGGGAAATCAACAACTGCAATATATACATATGCCAATATATATATATTGCTATTATATATAATACCAATTTCACTGTTTATGAAATATTCGCGGTATATGTTTTTATTAAATAACATCCGCTTACTAACGGCGTATAATGTCTATTTTAACAATCAATAGATATAAATCATCATTCAAACATGCATTCAAATATTTTAAATCTAACTATTTAAAATAAAATCGAAACCTATTCGATTGAGTGAGAA
The DNA here is from genome assembly GCA_030765085.1 of Allium cepa. Taxonomy (NCBI): domain Eukaryota; kingdom Viridiplantae; phylum Streptophyta; class Magnoliopsida; order Asparagales; family Amaryllidaceae; genus Allium; species Allium cepa. The sequence goes on from CM060935.1 coordinate 188,880,998, forward strand.
GTTCTCACCTTGATTTTAATTTCCGTTTCAGCTTTTATTTCGAATAAAATTAAACGCGCGTTTAATTTTACCCAAAATTCTCACTAACTCCAAACGACTCCAAACCAACTCCATCGCGTAGTGCTCGTCCATACGATTCCAACGCAACTGAGTTTGCATTTTTTCGACCTCGTATGAAAAAGTTATTGATTTTTCAAGTTTACTCGATTTTTATAACCATAATTACAATATAAATTAACAAATTTTATACCAAATCAAACATAGGCCGTTAGATTTGCTTCCCTTGCATCATCACCGTGCAACACCTTTCTTCTTCACGCGTCTTGGCTACAGGTTTTAGGCCGTATCAATGAACCCATCAATGAAAACTAGGGTTGAATAATTCTTCTTCCTCGTCGCGTTCTAGCTCGATCAAGTACCACCATTTCGACCCCCTACGCAAGAGCCATGTTCGGCCTTAACCCCAGCAAGCTCGGCCTCATGATGAGCCTCGAAAGGCGTGCCAAACCTGCGTGCGTCGGCCCCCTGTAGCTTCCTCCACACGACTCCGTTTCCGATCATAACCGTTGAATCTCTCCGTCTCGATATGCTCTACGTTTTGTTAGTTGGAGCCTTCATCTAATTTCGCCTAGATTGGGAGGAAAACGTGGAGGAAGAAGGTGAACTACTGGCCGTTCAGGGGGGGGGGGGGGTGGCGGCTAGGGTTTTGTTTCTTTTTTATTTTATTTTTTTTACTTTTGTGAAGGGGTAGGGCTATTTATAAGGAACGAGCGACACTATTCATCCCGGAAATTCCGAACTCCGATTTACGCGCCGTAACCAGCGTTTCTAGGGTTTACCCCGCGTTCCGGACACAATGGAACAGGTTTCGAAAGCTAATTCGGAAGTATGTGCGAGTTATGGCTATAAACGCTCAATTGGAATTAAACCGATTTAAGTCGATTTCTAGGCGTTTTAATTCGTAACGGACAAACGGTAAATCCAATTGACTTGAAATTTGAAACCTTACAATAATATAACATTACGGATCCGATGAAACTAGTTTCGTCGAAATCCAAGACTTTTTGAAAAATGGCTATTTTAACTCGCCAAATTTAAATTAAAAATAATTCGATGCGTTTCGAGCTGCCACGATCAGACGATAACTCCGATTGACACGAAAATTGAAATCCGGTAATAACTAACTATTACGGATCCAATGGAACTAGTTTCGTTCAATTCTGAGACTGTTCAAAAATTGACTATTTTCACTAGTCGATTAAATATTAAAATATTCAATTTTCACAATTTAACTCTTAATTCGATTTTAAAAGTTCTAAAATATCATTCTAACTCTAACATGATAAAATAAAATTTTACAAATCATTTTCAATCATATTTAACCCAATTTTTCAATTATTTTTCATAATTTAACATATTAAATTATCGATTTAATTATCCAATTAAATCCAATAATTCAAATAAAAATTTATTCGACTTATAAATTCACTTATAAATATTTAAAATTAATTAAATATTCAAATTTTAATTTCTAAAAATTCTGGGTCGTTACAATTTATTTTTAAACAAATTCCACTTTCTTTTATAAATTCAATAGTGAATTTACATTCCAAAGTATTAATGAATATACGACTTCAATTCGATTTATAATATTCATTTTCAATTTATCTTCAAAAAGATAAATTCTCTAATATTCACTTTATATTGGAAAAACATTTCCATACTTATTTATTCATAAGTAATTCACAAATTTTATTTATTTTCAACACTTGAAAAATATCCAATATACTTAAATCAAAATTAAGTATATATTTCATTCTTTAAGGAAATCATTCTCTTAAACATATTTATTTGGGCCAAAACGAATGTTGCGTAAAACATCGTTACAACAACCCAAAATCACTAGTATAGGGATTCGAAATTAAAATAGATATATAAATCCCAATACTATACAAAACATTTCCTTTCGGAAATCATTTACTATAACAACAGTGTTATAGTCCACCATTTCCTTTTCATTTCTCGAAAACGTCTATTTCAACAATAAATGTTGAAATCTATGGTTTCGAATCTCAACACAATTAAAACTTCGTTAGATCGTTTTAATTCTATTTTCAAATATCGCATTCAAAACAATTTCTTTAACATATTATTCACTATTCAAAAACGTGAATATACTACGTTAACAACTTTCATCACTTCTATTCATTTTAATTCAAAGGATTATTCACTATTCAAAAATGTGAATATAACTCCATTTATAGGTTTCAACAATTTACTTATCAAAATAAGTCATTTGCGAATTTATAAAACAACGTTTATAAATTCCATTTCTATTTATTTATAAAAACTTCCTTTTTATAAATTCTTTTATTAACCTATTCCAGTTTATAACTCAATTATAAACTAAAAGTTCATATTATAAGTTAAATACTTATAAAACGATATTTTTTACAAAATCGTTCCTCTAAAGACTTTCCAAACCATAAATCTTATAACTTATAAGATTCATTTATTTACCCAAATCTATTCTTCAAATAACTTCACAAATTTATAATTCTTACTATTTATAAATTTCATTTATAACTTCACCGTTTATAATTTTATAAATTTCATTCTTTAATGAAATTCATTTTCACTTCATTCAAACAATTATAAAAACTCGTTTTATAATTTCAATATCTCAATTTATAAATATCCATTTATAAATCTCTTAATATAATTCAATTTATATTATTCTTTTAAAACATCTTTAATCTCCTTTAAAAACTTCTTCCTTTTGATTCATAAAATAATTAAATTTTATAAATCCTATATTTCAACTTTTCATAATAAATTCAAAAATTCCGATTTAACTATTTTATAAAATCATTAGCATCATATTCTCAAAAATCAGTTTTTAACTATATTTCTCAAAAATCATGATTTTTATAACTTTAAAAATTATAACGTTTATTTATTTAAAATGAATCAATTCCAAAAATATAGTATATTTTCAAAAATCACTTTAAAATCATTTTAAAATCCCAAATTTGGTCCAATGATGCTACACACCAAATAGTCAATCACGACTACAACGATATCATATATCGATATGATAATCAATCAAATATCAAAATATCTGAAATCAAATAAAAACTGTTGAGGAATCCAGTTGGATCCCTCCAACCTGTTTTCCTGCATCCAAAAACATTAGCACAATACCAATTTCGCTCCAGTACGAAATTATCGCGGTATATGTTCTTATTAAATATTATCCGCTTAATAACGGCGTAATAGGGTCTCATCCGCTAAACAAATAAATGCGGGAAATCAATAACTCCAATATATACATATGCCAATATATATATATATTGCTATTATATATAATACCAATTTCACTGTTTATGAAATATTCGCGGTATATGTTTTTAATAAATAACATCCGCTTACTAACTGCGTATAATGTCTATTTTAACAATCAATAGATACCAATCAACATTCAAACATGCATTCAAATATTTTAAATCTAACTATCTAAAATAAAATCGAAACTGATTCGATTGAGTGAGAAGTTCTCACCTTGATTTTAAATTCCGTTTTAGCGATTTATTTCGAATAAAATTAAACGGACGTTTAATTTTACCCAAAATTCTCACTAACTCCAAACGACTCCAAACCAACTCCATCGCGTAGTGCTCGTCCATACGATTCCAATGCAACTGGTTTCGCGCGTTTTCGACCTCGTATGAAAAAGTTATGAATTTTTGAAGTTTATACTAATTTAAATAAACTAATTACAACAAAATCTTTATAATATTAAACCTTAACCATCCACAGCCCTTAGATCCAACTCCATGAAATCCTGGCCGTGCATATGCTTCCTTCTCCTACGCTCCATTCACGTACGCATCTTCGAACAAAAGAACCCATACAACTCAAATTAGGTTTTGATTTCACGAGCAAAATACTCAACTATATGTCGATCGGGGAGTTGCAAATCGAAGCCTTCAACATGCTCAAACTTCGGCCATCACCCTGTGGAGCTCGGCCCCCTAGGTCGCACGCAGTTCGAGGCCGAACTACAGCCCTTTGAACACAAATTCCCGTTGATTCGTGAAGCCATTCGCGATCTTGACCGTTGATATTAAAGATCTCTTCATGCTCTTCGATTCTCTAGTTGAAACCTAAGGCTAATTGTCGATGGATGAGGAGATAATCGAGGTGGAAGTTGGGACGTTTCTGGCCATTCATGGGGGAGGGTGGTGGCTGTGCAGTTTTGATTAGGGTTAGGGTTTCTTTTTTTTTTATTTTGTGATGGTGGTGGTCTATTTATAAAGAAAAATCGAACACTATTCATCCGGAAATTCAGAACTCCGATTTACGCGCCGTAACCAGCGTTTCTAGGGTTTAGCCCGCGTTCCGGACACAATGGAACAGGTTTCGAAAGCTAATTCGGGCATCTGTGCGAGTTATGGCTGTAAACGCTCAATTTAAATTAAACCGATTTAAGCGATTTTCTAGGCGTTTTAATTTGTACCGGACAAACGGTAAATCCAATTGACTTGAAATTTGAAACCTTGCAATAATATCACATTACGGATCCGATGAAACTGGTTTCGTCGAAATCCGAGACTTTTTGAAAAATGGCTATTTTCACTCGTCAAATTTAAATTAAAAACAAATCGATGCGTTTCGAGCTGCCACGATCAAACGATAACTCCGATTGACACGAAATTTGAAATCCGGTAATAACTAACTATTACGGATCCAATGGAACTGGTTTCGTTCAATTCTGAGACTGTCCAAAAATTGACTATTTTTACTAGTCGATTTAAATATTAAAATATTCAATTTTCACAAATTAACTTTTAATTCGATTCTAAAAGTTCTAAAATATTGTTCTAACTCCCATATGATAAAATAAAATTTTACAAATCATTTTCAATCATATTTAACTCAATTTTCAATTATTTTCATAATTTAACATATTAAATTATCGATTTAATTATTCAATTAAATCCAAAAATTCAAATAAAAATTTATTTGACTTATAAATTCACTTATTAATATTTAAAATTTATTAAATATTCAAATTTTAATAAATAAAAATTCTGGGTCGTTACAGCTTTGGTTTCGATGAGACCGGGATCGGGTTTCCATATTTGGGATCCAAAAACCACATCGATTCCAATTAAACGTTAGGTCGTAAATTCAAGTGGAGCTTTGTGAAGACTCGAGGTGTAAGAACTATACGTCAGTATGACTCTGTGGGTGATTCCGTAATGAATTTGACGGAATAGTACTTATAGGTTCGAGATGGTGATTTAGAGTGCAAGGGATATGGTCGTTGACTCTGAGGGTAATTCCAAAATGAGTGCAACGTGATAGTGCCTTCGGTTTCGTTCGAACCTGGAATGAACTTGTATGGATTGAGTGCTTTCAGCACATCGTCAGGTGGACGATGAGCACTCTAAGATAGATGTGTTCTATAAAGGTAATCGCAGCCTCAAGCCTCATCAACCGGGAATGGCTAAAACAGGGGAGATGCAGCAAGGCTTCGTGGGTAGCTCCCACTGGAGAGCAAGATTTTCCCCCGTCTAGAAGTCCCTTTTTATTCGGCTGTGCGGGCAGTTGGGTCGTGGCCAACTGCGGGGTTGTCTTGTCGGGGACTGTCCAGTAAGGGATGGTTCCGGCCTTGTGTTACAGGGGAGCGGGCGTACTCCTCGGTACGTTGATCTAGGCCACGTACTGTGACGGGCGGTTCCCCAGTAGCCCTGCCATTGATGGAAACCCATTCTTCCTACGAGACCTTACGGTTTTGTTTGTATTACCCACTTTTGTGGCTAGTAGCTGGAATTTAATAGATGTAACAATTTCCGCTGTTTCATATTTATTTGAAAACCCTAGACACTATTATAATATCACTGGATTTCCTATCAAATGTTTTGGTTAGCGTAAGGTAAAAACTTTTCCATGTTTATGTGTGGTAAGACTTACGTGATACCCTTTCTTTCAAAGGATTTTATGAAGTTAAGCAATATTAAACCATTTACTCACACCAGACCCTTGTCTGACCCGAGTGTTTATTTTCTGTGTAACGACCCAGAATTTTGAACAATTTAATTAGAAAATATTTAATTAATTTTAAATATTTGAATGATGGTTTGGATTGAATTTTCAATATAACTATGAATTTGACGATTAAATTATAGAATTTAATCTATTAAAGTTGAGTAAAAATTTGAATCTTCAATTTTAAGCCGATTAAAAATATTTCAAAGGGTTGTAAAATTCATATTGATAATATTGAAGATAATAGAAGTTTTAGAATTGAAATTTAAAGTGAATTGTTCAGTTTTGAAATTTAATCGTTTGAATCGATATTTAAAATAGCCGTCCGAGGCACAATCTCGGAATTCGACGAAACCAGTTCCATTGGGTCCGTAATATTGAATTATTGTCGGATTTCAAATTTCGTATTTTTTGGAGTTATTATGTGAGCGTACGGTGTGTAAACGCATTGAAATTAAATCGAGTTTTAATTTGAAATTTAAATTTAAATATTAGTCAAACACACCACGTTATCTCCCTAACTCCACGCCTAAAACCATGCCTTAAGTCACGCAAAAATCACGGCTAAAAAATCGTGCTGAGCATGTTCGTTCAACATTAAAGACATCCCTCTCCCTCTCCAATTTTTCAAATTAAAGAAGAACAAAATCAAACAAACAAATGGCCGAGCCTTCTCCCCCTTCCTCTCTTCAATTTTCGTTCGAAATTAATAAAATGGCCGAAGCCCCAAATTCATTCGAACGCAGAAACGAAAGAAAAAAATAAAAAATAAAAAAAATGGTGGCCGCGATTCAGAATGGGGGAAGTCGCGATTGATGGTGTTGGCACGAGGCTAAGGCGCTCGCGAGTATCTGAAGGCGGCGCGTAGGCCGAAGTCAGGGTAGTGGGTTCGCGTGTGGTGCGATTCGAATCAGGGGGGCCGCGTTCGTGATGAGGTCGCGATGCAGTGGTGGCGCGCGTGTGGCGGCGTCGAGCTCGTGGTGACTGGTGGTGTTCACATATGAGGACGTCGAGACAGTGGAGCAGGCCGATAGGTTGGTGGGACATATCGCGAGCAGTGGCGTTCGCGAGTTCGTCAGTGGAGTGGTTGGAGTCGATTGCAAGTTCGACTGAGTGGCTGTGAGGTATAATTTTATTTATCATATATATATGTATAGATTATGTGTAAATAATTTAAATCGGTATGAATAAAGAAAATGCAGTTCGAATTTTTATAAATGTATATAGATTTGAAATAAATAATAATAAGAATTATTAAACTTGAAGAAAATTTAGTTTAAAACTAAATTTTTGTTGAACAGGAATTATGAATAAAGTAAAGTATTAGTTTATAGATGTTAAATTAAAATTTATAAAAGCAGTTCTGTAGATATATATATATATATATACATTTTAAAATCACTGATTAGTTTAATTTATTTGTAAAAAGAAGTTTAATTGTTTAAATTAAATTTTTGTTAAATAAATTATAAAAAGGAAAACTTGCTTTACAAAAGGAATTTGTTTGAAATTTTATAAAGTTATTTAAAAGAAAATTTGATAGAAATTCAAATTATTAAGTGAAATGATTTATTTAAAGGATATGTATTTTTAGAATTTATATTTTGTTAAGTAAAATTTTTAAAGGAGAAGTAAATTTAAATAAGTCAGTGAGGATTTACAAATTAGTTTAAATTAACCTATTTAATTTTTAGTGGTTAAAAATTAATTTTATTTAAAGAGAATTTAGTTTTAAAATTAAAGTATAGTTAAATAAATTTATTTAAGTAAATTTAGTTGAGATTTAAATTTTATTAGACAATTTTGTTAAGTGAAATCTGTTTAAAAATAAAAAGAAAATTTTTAGTTAAATATTTTATTTAAGAAGATTTGTTAGGAGTTTGATTTATTGGATAAATAAATTTATTTAAGGAGAAAATTGGGTTAAAAGAAAGTATCAAAGAAAATTTAGTTCTTAAATTAATTTTTTTTTTAAAATAAATTTATTTAAGAAGAAACTGATTTAAATAAAACCATTAGTTAACTATTAAAAAAAAATGAAATCACCGATGAATTAAAATTATCTAACGAAATTTATTATTCAATCTGTTTGAATATTAATAAATTGTGTATAATATTTATACAAGGTATAAATCAAGAAAATCGAGTCAAGATGGAAATGGATTGCTAATAAAAGCAAAGGTGAGAACTTCTCACTCAAAAGGAATTTTATTGTTTATTTAAATTTTAAATAGTTAGATTTAAAATTTGCTTGACTATGTTGATTGAATGATTGAATGATGATTGATATATATATTGGATGTGAATAGACCCTATACGCCGTTAGTAAGCGGAGGTTATTTATTACACACATATACCGCGATATTCCACCTCGAAGTGGAATTGGTATTATATTATATATAGCAATATATATATATTGGCATATGTATATATTGCAGTTGATTGATTTTCCGCATTTTTTTTAGCGGATGAGACCCTATTGCGCCGTTAGTAAGCGGATATATTTTTATAAAATCCCATATACCGCGATATTCCACCTCGAAGTGGAATGGTATTGTGCTAATGTCTGTGGATGCAGGGAAACAGGTTGGAGGGATCCAACTGGATTCCTCACAAATATTTATTTGATTTCATATATTGTGATATTTGATTGTTTATCATGGATGATATATGATGTTTGAAAGTCATGATTGACTATTGATGTGTTGCATCATCGGATCCAATTTTTTTTGAAGTTTAAAAATAACGTTTTTGATTTCTAAAGTGATTTTTGGAAATATACGTTTATAAAATATTTTTTGGAATTGATTCATCTTAAATAAATGAACGTTATAATTTTAATATTATAAAAATAAAGATATTTTTGAGAAATACAGTTAAAAGTTGATTTTTGAAAATATGGGATTAGTGATTTTATAAAATAGTTTGAACTGGGATTTCTGAATTTATTATAAGAAGTTTAAAAATAGGATTTATAAAATTTTTATTTTATAAATCAGAATGATGAAATTTTAAAAGAGTTTAAAGATGTTTAAAGTAATAATATAAATTGTTTTATATTAAAAGATTTATAAATTGATATTTATAAATTAAAAATATTAGAAGTGTAAGACGAGCTTTTATAAGTGATATAATGATTTGTAAATGAATTTCATAAAGGAATGAAATCTATAGAATTTATGAAATTTGATTATTTTATAAATCAAAATGATAAATTATAAAAGGGTTGAAAGACGTTTTAAAATAGTAATATAAATTGATTTATATTAAAAGGGTTTATGAATTGATATTTATAAATTAAGAATATTGGAATTATAAAACGAGCTTTTATAAGAGTTAGAATGAATTGTGAATGAATCTCACAAATGAATGAAATTTATGGGATTATAACGATGAGGTTATAAATAGAATTTTATAAACAGTAGGTTTATAAAAATTTGTAAAGGAAAATAAAATAAAATCCATAAAGTTATTAAAGAAATGGAATTTGGATAAATAAATGAATCTTATAAGTCATAAGATTTATAAAATTTATGAAGTTTAAAGGAACGATTTTATAAACAAATAAATTATAAGTATTTAACTTATAATATGAAATTTTAGTATATCATTGAGATATGAAATTGAATAGATTTATAAAGGAAATTTATAAAAGGAAGTTGTTATAAAATAAATAGAAATAGAATTTATAAACATTGTTTTATAAATCCGCAACGACTTATTTTGATAAGTGAATTGTTGTAGTTTATTTATGGAGTTATATTCATGTTTAGGCAGTGAATAATTCTTTAAAATAAAATGAATAGAAGTGATGAAATTTATTAACAAGTATATTCACGTTTTTGAATAGTGAATGTTATGTTAAAGAAATTATTTTGGATGTGATGTTTTAAATGGAATTAAAACGATCTAAAGATGTTTTAAAATGTATTGAGATTCGAAACCATAGATTTCAACATTCATTGTTGAAATAGACGTTTTCGAGAAATAAAAGGAAATGATAGACTATAACACTGTGGTTATAGTAAATGATTTCGAAAGGAAATGTTTTGTATAGTATTGGGATTTATATATCTATTTTAATTTCGAATCCCTATACTAGTGATTTTGGGTTGTCGTAACGATGTTTTACGCAACATTCGTTTTGGCCCAAATAAATATGGTTAAGTGAATAATTTCCTTAAAGAATGAAATATATACTTAATTTCGATTAGAGTATATTAAATATTTTCTAAGTATAGAAAATAAAAAGGCTTGTGAATTACTTATAAAAAAATAAGTATAGAAATGCTTTTCCAATATTAAGTGAATATTTGGAATTTATCTTTTTGAAGATAAATTGAAAATGAATATTAGAAATTGAATGGAAATCGTATACTCATAAATATTTTGGAATGTAAATTCAATATGGAATTTATAAATGAAATTTGGAAAATGAGTTTAAAAATAAATATTGATTTATTTTTGAAGATTGGAGAATATATATCTTGTAAAGATATTTTTGGAAAATAAATAATTTGGAAATTTTTTTTGGAATCTGGTGATGTTGGCATATCTATTGATAGTTCAATAACCGACTATCAATATTTACCTTTAAATAGGTATTTGTTGTGATTTGTTTGAATTTGAATGCCACACTTATTTTTTAAATAAGCGCTCACTATTCGGGTTAACCAGGAAAGGACCTTGGGGTCGTATAACCCATTCCGAATATGTGATATGTCGTTATGAATTGCATTCGAAGATCGGTGTTGAAGACCGGATATTTTCGAAAGCGAAAGGGTTTCTTGTTGATTGTCTCTGCACTGGCTGATCCCCGATATTGAGATCTCCATATGTGATGGGAAATCCGAACGTGATTAGAGATTATTCGGATTGCAAGGACTTCTTTGTAAGTGCCTTCGGTTCTGTTCGAGCCCGGAACAGACTTGTATGGATTGTGTGTCTGACATTACAAATTGAGATGTAAAGTCGATTTCTTTCAAATATATTTCTGTTGGTGGCGGAGAATTTATTCTCTTAGCTTAACACCCTTCTCTGAGACGTACGAGCTCAGAGGTTATATAGTTGAATTTATCAGCGATATATTCCCAATTTGGTAATGTGACATGCTGAGTGTAGCTGTAAATGATCATTGTGTTGATTATTTGTGATAGGATCATTTATTTGATCGTCTATCTTAGTGATCATTTCTATGATCATTTGTTGACCCAAAGCATGGCTTTTGTATAAAGTATGTTTTTGTGGACGTGACTTCGTCGAGCCTCACAAACCGGTAATGGTCGAAACAGGAATTGTGCGGCAAGGTTTTCAGGGATCGCTTCCCTAGGGTATAGCCATTCCTTCTGGAAAAGGGTAGTATCATGGTATGGAGCCCATATACTTACTCATGTTGAAAACACTTTATGATTGTGTGATGATGGTGACGAGCGCTCGGTGAAAGGTTCCAAAGGACCGGGAGTGGCATATCTGAGGGTTTGTAATATTCCTTGGGAAAAGGGATTCCCGGCTTTGTTTAGCGGAGAACGGTGGTTCTCGGGGCGTCCTTCTAGAGGCGTTTCCATGTGGCAATGGGAAGTTCCTTGGCCTGACCATTTGTTGGAAAATCCATTCTTCAAATACGAGACTTGTACGGTTTTAGTTGTATTACCTGTCATGGAATATGGCGGTAACCCGCTATTGAACATGGTAGCTATAGTAGGCATAAGTGCGAAATGTCTATGCTGGCTAAGATTTATATCTTTATTTTCAAAATGAATTTTCTCTACACTATGCACTAGTAATAATATCAAATGTTCTTTTTAATGCGTATCAAGCATCTTTGACTATCATAAGGAGAAATCTCCTCCGATTCTGCGTTTGCATGTGTGTGTGTGCGGGAGGCCTTATGGTAGTCTCATTTTTAAAAGCATTGCGAATTGATTTTAAAAATATTCCTCTATTTTAATTTTAAAGAAAAATAAACTGTTTTAGTTCTCGCACCAGTCACATGACTGACTCGGAGTTTATTGTTTTCCTTCCTAAACTCTGGGTGCCCACCAATTTCCACACGGGCAGTCAAGAGTTAGGTTTATCAGGATATTCTGGATATTCTGGAGTTGCTGGAGGCAAGCTGGATGGCATTGGCATATCACTAGTATATAGTACTTCTTTTACCGCTGTTTGTTGTTGTTGTACACTCTGATGATTTGATGTAATGTAATATAATGTGATGTAATAACTGATATAGTTCTTTGTTTAAAGATTATTCATTTATCTATTATATGTTGTTCCGCTGCGAATTGTGAGATTCTGATGTTGTCTTGTTGTTCAGTTCCGTTCTATTTTCTCTCTTTTCTCTCTATTTTCTTCTACCTTTTTCTTTTTTTTTTCTTTTCTTCTTTCTTAAAAAAAACCATAAGGGTTCGTATTTTCGTTCACCTTGAGTTAATCAATGGAGATTAGTGTCTATTCAAGGAGTACGGATTTACGGGAATTTACATTTGGTATCAGGGCATATGGTTAAGCGACAACCATGGTTCTTGTAACGACCCGTATTTTACGTGTCGATATATCGTAGAATTCTAGGTCGTTAGTGTTGTTTATGTCGTCCTTAGCCTAAGTCGTAAGGGAGGATAACTCGTATGTTGTTTGAGTCGCGTGGAAGTTAGATTGGGAAGTTAACTCGAGATAGTGCTAGAGCGAGTTAACAGGTTAGTGATATTAGCGAGTTACGAGTTATCAGGTTAGAAAGGTTAGCGACTTAGTGGCTGGGACGAGTTAGCGTGTTAGTATGTTGACCGAGTCATAATAGTTAACGAGTTAACTAGTAGGCGCGATAAGGATTAACTCGTATGGCCGAGTTATAGGAGTTAACCGGTTAGGTCTGACCGGGTTAAGAACTGAACGACTTAAGGGTTAGTGGAGTCAGCGCGTTGCCGAGTTAGTGAGGCTAGTGTGTTAGCGGGTTAGTGAGCTAACGAGTTAGCAGAGTTACCGAGTTAAGGGTTAGTGGATTGGGCCGGCTTAGTGTTAGGACGGCATGTGTAGTTAGGTCATGACTCGTATACGAGTTAAGTCGTTGGGTCGGCCAGGTGATAAGTCGTTTCCCCAGTTGAGTCATTGAGTTCGATAAGTCGTAAGCCGTTGAGTTGTAGCTTGTGTATGAGTTAGGCCGCGCATAGGATAAGTCGTTTGGTTCTGTGTGTGTTAGGTTGTAGTACCTGTTGAGTCGTGGGAATGGCTGAGTCGTATGTCGCTAGGTTGTTGAGTCGTTTACGAGTTAAGGATAGGTTGGCTGGGCTCGATGAGTCGTATAACGTGTTGTTTGATGAGTCATGGACGACTCATGGGATAAGTCGTGACCGACTTAAGGGGCGACGACTCATGGGGCTTCCAGCCTATAAATAGAGGGCTTTGGCTCACTTTTTGGCACCAGTTTTTTTTGAAGCGACGAAGTGCTGCCATTTTGAGAGATCGACTACAACATTTCTTCATTTCCTTTTCTCCATTCCAATCTAGTTCTAACATCCATCCAAGATCGAAGATCGAAGAGCCAAAGTTGAAGATCTTCATCCGACGAAGCTAGATTTCACCATTTCAAGCGAGATTTCACCAAATCGAGCTTGAATCCTTGCTGTCCAGATCTGAAATTGATAGTTTTTGAAGTGTTTGGGTGATTTGGTGAGTGGTAGTTATCTCTCACGCGGACCCAAAGGAGTGTATTGGATTGGTGGTTTGTTGGAGTGTTGTAGATAGTGATTTTATGCATTCTTCCTTGGATCCAAGTGTAGATCCATTACTTATGAAGATGCTTACCTTTTTAAGTTCATTCATCTAGTTGTAGAGACAAAACCCATGAGTTATATTTGTTAGATCTATGCTAAAGACCCATGATTCATGTATGTTAGATCTATGCTCATTTATTTACGAAATTGCCATTGTAATTATAAATGCCTATTTAGATCATGTTTGATTACTTGATTTTCTATGTAGATCTTGTTGAATGATTGATTGCTTGGATTAATGTTTGATTTGATTGATTAGTTGATCTATTACTTGACTTGGACAAGTAAGGTCGATGGTGATTCAAAAGCTAAGTGGAAAGGCTCTTGAATGGTGAACGCTGCCTGTAGCATATGAAGCGGATGTGGAAGCTCATATGGATGGATTCGATGATGTGGAACCTTGCCATAATGCGAGAAGGAAAAGCATGATATTGAGATGGGACTTTGCTATGATGTGATGGGGCAAGGCATATGTTGAGATGGGACGGGTCATGATGACGTTCCAAGCACGGGCCATGACGACGTGCGAAGTTATAACTCGGTGATGCGGTCCGAGTTGGGATGGATAATGGTTAGCTTGAGAGGCGCTTGAGCTAGTATGGAAAGAGTCGTCAAGGAGGATGACTAGGAGGCTAAGATCTCATCGTTGTTGAAGGTTCTAGCATACTCAAAGCAAGGGTACGTTGGAACGGGTCACGATGACGTTCCAAGCACGGGTCACGATGACGTGCTAGTACTCTGGGCTGATGCGTTCGGCTTAGGCACGGGTCATGATGACGTGCGGAGTTATGTCTAAAACCGGGGTCACCATTAGCCCTTGACAGGTGGTCATTCAACTAACGGTGAAATCAAGGCAAGGATAATAGTGATAGCCAGAGTCATGGATGTTTGGTTGTATTATCATTCGGTCTCAAGAGCGGTGTTTTCTGGGTGCTTATCTGATCTTGGTTTAGGCCTTGGGGGTTTGTATTTGGAAAACATCGTCCTTGGCTCGAGTGATTATTGCTTTACCTTAATTATCTGCTAAGTTATGCTTGCTTCTTCTTAGTATGTGTCTGGGGGCTATCACTGTAGAAAGAGGTGGAGTGGGATGGTTTGGTTCCTATTCCTTTTATCCCTTATGCTCTTTTGGTATGTTTGATAGTTGATTTACTGCTCACTAAGACTTTGTCTGACTCAAGGTTTTATGTCTCCTCTTATTACCTTGGGCTGTTCATCCATGTTGGGATGGGCAGACTAGGTAGCAGGTGACAGGTGCTGTTCTTGGAGATCTACGCTGATGATGACGAAGACGAGCAGGAGGCTTTTGCATATTATTTCCTATTATATGTACTGGGTGTTCCGCTGCTGTATTGGTTTGAGTGTTATGTAGTGAGGCTTTGATGTATGGATGATTCATATGTTTGTATAAAGCTATTATGATTAGATGATGATATTCTGTTCTATGGAAGCTTCACTGTATTATATTTCTCTATTGTATTTTATCCATGCGCTGTGAGTTTTACGATAGAGTCTGCGATGTTTATGTTACCCTGACTATCGTCCATGGCTACCTGGCACGCTTTTCAGCGCACTATTCCTCTTGTTTTGGTGCGGGAGTCATGGGCGGTCGTCACATTTGGTATCAGAGCTTTGGTTAATCGATTTTAGCCAACGCTCGCTGACGTAACTGCGTATGAGAGACGTAATTGTATTTTGATGGATGATTACTATATATAATATAGTAGTTTAAAAGGATTTGAACTCATTATGCAGTTGTTTCTTAAGGTGTTCTAATCATTCTTATTACAGATGTTAAGGATGAGTCGAAGAGGGAGACCAGCTGCAAGGGAAGGACGTGCTGCTGAAGAAGCTGTTGATTATGGAACTATGTTCGAAGCGATGATGACTTCGATCATGAGAAGGATACCAGCTCCAGGGCCATCTGTAGATGTTGGAGTTCAAGTTCAAGCTCCAAGACCAGTGGATTTTGCTAAGCTTTGCAAGGACTATACTTCTCTTGGAGGAAAAGCTTTCTTGGGGACGGAATCGACCATTGAAGTGCAGAGATGGATTATGCTTGTCGAAGGATTTTTGGTGATTTGGGAATTGAGGATGCAACCAAGAGGAAGCTTGCATCAAGACAGCTTCAGGGAAGAGCTGCTGATTGGTGGAATTCCATCACCATCGATACTCCAGAGGAAGGGATCACTTGGGAGCAATTCCAAGTCAGATTTGAAGCCAAGTTCATCTCTACGGCTCAGAAATCTGTTTTGTTTAAGAGGTTTGTGGAGCTCAAGCAAGGTGGGAGACCAATTCTTGAGTATATTTCTTAGTTCGAAGCCTTGTCCAAGTATGCCAGATTGTATATTGATTCTCCCTACCAGAAGAACGAGAAGTTTGTGACCGGTTTGGACGCTTATCTTGGAAGGCAGTTAGTGGATCATTTGGACGATCCGTTTGAGAAGCTTGTGGAAAAAGCTCTTAGGCATGAGAGTTTGTTTCCCAGGGAAGGTTCTGTTGTTGCTGTAACCAAGGAAGGGTCTAAGCCACAACAGGGTGGAAATAAGAAGAGGAAGCAGCAGCAACAGAAGGGAAAGGATGGCCAGAAGAAGTTGAAAGGCGAAGTGACTTGCTACAACTGCCGACAGAAGGGTCATCTCTCCCGGGATTGCAAGAATCCAAAGGTGCAGTTGAAGTGCCACAACTGTGATAAGCTGGGACATATCAAGAAGGACTGTCCAGAACCGAGGAAAGATAGGCAGGTTGTGCAAGCTTATGCTTTGGGAGCTGTGCCGTCGTCTTCAAAAGCTCCTATTGCTGAAGAGAAGGGGAAGAGTGTGGTGGTTCAAGGTACTCTTTCTATTTGTGGTGTTCCAGTTAGAGTGTTGTTTGATACTGGAGCGTCGCATTCTTTTGTTTGTGATGATTTGGTAGGCCGGTTAGGTTTGAAACCGGATATTGTTGATAGACCATTGGTTGTGACTAATCCAGTTGGGGGTTCGTCATGTTTGTGTATGATATGCCGTGGCCTAGTTGTGTCGAGTCATGATTGCTCGTTTGTTTGTGATTGCTTTGTTCTGAACTTTACGGGGTTCGGAATTATTTTGGGTATGGACTGGCTTAGGAAGTATGCGGCAAGGATTGATTGTGAGAGGCTGGAGGTGACAGTCGGAAATGTGGAAGGGCGAAAGGTTGTGATACGATGTAAGCATGAGGAAGGCGTCTTCATGAGCTTCATGTATTCGCTGGTTGTTCCACGGGATGGACTGTCGTCGGTGCCTATTGTGAATGGATTTGAGGACATCTTTGACGAGGTCAAGGGGTTACCGCCGCATAGGGAGATCGAGTTTCGTATCGATCTAGTTGAGGGAGCCAGACCTGTTGTGATGCCTCTTAGGCGGATGGCGCCTAGGGAGCAACAAGAGTTGAGGGTGCAAGTTGATGACCTTTTACGGAAGGGATTCATTCGGCGTAGTGTGTCCGAATGGGGTGCACCAGTTGTGTTTGCAACCAAAGCGGATGGATCGTTGAGGTTGTGTGTGGATTATCGTGAGTTGAATAAGGTGACTAAGAAGAACAAGTATCCATTGCCGAGAATAGATGACTTGTTTGATCAGCTCCACGAGGCTAAGGTGTTTTCTCAGATGGATTTGGCAACGGGATTTCACCAGTTGAGAGTGGCGAAGGATAGTGTGCCGAAAACTGCTTTCAGGACACCATCCGGGTTTTATGAGTGGCTGGTAATGCCGTTTGGATTGACCAATGCACCAGCATATTTTGTGGATCTTATGAATAGGGTGTTCAGAGATCAGTTGAATAAGTTCGTGCTTGTGTTCGTGGATGATATTCTGATTTATTCCAGAACTGAGGAAGAACACAAGACACACTTGAGAATTGTTTTGGAAATCTTACAGAAACATCAGCTGAAGGCTAAGTTTTCGAAGTGTCACTTCTGGAAGAGTGAAGTGAGGTTCTTAGGCCATGTTATCTCTGGAAATGGAATAGCGGTTGATCCCGCTAAGGTGGCAGCAATCCAGGATTGGGTTAGACCTAAGAATGCATCTGATATGAGAAGTTTTCTTGGATTAGCAGGATATTATCGACGGTTTATCAAAGACTTTTCCAAGATAGCTGCACCATTAACAGGATTAACGAAGAAGAACCAAGTGTTCAGATGGGATGACAAGTGTGAGCAAGCTTTCGTAATCCTAAAAGAACGACTGACAAGTGCTCCTGTTTTGACTATTCCAAGTGGGAATGATGAGATGGTGGTTTACACCGATGCATGTGGTACTGGACTGGGAGCAGTGCTAATGCAGAAAGATAAAGTTGTTGCGTATGCTAGTCGACAACTGAAGCCGCATGAACGGAATTATCCGACACATGATTTGGAGTTAGCGGCAATTGTGTTTGCTTTGAAGATGTGGAGACATTATCTATTGGGAGTTCGATTCGAGTTGTTTACGGATCATAAGTCATTGAAGTATCTTTTCTCCCAAAAGGATTTGAATCTTCGACAGCAACGATGGCTAGAGTTTTTAGCATCATATGATTTTGGTATAGCTTATACTCCGGGAAAAGGTAACGCAGTAGCTGATGCGTTGAGTCGAAGACATGCAGGATTGGGAGCCATGTTTTCGGAATGGAAAAGTCTCGAGTATTTGGATGGATTTGATTTCAGGCCCAGATGTGAATTGGAACCTGAGATGTTGGCAAACTTATCGATAAGGCCTACTCTTGTGGAAAGGATTGGCGAGAGCCAAAAGCGAGACGATAAGCTTGTCAAGATTATCCGAGATTTGGAATCTGGATTGGACCCAGAAAAGGATAAAGGATTCGAAGTCGATCGAGAGGGTTGGCTTCGGAAGCAAGGACGACTAGTTGTTCCCGATGTAGATGGATTGAGAGATGAAGTTCTTAGGGAAAGTCATCACTCGAAGTTGACAATTCATCCAGGAGGAAATAAAATGTATCGGGATATGAAGAGAACCTATTACTGGGAAGGTATGAAGAAGGATGTTGGAAATTTTATTTCCAAGTGTATGAACTGCCAGTTGGTGAAAGCTGAGCAAAAGAAGCCCAGTGGATTACTTCAGCCATTAGAGGTTCCTACATGGAAGTGGGAGCAAGTGTCGATGGATTTTATCGATGGCCTACCTAGAACCAAGGCGGGAAATGAAGGGATTTGGGTCATCGTAGATCGGTTGACCAAGAGTGCAAGGTTCATTCCTGTTCGATCGACTAGGACTACATCGAAGTTGGCTGAGCTTTATGTTAAGTGGATAGTTCGATTCCATGGTGTTCCGAAGAATATAGTGAGCGACCGAGATCCTTTGTTCACTAGTGGATTTTGGAAGAGCTTCCAGGAAATTTTGGGAACTAAGTTGTGTTTGAGTACAGCTTACCACCCTCAAACAGATGGTCAGACTGAGAGAGTCAACCGAGTTTTGGAAGATCTCCTTAGAGCATGTGTTTTGGATTTCGGAGGATCATGGGAAGATCACCTTCATTTGGTGGAATTTGCATATAACAACAGTTACCAGTCAAGTATTGGTATGGCACCGTATGAAGCATTGTATGGAAGACCGTGTAACTCTCCGACATGTTGGTTGGAAACTGGAGTAAAGCTGATACTTGGGCCAGAGATGATTCGACAGACTTCGGATTGTATAGAAATCATTCGGCAACGAATGAAGGCAGCCCAAGATCGTCAGAAAAGTTATGCCGATAATCGTCGTAAGGATTTGGAATTCGACGTGGGTGATATGGTTTTTGTGAAGATTTCTCCATTGAAGAATGTTATTAGATTCGGGAAGAAAGGAAAGTTAACTCCGAGATTTGTTGGACCATTCCCGATTATCGAGCGAATTGGGAAGCTCGCTTATAGATTGGAGTTACCGGAGAAGATGGCGGGTGTGCACAATGTCTTTCATGTATCTTATCTACGGAAGTATGTGCATGACTCGAATACGGTGGTTTCTGCTGATAGCTGTGAAGATTTAGAGGTTGATCCAGTAGTTACGAGACCTCGTAAGCCGCTTCGTGTTGTTGAAACCGACACGAAACAGCTTAGGAGGAAGACGATTACGTTGCTCAAGATACAATGGAGTGATGATGTTAACGACTGTACATGGGAGGAGGAAGAGAGGATGAAAGCAGCTCATCCTGAACTCTTCGAGGTATGGCCCTAAGGCGTCGTGACATCTCATGAATTTGTAACTTGTTCTAATCATAGAATTCTGCATGCCAGGCTAGAATTGGATGCATGGTTTGTTGATTACTATGGATGGTAGACATGCAGAATAATTTTGATTGCTGTTGTTTGTTTGGAATTTCAGGGGCGAAATTCCTAAGGGGGAGAGAATGTAACGACCCGTATTATACGTGTCGATATATCGTAGAATTCTAGGTCGTTAGTGTTGTTTATGTCGTCCTTAGCCTAAGTCGTAAGGGAGGATAACTCGTATGTTGTTTGAGTCGCGTGGAAGTTAGATTGGGAAGTTAACTCGAGATAGTGCTAGAGCGAGTTAACAGGTTAGTGATATTAGCGAGTTACGAGTTATCAGGTTAGAAAGGTTAGCGACTTAGTGGCTGGGACGAGTTAGCGTGTTAGTATGTTGACCGAGTCATAATAGTTAACGAGTTAACTAGTAGGCGAGATAAGGATTAACTCGTATGGCTGAGTTATAGGAGTTAACCGGTTAGGTCTGACCGGGTTAAGAACTTAACGACTTAAGGGTTAGTGGAGTCAGCGCGTTGCCGAGTTAGTGAGGCTAGTGTGTTAGCGGGTTAGTGAGCTAACGAGTTAGCAGAGTTACCGAGTTAAGGGTTAGTGGATTGGGCCGGCTTAGTGTTAGGACGGCATGTGTAGTTAGGTCATGACTCGTATACGAGTTAAGTCGTTGGGTCGTCCAGGTGATAAGTCGTTTCCCCAGTTGAGTCATTGAGTTCGATAAGTCGTAAGCCGTTGAGTCGTAGCTCGTGTATGAGTTAGGCCGCGCATAGGATAAGTCGTTTGGTTCTGTGTGTGTTAGGTTGTAGTACCTGTTGAGTCGTGGGAATGGCTGAGTCGTATGTCGCTAGGTTGTTGAGTCGTTTACGAGTTAAGGATAGGTTGGCTGGGCTCGATGAGTCGTATAACGTGTTGTTTGATGAGTCATGGACGACTCATGGGATAAGTCGTGACCGACTTAAGGGGCGACGACTCATGGGGCTTCCAGCCTATAAATAGAGGGCTTTGGCTCACTTTTTGGCACCAGTTTTTTTTGAAGCGACGAAGTGCTGCCATTTTGAGAGCTCGACTACAACATTTCTTCATTTCCTTTTCTCCATTCCAATCTAGTTCTAACATCCATCCAAGATCGAAGATCGAAGAGCCAAAGTTGAAGATCTTCATCCGACGAAGCTAGATTTCACCATTTCAAGCGAGATTTCACCAAATCGAGCTTGAATCCTTGCTGTCCAGATCTGAAATTGATAGTTTTTGAAGTGTTTGGGTGATTTTGTGAGTGGTAGTTATCTCTCACGCGGACCCAAAGGAGTGTATTGGATTGGTGGTTTGTTGGAGTGTTGTAGATAGTGATTTTATGCATTCTTCCTTAGATCCAAGTGTAGATCCATTACTTATGAAGATGTTTACCTTTTTAAGTTCATTCATCTAGTTGTAGAGACAAAACCCATGAGTTATATTTGTTAGATCTATGCTAAAGACCCATGATTCATGTATGTTAGATCTATGCTCATTTATTTACGAAATTGCCATTGTAATTATAAATGCCTATTTAGATCATGTTTGATTACTTGATTTTCTATGTAGATCTTGTTGAATGATTGATTGCTTGGATTAATGTTTGATTTGATTGATTAGTTGATCTATTACTTGACTTGGACAAGTAAGGTCGATGGTGATTCAAAAGCTAAGTGGAAAGGCTCTTGAATGGTGAACGCTGCCTGTAGCATATGAAGCGGATGTGGAAGCTCATATGGATGGATTCGATGATGTGGAACCTTGCCATAATGCGAGAAGGAAAAGCATGATATTGAGATGGGACTTTGCTATGATGTGATGGGGCAAGGCATATGTTGAGATGGGACGGGTCATGATGACGTTCCAAGCACGGGCCATGACGACGTGCGAAGTTATAACTCGGTGATGCGGTCCGAGTTGGGATGGATAATGGTTAGCTTGAGAGGCGCTTGAGCTAGTATGGAAAGAGTCGTCAAGGAGGATGACTAGGAGGCTAAGATCTCATCGTTGTTGAAGGTTCTAGCATACTCAAAGCAAGGGTACGTTGGAACGGGTCACGATGACGTTCCAAGCACGGGTCACGATGACATGCTAGTACTCTGGGCTGATGCGTTCGGCTTAGGCACGGGTCATGATGACGTGCGGAGTTATGTCTAAAACCGGGGTCACCATTAGCCCTTGACAGGTGGTCATTCAACTAACGGTGAAATCAAGGCAAGGATAACAGTGATAGCCAGAGTCATGGATGTTTGGTTGTATTATCATTCGGTCTCAAGAGCGGTGTTTTCTGGGTGCTTATCTAATCTTGGTTTAGGCCTTAGGGGTTTGTATTTGGAAAACATCGTCCTTGGCTCGAGTGATTATTGCTTTACCTTAATTATCTGCTAAGTTATGCTTGATTCTTCTTAGTATGTGTCTGGGGGCTATCACTGTAGAAAGAGGTGGAGTGGGATGGTTTGGTTCCTAATCCTTTTATCCCTTATGCTCTTTTGGTATGTTTGATAGTTGATTTACTGCTCACTAAGACTTTGTCTGACTCAAGGTTTTATGTCTCCTCTTATTACCTTGGGCTGTTCATCCATGTTGGGATGGGCAGACTAGGTAGCAGGTGACAGGTGCTGTTCTTGGAGATCTACGCTGATGATGACGAAGACGAGCAGGAGGCTTTTGCATATTATTTCCTATTATATGTACTGGGTGTTCCGCTGCTGTATTGGTTTGAGTGTTATGTAGTGAGGCTTTGATGTATGGATGATTCATATGTTTGTATAAAGCTATTATGATTAGATGATGATATTCTGTTCTATGGAAGCTTCACTGTATTATATTTCTCTATTGTATTTTATCCATGCGCTGTGAGTTTTACGATAGAGTCTGCGATGTTTATGTTACCCTGACTATCGTCCATGGCTACCTGGCACGCTTTTCAGCGCACTATTCCTCTTGTTTTGGTGCGGGAGTCATGGGCGGTCGTCACAGTTCTGTTGGATATTACTCGTTAGAGATAGAGTCAGCAGTACTCTAGAATGAATTTGAGTGTAATAATAGATATGAGCGCGTATTTGTTAGTGAATATAAAATTGTTTTTAAATCGGGTAAATAAGATAATTTTGCCCAAAACTATTTTTGTATAGAAAGGAAAGGATTTTCTATGAATTATTTTTGTATATGATTGCATGATTGTTAAGAAGTGATAATATTAAATTATTATCATTAGTATATGGAATTAAATAAAATGAATTGAATTCGAATGAAATTTAAATTATGAATTGAATTCGAATGAAATTTAAATTGTGAATTGAATTGAAATGTTAAATTGAATGAAATAAATATGTAACTTCAATAGTGAAGTAAAAATGTATAAGAAACATATGTTGGAAAATTTTGTAATAGAATTTGCAAAATGGTTTGAATGTTGGATATTTTGGACGCTACTACTAGCAGGTTATACAGGTATATAAAGGAATTGAGATTTTGATTTCAAAGATAAAATTGAATGGCTCGACAAAAAGGTACGTATTTGAATTTCAGTATGAAATTTGACGACTTTCTTCTCTAGCCACTTGGCTTTTCTCTTTTCTTTTTGATTCTGAGGGGCCGTGGTGCCATTTTGTAGTCGTACCGAGCTAGCCGCGCAAAGGAGACGCTGGCGAAATTTTTCGAAAATTTAGGGTGTTAGAAAAATTTTGAGAAATTTTGAAAGTTTGAAATTTGAATTTGAATTTAAATTTGAATTGTTAGGAAAACAATGTTGGTTGAAACTTATAATTGGAATTGGAAAGCTAGTTGAAATGATAGTGAATCTCTAGTAAAAAGATTTAGGTTGGTAAGTTGATAAAACTATTTGGATTGTGAAAAATAGTAGACGGGATAAGGGCATTCTTCTTAACTTGTAATTTCGGGATGAAATTCTTTTAAGGGGGAAAGATTGTAACGACCCAGAATTTTGAACAATTTAATTTGAAAATATTTAATTAAGTTTAAATATTTGAATGATGGTTTGGATTGAATTTTCAATATAACTATGAATTTGACGATTAAATTATAGAATTTAATCTATTAAAGTTGTGTAAAAATTTGAATCTTCAATTTTAAGCCGATTAAAAATATTTCAAAGGGTTGTAAAATTCATATTGATAATATTGAAGATAATAGAAGCTTCAGAATTGAAATTTAAAGTGAATTGTTCAGTTTTGAAATTTAATCGTTTGAATCGATATTTAAAATAGCCGTCCGAGGCACAGTCTCGGAATTCGACGAAACCAGTTCCATTGGGTCCGTAATATTGAATTATTGTCGGATTTCAAATTTCGTCTTTTTTGGAGTTATTATGTGAGCGTACGGTGTGTAAACGCATTGAAATTAAATCGAGTTTTAATTTGAAATTTAAATTTAAATATTAGTCAAACACACCACGTTATCTCCCTAACTCCACGCCTAAAACCATGCCTTAAGTCACGCAAAAATCACGGCTAAAAAATCGTGCTGAGCATGTTCGTTCAACATTAAAGACATCCCTCTCCCTCTCTAATTTTTCAAATCAAAGAAGAACAAAATCAAACAAATAAATGGCCGAGCCTTCTCCCCCTTCCTCTCTTCAATTTTCGTTCGAAATTAATAAAATGGCCGAAGCCCCAAATTCATTCGAACGCAGAAACGAAAGAAAAAAAAATAAAAAAAAATGGTGGCCGCGATTCAGAATGGGGAAAGTCGCGATTCGTGGTGTCGGCACGAGGCTAAGGCGCTCGCGAGCATCTGAAGACGGCGCGTAGGCCGAAGTCAGGGTAGTGGGTTCGCGTGTGGTGCGATTCGAATCAGGGGGGCCGCGTTCGTGATGAGGTCGCGATGCAGTGGTGGCGCGCGTGCGGCGGCGTCGAGCTCGGGGTGACTGGTGGTGTTCACATATGAGGACGTCGAGACAGTGGAGCAGGCCGATAGGTTGGTGGGACATATCGCGAGCAGTGGCGTTCGCGAGTTCGTCAGTGGAGTGGTTGGAGTCGATTGCAAGTTCGACTGAGTGGCTGTGAGGTATAATTTTATTTATCACATATATATGTATAGATTATGTGTAAATAATTTAAATCGGTATGAATAAAGAAAATGCAGTTCGAATTTTTATAAATGTATATAGATTTGAAATAAATAATAATAAGAATTTTTAAACTTGAAGAAAATTTAGTTTAAAACTAAATTTTTGTTGAACAGGAATTATGAATAAAGTAAAGTATTAGTTTATAGATGTTAAATTAAAATTTATAAAAGCAGTTCTGTAGATATATATATATATATATATACATTTTAAAATCACTGATTAGTTTAATTTATTTGTAAAAAGAAGTTTAATTGTTTAAATTAAATTTTTGTTAAATAAATTATAAAAAGGAAAACTTGCTTTACAAAAGGAATTTGTTTGAAATTTTATAAAGTTATTTAAAAGAAAATTTGATAGAAATTCAAATTATTAAGTGAAATGATTTATTTAAAGGATATGTATTTTTAGAATTTATATTTTGTTAAGTAAAATTTTTAAAGGAGAAGTAAATTTAAATAAGTCAGTGAGGATTTACAAATTAGTTTAAATTAACTTATTTAATTTTTAGTGGTTAAAAATAAATTTTATTTAAAGAGAATTTAGTTTTAAAATTAAAGTATAGTTAAATAAATTTATTTAAGTAAATTTAGTTGAGATTTAAATTTTATTAGACAATTTTGTTAAGAGAAATCTGTTTAAAAATAAAAAGAAAATTTTTAGTTAAATATTTTATTTAAGAAGATTTGTTAGGAGTTTGATTTATTCGATAAATAAATTTATTTAAGGAGAAAATTGGGTTAAAAGAAAGTATCAAAGAAAATTTAGTTCTTAAATTAATTTTTTTTCTTAAATAAATTTATTTAAGAAGAAACTGATTTAAATAAAACCATTAGTTAACTATTAAAAAAAAAATGAAATCACCGATGAATTAAAATTATCTAACGAAATTTATTATTCAATCTGTTTGAATATTAATAAATTGTGTATAATATTTATACAAGGTATAAATCAAGAAAATCGAGTCAAGATGGAAATGGATTGCTAATAAAAGCAAAGGTGAGAACTTCTCACTCAAAAGGAATTTTATTGTTTATTTAAATTTTAAATAGTTAGATTTAAAATTTGCTTGACTATGTTGATTGAATGATGATTGATATATATATTGGATGTGAATAGACCTTATACGCCGTTAGTAAGCGGAGGTTATTTATTACACACATATACCGCGATATTCCACCTCGAAGTGGAATTGGTATTATATTATATATAGCAATATATATATATATATATATTGGCATATGTATATATTGCAGTTGATTGATTTCCTGCATTTTTTTTAGCGGATGAGACCCTATTGCGCCGTTAGTAAGCGGATATATTTTTATAAAATCCCATATACCGCGATATTCCACCTCGAAGTGGAATGGTATTGTGCTAATGTCTGTGGATGCAGGGAAACAGGTTGGAGGGATCCAACTGGATTCCTCACAAATATTTATTTGATTTCATATATTGTGATATTTGATTGTTTATCATGGATGATATATGATGTTTGAAAGTCATGATTGACTATTGATGTGTTGCATCATCGGATCCAATTTTTTTTGAAGTTTAAAAATAACGATTTTGATTTCTAAAGTGATTTTTCGAAATATACGTTTATAAAATATTTTTTGGAATTGATTCATCTTAAATAAATGAACGTTATAATTTTAATATTATAAAAATAAAGATATTTTTGAGAAATACAGTTAAAAGTTGATTTTTGAAAATATGGGATTAGTGATTTTATAAAATAGTTTGAACTGGGATTTCTGAATTTATTATAAGAAGTTTAAAAATAGGATTTATAAAATTTTTATTTTATAAATCAGAATGATGAAATTTTAAAAGAGTTTAAAGATGTTTAAAGTAATAATATAAATTGTTTTATATTAAAAGATTTATAAATTGATATTTATAAATTAAAAATATTAGAAGTGTAAGACGAGCTTTTATAAGTGATAGAATGATTTGTAAATGAATTTCATAAAGGAATGAAATCTATAGAATTTATGAAATTTGATTATTTTATAAATCAAAATGATAAATTATAAAAGGGTTGAAAGACGTTTTAAAATAGTAATATAAATTGATTTATATTAAAAGGGTTTATGAATTGATATTTATAAATTAAGAATATTGGAATTATAAAACGAGCTTTTATAAGAGTTAGAATGAATTGTGAATGAATCTCACAAATGAATGAAATTTATGGGATTATAACGATGAGGTTATAAATAGAATTTTATAAACAGTAGGTTTATAAAAATTTGTAAAGGAAAATAAAATAAAATTCATAAAGTTATTAAAGAAATGGAATTTGGATAAATAAATGAATCTTATAAGTCATAAGATTTATAAAATTTATGAAGTTTAAAGGAACGATTTTATAAACAAATAAATTATAAGTATTTAACTTATAATATGAAATTTTAGTATATCATTGAGATATGAAATTGAATAGATTTATAAAGGAAATTTATAAAAGGAAGTTGTTATAAAATAAATAGAAATAGAATTTATAAACATTGTTTTATAAATCCGCAACGACTTATTTTGATAAGTGAATTGTTGTAGTTTATTTATGGAGTTATATTCATGTTTAGGCAGTGAATAATTCTTTAAAATAAAATGAATAGAAGTGATGAAATTTATTAACAAGTATATTCACGTTTTTGAATAGTGAATGTTATGTTAAAGAAATTATTTTGGATGTGATGTTTTAAATGGAATTAAAACGATCTAAAGATGTTTTAAAATGTATTGAGATTCGAAACCATAGATTTCAACATTCATTGTTGAAATAGACGTTTTCGAGAAATAAAAGGAAATGATAGACTATAACACTGTGGTTATAGTAAATGATTTCGAAAGGAAATGTTTTGTATAGTATTGGGATTTATATATCTATTTTAATTTCGAATCCATATACTAGTGATTTTGGGTTGTCGTAACGATGTTTTATGCAACATTCGTTTTGGCCCAAATAAATATGGTTAAGTGAATGATTTCCTTAAAGAATGAAATATATACTTAATTTCGATTAGAGTATATTAAATATTTTCTAAGTATAGAAAATAAAAAGGCTTGTGAATTACTTATAAAAAAATAAGTATAGAAATGCTTTTCCAATATTAAGTGAATATTTGGAATTTATCTTTTTGAAGATAAATTGAAAATGAATATTAGAAATTGAATGGAAATCGTATATTCATAAATATTTTGGAATGTTAATTCAATATGGAATTTATAAATGAAATTTGGAAAATGAGTTTAAAAATAAATATTGATTTATTTTGAAGATTGGAGAATATATATCTTGTAAAGATATTTTTGGAAAATAAATAATTTGGAAATTTTTTTTGGAATCTGGTGATGTTGGCATATCTATTGATAGTTCAATAACCGACTATCAATATTTACCTTTAAATAGGTATTTGTTGTGATTTGTTTGAATTTGAATGCCACACTTATTTTTTAAATAAGCGCTCACTATTCGGGTTAACCGGGAAAGGACCTTGGGGTCGTATAACCCATTCCGAATATGTGATATGTCGTTATGAATTGCATTCGAAGATCGGTGTTGAAGACCGGATATTTTCGAAAGCGAAAGGGTTTCTTGTTGATTGTCTTTGCACTGGCTGATCCCCGGTATTGAGATCTCCATATTGACGGGAAATCCGAACGTGATTAGAGATTATTCGGATTGCAAGGACTTCTTTGTAAGTGCCTTCGGTTCTGTTCGAGCCCGGAACAGACTTGTATGGATTGTGTGTCTGACATTACAAATTGAGATGTAAAGCCGATTTCTTTCAAATATATTTCTGTTGGTGGCGGAGAATTTATTCTCTTAGCTTAACACCCTTCTCTGAGACGTACGAGCTCAGAGGTTATATAGTTGAAGTTATCAGCGATATATTCCCAATTTGGTAATGTGACATGCTGAGTGTAGCTGTAAATGATCATTGTGATGATTATTTGTGATAGGATCATTTATTTGATCGTCTATCTTGGTGATCATTTCTATGATCATTTGTTGACCCAAAGCATGGCTTTTGTATAAAGTATGTTTTTGTGGACGTGACTTCGTCGAGCCTCACAAACCGGTAATGGTCGAAACAGGAATTGTGCGGCAAGGTTTTCAGGGATCGCTTCCCTAGGGTATAGCCATTCCTTCTGGAAAAGGGTAGTATCATGGTATGGAGCCCAGATACTTACTCATGTTGAAAACACTTTATGATTGTGTGATGATGGTGACGAGCGCTCGGTGAAAGGTTCCAAAGGACCGGGAGTGGCATATCTGAGGGTTTGTAATATTCCTTGGGAAAAGGGATTCCCGGCTTTGTTTAGCGGAGAACGGTGGTTCTCGGGGCGTCCTTCCAGAGGCGTTTCCATGTGGCAATGGGAAGTTCCTTGGCCTGACCATTTGTTGGAAAATCCATTCTTCAAATACGAGACTTGTACGGTTTTAGTTGTATTACCTGTCATGGAATATGGCGGTAACCCGCTATTGAACATGGTAGCTATAGTAGGCATAAGTGCGAAATGTCTATGCTGGCTAAGATTTATATCTTTATTTTCGAAATGAATTTTCTCTACACTATGCACTAGTAATAATATCAAATGTTCTTTTTAATGCGTATCAAGCATCTTTAACTATCATAAGGAGAAATCTCCTCCGATTCTGCGTTTGCATGTGTGTGTGTGCGGGAGGCCTTATGGTAGTCTCATTTTTAAAAGCATTTCGAATTGATTTTAAAAATATTCCTCTATTTTAATTTTAAAGAAAAATAAACTGTTTTAGTTCTCGCACCAGTCACATGACTGACTCGGAGTTTATTGTTTTCCTTCCTAAACTCTGGGTGCCCACCAATTTCCACACGGGCAGTCAAGAGTTAGGTTTATCAGGATATTCTGGATATTCTGGAGTTGCTGGAGGCAAGCTGGATGGCATTGGCGTATCACTAGTATATAGTACTTCTTTTACCACTGTTTGTTGTTGTTGTACACTCTGATGATTTGATGTAATGTAATATAATGTGATGTAATAACCGATATAGTTCTTTGTTTAAAGATTATTCATTTATCTATTATATGTTGTTCCGCTGCGAATTGTGAGATTCTGATGTTGTCTTGTTGTTCAGTTCCGTTCTATTTTCTCTCTTTTCTCTCTATTTTCTTCTACCTTTTTTTTTTCTTTTCTTCTTTCTTAAAAAAAACCATAAGGGTTCGTATTTTCGTTCACCTTGAGTTAATCAATGGAGATTAGTGTCTATTCAAGGAGTACGGATTTACGGGTCTTTACATTCTGTTTCATTAAACTCTTGGGTACTCATACTCTGTATGAGTAGTCAAGTGATTCAGGTTATCTTTGACGAATTCTGGAGGAGCTTTGGAGCAGGAGGCTTCAGCGTGTAAATAGTTAGAGTTTCCACTGTGTGTTATTCTGTACTGTTATTCTCGTATTGTATATTAGACAGAAATGTTATAACTGTCTAAACTGAGATGTATAGCTGTGTACTCTGATGTACATGATACTATATATGTTATATATTATATTTCATTCGTTCCGCTGTGAGATTTCTGTTGTGTTGTTGATCTTTCTTCTCTTTCTTTTCTTCTTCTATCTCTTTCTTTCTTAATTAGTGATGCGTCTTTATGGTGATGGAAAGTCGGGTCGTCTCCGCTGGTATCAGAGCATTAGGTTGAGTGAATACCTAGGCTTTGTAGTGGTGTCTTTCTTGAGAGAGCGTACTTGTAATTTTTATATATAGTTATATATATATCTATATCTACCTAATCTGTTGGGTTATCTGTTCGAATTTTCCAACATAAATTTTAGGGGTAGATGGAGTAGTGGTTTGTGTGTATAACACGACTACCACTGATGGAAGTGGTCCATATATGGAGGTTGGAAGTTTTTGTTGAGACAGTAGACCTAGTACCGTCTCGAGTAAGATTTGTAGTTTGGAGTAAGGATTTCTCTGATATCCGAAGGAAATCTTTTTAAAGATTCAGAGTTTATCTTGGAAGTGTAGGTTTGGATCTGTCGGAAGTGCAGAAGTAAGTGATAACTGCGTGATGAGATGCAGTATCCATGGGTATTTCCGAAGATGTTTTCTTCTGAAGCAGTTTTGGAAGTTGTTGAGGAGCAATCTTTACCTACCGCAGGGACGACTCGTCTGTGTAGAAGTTGTCTGGATCTTTGGCATTGAGGTTGGCTGTTCTGGGATATGAGACTAAGGTCTATGAGTTGCTTCGCTTCGGCATGGTCTCATTTGTCATTCCTTTAAGGAAAGCGAGATGTTGATGCTTGGTTTGGAGTCTGAGTTTCTTGAGAGGATTTCTGCCATCTCGAAGGTCTTTTGTGTGGTTTGTTGATAGTTTTGGTTTTCGAGAAGATTTTGGATTAGAAGTCTTTGGTTAGCTGTGGTAGCAGTGCATTTCGAAGTGTTTGGTGTGCTGTCGAGAAGGTCTTTTAGCTCTGCAGTATCGTCGAGGTAGAGTTTGGAAGCAGCAGTGTGGCCGTTCTCCGATGGTTCAGAAATCTTGTGGTTCTCTTTCAGCAGCCGGGCAGTTGGTGAATGTTTTTGAAGGGTTAACCTTGTTTGGAAAAGCTTAAGGCTGTTCTAATTAGTAAAGAGAGGACAGTTTCTTTGGAATCCGAACTAGGCAGGATCGCAAAAGTGACTTGCGATTAGTTTGGGAATTTTCTTGGGCAAGCTTTTGTTTGAGGCTGAGGGTTCTCATGTGGTAGTAGGAGCTATTGAGGTGATCAGAAATTTGTCTGAATCTGGAGTTGAATTCCATATTGTTTTGGTTTCAGAAGCGATTTTGGTAGTTAGCCTGGTAGTAGGATGGTTCCTGGAGAGGAAGAGTTGATGTAGCAGCTCAGAATATTTTTGGAATTTGGATTGGTCAGATCTAGTTTCTGAGTCTGATTTCTGTTATAAGGTTGCGTGACTGAGTCAGATGAGTCACTCAGATTTTATGGATTTGATAAACAAAGTTTCCAGATATATTGGATAAGTTGTACTTGTGTTCATCAATAGTATTCTCATTTATTTCAGAATCAGAGTTGTGCAGCGAAGCAAGGTAGCAGCAGTGCAAGAAGGGAAGCAAGTTTAGTTTGCTATTGCTCGAGTAGCAGAGCTTGAGTTCTGGATTTCGTCGGATTATGGAAAACTTTTCTGTTGGATAAGATCCAAAAACTGGTTTGCTTTGGTCTAGTTGTTTCTGGAGGTATCAACATAGGTTGAGCTGATCAAAAGAAGATTGGCAGCCTAAGATTGTCAGTTGAGTTATACAGATATGAGATTAGGAGTTTGGAATTCGAAGTTGGAGACTTCATTGTTGTTAAGATTTTCTCTGGTTAAGAGAGCAGAGATTGGTTGGTTACATCTGTGGCATTTGAGATTTCTTATCTTTGTTTTGATAGGATAAGATTGAATTGCCAGTTTGGATAACTGGAATTCGTTGTGTATCACGTATCTCTGAAGGAGTACGTGTATGATTCATCGTTGATTATTGAATCTGTAGTCCAGTTGGATTTTGGAAGTTGTGCTAGACTTGAGTATAGTCTGATGTTCTATTCAGATTGATGGATCTAGAGGTGAGAGAAGCTCTGGATTTTGGTAGTGTAGTTAGTTTGTTGGCTTTTGTAGAGCGAATCTCCCGGTAAATTTTTTTACCTGGGAAAGTCGAGATAGTATTAGAAAATTTATTTTGATTTGTATCAGGATAATTAGTTAGTTTTGTTTGTTTGTTTGATTGATTGCTATGGTTGTTAATAACTGGTTGATAGGTATGCTTTGCTGTTTGAAATTGAATCTTTGATGGGTTATTAAATTACCTTTGCTTTTAAATTTCGGGACAAAATTCTTTTAAGGGGGAGGATTGTAACGACCCGGAATTTTAGGCAATATCAATTTAATAATCTGTATTAGTAATTAAATTGATTTGATAATTTTTCTTCATAATTTTAATTTGAATTGGTAAATTTAATCTTTTTAAAGGTTAATAAACATTTAATCTGATAATTATGATCAATATCTTTCTAATAATTTGAAATGGATAAGATTTATTTTTCAAAGCTAATAAAATTTTATTCTATTTATAATATATATTTGATATATATTATGAATAGAAGATCTTTTGTTTTAAATAAAGGTTGAATTTTCAAATTGTAATATATATGTTTGTATATGTTATAATTTGATATTGTTTTAAATTTAATTTAATCTATGGATTATTTGTATATGTATGAAATTATAATTTTAAGCTTTGTTTTAAATTTATATTTTCAAAAGTTAATTTAGATTTGTCAAATTGTTTTCAATTTTAAGATAATTGTTTGTTTTTAAAATATAAGATAAACTGTTTGTTTTCAAATAAGATAGTTTAAAAAAGGATTTAAACAGAGTTTGTTTTGCTTTCTTTTTAAATGCTTCAATTTAAAATGTTATAAGTGCATACATATAAATGTTAGATTTTATATACATGTATAAGATGTATATTTATATTATAATTAGTTTTATAAAATTTCTTTTAAAAGTGAATTTATTTATACATATGTGAACATTTATTAATTAAGAAATTAAAATAAGTAAGGGCTATTATCTTTTAAATTAAAATTTATAAAAATGCTAGAACATGTGTAAATATTCTAAGGCACTTTATAACACTTGTTAATCATTCAAGTTAAATTAATGACAAATGTAAGTTACCAAACAAGTGGCCTTCATTTTGAAATTTAAAACATCTTTCTTTTTCTTCAAACAATTTTCTATTTCAGCTGAGAATAAAACTAATGACAATCAGTAAATTACTCTTCAAAACCCTGAAAATTGAATTCAAAAATCAAATACAAATATGGAATTAAATTGAAATCTGCAATAACCTGCAACTTCAAATTTTCAAACCTGCAAACAAAGTTCTTCATAATATTTCAATCCTGTAAGTTCAAGTCATCTGCAGTTCAACTTCAATTTAAAAGCATGCAGATGGATTTTTCAACAGCTAATCAAAAAGGCTTTTCAAATTTAAGAATCAAGAGCCTGGAACCAAAACTGCTCTGCGTATTATAAATTGAGGTGGGTAAATGTTTTTAAAAATAGTTGTTCTGGATTTTTACTACTATGCATGTGTTGATCTATATTGATGTTGCATGGAACATTTTTAGTTTTACATTATTGGATTTGATAGATTTATATGTATATGTGTAGCGATCTATATATATGTATATATATATACATATACATTCACTTTATTTACCTGTTACTTTCCGGACCAGAATCATCATTGAATAATTTAAATTTTCCACTAATAATCATCATTTGACATTGATAATTTGATAAAAGTTGTTTGTTATTGTTGTTAGTAATATTAAAATTGGTTGCTAGAAATTTAAATTTACAAATGATTTTTAAAAAATGAATATTACAGTGAGATCTTGGTTTCTGTCAAAAATCAATTATCTTAAAATTTAATTTAGATTACATGCATGTAATGGTGAGGATAAATCATGAATTTAGATGTACAATTTGTAATTTTTA
Source organism: Allium cepa (assembly GCA_030765085.1). Lineage (NCBI taxonomy): Eukaryota > Viridiplantae > Streptophyta > Magnoliopsida > Asparagales > Amaryllidaceae > Allium > Allium cepa. The sequence goes on from CM060935.1 coordinate 188,915,675, forward strand.
ATTGTGTAATTATTGTGAATTTGGGGTTTATTCGAAATTGGGAATTTTGTGAATTGCCGATTATCTACACATTAATTTGAGTTGAAATTGAGATCGTAGCTTGTTCTTAGGTTGTAGATTTTGGGAAAAATGCTACAGAAATTTTCTATTATCTGAATTGATCGTAATTGAAGAAACTAGGGTTTTTGCTTTGTTTTTCGTTCGGCTCTGTTGTTGGGTGGTTTGCGATTCGAATAGCTGACCAGAGGTGTTCGCCTTTGGGTAGGAGGATGCTAGTGGTCGTGACGTTTCAAGGGTGTGGTCGGCGTGGTTCACCGTTACCGTGATGGTCGACAATGGGACTTTGGTACGATGTCGTTATGCAGTTTTTTCGAGTTAGTGGGTAAAAATTTAATTCGCTTGCTTATTCTTCGATCTGGGTTTAGGGTGGTACTCGCAAGTGATTTTGTGACCGTAGTTGGTTGTCGCGATGAACGTTGGTGGCCGGCGGCGGAGGTGCATATGCACCGTGTTTGTTGTGTGCACAGTTTGGGTCTGGGAATCATGTTGGGGAAGACGAGTTGAAAACTCGGGAAAGCTATCATGTTGTTCGCGTGGTTGACTCAAAGAAGATGGAGCTGGAGCGTATAGGGGAAACTCATGTTGTTTGCTGTGTGTTTTCTCGAGTTTCTAGGTTGTGTACTTTGGTTAGTACTGTGTATAGTAGTTACATTGTTAACTCGAGTTTGTTTTGGTTTAGATGTGTAATGATAAAATGCAGATTTTACTCATTGTTTAAAATAAATAAAAATCAAGCTTATGTTATAAAACAAGTTAATTAGAGGAAGCGAAATATAAAGTTAAGGACTTGTTATTGAAAAAAAATGTTAATCGAACCTTTTAAAAGTATAAATTGAATTTATTTCAAATTAAAATTGTTTAAAGATGATTTCTTTATAAGTAATTATCTAACTAAATTTTGAAGTTCAATTTAAAAGAATGTTTTAAATTTAAATGTTGAACCAAAGTTTAAGTTAAATTTTTAAATAATGATTTTAAAAACTAAAGTTTCATAATATATATTGAAGTAAATAAGTTATAAATTTGGATAATCAAAGTATTTTTAAATTTCAAAATTTGATTTCTTAATACTTTAATTTCAAATAAAGTTTAAGTTATGATTTTGAAATCCAAATAGTATAATTTGTTCTTAAGTTGTTAAATTTTTATTAATTCAAATAATTTATTTATGAAAACAAATAAGGTTAAATTATTTGGATAATTAACTTAAGAATATTTAATTAAGAATAATTGTTAGTAAGCAAGAAATTAATTAAGATTTATGCTTTTCTTAATTAATTAAAGATTTTCTTTAATTATAAGAAGATTAGTTAATTAATTATTTAACTAATTTCAAATAATTAGTTAGTTGTTTATTAAATATTAAATAATCACTTAATTATGGATTAATTAAGTGTGATTACTTAATGAAGTAATCAATGGTTAATATTTGAATATAATTAAGAATGGAAGTAATTAGAGAAGTTACTCATGGGAGTAATTAATTGAAGTGATAAATGGAATCACTTAATGTTATCAAAGTAAAGAATTGATTAATATAGTTGTTGAAGTTAATTAATTATGAAGTAATTAATTTATTAATGAATTAGGGATTGTTTAGTGATGGAAATAATTACTAGTTAAATAATTAATTAAGAAAATAATCAAGATTTATTAATGAAGTATTTAGAGATAAATACTTATGTAAGTAATTAAGAGTTAAATTACTTAATTATTTTAGTTAATTAATTAATGTGATTAATTAATTAATAAAGGTGATTAATTTAAGATTAATTACTAAGTGTAATTAATTAAGGTTTAATGTAATTAATTATAATTGATTAATTAATGGAAGCAAATGAAGGTTATTAATTATTGTAATTAATGATAGTAATTAAAGGTTAATTACGGAATATGGTTAAGGATAATTACTTGAATATAATTAAACATAATTAATCAAGGAAGATTAATTGAAGAAGATCATTAAGAGATGATTAATTTATTTATTTGTAATAAATAAATGAAGAAGGATTTAGGATTAATCCAATTGATTAAGAGTTAATCAATTCTGCTTGGTTGATTGATTGATATTGGTTGATTGATTGATATTGGATGATCAATATTGAGTGATCGATATTGGGTGATTGATATTGGTTGATACTGGATGATTTGGATATCTATGATATGTGATATGCTGCTTTGTGAGATGAATGTTGTTATGAATTATTTATTGTGATAATGTGATTCATCTATCTGTTTATATATCATCCTGAATCTGAGTTTAAATTATTCAAACCCTTAAGTACAACTTGGACATTAAAATGGCATTTGGTTTCGATGAGACCGGGATCGGGTTTCCATATTTGGGATCCGAAAACCACATCGATTCCAATTAAACGTTAGGTCGTAAATCCAAGTGGAGCTTTATGAAGACTCAAGGTGTAAGAACTATACGTCAGTATAACTCTGTGGGTGATTCCGTAATGAGTTTCACTACACCATTATAAGTTATTAACAACGGGTAAAAACCGTTGTTAAGTCCAAAAGCAACGGGTAAAAACCGTCTTCAACAGAAGAGTGGTTGAATTTAGCGATGGGAGAAAACCGTTGCTTTATGTCCAAAAGGCAACGGGTATAAACCGTTGCAAATTAGGACAAAGGCAACGGGTATAAACCGTTGCAAACTTGGCCAAAGGCAACGGGGATTAACCGTTGCAAATTGGGCCAAAGGCAACGGGTATAAACCGTTGCAAATTGGGCCGAAGGCAACGGGTATAAACCGTTGCTTTATGGACAATAGGCAACGGGTATAAATCGTTGCTTAATGTACAAAAGGCAACGGTTACAAACCGTTGCTTAATGGGCCAAAAATCAACGGATATAAACCGTTGCTTTCTGTCCAAAAAGAAACAGGTGCAAGCGTTGCTTTATGGCCAAAAAACGTTGCTTTATGTCCAGTAAAAAACGGTTAAAAACCGTTGCTTTATGCCCAAAGTCACACATAAAGCCACGGTTAACACCCGTTGCACATAGTGTTTGCTCCTGCTCCTACAAAATCACATCTGTAACTCACTACTACGTTACACGCATATCTCAGTATATATACCAGAATATCAATATATATCAAAATATGCCAGAATATCAAAATATGCCAGAATATCAAAATATTGGTACACAAGCACTATAAACATATCGCACATATACCATACATATAAAATTATCAAACTTATAATTACACTCATTGTTTTGCAAACAGAATGCTACCGTGCCGGAATATCATACTTATTACACTGCATTGTTTATTACACTACACTACAAAGATTTCATTAATTACACTACATTGTTTTGCAAGCAGTGAAGTCTACATATAATAAACACATTAAAAGGATGCTGAGCAGGTTAGCCGAAGCTGATATTTCTTTGGCTCATGCTGTGGTGCATACGGTATTCTATCCAATTCCTACGCAAAAGTAAAAACAGGTTTTAAACTCAAATCATGTAGTGAATTTTAGCTTGGTCAAGTTCAGTTATTAGAGCAACGGAATTCCTGTGTAAGCAATAATAATGCACAAGTAAAAGTGGCAGCAAACATTTAAACAACTATAACAACACTAACAAAAAAAACTGCCTTTCAACTTCATTCCATCCCCTCTGCTATACACTTCCACTCACAACCACACTCCTACACACTACAGAACTTCCTCATTTTCTCTGTTTTCATCTCATCCACACTTAAGTACTACATCACACCCCCTACTGCCTATTGCCTGTCAACAACATACACCATTAGCTTGGTCAAGTACTACACTTAAGTACTACACTATTTTTGGGTTTTTGTCCAATGTTGCACCGTTTGTACTGAGCCAGAAATCAAGTAATATGAACAAGTTGCTCGGACATATCTAACCTTAAATGTCCACCTCCTCCAAATGCATTTGATTCTACTGTTTTTCTTAATTATCTCATTCGGGTATTGTTAAATCCATAATCTTTAAAGTTTGTACGTGCACACACCTATCAAGTTAAATCCAAACATTTTATAATGGTTTTTTCAATAAATATTGCTTGATGTTAATAGTATGTACCAATTTTGCACCATTAATATCCAACAAAAGCTATATTGCAGTATACCTTTAAGTTATTACCTCATCGATAGGTGTACATCATGTATGCTTAATCTATGATTGATTTCACCTAGAATATATGAAAACAAAAGGATACTGCACATAGCCTTGTTATCATAAATAAGCCAAGTACAGGTTTGGTTCTACTCAGTACTCAGGCAAAAGAGATGTCTGCGAATGCGGCGAGTGTTTCTGCTGATCCAACATTGATTAAACGAGTTAATTATATGCATTCTAACTGTTATAACTTTTAAATCAATTATATGCATTCTAACAACTGTAATTCCTTTTATCGTCTGCTTCAAAACCAATCCCCTATCAACTGCACATTCACATCACATCATAAAAACTATAACAGTCTTCTTCTGACTGCTCCGCAGCCTTCAACTTCCCTTTCATCCACCATTTACACTTCCAACCTGGTTCCCTTGGTACCAGTAAGCCATCAAACACAAACTACAAACCTGCCTGCACTCCAACAACATTTCCATATTTCCTATTCAAACCAATCACTACACATTTCATTTCCTCTTCAAACCAAATCACAACCATAACACTGTCAGCATAATTCAACTATCCTGACCACCCTCTCTAACTCCACATTCTACAATGAACTCCAGCATTACAAACTGCCTCCCACTTCCTATTCACCAACTCTACCACAAACCACCAGTATCAACCACTCCAACCACCAGTAAACACTTTAGTAACCACTCTAGTTCCCTACCAAACATTCCAGTCCCCTACCATTTCAGCCCCCTCCCCTACATCATAACCAAATTATTTTACCACCCATTAAACCCAATTAGTACGATACACACATAAATTTTTTTGGCTAATCAATTTTTAGTTTATTGGACCTCCATTCATCGTTCAGGCACATTGATCATGTTTTTTGTTTTTTGATTTTGTCCTTGAATTTTGACTTTACTTCCTAGTATTTGATATTATCGATTATCTTGTAAACAAGACAGACCACGACAAAATACACATGCATTTGCATATGCAAATTTCATATACAGCAAACAAAAGAAAATCAGCAATATATGCAAAGAACAAGTCAGAAATATCAATACCTCCGACTAAAGATATCGTATCAAACCCTTTTGATGGCTCACATAACCTCCGGCTCCAACATCCCTAAAGGTCTCGGTAAATTGTCTACATATTTTGGCGGTTAGCTCATCCGGCAATAAAATTTTGTCCAACAACACTTTTTCATATGTGGGTGGTACTGGTTTTCAATGAATTACTAATGCTGTGGAATCTCGGCATATAGTACCTGTTATATAAGCATTTCTGGAGTGAATATATGGAATCACATTTATAGAACTAACAAGCTCCCAAACATTTAAGACCATTGTGTAGAGCTACACAAGTCCTAGACCCATTGTGTATGCGATATTCGATCTTTAAAATCATGCAAGATTGGAATGGAAGGAGTAAACTTTTATGATCTTTCTATATCCTTTTTTGTTTTGGAGTTTACTGATTTATTTTTTGACATAATGGCTATTATGAGTGTCAATGAAAATTGAAACCAAAACAGATATAAGATAAAGACTACGATGAGTATATGTATACAAAGTAGATCGCTATTGACAATGAATTCCTTCTCATCTCTGTCATTCATTCGTTGTCTCGAACTCCAGCTCTGCAATAGCATTTTTAACTTTTACGTGATTCTTCATCATTTCTTGCTATCTCTCACCGTTTCTCAAATCTAATCATGAACACAACCTTTTTTTAAATAACACTGTACTTTCAGCCAAGCAAGAATTTAGTGAAGGTTGTGCCCACCAGAACTTATCCATGTGATCATTGTTATTGATTTGCTAAAACTACTTAAAACTGCTTAATTTGCTATATTGTAACGACCCGTAAATTTCGATCCCGAAATTTCCAGATAGTTAAGAAAAGAAGAAAAAGAAAGAAGAAAGACATAGAAGAAGAACAGAAAAGAAACACACAATCTCACATTCGTAGCGGATAAAATATAATATCACATAAATAATAGTTTTACAAGAAGAACTATATCATTACACTTATACCTTTATATATCAGAGTTACATCATTACACAAATACCAGACAATTAAAAATTAACTTGTTCCAGATAAATACAGCGAAACTCCTCATACTTTCTGCCATCTAGCTCGCCTCCTGAGCTCCAGAACGTCTTACCTGAAAATCTGTAATACTCGGTCTGACCCGAGCATTACATCAAAGTAACACCTGGGTCAGGCTGGAAACCAGCATGAGTAAACCCATAAAATTTGAAATACCAATCAATGACATATATGAATACTAGGATTACATTTTACGGATTCTTATAGTCAACATTTATCACACAACGGTTTCAGGTTAAATGCCCATGTTACTCATTTCATTCTATTCCAGCCCGTTTAGTTTCACAATCCAATTTATAAAGAATTTACTATTCGAAGTGGTTTCGGGTACTACTGATACCCGACCCCGGTCTCTTCAAATACAACATCATTCTAATCCAAATTGTTAAGTTGTAAAACAATACAAATTCATGTCCAGGATATCATACCATATAACTATTCAACTCGGATAAATAACCTACATTATCACTGTTCACTCCAGTCATATCACAAAACATTGCCTATCAGAAACATCAAATTATCCAAGGCATTTAATATCATTTAATCATTCATAATCAAGATTTATCACTTTCCAATCAATTTAATTAATCTCTAATTAAATTAATTACTAACTTTAATCACTTAGATTACCTTACTTAACATTAATTACAAACCAATTAATTAATTATCCTTTAATTATCCATTTTAATTTATCACCATTGATTAATTATCCTTTAATTTCTTTCATTAATTAAATTAATTAATGTTCCTATAATTACTTCATTAATAAACTATTCTTCCAATTAATTATATTTAATTATTAATCTTGAATTAATATCCTTTGTTAATCAAACTTAATTAATTACTTACAGTAATTAACTAACCCTTTATTTACTTACACAAATTAATTGACTCCTTAATTAATTATGTTAATCAATTAATCCATTAATTAATTACACTAAGTAATTAATTAATTAAATTAATTAATCTTCATTCATCACTTAATTAGTTATCATTAGCATATAATTTAAAACATTTATCTTTTAATCAACGCTAACTTATATTTCTATATTAAATTTAAACTAACTTAAAAATAATTAAACTTAATAATTTTCAAGTTAAACAAATTATAAAATCTTCCTTAGATCAATTGCTTAAACATTTACTTTTAAAAGAATAGATTTAAGAATCAGTTTAAAACTAGGTTTCATTTTAAAATTAAAACTTACTTTTATTTAAATTAAATACTTGCAAAACTTACCTCGGATATGGCACGAGCCTAAACTACAAAGTGCAGAGACAAATTACGATTCCATCTCTCCTACTCTTCTTTTATTCCCTCCATTCTCATTCTCTTTAATTCCTTATTTATCTTTACTTTCTCCTTAAACAGTCCTTACTTATTTCCTGATTTTCCCGGCCAAACAATATTCTTCGGCCCATTCACTTCACTTCGGTCCATCTCTTCTCTCTACACTTCCTCCTCCTTCCTCCAGTTTCCTTCAAATTTAAACATTCTGTGCACCAATGTGTGCACATACACACCAGGCCCGATGGCCATTTCACCATCGCGACGCCACCAAACAGCGTATCATCGTCCCCTGACTCGCCTAGCTGCCTCGTCGAAACCTCCTGGCCCACCACCCAAAAACCGAGCATAAGAACCCCCCCTGTAAGAATTCCGTCCCCCACAAAACAATAAATTGCTCCAAATTTCGACACTTGATCCACATGCCACCAATACCAAACAGAGGCCCTTCGCTGCCGCCTCCCTAGGGACCGAACTCGAGTTCTCCGGTCTCCCCTTCCTTCTCAAAAATCACCACAACCTCCCAATGCCGCAACTTTTCCCCAAACCCTAAATTCGATCGCCCAACCAAAACTATGCCTTGATTTCAAATTTGGCCACGGTCGAGCCCTCCTCCCTGTTCATGCGCACCTACCGATGCTGCCGCCCCACACCTCAGCCACCACCGGTCGAGAAATAATTTTATTTTGAAAATAAGAACATTTCATAATTCTCACTTTCTAGATCATTAAAAATTACCAAATCCTTATCAAAATTCATATTATCTCTCGACAATCATGCCTATATGCCTGATCCTATAATTAGAGCATTTTGATTTATGTCCAAAACTCAGTCCTTTATTGTTAAATTCAAATTTACAAATTATTCAAAATAAAAAAAATGACTCCAACTGTTTTTAGTGCGATCTAGAGCCGAAGATTCACAAGTTTGTAGTTCGAAGCATTTTCAAACTTGACTTGGTTTGGAGGATAATGAATAAGAAAGCATGCATACAATTTTTTTTTTGTTACACCCTGTAAATTTTTTACAGTAAATGCTTATATAAACTTCCAGGCAACCCCATCAATTTAACAGGGTAGTTCAGATCAATACGAACACCTCTGATGTAGACCGATTTAACTAAGACTCATCGGGTTGGAAGGTTATGATTTTGAAATTAAAGTTAGGACTGTTTAAGCAATCAAGAAACAGTGAAGTACTGTTAGTATGTTTTAACCCCAAATATCCAGCATAAAAGTTTTGTTTGCTTAAGAATCCATAGTAAAATGAAAGCATTTACTCAAGCTTACATTACAGGAACATATATAAATATCCTATATAAAGGGCTAATTTTACTCACCTGTTTTTGGAAAAACAGAGAAAACCCTTTTTATATTTTTTAACTGAAGTTTGCTTAAGCTCTTGAGACCTGCAAGTTGTTAGATTATGTACTGCAGCCTGAACTTGCTTTAAAATTTGATACTGAGCTGCTTTGATCTGGAAACAGCAATTTGAATTATTGAATTGACTTGAATTTGCTTTTGATGTTGATCTGAATTGGACTTCACTGAGTTGATTCTTGCTTGATCAGATTTTGGAAATAATTTGAAGTATTGTTTGCTGATTTAAATTTCTCAAATTTTGTTTACTGGTTTCTTTGTTTGGTTCAGATTTCCTTTTCTCTTTTTATTTTTATTTTTATTTGAAGATAGAAAAAGAAGATAAAATTAAGACACTTGTATGCATTAACTTACACATGCCATTTTTATTAGTTAATCACCCTACATTTGTTACTAAGATGTATTAACATGTTTACACATGTTACTTAAGTATTTTCAATAAATTTTTTTTCTTCTAAATGTTAATATAAACCTACTCACCTAATTTACTAAATTAATAACTTCTTACATATGTATATATAAATTTATTTAAAGAAAATAAAATAAAACTAATTATAATACAAATAAATTCTTGTACATATTTTTTTAATTTATATCATGTTTTTCTTTTTAAGTTTAATACTTCTTATATATATATATATATATCTTATATATATTTAAAGGGAATATCATCCTTAATTAATTCCCATTTATATATTTATTGACTTACTATTGAATTCATCACTTTAATTCAATAATTCCAAATTCACCTATATATATCCGTACATTCTAAAATGTCAACTTTTATTTGTTTAATTCAAATAAGATTAGTAACTTCATAGTTAAAAATCAGTTAATTATCCAATTAACTGTTATTCAAAAACCGGGTTATTACATTCCTTCCCCCTTTGAATCTTTTCGTCCTCGAAAAGGAAAGAAGCCAAAACTTGTTTAATACTTAAAATCAGATAAATCACTTTTTAAATAATTTTAAAATGCTTTAAAAATCTATATAATATTTCCAAAATAGTTTTATAACTCGATGTTTCAATAAGTCCATCCTTGTTCTTACAGAAATTCGGTCATACGTTGATCAGGCGTAAGACTGAAAATCTATAAATACTTAGCAGACCCGTTTCAACACCCAGTGAAAATACTTAAAAATAATTTTATTGAAAATTTAGAAAACAGTTTTTGAAAATAGAGGATGTATCTTTGGTGAGAATGCTTTGGAAATCATCACCCCCATCCATGGTCACAGTTACATTCCAGGGTTACGTTGCCGTCGCAGCAAAAGTCCATGTAACTGCAGGCTCTCCGCGGCCTCTCGATTTTCGCTGTCAAAATGAAACTTCTCCACTCCTACATAGGTCACAGTCTACCGATATAAAATCAAACAAAGACTGTTGGCTCTCAGCGGCACACACGACTTTCGCTATGTTATACCATAGATCGCAGTTACATCCTGGGTTACGTTGTCATCGCAACAAAAGTCCATGTAACTGTTGGCTCTCAGCGGCACACACGACTTTCGCTATGGTATACTCTACTCATAATCCTCAGGAACTAGTTTTGTCCGGACTCCTCACAGGATCAACTTTAGAACCCCCCCTTGGGGCTCAAGGCAGCACCACCCTGTGGTACTCCTGAGAAGTTCATTTCAAGGGAGCGCCTTTTTCCCCGGAGCCATCATCAAAACATTTTATACTATACATATATAGTATCTTCAAATCATACACCTAGTATGATCTCATACAAAGCTCCTTTACCCAAAATCGATTATTCCAAAATCGATAATTCTCAAACTAGGCTTTCCAAAAATCAATATTGATTTTACCCAAAAATCTAAAGCCTTTCCAAATCCAAAGGTTCCAAAACCTTTTCCAAAATCCTCATATGATCCTTTATATATAGAGATATATATAAAATCCTTGATAAAAATCTTTGGATCATTATAAACTTGTATAAAAATTCTTTTATACTTCAAACACTTTTAAAAAAAACCCTTTTTCTTTTGGCAAAAGATTCATCAAGGAGAGTTTTGTCTTATAAAACAAAGATATTTACTTTGTTTACTCAAAATCAGATATTCAAATTTGATTACTCCTCACAAAACCACTTACCATTACACCTACTTCCATAAACAAAATTTCAACCATAGAAATATCCAATTTCTATTTTATTTCCTCATATATTTCACAAAATATATTTTCACTTCAAAAACCATTTCAAATTTCTTATCCAAAAACTTCAATATCAATTTCATTCTAATCTGTATGATGTACACACATCATCCGTACGCTATACCAATCTGATCGCTCACTCGATCACCCAATTTCACTTTCGAACTAGTATTGTCCACCCGACTTCCTAGTGCGGACACAGATCTAGTTTCTTGATCAGAAACCGTTATTCTCCTTGCGTAGCCATAACTATGATAGAGAATATCCAGAACCAATCAAAAATCCATATCCAGGTTCGCCGTCGAAAATCGAGTAAAAAATCCTACTCGGATCGATATAACTATCTCGAAATTCTGTGCTCGAATCTGGATCAAATCACTATGCGAATAGAATAACATACGTACACCCTACGTATTTATCTTTATTGGTTATTAGCCAAATCAATTCTCTTTCTATTCATATTCACTTTAGTTTTCATTCACTTACTCACAATTTCCTTAATCCACATTTGGATTATTCCTTAAATTTTTATCTCGATTGGGTATTTAACCTATAACAGTTTAAACTCTGTCCAGTTTAAATTTAGAAAATAACTTGAAAAGTTAAAGAAATAGATAAGTAGTTGAAAAATAATTACTAGTTTGTAAAATAGCTGTAAAATAGATCAGCAGTTGTAAAATAATTGAAAAATAGTTAAATAGTCATAGAAATTTTAAATAATTGCAAAATTGCTATAAAATAGTAATTAGTAGTTGATAATAGTAATTAGTTTATAGAATAGTTAGAAAATTGTTAAACAGTTTCAAAAATAATTGTAAAACAAGTATAAGATAGTTTGGCTTTTAAAAGAAAGGTTGTTTATATAATGAATAGCTTGGAAAAATAGGTTTATATTAAAATAATTTATATAAAAAAAATAGTCCAGAGTCAAAACTGTTCACTTCCCAATCTCCATTCTCATCTATTCAATTTAAATTTCCTCTACCATTTAAATTGACCCAATTCCAATTTAAATAACTTCAATTTCCATTGGACTTGATTTATTCCCAATTCAAGTTGAATTAGTTCTCAATTCCTTTTCAAATTTAAATCAAATTCCATTTAATTTTAAACATATTCAACTTTAATTACAATCCCAAGTTATTCCAATCACTTTGGACTAATATCCATTCAATTGAACCCACTTCAATTCCAATCCATTTCAATCCAGTTTGAATTAATCCCAATTTCAAACTCCATTTTGAATTTAAAACTATTTATCTTTAATTACAATTCCAAATTATTCGAATCAATCTGGACTAATTTCAAATTGAACCCACCACAATTTCAAATTGTTTCAAATTAATCCAATTCAAAATTTTCATTTGAATTTTATACTCATACATCTTCAATCACCATTTCAATTAATTCCAATCAAATTCAATTTGAACTAATTCAAATTTCAAATCTGAATCATCTCGAATTATATAAATTCGAGTTAATACTTCAAATGTTGATTTAATTCCTTTAAATCAATTTACCTTTCTATCCCAATAATGGATTACCATACTCCATTTCTCATTCATTTAAACAAATCCAATTCAAGATCAATTCGGACTTCAAACTCATTTTGAGATCACTCAAACTTCTTAATTCAAATCAACCATTTAACTTTCCAAGTTAAATCTTAATTTCATCTTGAAATTTCCAAATCAGGTTGATCATTTCAACTTATTTAACCTTTTCCAAGTTAAATTCAATTTACTTAACCCAGTCAACCTTACCCAGTTTGAACTTCAATTTCAAATTTTGAACTTTTCATAAATAATCTTCCAACTTATTAAGTTCAAAACTTATCACTTTGGGTATCATATCTCATTCCAAATTTAAAACTCAATATTTAGAGTTTATCTCAAATCAACTTTGATATTATGTATATCCACATATATACATATAAATTTCTTTTACATACCAAGTTATACTTTAAAAATTTAAACCACCTTTGGTTTTTAATTCAAAACAAATTTCTTTTAAATTTTCAAACAACCCTTGTTTGAAATAGGACCCTTTCATTTTAATATATTAAATAACATCTCTTATTTTAAAATAAGATCATATTCAAAATATTATCTCCTTTAACATTTTGAAACCAATTCAAATGTTTAAATTTAGAATTCAAAACTGCACAATTTAAAACCCACTTTAATTTGCATCCTTTCAAACTTACAAGTTACTCTTTTTAAATGGTTACTTCCTTAAAACATTTTATTGTTTATTGAAAAAAAACAATCATTCCATTATTAAACACAATAACCATCTATTTCTTTGGTTTAAAACCAATTCTAATTCATAAAATTTTGAAATACCTTTTCAATTCAAGATTTCAGTTTTAGTTTGAATCCATTTCAAACTTATCTTTATTTAATTCCAATTTCAATTTGGTTGCATTCTATTACTTCTTAATTTAATTCTTACTATTACTTTTAATTTAATTAATACTACAACCAATTTCCTTAATATAATAGATAATCTATTTCTTATATAAGATTCATTTACTTTTGAAATCATTTAAAAATCTTTATCTAAGAAAATAACAAGTACGCACTCACACACACACACACACACACACACACACTCAACTCATTCTAGGGTACCACTTACCCTATCCTAAATCCCACCAGAGCCAAAGTTCTCGCTTAACCTTCTGCTCTGATACCAAATGTAACGACCCATAAATTTCGATCCCGAAATTTCCAGATAGTTAAGAAAAGAAGAAAAAGAAAGAAGAAAGACATAGAAGAAGAACAGAAAAGAAACACACAATCTCACATTCGCAGCGGATAAAATATAATATCACATAAATAATAGTTTTACAAGAAGAACTATATCATTACACTTATACCTTTATATATCAAAGTTACATCATTACACAAATACTAGACAGTTAAAAATTAACTTGTTCCAGATAAATACAGCGAAACTCCTCATACGTTTCTGCCATCTAGCTCGCCTCCTGAGCTCCAGAACGTCCTTACCTGAAAATCTGTAATACTCGGTCTGACCCGAGCATTAGATCAAAGTAACACCCGGGTCAGGCTGGAAACCAGCGTGAGTAAACCCATAAAATTTGAAATACTAATCAATGACATATATGAATACCAGGATTACATTTTACGGGTTCTTATAGTCAACATTTATCACACAACGGTTTCAGGTTAAATGCCCATGTTACTCAATTCATTCTATTCCAGCCCATTTAGTTTCACAATCCAATTTATAAAGAATTTACTATTCGAAGTGGTTTCGGGTACTACTGATACCCGACCCCGGTCTCTTCAAATACAACATCATTCTAATCCAAATTGTTAAGTTGTAAAACAATACAAATTCATGTCCAGGATATCATACCATATAACCATTCAACTCGGATAAATAACCTACATTATCACTGTTCACTCCAGTCATATCACAAAACATTACCTATCAGAAACATCAAATTATCCAAGGCATTTAATATCATTTAATCATTCATAATCAAGATTATCACTTTCCAATCAATTTAATTAATCTCTAATTAAATTAATTACTAACTTTAATCACTTAGATTACCTTACTTAACATTAATTACAAACCAATTAATTAATTATCCTTTAATTACCCATTTTAATTTATCACCATTGATTAATTATCCTTTAATTTCTTTCATTAATTAAATTAATTAATGTTCCTATAATTACTTCATTAATCAACCTTTATTAATTACTTACAGTAATTAACTAACCCTTTATTTACTTACACAAATTAATTGACTCCTTAATTAATTACGTTAATCAATTAATCCATTAATTAATTACACTAAGTAATTAATTAATTAAATTTATTAATCTTCATTCATCACTTAATTAGTTATCATTAGCATATAATTTAAAACATTTATCTTTTAATCAACGCTAACTTATATTTCTATATTAAATTTAAACTAACTTAAAAATAATTAAACTTAATAATTTTCAAGTTAAACAAATTATAAAATCTTCCTTAGATCAATTGCTTAAACATTTACTTTTAAAAGAATAGATTTAAGAATCAGTTTAAAACTAGGTTTCATTTTAAATTTAAAACTTACTTTTATTTAAATTAAATACTTGCAAAACTTACCTCGGATTTGACCTGAGCCTAAACTACAAAGTCCAGAGACAAATTACGATTCCATCTCTCCTACTCTTCTTTTATTCCTCTCCAATTCTCATTCTCTTTAATTCCTTATTTATCTTTACTTTCTCCTTAACCAGTCCTTACTTATTTCCTGATTTTCCCGGCCCAACAATATTCTTCGGCCCATTCACTTCACTTCGGTCCATCGCTTCTCTCTACACTTCCTCCTCCTTCCTTCAGTTTCCTTCAAATTTAAACATTCTGTGCACCAATGTGTGCACATACACACCAGGCCCGATGGCCATTTCACCATCGCGACGCCACCAAACAGCGTATCATCGTCCCCTGACTCGCTAGCTGCCTCGTCAAAACCTCCTGGCCCACCACCTAAAAACCGAGCATAAGAACCCCCCTGCAAGAATTCCGTCCCCCACAAAACAATAAACTGCTCCAAATTTCGACACTTGATCCACATGCCACCAATATCTAACAGAGGCCCTTCGCTGCCGCCTCCCTAGGGACTGAACTCGAGTTCTCCGGTCTCCCCTTCCTTCTCAAAAATCACCACAACCTCCCAATGCCGCAACTTTTCCCCAAACCCTAAATTCGATCGCCCAACCAAAACTATGCCTTGATTTCAAATTTGGCCACGGTCGAGCCCTCCTCCCTGTTCATGCCCACCTACCGATGCTGCGGCCCCGCCACCTCGGCCACCACCGGCCGAGAAATAATTTTATTTTGAAAATAATAACATTTCAGAAATTCTCACTTTCTAGATCATTAAAAATTACCAAATCCTTATCAAAATTCATATTATCTCTCGACAATCATGCCTATATGCCTGATCCTATAATTAGAGCATTTTGATTTATGTCCAAAACTCATCCTTTATTGTTAGACTCAAATTTACAGATTATTCAAAATAAAAAAATGACTCCAACTATTTTTAGTGCAATCTAGAGCCGAAGATTCACAAGTTTGTAGTTCGAAGCATTTTCAAACTTGATTTGGTTTGGAGGATAATGAATAAGAAAGCATGCATACAATTTTTTTTTTGTTACACCCTGTAATTTTTTTACAGTAAATGCTTATATAAACTTCTAGGCAACCCCAAAAGAAATTCAGTTCTATCAATTTAACAGGGTATTTCAGATCAATACGAACACCTCTGATGTAGACCGATTTAACTAAGACTCGTCGGGTTGGAAGGTTATGATTTTGAAACTGAAGTTGGGACTGTTTAAGCAATCGAGAAACAGAGAAGTATTGTTAGTATGTTTTAACCCCAAATATCCAGCATAAAAGTTTTGTTTGCTTAAGAATCCATAGTAAAATGAAAGCATTTACTCAAGCTTACATTACAGGAACATATATAAAATATCCTATATAAAGGGCTAATTTTACTCACCTGTTTTTGGAAAAACAGAGAAAACCCTTTTTATATTTTTTAAGTGAAGTTTGCTTAAGCTCTTGAGACCTGCAAGTTGTTAGATTATGTACTGCAGCTTGAACTTGCTTTAAAATTTGATACTGAGCTGCTTTGATATGGAAACAACAATTTGAATTATTGAATTGACTTGAATTTGCTTTTGATGTTGATCTGAATTGGACTTCACTGAGTTGATTCTTGCTTGATCAGATTTTGGAAATAATTTGAAGTATTGTTTGCTGATTTAAATTTCTCAAATTTTGTTTACTGGTTTCTTTGTTTGGTTCAGATTTCCTTTTCTCTTTTTATTTTTATTTTTATTTTAAGATAGAAAAAGAAGATAAAATTAAGACACTTGTATGCATTAACTTACACATGTCATTTTTATTAGTTAATCACCCTACATTTGTTACTATGATGTATTAACATGTTTACACATGTTACTTAAGTATTTTCAATAATTTTTTTTTCTTCTAAATGCTAAAATATAAACCTACTTACCTAATTTACTAAATTAATAACTTCTTACATATGTATATATAAATTTATTTTTTTAAAGAAAATAATATAAAACTAATTATAATACAAATAAATTCTTGTACATATTTTTTTTACATTTATATCATGTTTTTCTTTTTAAGTTTAATACTTCTTATATATATATATATCTTATATATATTTAAAGGGAATATCATCCTTTATTAATTCCCATTTATATATTTATTGACTTACTATTGAATTCATCACTTTAATTCAATAATTCCAAATTCACCTATATATCCGTACATTCTAAAATGTCAAATTTTATTTGTTTAATTCAAATAAAATTAGTAACTTCATAGTTAAAAATCAGTTAATTATCCAATTAACTGTTATTCAAAAACCGGGTTATTACATATATCCTATGGTTATAGCATTATAAATATTGCTAAATATTCTCTTATATCTTATGATTATGTTAATTTGGATTTGAAAATGTCATATATACCTCTTGTGAACCTAATTATGACGTACATGTCAAACGTGAACCTTTGTTGCCTAACCTCTTTTTCTATAACAAAAGATAGTTTGGAATCAATAAATACACATGCACTAATACTCATTAATTTGTTTATATGCACAATAACAGAGAGTAGTAAAATCGGTTGAAGCACAAAAAGACTGATTGGTCGATTAAAATAGTGCCTGTTGCAAATACTTCGTCCTCGAAGTTCAGGATTTCACATCTTTGGTCGATTAACTGATTGTTCGGAGTGGCAAACTGAGAAGATGCGATTTCACTGCCTACTTGACGATTATCTTGGGCTATGCTGAGAAGACGCTCCAGTTTATCACCCATATTGTCCAGCTTCATCATTTTTTGCTCCACATTTTGCAGTCGCTGCTCATATACTCCTTGGGCCTGTTTGAGCCGTTTGCATGGAATGGCAGCACTCTTAACTTGGCTAGGAGCTATATTGGTCCCAATACTTTGGCTCCTGCCCTTTACATCTTTACCAAACACTGATATAAAGATGACTTCATCACCACCACTCGTCGTTTCCTTTTCTTTTTCAATTTTGTCCTAAAAAGTAAATACATATATATGAATAATGAAAATTTAATTTAGAGGCGTTATTATTTGTTTAACTTACAAAGTAGGAAGATGTCGCATCTGACATGCTGCCATCTTTTTTCTTATGCGTTTTCTCCCATACTTGAAGACGTGATACTTCTGTTCCTGGACTACTTGAATCGACTTGCATACAATGACCTAAAATTATATTTGGAACTAATGTATATGCAAGGTGATGCACCAATTCAATGACGCATACCATTTCTTGAGTAATCATAGCGTGACTCTTACGTCCCGAATGATGACCATATTCGAGCATTGATCTATTTTGTTTGCCTTGCTTCCTTTTTTCTTTCGCCTCGGGTTTTGATTCGTTTCTTATGAACTCATCCCAATCATCTTGAGCAATTTTCGGTGGACAATTTCTCATTCTTTCTTCGTTAGTGATGAAATGGTCATAATGATTCTTGCGCAAATCATTCTTGTGTCTCCTAAAAGCCTCGGACATTTTTTTCATAATAAGATCCTTTGACAGAGGATCGAGCTCATAATATTTCTACATAACAAAAAATGCATGTAAACCATTTTTTATTTATGTATTTAAAGCATTATAAATGAATTTAAACCATCTAAGTTCATGTACACAGTTTACATTTCAAAGTATATGGATTTTTACATTTCAACGTATATAGTTTCATCAGTCTCTATGAATAAAGTGATCAATCTAAATATCCTATAAATATCATAAAAGAATATATCTTGAAACAGAAACAGTAAATAAATATGGTCTCATATGAACCCTCGCTCATTCAGGCCTATTTTACAATCAGAAACAGAAACAGTACATAAAAAGGGTGCATATTACAATCAGACGACTATATTTTACAAACAGAAACAGTACATAAAAATGGTTATGAGATTGGAGAACTTACCTCCAATTGATTCCACACGTCTTCCTTGTAATTTGGCGGAACTTTTTTCCAACTTGGATATGAGATTGGCACATGATTTCTTACTAGTTTACCAATCTTCGTAGCGTCCTTTGAACCATTTTTTCCGACTGGAGAACCATAGTTGTCTATATCAATTTTCTCCCGTTTTAAAGTGGATGGTTGTGAAGTTGTATCATTTGACAGTGGTGTGGCATATTGTGACATTATATCCTGCAAAGTCTAAAATCCTAAAATAATCCCAACAACATTATGACGTACATTATGTGATGAGAAACTGGCGGGATCAGACAAATCAGAAGGGGACGTTGTTTACTATATCAGATGTACAGCAGCTTACCAGTAATCGCTTGGAGCAATTTTATTAAGTCATATAATGCGTTTGATCTTGTTATGGAGGGGAACCCATGCAATAATTTGGCTAACAGCAATCGGGCAACACAGGGATGGGCGGGAAGGGGAACATTCACTTTTATGTGGCAGTGATAAAATCTTCCTGCATCACCAAAATTTTAAACTTAAGCGGATTCAAAACAATATCTAAAATACTGACTGAAATAAAGGATGCAAATACAAAAATATATTACCTTAGCATTGCTGAACTAAAGGGTGCAAATACAATATCTTGAACTGCCTGTCTACCTACAAGCACAAACAAAGAAAGAATAGTCAAGCTGATCATATGTATGTATGTGTACATGTGTGTATGTATGTGATCATATGTAAGTACCTACAACTACAAACACAAAATGAACTCTTGCAATATATCCATCCTTATGGATCCATCAGGATATTATAATGGCACTAATAAAAAAATATAATGCATCTACTACTATCATATAACACACCATTTTACATTTTACACCATTTTAAATAAATATTTTGTTAAGGTACAATAAATGCTCTGAAATACAAAGTTAACATATGCATTTGATAAGATCTTCTAATTTTTCATTGTCTTTAAAAGCTGATTGATAAACGGTGGGAAACTAAGTGTCATCCACATTTATGGTCAACGGTTTTGGTGTATGCAAAACCACAAACCATCCGTTATTTTTTAAATCTTTTGAGTAGAACACTTGACTCACTTCCGATGCAAGAATAAATGTTTCATCATTCACGCTATCTTTATTCTTCAATTTTCCCAAGTTAACTGTGATCAAGCTTGAAATAGAATCTATTTTACAACCATTGATCTTATCTTCGACCTTTACCCAATCACAATAAAAAACTATTTGTTTGAAGTCAATGTAACCCAACTCAATTATCTGTTGAATGACTCCGTAATAAGTTGTTTCTGCTTCCTTAAATTTTTTATCCTTCCCACTCGCTCTAAATTGTGTAATTGCTCTCATGCATACACCACTATCCTGTGTTAGCTTTTGCTCTTCATAACTCTTTGGAGAAAATAAAAAACCATTCACTTGGTACTTCATATAACTACGGGCATCAAACTTCGGCCCGTTAACTAACCGCCAAAGAGTTGAGTCAACATCGACGGTCTTCAACAACTACAACAAATACAATAAGTAAAAAAAACATTGTCAAGGAGGTGTATGGTCAACTTGAAAATACGTTAAATATTTAATACATATACCTCCTCACGTAACCAAAAAGTGAAATTTTTAATAGCTTCCCCAGATGTATCCCCGCCTCGAGTTTGAGATTTGGTTCTTTGAACATAGGAGTTATACCTCCTACAAAAAACACACAATAAATACTATATATATGAATTGATTTACAATAATAAGAATTCAGAACAAATTCATGAATTTACTTCTTCCATTCATCCAATCCATCATACTTATCAAGGACCCATTTACACACTTGTTGAAATTGCACTTGAGTTAACGTTATATCTTTACCATTATCTAGTGCTATTTCATCAGCAAACTCATCATCCTCGTCTAAAAATGCTTCACGGGTATGTTTATGAGTGCCAGCACCTCCTTTTGGCATATACTCCATGCAGTAAAGACTAGCTTCTTGTACAATATATCCTTCTGCAATACACCCTTCAATATATCTTTTGTTGCGCACATATCCTTTATATGTTTTCATCAACCTATGAAGATGAATAATTGTAAAATGTAGACATCAATAGCTATTTAAATCGAATAATTATGTACATAACTAAAATTAGTAATTTACCGTTCAAATGAGTACATCCACCTATATCTAACAGGACCAAAAATCAATGCTTCATCGGCTAAATGAACCATAAGGTGAATACTGATGTCAAAAAATGCAGGCGGAAAATGTTTTTCAATAACACACATTGCTTCTACCAAACTAGCCTTTGCTTTTAGAAGATGTTCCCTGTTGATCACCTTTGAGCACAAAATGTTATAGAAACTAATGCGGTGAATAGCATTCCGTAGATCCTTATGTTGCGGAAAACAATGCTGAAGCA
Organism: Allium cepa; assembly: GCA_030765085.1. NCBI lineage: Eukaryota > Viridiplantae > Streptophyta > Magnoliopsida > Asparagales > Amaryllidaceae > Allium > Allium cepa. The sequence continues at coordinate 188,937,275 of CM060935.1, forward strand.
ATACCGGAAGTAAATGTTGCATTATGACGTGGTAATCATGTGACTTCATATTTTTTAGTTCAGGAGGGTTGATGCTCACATTGTTATGGAAGTTCGAAGAGAATTTTCTCGGCACTTTCAAAATTTTCAAAACGGTGCAAAACCGTATCTTTTCTTCTTTGCTCAAAGTGAAAGTCGCATTTGGTATGGTTACTTTACTTGTTTCAGGATCTTCTATCACCCACAACTTTTGTTTTATACCCATGATTTTCAAATCCTTCCGTGCATTGATCCCATCTTTTGACATGTCTTTATGGTTCATAATTGTGTTGATCAAATGTTTCGTGACATTCATCTCCGTATGCATAACATCAATATTATGTCGGGTCAAATTTGTTTTCCAATATGGCAAATCAAAGAACTTCGACCTCCTATACCATGCGGGAACTTCTTCATCGATTGTCTTTTTCCGTTTTCGACCAATTTCCGGTATGTTTTACCAACTTTCATTTTTATATTCGCTACCTTTTTTTCAACTTGATAACCAGTCAGTGGTTTTGGAGGACGCTTAAGTTCTTGCTCGTTGTTGAAATTTGTCTTATCGTATCGAAATTTGTGTCCGGACGAAAGAAATCTACGATGTCCCATGTAACAATTCTTCTTACTTTCAGGGAGATAAACAGATGTAGTTTCTTCTCCACAAATAGGACATGCAAAGTAGCCGTAAGTTGTACATCCCGATAAAGTCCCAAGAGCGGGATGATCATGGATTGGCCACAACACTTTAGCTCTCATTATGAACTCAGATTTCTTAAATGAATCAAATTTAACGACTCCTTCCCATAACTGCTTTAACTCGTCTATCAAAGGTTCTAAATAAACATCAATATCCTTGCCCGGTTGTTTTGGCCCAGAAATCAACAGTGTTAACATTGAGAACTCTCTTTTAATGCACAAAAACGGAGGAAGGTTATATGGTACTACAATTACTGGCCAACAGCTGTAAGGGTTAGTTAAAGAAGCATTCGGACAGAAACCATCTGTTGCTATTCCAAGCGTGATATTTCGTGGTTCAGCAGCAAACGAAGAATCAAAAGAATCTGTAGTTTTCCGTTGAGAAGTATCATGCGGATGACGCATTACGATTGTACCGGACTTGGCACGACCATGCCAGGTCATCACTTCTGCTATCCATGGTACAGTATACAGTCTTCTCAATCTAGAAGTTAAAGGAAAATGTCTTAAGGTCTTTTGAGGTACTGTGGTAGCTTTTCTCTCTTCGTCGAATGATGTCTTATATCTTGGTGCGTTGCAATTTGTACATGAAACTTTGTTCGCATTATCTTTCCAGTACAAGATGCAGTCATTAATGCATGCATCATAAGTTATGTAATTCATCCCAACTTGCTTAATGATCTTCTTCACATCGGGGTACTTTGACGGTAGCGTGTTACCTTCGGGGAGTAACTCCTTTATGAATTCGAGTAGTGCAGTCACACCATTGTCTGAAAAGCCATATTGGGTCTTCAAGCTATTCAGTTTCACAATGGCATACAACTTTGTAATCTCTTTTGGACAAGAAGGATACAATGGCTCTGTTGCAGTTGCACTATCGAAAAATGATTTATCCGTAAACTGCTCACCAATATTAGCATTATCATGCAACTGACTTGTAGGTTGAAAACGATGGAATCTATCTGCATCATTGATCAAATCCTCCATCCTAATATGTTCGGACTCATCAATATTTGTGGCATGACTAACCGGTTGTTGTTTTGGCTTCTCCGGTATTCTTTCCCCGTGAAAACACCACACGGTATATGATTGAACAATACCATATCTAAGCAAATGAAAATAAATGTCATTTAATTTGAATGTATCTTCATTTTTGCACCGCGTGCAAGGGCACGAATACTTTTCCTTATTGCCACCGTTTTCAGCAACAAATTTAACGAAATTTCTCACACCTTCCATATATTCTGTATTTCTTCGATTAGATTGATTCATCCATTGTTTGTCTATACTAAAAGACATACTGAAAGAAAAGAACAAGAGCTAATAAGAAATCATGGGTAACAATATCTTATGGCTTTCCACCAAGTTCAACTCTGATATTAACTAAACAGATGTATATTCTTCTGATTTCACTTGAAATTTAACATTAGTATCAAACTGTTTCCAAAAAATTTGCCATTACAACGACACCATTTTTTAGCACCAGAGTAATGTCTATGCATTACCCCTCTCCTGGTACTTGGCTTGCGCCATTAACAACAATTTTATCCACTTACTAAATATGGTCTCATATTTAGTAAAACAAAATTCATTGCATCAACTTATACCCTAGCAGTCACTATAAGCAGCTATGTCTAAATAGCATGCAGTACAGTACAACATTTAGGCTTTCGTAAATATGAGAATGCACACTACAACACTACTTCTCTTCCATGTTGCAATGTTTGGCTGATGATACACCACACGTACGGGGACGTGTTAGATTATCTCACATTGTACAATTTGTAAAACAAATCATATATATATGTAAAAAGATCATCCTTTGCATAACCAATTATTTATTGGTTCTCTAACACTGTACACTTAAAACATCAAATATGTATTCTGATGGTTCAGATTAGAAGGTGCATCTCTACTTTGGCAAACTGTTACAGAGTAGTAGATATTGACTATAATCAATCCCCAAAAACTTAATGAAACATCAATCCTAAAAGATGAAGATAATGATGTAACTCAAATGACAGCTTATATGGTAACACTAAACAAACCCATAAGCAAGCATTATAGGGAATAAACTGTTCCTTAACTTGTGTTTCATCCCTTTCTTTATTGTTCTAAACTACAAATATAAGCATGTAATCTTTTCCTATTATTCAACCATAGAAACGAATGGATTCACCGTGTACAGACAACCAGTCGTCGATAATACATATAAAGCACTGAGTAGAAACACACATGCTTGTTTTCCAAATAATTTACTGATTTCTATTAATCATGTGTGGATTACAGATTAATTTGTTATCATTGCATTTGACAATCTTTTAACTAAGTTGTGATAAGTCAATTTTCAAGGTGACTGTAATATTCGTCCTAAATCTCTTTTCAGCGACATGGAACGAGCAAAAGGTGGCAAATTTTTGGCCAAGAAGAATCAGAAAATCCTTGGTACATAGTTAAAAGTTTATCTTATCACCATGAAGATATTCACGTTAAATTTGAACCAGGTTCTTCAAGACTTAGCCGAGCAACGTATGAAGTTAAAGGTTCTTTTAATTCTACACATAAGTACTGTGATATAACAATGCACCGCAAATACATGTACACAAAGTTTCCATTTCAATTGACAACAAGTATTATTACAAAACAAAGCTTACCTGGCAGTTATGCGCTCTCTTCGATTATGCCAATGAAACTCGAGGAACCAAACATCAAAGATACACAGATCTGAGATAATTAAGATTTCAAATTAGATTTTATAATACAAGTATGAAACAAAATCAAATTTAAAATAGAAATCAAATAATTAAAAATGAGTACCCAACCTGGAGTAGGTATTCGATAAATTCACGTTGTAATACTTCTCCGAACACAGATCTGAGAGGGCCACTGATTGGCATTAAATGAAGGAAGAACTGGTGCGGCTGGAAGGAAGATGAGTTCGCAGCTGGACACGATTAGGTGGAAAGATGGGTTCGCGGTTGGATGGAAGATGATTTCACGATTAGATGGAAAGATGAGCGGGTTGAAGCAAATCGAATTGGTGGAATTGGTTTTTTTTTTTTTTGATTCAGGTTTTCTTTTCGTTGAAAGAGGACGAAACGAATATCAAAGGAAAGGGGGAAGGAAAAGTGACGGGCCAATTCTTTTTGGCTCCCAGCGAATATTTGGCACAAAATTAGCGCCATTATTTGCCACAACATTTACGACGGTTACAAACTGTTGCTAATTAGCCACGGTTGAAAACCGTTGCTAGTTGGAACGAAGCACGCCAAAAATTGTGGTGCGAAAGGATGAAATTCACCGCCATCATTTGTCTCCAAAGAAGCTATGGTTAATAACCGTTCCCAATTAGCAACGATAAAAAACCGTTGCTAACTGAACCAAGACGGTGATTAACCGTTTCTAAATGGCAAAGGTTAATAACCGTTGCCAAATGCGCGGATGGTTAGTTGCAAATCTCAGTATTTGGTGTAGTGTTTGATGGAATAGTACTTATAGGTTCGAGATGGTGATTTAGAGTGCAAGGGCTATGGTCGTTGACTCTGAGGGTGATTCCAAAATGAGTGCAATGAGATAGTGCCTTCGATTTCGTTCGAACCCAGAACAAACTTGTATGGATTGAATGCTTTCAGCACATCGTCAGGTGGACGGTGAGCGTTCTAAGATAGATGTGTTCTATAAAGGTAATCGCAGCCTCAAGCCTCATCAATCGAGAATGGCTAAAACAAGGGAGGTGCAGCAAGGCTTCGTGGGAAGCTCCTATTGGAGAGCAAGATTTTCCCCTGTCTAGAAGTCCCTTTTTATTCGGCTGTATGGGCAATTGGGTCGCGGCCAACTGCAGGGTTGTCTTGTTCGGGACTATCCAGTAAGGGATGGTTCCGGCCTTGCGTTGCAAGGGAGCGGGAGTACTCCTCGGTACGTTGATCTAGGCCACGTACTGTGACGGGCGGTACCCAGTAGCCTGCCATTGATGGAAACCCATTCTTCCTACAAGACCCTACGGTTTTGTTTGTATTACCCACTTTTGTGGCTAGTAGCTGGAATTTAATAGATGTAACAATTTCGGCTATTTCATATTTATTTGAAAACCCTAGACACTATTATAATATCACTGGATTTCCTATCAATAGTTTTGGTCAGCGTAAGGTAAAAACTTTTCCATGTTTATGTGTGGGAAGTCTTACATGACACCCTTTCTTTCAAAGGATTTTCTAAAGTTAAGCAATCTTAAACCGTATACTCACACCAGACCCCTGTCTGATCCGAGTGTTTATTTTCTGTTTTATTAAACTCTTGGGTACTCATATTCTGTATGAGTAGTCAAGTGATTTAGGTTATCTTTGACGAATTCTGGAGGAGCTTTGGAGCAGGAGGCTTCATCGTGTAGATAGTTAGAGTTTCCGCTGTGTGTTATTCTGTACTGTTATTCTCGTATTGTATATTAGACAGAAATGTTATAACTGTCTAAATTGAGATGTATAGCTGTGTACTCTAATGTATATGATACTATATATGTTATATATTATATTTCATTCGTTCCGCTGTGAGATTTCTGTTGTGTTGTTGATCTTTCTTCTCTTTCTTTTCTTCTTCTATCTCTTTCTTTCTTAATTAGTGATGCGTCTTTCTGGTGATGGAAAGTCGGGTCCCTACATTTGATATATTGTGTTCTATTTCTAATACCTAGTTTATGATAATTTAGATGCATGTTCTCAGGTTTTAAATTGTTGAACTGGTGAATTCATTTTGATTATATAATCACATAGAAATACAACTACGAATACATGAAGACACATTCACATTTTATTGTGCATTTCTAAGCTGGTGTTTTTAAAAATAAGTATTTCTAATCTAAACGTTTTTCAAATTATTTCAAGTATGAATACACTTTGTACAAAGGATATTTGGAATATATATATATATATATATATATATATATATATATAATATTTAACTATAATATCAGTGGTTTTAAATTGGTTTGGAACAATGTTTTAAAATTGTATTATCAATAACAATGTATTGATTTACAATGGGTTTTTAATATATATGTATATATTCTAGTGTATAAAAGAATATATTTCAGAAGGATTTTAAAGTAAATTACTTTTATAAAATTATATAGCATCGATTGAATGAGGAATAAATTTAGATGGTTTAATAAAACGAGTGATTTGAAATGCCCGCTTTTGTTATATTGGTTAATTCTTGGACTTGTTCGAACGAACATTTATTTTGCACAAGTGGAATTATATAATCACTTAGTAAATAATTAAATAATGCTAAGTGGTTATGGAACATTAAGTAATACTTATCTAGTTACTAATTGGTAGTATATCACACTTATCGAGTGGAGTTTACTAACTTATAGTAAACATCATGCGGTCGTTACTTGAATGATTACTTATAGGTAATATATAACACCTATTTTGTCGAGTTTTAGGCTCGTCCATAGGTGATCTGTTTTATGAAGATTTTATGAACTTTCAGGCTATCTGATGTTACTCATATACAAATGAGTTATGTCTTGCGATGTGCTCGTATTTATATGGACATGCGAAGTGTTTGTCCATTAGGCTAGCTATTGACGATGATGAGCAATGTGCTTATATCTGGTGTTGACTTGCAATGTGCTTGTCTTATAGTCGACTGGCGTAGTGCTTATTATTTACGTACGATGCACAAGCTAATGGTAATAAACTTGTGAAGTGCTTATTTAACGACGTGTGAAGTGCACGACGATGATTATTGACTTGCGAAGTGCGTGTCTTTTTCTTGAATATAAGGTTGTAGATTTCTGTGGTATTATTTTGATGGCTATTACCACTTTGATGTCTTATTGTGAATGAGCATAGTTTACTTTAAGTTAATAAGCTTCATACGAAGTATTATTATATTAGTGAAGTAAAATTTATGACATTCATCCTTGTTGTTTATGTAAGCATACTACTGTTATTATGGACTCACTTTTTTTGATGATTAGAGATAGTCTTCCCGGGTGTTATTTTAATGGTCGGGTAAGATCGAGACTTGTCCCGTGCATGGACTTCTAACTTGGGCATAGGCCTGCTTAGGTAGAAGTTTATGTTAGTTATCAATTGTCATTAGTCCCTTTTGAGATGTTGTTACAGGTATGGATGTATCTTATTTGAGATGTAGACTAATTTTGTATTTTGGGCTTTGCCTTAGTTGTTTATATGTGTATATGTGAGCCTAGACCACTTCTTTGTTGAGTCGCTTTATGTCATATGATATGTTCTCTATTATATTTACCGATATGATCCGTGATTCTGTGTCTGTGATGTTTTATATAGTTCTAAATCATAATAAGCCATAGTATTATTGTTTTGCTTTTGGATCGCATATGTTGAATTCCTCTTCATGGAAAGAATTTGACGCAGCGGATTATTAACAAAATGATATGGATCGATGAAAGTAGCAATCGGTGGATTGAAGATACTGAAATGACCAAATTCGTTGATCACAAAGATACCGAATACTAGCTATCTTCGACATGTTGATCGCGCACGATACCGTGAGAGAAGATCTTCAATTCTTCAAGCGTTGATCAAGCGCACTTGATTCCGCGAATCGTTTTCAACAATCGTTGATTCGAGCGCACTCCAATAACCAAAAGTGGAGATAGGAGATTACACTCAACTACCAATTTAGGATGAAAACACACAGCAATCAACAAGAAATTTTATTCAAAAATCAACCACCTTACAAAATGACACAACACTGCTATTTATAGCTTTTACAACGCAACGCAATCAAAACATCACCAGACTCTTAAGTCGTTCGCGACTTACGACCCAACTAAGTCGTTGCCGACCTAACTGACCAATATTGCAAACAGTAAGCGACCTAACGTTCTTACACACAGCACAGCGCAAACGACTCAAGGCACACGACTTAAGAACCCATTGTTTACGACCTATACAACCCCGCGACCTAATAGTTACAACATAAGAAGACGCGACTTAAAAAATACAACTCACCGTTACAACACTTCACATAGGTCGGTAACGACCTAAAATACAACGCGACTCAACTCTTTACATCTTACCCGACTCACGACTTAAGAAAAATCATACGCGACTTATCAATCTTCGGTACAAGTCGTTAGGTCGTATGCGACTTATCTTAGGTCGGAAACTCCTGTCTTCTGCATACTTGTTAGGTCGTAGATGACTTACACTCTTTTCCTTAGGTCATTGCCGACCTACTCCCTCTTCCTTGAGTCGTTCCCGACCTAAACCCAGCAAACCATCCTTAGGTCGTGCCTTCCCTGGTTGACTCGTGAACGACTTAAGGCTTAAACCCGAAGCTCCCTTAACTCGTGTACGATTCATTCCCTGAGCTCTGTTAAGTCGCGAACGACTTAAGGCCTTAACATTAGGTCGTGAATACCCTTTGTTAAGTCGTGAGCGACTTATAACCCCCGAACGACTTAAAAACGAAGCCAACTCCAAACGACTTAAAGGCCTTGAACAATTTAAACATATTGATTCCGTAGTTCGTACTGCATCATCCTCCCCCGGTTGACAGAAGTTCATCCTCGAATTTTCACTTTCTCTTTCCACAACAAATTCATTTCCATGATACGGAATCAAATGTTTAACATTGAACACGTCATAGGTATACACATCCTCCGGCAGCTTCAGCTTATAAGCGTTTTTATTAATCCGTTTCACAACTTCCACAGGACCAATTTTTCTGGCTTTCAACTTGTTATAAGCGCCTACTGGAAAACGATCCTTGGTTAACACAGCATAAACCAACTCACCTTTGTTAAATTCAACACTTCGTCGCTTCAAATCTGCCGTCTGCTTATACTTCTCATTTGCTTTCTCCAACCGTTCCCGAACGATTTTATGACATTCAGTCAACCCATCAACAAAGTCTACAGCTCATTTAACCGTCCCCTTCGGTTGTGGCACTACTGCTAAATCCAATGGTCCCCTTGGCAAACTTGAATATACAATCTGAAATGGACTGAATCCCATACTACGATTCACTGTATGATTATGAGCAAACTCTGCCTGGCATAACTTCATATCCCAACTCTTCAGTTTGTCCTTCACAAGACATCGCAACAAATTTCCCAATGATCTGTTAACAACTTCTGTCTGTCCATCTGTTTGCGGATGATAAGCGTTGCTAAAGATTAACTTCGTTCCAACCATCTTCCACAAGCTTAACCAAAAGTGACTCTGAAAACGAGCATCTCTATCCGACACAATAGATTCTGGCAATCCATGAAGTCGATAGATCTCCTTGAAAAATAACTGAGCAACATAAACAACATCCGCCGTCTTCTTACAAGAAACAAAATGTACCATCTTTGAAAACCTGTCTACCACAACAAATATAGAATCATTCCCCCTTTGAGTTCTAGGCAAACCCAACACAAAATCCATAGTAATATCAACCCATGGTTTAATAGGCACGGGTAATGGCATATATAACCCCGCATTCGTTGCCGTTCCCTTCGAAACCTGACAGATATGACATCTCTCCACAAATCTCTCTACCTTTCCTCATTGACGGCCAATAGTAGGATTGAGAGATTAACTGCAATGTTCGGTCTCTACCCACATGTCCTTCCTCATGAAGCTCCTTTACTATCTTCATTCGCAAGCTACAATCCGGTACACATAATTGATTTCCCTTAAATAAGAAACCATCAATCAACACAAATTCATCAGAAATTCCCTCCTTGACTTTCTCAACAAATTTCTTAAAGTAAGGATCTTTTTCAATAAGCTCTAGCAATAATTCGAAATCTGTCACTTCAACTTTCATCGTCGTTAATAAATGACTCCTCCTACTCAAAGCATCAGCTACACGATTCGTCACCCCGACTTATGTTTCACGACAAAAGTAAACTGCTGCAGATAAGCAATCCATGATGCATGTCTCGCTGAAATCTTGTCTTGCCCCTGCAAATGCTTCAAAGCTTCATGGTCTGTGTAAAGAACAAACTCCTTATGGAACAGATAGTGTCTCCAATGTTTCACTGCTTGCACTACAGCATAAAACTCTACATCATACGTACTATATCTCATCTTTGCCCCTGATAACTTCTCACTGAAATAAGCAACGGGTTTCCCACTCTGACTCAAGATTCCACCAATTCCCACCTTCAACGCATCAGTATGCAATTCAAACAACAACTGAAAATCTGGTAAAACAAGAATCGGTGCTGTCGTCAATAGTTCCTTGATCTTCTCAAAAGCAACCCCGGCTTCCTCTGACCACGAAAACTGTTTACCCTTCATGCAATCAGTAACTGGCGCCATCACGCTACTGAAGTGTGGAATAAATCTTCGGTAGAATGAAGCCAGCCCATGAAAACTCCGAACTTCTGTTATCGTCTTGGGCTGTGGCCAATTTCTGACTGCCTCAACTTTACTCTGATCAACTTGAATACCTTCTCCTGAAACAACATAACCCAGAAATAAAACACTATGTGTCATAAACACACATTTCTTCGTAGCAGCATAAAATTGTTCCTCACGAAGAATAATCAGCACTTCCCTCAAATGTTGAACATGCTCCTCCATACTCCTGCTATATATCAGAATATCATCGAAATAAACCACCACGAACTTCCCAATGAATGGTCTAAAGATTTGATTCATCACCCGCATGAATGTACTAGGTGCATTTGATAAACCAAATGGCATAACCAACCATTCATATAATCCTTCTCTCGTCTTGAAGGCCGTCTTCCATTCGTCTCCAGGTTTAATCCGAATTTGATGATATCCGCTTTTCAAATCAATCTTCGAAAAGATAGTAGCTCCGCTTAACTGATCTAGCAAGTCATCCAACCTTGGCATTGGAAATCTATATCTCACCGTAATCTTATTCAATGCTCTACTGTCAGTGCACATCCTCCACGTTCCGTCCTTCTTTGGTACTAACAAAGCTGGCACAACACATGGACTCAAACTTTCCTGCACACGTCCCTGCTCAAGTAACTCTTCCACCTGTCTCCTCAACTCTTCATGTTCCTTCAGACTCATTTGATAATGTGGTCTATGCGGTAATACTGCTCCTGTAACAAGATCGATTTGATGTTGAATGTCTCTCAATGGTGGCAACTCCGTCGGCAATTCCTCTGGAAATACATCCTCAAATTCTTTCAAAACTGGTTTTGCTTCTTTTGGAATTTCAACCTCTTCATGACTCTCTCGTCCAATCAACAAATAGACTTCAGGCTCCTCTTCAGCTTCTTTGACAAACTCCTTCAAAGATAGCAAAGTTTTCAGCTCTTCAATCTCCTCCAACCTGCTTTCCTTCTGTTGTTGCTTCTTGGGAACTAAAGTGATTTTAGTACCTTCGAACATGAAACTATAGCTATTAGCACGACCATCATGCTGCACTGCTCTATCAAACTGCCATGGTCTGCCCAACAACAGATGACACACATCCATGTCCACAACATCACACCAGATTTCATCTTTGTACTTCTTTCCAATTGAAAAATTCACACAAGCACTTCGCCCAACTTTCACTTCACCGCCTTTCCTTAACCATGCTAGCTTGTACGGTTTAGGATGCTTCTCAGTTTTCAAGTTCAACTTCCTCACTGCTTCAGTAGAGATAATATTGTCACAACTCCCAGCATCAATGACGAACTTGCAAACCTTTCCCAGAATAGTGCATGTGGACTGAAATATGTTATTTCTCAACCAACTGTTTTCCTCTTCTTGTTTTGGTGCCAAATAACTTCTCCTCATCATCAAATTACACCCTTCATCTCCGGACAACTCTTCCTCCTTCTCAACATAAGGTAAATTAGAACATTCGGCTTCCACATCCTCTTCTTCTATCTCTGCAACCATTGCTCTCCTCTTCGGCTTCGGACATTCATTGCTTTTGTGACCCAACTCCTGACAATTGTAACATTTGAAACTGCTATTAACCTTTGCCTTCTCTACTTCCTTCACAACTGGCTTACTGACAGGTTTAGGAACATTAGAACTTCCACTAACACCCTTCACCTGATTATTGGAATTAGTAAACACACCACCTCCACGCCTTCCCTGCTTCTCCCAAGCCAACGCCTTTTGGTGTGCTTCCGCCACAGATCTTGGATCGAACATATTAACCATATCCTGGATCTGCATTCGCAACCCTCCAACAAATCTGGCAGTCAGCTGTTCTTCTGTCTCCATAATATCATTCCTGGCAATGAGTTGGTAGAATTCATCAGCATAATCATTAACCGACTTCGTCCCTTGCCTTAGATTCTGCAATCTCTGGTACATAAGTGATTGATAGTTGTAAGGTAAAAATGTAGCTCTCATCAACTTCCTCATCTTCTCCCATGATTCAATCTTTGACTTTCCCATTCTCTCCCTTGTAAGTTTAGTTTGCTGCCACCATGCTAAAGCTCTCCCCTCAACCTAGTAGCAACTAACTTTACTCTTCTATGCTCAGGAACTTCCTTGAAGTCAAAAATCTCTTCAACATTAGACAACCAATCAAGAAATTCTTCAGCTACCATTCCATCTTTAAATTCTGGAATTTCCATCTTCATACCCGATTCCCATCGACAATCATCATCTACATCCCGATATACATTTTGAACTTGGTCTCGATCTTGATAATGAATGCTAGCTCTATCATCCTCTTCATTGAAATCAAATGTACGTCTATATCGATCTCGACCATTATCATCCCTTCGATCACGCATGTCTCTTCTACTATGTCTCTCTTCATCTCTATATGGCTCATTTTCATACTCACGTGGAGTTCTCCTCTCTTCATGTCCATAGTCATGCTGATCTCTCCTTGATGAAATTGATGTTTCTCTTCTCTTTCTAAAAGATTGCGGTGATACCCTCCTCGCTTCCGTAACCGATGGCGAAACTCGGTTTCCTCCATGGTTCGAGATTGGTGATCTCCTCCTTTGACTTTGATTCAAATCATTCATCAACTTCTCTAACTTTCCAATACCTTCATCAAATTTCTCATTAATACGTTGTTCCATTTGTTCGGCTTCTTCTCTTCTATACAATGCTTCAACATTCTAATGACGGTTAGCTCTTCTCGGTGGCATGATTACACAATCACAAACACTTCAATAATTCTTCAACACAAGGAAGTCATGGCTCAATCACTAACTTGGCTCGGCCTCAACACTTCAACACAAATCAAACTTCGCCTAGGCTCGGCTACTTCTCACAAGTATACACGGCCTACTCTTCAACTCTCGGCTTAAATTCAAACAACTTTCCAACTTTGATCAAAAATGAAATGGATCGAAAGTTTCTAACTTGTTGCAACTTCAAGATGAACACGATGAACACCAAACTTCAAACTCCTTGGCTCCAAGACTCGTCTTAGCTATGATTGGCTAAGTCAAGCTCCGATACCAAAACTGACGCAGCGGATTATTAACAAAACGATATGGATCGATGAAAGTAGCAATCGGTGGATTGAAGATACTGAAATGCCCAAATTTGTTGATCACAAAGATACCGAATTCTAGCTATCTTCGACACGTTGATCGCGCATGATACCGTGAGAGAAGATCTTCAATTCTTCAAGCGTTGATCAAGCGCACTTGATTCCGCGAATCAGCTTCAATAATCGTTGATTCGAGGGCACTCGAATAACCGAAAGTGGAGATAGGAGATTACACTCAACTACCAATTTAGGATGAAAGCACACAGCAATCAACAAGAAATTTTATTCAAAAATCAACCACCTTACAAAATGACACAACACTGCTATTTATAGCTTTTACAACGCAACGCAATCAAAACATCACCAGACTCTTAGGTCGTTTGCGACTTACGACCCAACTAAGTCGTTGCCGACCTAACTGACCAATATTGCAAACAGTAAGCGACCTAACCTTCTTACACACAGCACATCGCAAACGACTCAAGACACACGACTTAAGAACCCATTGTTTACGACCTATACAACCCCGCGACCTAATAGTTACAACATAAGAAGACGCGACTTAAAAAATACAACTCACCATTACAACACTTCACATAGGTCGGTAACGAACTAAAATACAACGCGACTCAACTCTTTACATCTTACCTGACTCACGACTTAAGATAAATCGTACGCGACTTATCAATCTTCGGTACAAGTCGTTAGGTCGTATGCGACTTATCTTAGGTTGGAAACTCCTGTCTTATGCACACTTGTTAGGTCGTAGATGACTTACACTCTTTTCCTTAGGTCGTAGCCGACCTACTCCCTCTTCCTTGAGTCTTTCCCGACCTAAACCCAGCAAACCTTCCTTAGGTCGTGCCTTCCCTGGTTGACTCGTGAACGACTTAAGGCTTAAACCCGAAGCTCCCTTAACTCGTGTACGATTCATTCCCTGAGCTCTGTTAAGTCGCGAACGACTTAAGGCCTTAACATTAGGTCGTGAATACCCTTTGTTAAGTCGTGAGCGACTTATAACCCCCGAACGACTTAAAAACGAAGCCAACTCCAAACGACTTAAAGGCCTTGAACAATTTAAACATATTGATTCCGTAGTTCGTACTGCATCAGAATTCATTTATATATTCAACGTACTCGATACTCACCCAAAGCAATATTACAGATGGTTGCTCCTAAACAACCTTATTCACCAAATCAACAGCAGTATTATATATATTAATTTCCTTTGTTAATGAGGGCATAAAGGTAGGGCATTACCTAAAACATCTTTTCCATGACCCTATAAACAACTACTCATATAATTGAATCACTTCATTCCACGAGATCAATAACCATTCTAATATAATGATAAAACCAACTTAGGTCAAAATACTTACTTATTTAATTTTGTCACTAAGAATACCTTTAACAACTAAAAATACAAATCCATTTATTCCTTTATATAAACCCGCCAATATATTCTTTTCCAAGTAAAACTTTACATTATTTCAGTTTTACTATATTATGGTTGAGACAACTTAATATGGGATGGTGTCTCACCACATCAATCCGATAAACATTGCATTCAAAGATCTAAATAGCACCATAACCCAAAAATACATCTAGGAACATCAAAAAGGGAAGATGCCTCAACATAATGAGTATAGTACTGGAATCCAGGTCACACCCAAGTAGTAAAATACTCACTAATTAAGCAAACTCTTCATTAGTTTAATCCAAATCTAAACAATGTTCTTATAGTTTCAATGACAAATCAAATACCTATACCTTAAGATTATCGCTGCAGAACACATATATGGTAAAACAGCACGTACTTGCTATTCAAATAAAAAAACACATGTATTATAGCATTACCCGCAACATCGGATCAACGACACCATCCACAACCAAGTTACATTGTCTACCCTCTCCGGCAATACCAAACAATAGACAATATGAATAATATTTGCCTTCTTCGTTGATTAATACCACAATTGTATAGGATGGAAGCATGTGAATACCTACAATTCCAAAAATTTAAACTATGGATCAAATACTGGGTCGGATCACATAGAAATACTTTTGGGTTGCTAAGACTCTATGATATAACATACTCTAGTTCTTCTAATCAATTTCTTGAAGATACGTTAAATAATTATCAATCGATTGGTTTATAGGATGCAATCAACTGAAATTCCAATACAACCAATATTTCTTGCACTAAACAACTTTTCAAGTGAAAATCTACTTCAAATGTATCTTTCCAATATCATATGAGCATAATTTTGGCCTAATCTCCCATATGAACCTTAACCCAAATACATTATTTTCTATTAAGTCACTTCTCCATAATATCTCAACAAAATGAATTCAAACTTGCTTTATCCTTTTAACCACAAATATGATTGCTCTTTTACTAACTCGATAATTCTCTAATTCAACTTATGATTCTCTTTTGGATTTATATAACAAAGTGGTATATCAACATGTTTGTAGATTTATTTATTTGGATGAGGAAATTCAAAATCTTTTCACTATAATGCAATCTGAGATTCCTATACAATAGAATAAATAACAACTCATCATAATTGGACTATCTGGATCCTGACTCACAACAAGCTTGTGCCCAGTCCTCTACTCCTCATACATGTCATATCCCTATCGCCATCAAACATCATCCATAAAAAGTCAATCAATCTACTCCAAAATCAGTCCATGCCCTAATAGATATAGTATGTATGAGTCACTAGAGGACTCTATATCGTATAACCAATTTTAAATCATAATAGATCATACTATGATGTATTGATCTTTTGGACGGATTCCACATTACAATAGGTTTGTGAACTATGTGAGATCTATAATCTAAACTATCTACCATCACATTTATTACCTAAAATGATAACTCATCTTCTATCATGATATGCTTTCCTATCTTTATAGCTTATGGTGGAATGTTTGCACTTAGAGCCCCTTCTAGTGCAAAACCCTTTTCTTCCTTATGTGCTTCCTAACTCGTTAGAACATCTTAATTTAGTAAATTTTGAAATTTCTTTTTTCATACATAAACATAATAGTAGAAGATGAAAGCCAAAAACAAGCTAATGAAGGATAATGGATTCAAAGCTATTATAAGTTGATAAACAACTTTCAAGGGATGGTGTTTCAAGACCATTGAGTGCTAATCTAAAGAGCTATTGAATATTGATACTTTGGGCTATCAAATGCTAGTCCCATAAGCTATTGATGATTTAGATGTCCAAGTCATGCATGTTGATCCCATAAGCTACCGAAAATCATGATGTCCAAGCTGTGGACTATTGGCCCCATAAGCTATCAAAGATTCAGATTTTTGAGCCATTGGATGTTGACCCTACAAGCAAACGAATATTGAGATTTCCAAGCCATCGCATATTGACCAATATGCGTAATCTCAGCATCCAATGTGTATTCCTGAATAATCTCGTTTTTCAATTTTTCTACCATTTCATTTTACCAAGTTCAACGTTAGCGAGATTAGATAATATTTATATGTTTCAATGCAACAAAAAGATGTTATTTGCAACAAGTAGTTTTGTCGGTTGGTTAATTGGTCACATTTTATTCATGAAATGGGTTGGATTGTTATTATTCGATCGTAGACTCATTGATCCCTTGGGAAATCTGAAGCATGGTTTTAGCCCATGAAATCATTAATTCTTTCCCTTAACTTCGATGTGTTATGCGTAACGGTGATCAGCAAATGGAGTGGATTGGTCTCCACCCCCTCTGCGAGATTCTCTTAGGTATACGGGGGCAATACTGAGCAAATTCGACAAAAACAAGACGAAGGCCTTGAAAAGTATAAAGAATGAGAAAAATAAAAATTCCCCTTTTTCTAGATGAAAAACTTTTTGATTGATATCAGGAAATTAAATAAGTTTATTATTCATTCATTGAAAGAAGATGAGAAAATATGAAACTGTATCAAGAACTATGTACAAAAAAATTAAAAATATCCTCAACTTTCGAAGGAATCGGAATTGTGCGTATAGAAATTCAAAAGAGAATTCATTTTATCCAAGTTATAATTCATATTGGATTCCTAAATTTATTGATAGAGGGCCGAACATAAGGAATCGAAGAGTTACAAATGAATGTACAAAAAGAATTTCATTCTGTGAACCAAGGAATCAACATTGCTATAATAAATAAATGAAGAATTTTTTCTCATAGAATCTAGTATCATATAATCAAATAATAAATTTCTATTGCAACATGAAATGAAACAGACAATATAAAGGGTGTGAGTAAAGGAGCCACCCTTGGGTTGATCTATGGCCTGAAACTGCAGGATAAAAAACGATATACTACCGAAGATTGAGATGTCCAAGCTATCATATGTTGATCGCATAAGGTATTGAAGAATGAGATGTCTGAGTTATCACCGGTTGATGGACTATAAATAATTGAGACATCTAAGTTATCAAATGGTAGATATAGGAAGCTATTGTAGGTTAAGTTTATATAGTTTTCACATATTGTAATTAAAGGGCTACTGAAGGTTAATAAATTAAACCAGAAGGTCAATGTTTCTTGAAGTTGTCACATGTTGTTTAACCAAGCTATCAGCCATTGGTAGATGGAATCACATATTGATTGATATAGCTATCGAAGGTTGATGTTCTAAGGCTATCGAGTGCTAACAAGAGCTACCGCTTATTGAGAACAAAAGCACCATTGCTTGTTAACAACCAAAGCTATCAAATGTTGAAAACACATCCAGAATCAATATTCCAACTGTCACAAAGAATCCTTACATTTCCTGTTGATCACTAAAATTTTTACCACATTATAAAATCTCAATCGTCCATAATCCATTTGCTTCATATGACCCATGTCATGAATCCAAGGGCTAGAATTTTTTATAAATTAGCATGTATCCCCTACTAGAAAGGGGGGAAGTTGATCGTCTTTGTAATTTTAATTTTATTTTTTACATAACAAAAAGAGCTTGATTTGAACCATCAATGGATGAAGTAACCCTAAGGACTTTGTGACTTTTTGATTTAGGGCTTTAACAAAGAACTACGTGCATAACAACTTCGCATGAACTCAATAATAGCCTGCTTGACTAAGAATCTCATCTTATTCATGTTTCCTTCACTCCTCAGAACCAAGGAACATTAAGATAGCTAAATTCCGACAAATATTTAGTAGTGCTTCCACAAATAGTTGAATTCAGGGAACCCTTATAGCAACCACCTAATAAGACGGGAAGATCTACAAAGAAAGTGAACATACAAGTCAAAGATGAAGTAGCCTATCGCATAAATCTTGAGGAAAATATAACACCTTAATTTAACATGGAGAATGTTGGGGTTAGGCAAGCTTCAACGTATAGGAGACAACTGCAAACAATGCATGAGTTAATCAAAAACTCGCCTCTCATAAATCTTCGAAAACATCATGAAGAATGGAAGGAGCGGAAAAAGAAAAAGAAGTTAAATCCCCACATAGGAAAGTTGGAGAATCCAATTTAAGAACAAAAGACGTTGGGAAAAGCACTAAGGCTGCAAAGAAGGAAGAGAACTACCTATCACAAAATCCAAATAAGAATTCAAAATCACCACTCGTACAAACTATTAGTTCTACTTCGCAAAAGGATTATAAATTGAAATGAAAGAATTATGAGAATGATGAGGGATGTTTAAATGACATGGCTAATAAGATGGAGAGAGACATAACAGAATTAAAGGGGAAGAGAAAATTGGATCTGAAAGTCAACAAAAAATTTAGGGGAGCACCATTCAAAGAGGAAATCATGGCAATACCACTACTACCATGTGTTAAGATTCTATCGAATAGGCATAATGGCATGGCTGATCCAGATGATCATTTGATGTCATTCAAAAGTCAGTTGGACTTGTATGATGCAGTAGGGCCAATAAGATGTAGACTATTTCCAACCACATTCTTTATAGCAGCGTCAAAATGGTATCTAGGATAGTAAGAAAGAATAATTACACATGTGAGCAATTTTCTTATGAGTTTTCAGCCCAATTATGCATCTCGAGAGAGCAAACTAATTATTCAAGTGTGTTGTCCAATATAGAAAAACAAGAGAATTGTTAAGTGATTATGTGAAATGATTTAATGCCAAAGCAAATAAAGAAGAATAGTGAGTAATTGGGAAAAGTTAATGGCGATAAAATCTGGCTTGATTGAGAATACTCTGTTTTAGAAAGAGTATATATTCAGGGATGCAAGGATCTTCAAGGCTTTCATTTCTAAGCAGATAAATCTATTAAGATGGATGAGATTTTCCACAACAAAAGAAGTCAAAGAGAAAGAGGAAACTTTGCAACCCCAAATAAAAAGGGAAGATGGGTTGAATTCACTAAAGCCAAATCTATTAAGCTAAACCAATCCATTTCTTATGTATATGTTGTTAAGATAAGGTTAGTTACCTTACATCATTTAGGTCAAGAAAAAATCCAAAACCGAACAAAGGGGGAGACTATTATGCTTTTTATAAAGTGAATGGACACGAGACTAACGAATGATGAGTTTACCAGGATTTATTTAGATTACAATTAGAAAAGGAGTACTTAATGAGTTTATTAAGATTGATCAAAAACCTTCTTGTAGTGAGAAATTACCAGTTATTAACACTAACTTCTTAGAGATTGAGTTCCCTCAAGACCTGTTGCAACCAATTAATCGTATTGATGTAAATAACAAAGGGCCATATAACGTAAGAATGAGTAAAGGAGCAAAAATTTGATACATAAAGGAAGCCAAGGAAGGCACCGACATTATAAGTAAGGAACCAACCACTTAAATCTATAAAAAAAAATTAAAGTTAATTTGGCCTTTTCCTGTAGCAAACGTTTCCTCAAAGATTTTATCACTATGAGTAAAACAACTTTTACTGTAGTAAATTAGTGTTTCCAACATTTAGGGAAAAATTCGTAAAAGCATTGTTTTTATAACATTTTTGTAATAATTTTTGCTAAAAGGGTATTATTACAGCATTTGCAAAAAACGTCATAAAAATCAAGGTTTTTACAACCTTTGGTTCAAAAACGTTGTGAAAAACAAGTTTTTTACAACGTTTGCCCTGAAAACAATGTAAAACGATATTTTCACAATTTTTTAGAAATAAACATTGTAAAAAATATTGTAATATTCTCCTTTTATTATAGTGAATATATACAACACGGTCCTCATCATATACTTTATCACATCTCCACGCTCTATTGGCCTAGTGATATAAATAAAAAGGAAAAACAGGGTGGACAAGACATAAGTCCATGTGAGCGAATCATATCTTTTCCACATATATAATAAAGAAACTAGTATAACATGCTAAATGTCTAATGCACCCATCAACATGTCATGGAATCGTCTCATGCACTACAATAAGTAACAGTTCATGTCTTGTTGCAAGTCATATATGATCACAACACCTATCTATCTCGTACTAAACTATCCCGGACTTGCCTCATGCACTACAAGACTGCCTAACATATGTGTCTTGTACATAAACAGACTCACATCTCGGACCCATCTCATATGCTACATGATCGCTTAACTTCCAAACCTCTTCCTGGACCTACCTCAAGTGATACAGAGGAGCAAAACTCGTGGACCCACCTACTTTCTCCATAAGTTCAAATCCTAAGCCACCTGCTTGTGCTACATGTTCCGTACACAATTGTACTAATAATGCATAATCTTATCGCCAAGCGAATATACCAGTTTACGTCTACACAATGATCAATATCAACATATTTCTCCTCAGCTTTATAGTATAATATTCGCCTCCAAACAGCTCCAAAACACTTCATAAAATCCCACAAGCAAAACCTACTTTAATCCCACCTTGGCTCAATTAGGTATAGGTTCAACCAGATCCAACTAAGGCCAAACTGATCCACCAGTCTTCCATGACTGATCGATTGGTCATGT
Source organism: Allium cepa (assembly GCA_030765085.1). Taxonomy (NCBI): domain Eukaryota; kingdom Viridiplantae; phylum Streptophyta; class Magnoliopsida; order Asparagales; family Amaryllidaceae; genus Allium; species Allium cepa. The sequence continues at coordinate 188,958,350 of CM060935.1, forward strand.
GATTGGTCCATAGGTCATGGCACTACTGTCCATCGGTCAAGCACTTTCCTCTATATGGTTGTGATTTATTTCATTATTCTATACCCCGTCCCACCAATTAATGCTTATGTTCTACTTCTGCTTAATTTCTATTAATCGTAACTCTCTATACCATGTTTCTATATTGATTTTAGGGTCCAATATCTAATAATTTGGTACTAAATTCAACCAAAATGACGGAATTTGTGATTTATTAAATATGCTTACTTAATCAAACTTCTCCCTAAACTCAAGTTTAATCATTCAATTTCAATGATCAATTCATACTTAATTCATTTTAGGCTACATATGATACTTAAAACACCATTTATGCATTATATATGGACCATAGAACGAATCACTTACTACAGCTTCAAAAATTGCTCCAATCCACTCCAACCTTCACTGTCCTATTCCTCTAACATAAAAACTTCGATAATTTTCCCAGTTCCTATAGCAAATCATGAAACTTGTATATATGGCCATTTTAATGGATAAGTTAACAAAATATATTAAGAAACATGAGAGATATGCCATATTGAAGTTTGATTGTGCAGGAGGGAAAAGTGTGTGAGATTTCACCATTATACTTGGTTGTCCATGTCATCACATCTTAGGTCCTCTAAATGTCTCCAAAGTTGTGTAATGTCGTAGTATTCATCACACACTTTAGCTTTCTGCTTGTTTCATTGAATTCCATTGAGAAACAAATAATTTGTGAATATCCAAAGTTTGATGGAGAAGAGGGAAGAAGAAGCACGAAATGGTGGAATGGTTTAAAAACAAATGAAATCTACATATAGGAGTAGTATTTATAGGTTGAGGGGATTTTAATTGGTAAGTTTAATTTAAATTTGAATTTTGGAGCCAAAGTCCACTTAGCTACTATTTTGCCCGAATCTACTTCGCACTGCCTTGATCCGTACAAACTTGTACAACACATTGACAAAAAAAATGAGCCGATCACAATCAAGTATGTCCCATCAATATTAATAATGTTGAAAAATTGTTCATATTAACCTTTCATTATTTTACTTAATTAATTTATCACTTTTAATTCAAATATAAATTATTATTAGTATTAATATTATATATTTTATGGGGTATTACAGAAACCTAATTGAATCTACCAATAGAACATCGATTATAAATTCAAATTAAAGTAATTTAAACTTCCAATTTTTTGAATCCAATCAAAGAAATTTTTTGTAGAAATTGGATCACTAAATTTCGCCAAACACAAGAGTTGAATCGAATCTATTTTAACTAACTAGGAAAAGGAAATAAAGCAGATGAATAATAGAGTAAAAAGTTCTTGAATTGTATGACATAAAAACTAAAAAAAATAAGAATAAAAGTTAATAAACAAGGTAAAAAAATAGGGTAAGGTAAAAACTATTCTACAGTCAATCACCAATTAAAAAAAAGATGAAAACAAAATAGATTAAATGTGTTCAAGAAAACATAATCAACTATATAACATAGTTAATTATATAAAAAATGCAAGTAAAATAAAAGGAGAATATAATTTTATTGGACTTATAAAATGAGATTTGAGATCTGAGATATATGTTGCAATGAAATACATAAATATTTATATGGGTGGATCCATCTAAGTATTTATAGATATGCCCTAATCAAATCAAGGAATATAACTTCTTCCTATAAATATAATATTCCATCAAATCTGTGCTTTTTGACATGTGGTGCTGTAGATAGTGGAAATCTTAAGGTGGGATGGCGGATGATAAATTTATGTAGAAAAGTTTCAATTTTTTTAGAAAAGAACCATCATTTACCATATGTTCTTTGTCTATCTTCATTTGAGGCATATCTTTACATCCATATAGATATATGTTAATAGTCAACCGTTATATATGGATCTTCATTTGTGCATTGGATATTCAAGATAGGACTTGTCACCTGTAGATTTTCAATATGTGACATCATCAATGGTAGAGATTTTCTGGTGATGTGTTGACTGCAATAGGTTTAAATTGGATTTGACTTGTTAGGAAAGAAATCAACATATATTACAAGGTCTTCATTTGTTGTGTACGTACATACATAGCCATATGCGCATTCGCACATATATATTTGAAAATTAAAATGTGTTGAATGACATGGAAATTGATTTCTCCAATTCCTTAAATGTAATGTGCTTTCCAAAATCAATGTAGCGATCCGTAATTTCGAACACTTCGTCGTTGAATATCTAAACTTTTGAAAAATGGTTAAGTGTTAAAAATATGATTTTATAATCTTATTACGCTCTTTTTAATAAAGAACTAATGCTAGAAAACTTGTTTTTGAAATGTGTTTAAAAAATATATGCTTCGACGAAGAATTGATAACATAACCAAAAATCGTGTTATCGATAATCGGCTTTTTATCCAAGAAAAGTTGTTTGAATTGTTTTAAACTTATATAGTAACATATGACACATTAATAAGTATTAAACTCACCTTATAAGCAATAAATTAATTAAAGTAATAACTTCTAGAAGGAAATATGGAAGAGGATTTTAGGGAGCAAACTAAGGGAAGACTTTCTCAAAGCATGGGTAGAGAAAGTGGAGGCATGGGCTAAGGGATAGGGATGGCTAGCCATAGAGGAGTATGGTGGTCAATTTCCACTCGATTTCTAAGTGTAAATACATACCCATGGTTCTCATTCTTCGGTTACTAATTCATTTCAACACTCTTCTCTCTTCACAAACTTACTTAATCAAAGCAACTCAAATACAACTCTATCTTCTTCTAAACTCTTATTATAGTCTACATAGCATAAAATGTCATTATATCATATCAAAGCTTAGAGATTTAGAGCATTCCTCCTTGAACCATCCTTGGCTGAGCCCATTTAGGGCGTAATCTTGCCTTGGCCAAGCCCAAATAGGCCACTCTAGCATTGTACGTGTACAAGTGAGGCTTATGGTAGCCTTGGCCCATGCGCAATTAGTTGAAGGGAGGAAGTTTAGGAGGTTTGTTAGGTTGTGGTAGGAAGTGCCAGCTTGTTCTTCACTTTAAAAGTGAGTTATTTCACTGCTTAAACAAAAAATGTAAACTTGATAAAGCGCTTGTTAAAACTACTATAATAGACACTAACTACTTAAAGTTATAAACTTGATTGCTTTTTTTAGGAAGCATTTTGAAGTGTATATTGTTTTGCCTTGGAAGGTAATTAGATTTAGGCATATGTTGTGGCATATGTAATTATGGACTTTGTACTTGTTTATTTGTGTATATGTAAATTCGATGGAATATTACTTGGACTTGGACTTTGAACTTGTGTATATTTATGCATATGTAAAGGCATATAGAATGGATTTGGACTTAACTATTGTATGAGCATATGTAATAGAGTAGATATTGGTATTGTCTTTACAGTGATAGTCGCCATAGAAGCACTTTGATGTTCTTGCATTAATTTTGCTTTTTACTTGTGTTTCTTGCTTATATATGTTGTATGTATGCTTTTCTATGCTTTTTTGAGATGTGATTTGAACTTGGGAATTGTTTATGCATATGCGAGTGAATGAAGTTTGAATTTGGATTAAATATGGAAGGTCAGTGTAGCGATAGTAACTATTGCACTTTGAATCCCTTTTTTTCTTACTTTTAAAACTAAATATTATGAATATTTTTGAATAATATGTTTTACCTGTTTTCTACACTTCTAGTAGTATAAAAGAAAGTAAGAAATTGAGTTGAAAAGTTATTGAATCTATTAAAAAAAGTTGCAAAATTTTTCGTCCATATAGCAATAGTCGCTAGGATGCACTTTGAAAAAAAACATGTTTTTAGTGAAGTACAAAATGTTATCTATTTTCAATTGTTTATCAAATATTTTAAAAGAGTTTTATAAAAGGTATACAAGTATTTTAAAAGTAGTTTGAAGTTTAAAATATTTTAAAGTAATTTATTTTGAAATTATAAAGTAAAGGTTTTCTTATTGTATTTATAAAACACGTTTATTTCATAGAAATAGAAAAAGGTTTTAAATAATATTAAGTAACTTTTTTCTAAAATAATATTAAGTAATTATTTTTAAAGTAATATTTTACATAACTATTTATAACTTATTTATAATATTTTAAAAGGTATTATTTATATATATAACTTTATAAAGATAGTTTAATATTTTATTATTTTCAAAAATAAAACGTTTAATATTTTGTTATTGTATAAAGAGTTTATGTCACACTTTTCTTCTTTAAGTTTATTTTGAGTTCTATTAAGTATAGTAGCTTTATAACCAAACTATTATACATATACATATCATTCGAACAACATTTATAACTTATATATAAATAATTTTCAAAGATTATTAATTTGAAAGAAGGAATGAGAGGTTAAATTATGTAAAAACGAATGTAACGACCCGTATTTTTTAGCTATTTTTAATTATTAAATTTAAGGGGATTACTGAATGAAAATGATTATTAATGTAATTTGTTGAATAATTTAATATTTGAAATTATTTGAATAATTAAATTCTAAATTTAATATGATAGAAAATGATGTCGTAAATTGGTTCAAAATTTTATATAAACAACAATTAAGATTGTTAATATTTTAAATTGGATTTAAATGTGAATAACTAAAATTGAAAATTTTATATTTTAAATTAACGAGTAAATATAGCCATTTTGGTGACTGTCTTGGATTTCGACGAAACCAGTTTCATCGGATCCATAATAGTGAATAATTGTAAGATTTCAAATTTCGTAGTGATCGGACTTATCGTTTGGTCGTACGAGCTCGAAACGCGTAGAAATAAATTTGAAGGAATACGATAAAATAAATTGACTTCGAAAAGCTGTCTTCCACATATGATCGAATTAGGCCTCGAAACTAGTTCCATTGCGTCCGGAATGAGGGTAAAACATTATAAACGCCTGGCGGCACGCCTCGATTGGAGTTCGGACGATTTTGGACCTACCTATATAAATACGCACGCAAACCGAGACAGTTTTATTATTATTCTATTTCAAAAACCCTAAATTCAAACCATGGCCGCCACCTATTCCATTAGCCAGAAATTGTCGATCTTCTTTCCTCTTTATCTCTCAATCCGTTCAACGAAATCGAAAAATTCCAAAAGTAAAGTTGTAGATCTCGGCGAGCTCTTCAAATCCATCTGGTTGATTGCTGGTAATACCTCATGGATTCGCCAGGATATGTCTTTGAATGTCATTTGTATTTTCACCCTTTTTGAGAAAATGGCGTGGCATGGGGTGGCGCAACTTCTGGAATGGGTGGCTCTCCTGGAGGCGCTCGCGTAGGAACATCCCGATCATCGTTCGGTCGACGTTGTAGGCGTGCGTGCGCTTGAATTTGGCGTGCGTGATGAGTTCGGCCGTATTCTTTGGAGAAGAAGATGGTATATTGTTTATTTTATTAATTAATTATTTTATATTCAAATGCAAATGTTCTAATTCGAATAACTTTTGCATACGAGCTCTGATCGACGCGCGGCTTTCTCCGTTGCGTTCGTAACGAAATTCCAGATGACATGGAGCTGGTTTAGCTATATTCCGAGACTGTTCAAATTTGGGCCCTATTTGGATTTTAAATCGCCGATAAATCTAAGGTGAGTGTTTATACGCTCACAATTGACTAAAATAATTTTATGTTAGTTATATTTATATTCTGAAGTGATATGAAATTTATTGGCTGTTGTTTGGTAGGTATAATTATCATTTAAATTGGTATATGAATTAATTGATATAATTTAAATTGACCGTTAAATAAACTTAAATTTGGTTGGCAGAATATTACCCGATATGGTAAAAAAAATGGAAATTGTGAATGATATTGGCTTTATGGTTGATTGGTTGTGATGGATGATAATAGTTGATATTGGTTGTTTATTTATTTTGATATATCATGCTATCATTCTGCATATTGTTTATTGCATATAAAACTGTAAACTTAATTGTTTCGAATAAATTAAGAAATAGGTTGAAATGATGTATATCTATGACATCTATTTGAATTGAAATGATATATATCCATCCTTGAAATTAAATTGAAATAATTGTCCACTTGGCCATAGGTTAGAAAATTATATACGGATACCGAGTTGGTTAAATTAAATGAATCTAAAAGTTGTTTTAAAATTATTTAAATGAATTGATTTTTAGAATAAAAATCAAATTAATGGAAATTCAATTACTTTGAATTAAAGCTCGAAATGTTGGAATTTAAACTTGGTAAACGAAATTGTTTTATTAATCGAAGTTTAGATTTTTAAGTTAAAAAAATTGAAATATAGCGTAAATTTTCGAATGTTGATTTGTTTTAAAAGATTGGTCTTTTATTCGAACTTTGAATATTTCTAATAAAAATTGATATGAAATGATATTTCAAATTTGAGTTCGGAATTGAAAATTTGGATTTAAATTTGGTATTAAAAGTAAATTTTATTGTTTAAATCGATATTTTGAAACCGAATTTGGAATTGGAACTGAAATTGAAAATTAATTTGAAATTGAATTTAAATTAATTTGGAATTGGAATTAGGAATTAATTTGTAATTGAGATTTAAATTAATTTTAAAAAATGGAAATTGGAGTTGAAATCGAAATTTATGTGGAATCGAAATTATTCGAGTTAGAATCGGAATTGAATCGATCATATCGAATTGGAATATGGAATTTATTTGGGTAGGAAATTGGGAAGTTGACTGGTTTTACTTTGGAATCATTTTTTTAAATGAATATTTTAGTATAAATGATTAAAATCTATATTCTTTAAATATTCTAATTATTTTGATTTTTTAACTATTTGACTATATAAGCCATTTTTATATTAAAAAATTTCGATTAAACTATTTAGATATTTTCTATTAAAATATTTTTAACTATTTAAGTTATTTTCTAAAATTCAAACTGGTTAAAGGATAAATTGTTTATATTTAAATCTTGGATTTAAATGCGAATTGGGTTAAAGAGAATTATAACCAAAACTGTAATTCAAATCAAGTTTTGAAGTGAAATTAATATATCGAGTTGAGTTGATATTTTTGAGTAAATACGATGATTTCGAAATGGATATGATTTTGAGTAAATGTGATGATTTCAAAATGAATTTGATTTTGAAACGAATATGATATTTTGATATCAAATACGAATTGTTTTCGAAATGTAAAAGTAACAACCGGTGTGTAAAATGACGATTGGTTGTTAAAGAGACCCGGGCCTCTTATTGAAATACTCTCTTTCAGTATTGGACCACTTTGACAACCGTGTACGCGATGGATGATATCCAGAATGTAGTGGTTGAATTGGCGACGTTTACTGGAATGAAGTAAGAGAATGATGATGGATAGCCATGACATTCGTGTCATAATTAAAATGACTAAAACAGGAGCCTATGTCTGGCCATTGAGGTTAGCTACCTCTAGCGACGTTGATCCCTCGTATTACTATTTTGGTTTCGGATTCGATGGGTGCACCTTATTTTCGTTTGGATTGATTGTCGCGGTCAGCCACGGACGGGTTACGACCAGCCAGAAAGAGTAAATTGGTAGAATCCTACCTTGGGCATTGCCTCACGTGCCTTGTCATATTTATCCCCAGACGAGCCCATTACGATTTTGGTTTAAAACTGTAAAATGTGTTAAGGTGGATCAATGTAAAGCCTTAATGGTATTTTGATATTTATTTTACTGATAGACATTATCTATTATAGCGTATACTATTATATATAAATAATTTATCGTATCCTTAGGAGATGGAAAATCCCGTAACATCTCTTAAGTTATTGTGCTCATATTGTGATATTGATTTGACTGACATAAGAGTATTTTAGTCCTGACTCGAGTGTTTTGTTTTTTTCATTACGCTCGGGTCAATCTTGAGTTTTTCGGTGTTTTGAAAACTATTCTTTGAAGGACGAAGATGGAGTTTTGGTATATTACTATTATTAATATCCCATATATCATGTTTTGATTATTTCTCCTTGTTGTATATTTATAACTCCGATAAATGAGCATGGTTTAGAAACCAATGTATAGTAAAAAGTTTTATGAATTGTTTATTTGGTTATTATATATTGTCGTTTCCGCTGTGAGATTCTGTGTTTTGTTTTCTTCTTCGCTTCTTATTTTTCTTATTTAACCCTAATTGATTATCTATGTTTCGGATTGTTTAATTCAGACATGTATGGATTATTGTCGATTTAAACCTCCCGAAACGTAGGTCCTCACAGTTGGTACCAGAGCGAAGGTTTAGCGATAACCTTGGCTTTGTGGGGTTTGACTCATTAGATATTGGATAGTAATACCTTAGAATGAGTCAGTTTGAGTGTATATGTATGAGAGAGCGTATTTGTTAGTGTTACAAATTGTTTTATATTGTGTTTACTTATCCATTGAGTTGTTTATGAATTCTGGTCGATGTGCGGGACGCCGTATTATCGATCGGGGTTTCTAAACACTTAAACGAGGCAAGTCGACATAATATTGTTTTAAAAATAGAGTAAATGAAATAATTTTGGCTAAACTATATTATATGTATAAAAGGTTAATTCTTAATGAAATTATTGGTAGGCGATGATAGTATTTAGTTATCATCGATTATTGGTTGAAAATATATAAAATAAAACGATTTAATAAATTTTATTTTTGAAGCGGTAATAGTTAAATTGGATTGAAATATAATTGTAATAACAATTGGTAAAATGACCAATTTGCTAATCAATGGATTATTTTGATAACAAGTTAAGAAAATTTGTATAAGTATACTTATAATAGTGCTTATGTATAGAAATGATTTTAAAATTGAGAATTTTGGAATTTAAAATCCTTTTGTTTTCAAATTTGTTTTTCAAAGCCCTAACTTTTTCTAATAAATAGTATTATTTGAAAGAGTTTTGACTAGAAAAATGTTTTGAAAATATTTTTGAAAGAAATAAAAGCATTAAACTCGCTTAGTCGCTGGAAAATAATTCTGGGGATGACTGCAGCATCGCTGGTATTCATTTTCGGGTTTCTGGGTGAGAATTACTACCAGAAGAAAATTATTTCCGATTAAAAAGGGTTTTGATTATGAAAGAAAAATATATTTTAAGTGTGATATAGTAAATATGTGAAATAGTTTTGTACTTAAAATTGGAAATAATATATAAGAAATAAGTTGTAAGTTATAAATTTGAATAGAAAAAAAATAGAATGGTTAAATATTTTGGTTAAGCAAATAAAAGAAAAATAATTGAATTTGAGATATGAAATAAAATAATTAACATGATAAATATTAAATTAATTACGTTGGTTAAATGAAATAAATAAAATACAATGAATTTTAACTTAATAAGTTGAATTGGATGTTGAGTAAAATTAGATAAATTAGTAAAGTGAATTAAATTCCATTCAAGATATAAAATGAATTAATCGAATGGATATGAACTTGAATTTAAAATGAAATATGATTTAAGAATGTAAGAAATTAAATAAGAATAAATGAATGTATGTAAATTTAGTATGGTAAATTGAAATTAATTTAAATTGAAAGAAGAAAAAAAATTTAATTGCAAGTGGAGTAGATTAAAAAAATTGAATGTTAACTAATATAATATGGAATAAATTATAAATTGAAGTTAACTTAAGAGAGGTTAAATGAATAGATTGTGAATTATTTTGAGATATAAAATAAATTTTACTTTAGTAAATTAATAATATGAATTTGAATAAATGAAGTGAATCAATGAATTAATAATGACTTAATATACGAAGTAATAATAAATAAAAGTGAGTTGTGTTGTATAAAATATTTATAATAAACTTAGATAATTTATAAATGATGTTAGTATAAGATGAAAAGGAGGATATACTAAGTGAAAATATAATAGATTTAACTTAAGCATAGTTAAGTGAAATGATTATAGATGAATTGATATGAAATAGATTATACCAATAGTGAAACAATTGGAATTTCATAAATTGAATTAAATATAATAAATTTGTAATGAATGTTTATAAATTGAAAGAAATCAATTACATGTGATAACTATAATCTTTGAAATGTAAGGGAAATTGATTTCAATGAATTAAATAAGTGAATGCGGAAAATATTGATTGAAAGAAAAGAATGAATTGAAACCAATTAGTTGAATGTAAATTAATTAAAAGTGAATTAATTGAATATAGATCTATTGTGTAATTAGCGAAATAAATATTAATTAGTGAATGTGAATCAATTTTAAATATATGGAATGTGTTATGGATTAAATTACTTAAGTGCAATTAATTATTTGAATTATTGAAATGAAATAATGAAAGCGAAGAAAGAAAAAATGAATGTAACTATCAACTAGTGTAAATCAATAGAATGTGAATTAATTAAAGTTGATAAGTGCATGCAAATTAATTAGAAGTAAATGAATTGAATGAAAAAACAACGAATGTGAATCTAATTGAACAAAAGTTGTTGAATGCAAATAAATTGAATCGGGCATATTTAATGTTAATAAAATTTAATGTTAATGAGAATGAGAGTGTATAAATTAAATATTGACATTGAAATGTAAATTATGGTAGTTTTGAAATGAATTGAATGAATATTGATTTGCCGGAGGATTTTTCTTGTTGCAAATCATTGTTTAATTGTTTTGGATGCATATGATTGTCGTACGGTTGCGTATTTTGTGCTCATGTTTGAGATTTGGATTCAAAATGGAAGTTTATACTTATTGTAACTTATACATGTTCTACATCTTATTGTAAGTAACTAACATTCCAAATTGAGTTGAGATAGGTACATACGAAGATCGTTTGGGGCGTAGACATGGTTTATTTTATGCTTTGCTTGCTTAATACGAGCGAACTCGCTCGTATTATAAATAATAAGGTACGTATCACGGATTAAATGCCGCGATTTTATATTTTTTGCCCTTCGGGATGCCTCATCATTGAGATGAGATGTATATTTGATATATATTGGTTATATTTGTGTTATATATTGAATTGTAAATTTTTTTCGATCGAGGCACGCAAAGGAGACTTTGCCGAAATTTCCGTAAATCCGGGAGTTAGAATTTTTTTTTGAAGTTTTATAATTTTTATAACTTATTTTATATATAAGCGATATTTTTCATAAAACCAACACCGAAGGGGTGTAGCGAGAGTATAGTAAAGGTTTTGTAAATAAGATTTTAATGTTTATAAGTTAATAATTTTGAGAAAATATATTGTATGTAAAATTCTGTACTTAACGCCTTTTCGAGGACGAAAAGTTTTAAGTGGGGGAGTATGCAACGACCCGTATTATTTTAGCTATTTAAATTATTAAATTTAAGGGGATTATTGAATGAAAATGATTATTAATGTAATTTGTTGAATAATTTAATATTTGAAATTATTTGAATAATTAAATTCTAAATTTAATATGATAGAAAATGATGTCGTAGATTGGTTCAAAACTTTATATAAACAACAATTAAGATTGTTAATATTTTAAATTGGATTTAAATGTGAATAACTAAAATTGAAAATTTTATATTTTAAATTAACGAGTAAAAATAGCCATTTTGGCGACTGTCTTGGATTTCAACGAAACCAGTTTCATCGGATCCGTAATAGTGAATAATTGTAAGATTTCAAATTTCGCAGTGATCGGACTTATCGTTTAGTCAAGCGAGCTTGAAACGCATACAAATAAATTTGAAGGAATACGATAAAATAAATTGACTTCGAAAAGCTATCTTCCACATATGATCGAATTAGGCCTCGAAACTAGTTCCATTGCTTCCGGAATGGGGGTAAAACATTATAAACGCCTGACGGCACGCCTCGATTGGAGCTCGGACGATTTTGGACCTACCTATATAAATACACACGCAAACCGAGACAGTTTTATTATTATTTTATTTCAGAAACCCTAATTTCAAACCATGGCCGCCACCTATTCCAATGGCCAGAAATTGTCGATCTTTTTTTCTCTTTATCTCTCAATCCGTTCAACGAAATCGAAAAATTCCAAAAGCAAAGTTGTAGATCTCGGCGAGCTCTTCAAATCCATATGGTTGATTACTAGTAATACCTTATTGATTCTCCAGGATCTGGCTTTGAATGTCATGCGTATTTTCACGCTTTTCGAGAAAATGGCGTGGCATGGGGTGGTGCAACTTTTGGAATGGGTGGCTCTCCTAGAGGCGCTCGCGTAGGAACATCCCGATCATCGTTCGGTCGACGTTGTAGGCATGCGTGTGTTTGAATTTGGCGTGCGTGATGAGTTCGGCCGTATTCTTTGGAGAAAAGATGGTATGTTGTTTATTTTATTAATTAATTATTTTATATTCAAATGCAAATGTTCTAACTCGAATAACTTTTGCATACAAGCTTCGATCGACGCACAGTTTTCTCCGTTGCATTCATATCGAAATTCCAGACAACTTGGAGCTAGTTTGGCTATATTCCGAGACCGTTCAAATTTGGATCCTATTTGGATTTTAAATCGCCGATAAATCTAAGGTGAGTGTTTATACGCTCACAATTAACTAAAATAATTTTATGTTAGTTATATTTATATTCTGAAGTGATATGAAATTTATTGGCTGTTGTTTGGTAGGTTTAATTGTCATTTAAATTGGTATATGAATTAATTAATAGAATTTAAATCGACTGTTAAATAAATTTAAATTTAGTTGGCAGAATATTACCCGATATGGTAAAAAAATTGGAAATTGTGAATGATATTGGCTTTATGGTTGATTGGTTGTGATGGATGATATTGGTCGATATTGGTTGTTTATTTATTTTGATATATCATGCTATCATTCTGTGTATTGTTTATTGCATATAAAACTGTAAACTTAATTGTTTCGAATAAATTAAGAAATAGGTTGAAATGATGTATACTTATGACATCTATTTGAATTGAAATGATATATATCCATCCTTGAAATTAAATTGAAATAATTGTCCACTTGGCCATAGGTTAGAAAATTATATACGGACACCGAGTTGGTTAAATTAAATGAATTTAAAAGTTGTTTTAAAATTATTTAAATGAATTGATTTTTAGAATAAAAATCAAATTTATGGAAATTCAATTATTTTGAATTAAATCTCAAAATTTTGGAATTTAAACTTGGTAAACGAAATTGTTTAATTAATCGAAGTTTAGATTTTTAAGTTAAAAAAATTGAAATATAGTGTAAATTTTCGAATGTTGATTTGTTTTAAAAGATTGGTCTTTTATTTAAACTTTGAATATTTCTAACAAAAATTGATATGAAATGATATTTCAAATTTGACATCGGAATTGAAAATTTGGATTTAAATTTGGTATTAAAATTAAATTTTATTGTTTAAATCGATATTTTGAAACCAAATTTCGAATTGGAACTGAAATTGAAAATTAATTTGAAATTGAATTTAAATTAATTTGGAATTGGAATTAGGAATTAATTTGGAATTGAGGTTTAAATTAATTTAAAAAAATGGGAATTGGAATTTAAATCAAAATTTATGTGGAATCAAAATTATTCGAGTTGGAATCGGAATTGAATCGATCAAATCGAATTGGAATTTGGAATTATTTAGGTAGGAAATTGGCAAGTTGACCGCTTTGACTTTGGAATTTTTTTTTATATGAATATTTTTGTATAAATGATTAAAAATCTATATTCTTTAAATATTCTAATTATTTTGATTTTTTTTAACTATTTTACTATATAAACCATTTTTATATTAAAAAAATTCGATTAAACTATTTAAATATTTTCTATTAAACTATTTTTAACTATTTAAGCTATTTTCTAAAATTCAAACTAGTTAAAGGGTAAATTTTTTATATTTAAATCTTGGATTTAAATGCGAATTGGGTTAAAGTGAATTATAACCAAAACTGTAATTCAAATCAAGTTTTGAGCTGAAATTAATATATCGAGTTGAGCTGATATTTTTGAGTAAATACGATGATTTCGAAATGGATATGATTTTGAGTAAATATGATGATTTCAAAATGAATTTGATTTTGAAACGAATATGATATTTTGATATCAAATATGAATTGTTTTCGAAATGTAAAAGTACCAACCGGTGTGTAAAATGACGATTGGTTGTTAAAGAGACCGGGGCCTCTTATTGAAATACTCTCTTTCAGTATTGGAACCACTTTGACAACCGTGTATGCGGCGGATGATATCCAGAATGTAGTGGTTGAATTGGCGACGTTTACTGGAATGAAGTAAGAGAACGATGATGGATAGCCTTGACATTCGTATCATAATTAAAATGACTAAAACATGAGCCTATGTCTGGCGATTGAGGTTAGCTACCTCTAGCGACGTTGATCCCTTGTTTTACTATTTTGGTTTCGGATTCGATGGGTGCACCTTATTTTTCGTTTGGATTGATTGTCGCGGTCAGCCACGGATGGGTTACGACCAGCCAGAAAGGGTAAACTGGTAGAATCCTACCTTGGGCATTGTCTCACGTGCCTTGTCATATTTATCCCTATACGAGCCCATTACGATTTTGGTTTAAAACTGTAAAATGTGTTAAGGTGGATCAATGTAAAGCCTTAATGGTATTTTGATATTTATTTTACTGATAGACATTATCTATTATAGCGTATACTATTATATATAAATAATTTAACGGATCCTTAGGAGATGAAAAATCCCGTAACATCTCTTAAGTTATTGTGCTCATATTGTGATATTGATTTGACTGACATAAGAGTATTTTAGTCCTAACTCGAGTGTTTTGTTTTTTTCATTACACTCGGGTCAATCTTGAGTTTTTCGGTGTTTTGAAAACTATTCTTTGAAGGACGAAGATGGAGTTTTGGTATATTACTATTATTAATATCCCATATATCATGTTTTGATTATTTCTCCTTGTTGTATATTTATAACTCGGATAAATGAGCATGGTTTAGAACCCAATGTATAGTAAACAGTTTTATGAATTGTTTATTTGATTATTATATATTATCGATTCCGCTGTGAGATTCTGTGTTTTGTTTTCTTCTTATTTTTCTTATTTAACCCTAATTGATTATCAATGTTTCGGATTGTTTAAGTCAGACATGTATGGATTATTGTCGATTTAAACCTCCCGAAACGTAGGTCCTCACAGTTGGTACCAGAGCGAAGGTTTAGCGATAACCTTGGCTTTGTGGGGTTTGACTCATTAGAGATTGGATAGTAATACCTTAGAATGAGTCAGTTTGAGTGTAAATGTATGAGAGAGCGTATTTGTTAGTGTTATAAATTGTTTTATATTGTGTTTACTTATCCGTTGAGTTGTTTATGAATTCTGGTCGATGTGCGGGACGCCGTATTATCGATAGGGGTTTCTAAACACTTAAACGAGGTAAGTCGACATAATATTGTTTTAAAAATAGAGTAAATGAAATAATTTTGGCTAAACTATATTATATGTATAAAAGGTTAATTCTTAATGAAATTATTGGAAGGCGACGATAGTATTTAGTTATCATCGATTATTGGTTGAAAATATATAAAATAAAACGATTTAATAAATTTTATTTTTTGAAGCGGTAATAATTAAATTGGATTGAAAAATGTTTTGAAAATATTTTTGAAAGAAATAAAAGCATTAAACTCGCTTAGTCGCTGGAAAATAATTCTGGGGATGACTACAACATCGCTGGTATTCATTTTTGGGTTTCTGGGTGAGAAGTACTACCAGAAGAAAATTATTTCCGATTAAAAACGGTTTTGATTATGAAAGAGAAATATATTTTAAGTGTGATATAGTAAATGTGTGAAATAGTTTTGTACTTAAAATTGGAAATAATTTATAGGAAATAAGTTGTAACTTATAAATTTGAATAGAAAAAAAATAGAATTGTAACAACCCGCATATTTATTGAGTTTACATTTAAATATTTTTATTTAAATATTAAATCGTTAATCGGATTTTGGTCCGAAAAACTACTTTTTGCAAACGGTCAAATTAGGACTCGAGACCACTTCCATTGAGTTCGAAATGTCGTTTACAACTTTTTAAGTATAAACATCGATAGGTTTGGAGTTAGTGAAATTTCACTAACTTTTCCCGCTTTGGACTTTGGGTTAGTTTAGCCTATTAAGCCCAAGTTCCAACCCTCTTCTCCTCACTCTTCATAAATTTCCTAACTAACTCAAGCTTTAGCATTAATGGTGAAGAGAATGGGAAATTAAAACTCCAAGCTCAAATTCAATTGCAACTCCATCATTCAACTCCAAATTCAAGTAGAAGATATTGGATTCAAGCTTTGGATTGCTTCTCCTTGCTTTCAAGCTTCATCTTCATAAATTTTAGTGCAAAGGTGAGATTTTTATCTCACAATTCTAGCCTATAACTATATTGGACTGTTGGGAATGATTCCCCATCACTTTAGCATGTGCATTTGCATTTGGTTTGGATTGGATTGGCGAAAAACTCCAATTTTTAGCGTTTTTGACAAAAAACTGCAGTTAGGTCGCACTGTCTCGGAGTTAGGTCGTTCTGGCCTTAAGTCGTTTCTGGCCATCGCTAAGTCGTCCACGAGTTAAGCCTAAGTCGTAAGTCGCGCGCGTTGAAAAGTCACCGCCTTTGTATTTCTGTTCGCCTGTGTTGAGTCGTTCACGAGTTAGAGTGCTAAGTCGGCTGCGAGTTAAGAGTTAAGTCGTTCGTGTGTTATCTCGTAAGTCGTCTCCGACCTAAGCTCCAGTAAGTCGTTCGTGTGTTATCTCGTAAGTCGTCTCCGACCTAAGCTCCAGTAAGTCGTTCGCGTGTTATCTCGTAAGTCGTCTCCGACCTATGCTCCACTAGGTCGTAGGTCGTATCCGACCTAAGCCTCTCTAAGTCGCGAATTGTTAAGTCGGCTGTCCTTAAGTCGT
Organism: Allium cepa; assembly: GCA_030765085.1. Classification (NCBI taxonomy): domain Eukaryota; kingdom Viridiplantae; phylum Streptophyta; class Magnoliopsida; order Asparagales; family Amaryllidaceae; genus Allium; species Allium cepa. Next base: position 188,975,209 of record CM060935.1, read on the forward strand.
TCGACCCCACTAAGTCGTAGGTCGCCTCCGACCTTACCCTTAGGTCGTGTGACCTGTTTGTTAAGTCGGCTGTCCTTAAGTCGTTCGACCCCACTAAGTCGTAGGTCGCCTCTGACCTTACCCTTAGGTCGTATGACCTGTCATCCACTAGGTCGCGCCACTTAGGTCGTGTCCCTTAAGCCGCGAACTCTTTAGGTCGTTAGACCTCATTTTGCTTTAGGTCGTAAGCCGCTTGTCTTCACTGAGCTGATTTCCTTGGATTTTTATCACATCTTCGAATGTGATCTTTGTGATTGATTGTTTCTACAATCGCTTCTGTGATTTGTCACTTTAAAATATGAAGGTTTCAATACTAGTAGTAAATATTTTCTTAAACCGTTTTCCAATCTATTAGTATATACAAGCCTTTACCTCACTCGGATGAGAAATCTAATTAAACGACTTAGTAAAACAAGTGGTATGAAACGCTTGCGTTCACTTCGTCGGTTAATTCTTGGACTTGTTCGATTGAACCCCTTGTGACAATTTTATTAGTGAAGATTTACAGTTTGTTCGTAAATATTTAAGTTAAGCAAGTGGTTATGGGACATGAAGCTAAACTTCTATATTTACTAGCTTAGTGTAATTGACACTTCTCGTTGATCTTGATGATCGCTTTATGAATTAGACTAGCAATTGCGCGATGTCTCTTTCATTGCAAGGTTAGACTAGACACCACTTGTGTGATTCCATTCACACATACCTTTCTGCTTTTTGGTTAGTCTTGACCTCATTCTGTGTGATTCCACTCACACATGTGGGGTAGCTCCCCATGGTCTTCGGACCGTCATGTGATAGGCCTCTTTCCCTTTTTATGATTTCTGGATTTCTCGTGTTGATTTCTGGAATTTGTGTCATTGACTTGTTATGAGTACAAGTTTAGGGTATGATGCCCCCTTCGAATCTTTGAGAAGATTCTTGTGATATTGATTATCTCTTATTGATTGATCTTCTGTTGATCATTATTTACATACTTATAGCGGTATGTCGTTATGGATGTTTATGTTTATGCCATATCTTTTATGTTATATCATGTCATCTGATATTTATAGCTAGACTGATCCGTTTATTATTTTCTTAAATAATACTCGGATCAGACCGAGATGCTACAGGTGCTTCTGCTTGACTTCTTCCCAGGGATTCATCACTCTGACTTTTGGCTAACTGTTTAGATTAGCAGTTTTTGCTGTATACACTTGAGATATAGACTCATAGTTGTATTCTTTTGTATAGCACGTGTTGCTATTCTTTTGTATTATCGTGGATCTTATTGACCACTACTCTGATGTACACTTTCATGTGTTAGTTATATATTCATATCTTCTTCCGCCTTTGTGATATGGATATCTGTGACTGATTTGTGATATGATTATTTCTATGTTTGTTTCCGAAGATTATTTATAGCCACCGTGTGATAAGCTATTACATGGATGGTCGCTCCTCAACAGCCTTATTCTCCGTGCTAGTTGACAGCACTTCTCCGGAGTGTTCTTGGCTAGCGTGGGTATAGAGGTGGGGCGTCACAAGAATGGTTAAATATTTTGGTTAAGCAAATAAAAGAAAAATAATTGAATTTGAGATATGAAATAAAATAATTAACATGATAAATATTAAATTAATTACGTTGGTTAAATGAAATAAATAAAATACAATGAAGTTTAACTTAATAAGTTGAATTGGATGTTGAGTGAAATTAGATAAATTAGTAAAGTGAATTAAATTCCATTCAAGATATAAAATGAATTAATCGAATGGATATGAACTTGAATTTAAAATGAAATATGATTTAAGCATGTAAGAAATTGAATAAGAATAAATGAATGTATGTAAATTTAGTATGGTAAATTGAAATTAATTTAAATTGAAAGAAGAAAAAAAAAATTAATTGCAAGTGGAGTAGATTAAAAAAATTTGAATGTTAACTAATATAATATGGAATAAATTATAAATTGAAGTTAACTTAAGAGAGGTTAAATGAATTGATTGTGAATTATTTTGAGATATAAAATAAATTTTACTTTAGTAAATTAATAATATGAATTTGAATAAATGAAGTGAATCAATGAATTAATAATGACTTAATATACGAAGTAATAAAAGTGAGTTGTGTTGTATAAAATATTCATAATAAACTTAGATAATTTATAAATGATGTTAGTATAAGATGAAAAGGAGGATATACTAAGTGAAAATATAATAGATTTAACTTAAGCATAGTTAAGTGAAATGATTATAGATGAATTGATATGAAATAGATTAAACCAATAGTGAAACAATTGGAATTTCACAAATTGAATTAAATATAATAAATTTGTAATGAATGTCAATAAATTGAAAGAAATCAATTACATGTAATAGCTATAATCGTTGAAATGTAAGGGAAATTGATTTCAATGAATGTAAATAAGTGAATGCGGAAAATATTGATTGAAAGAAAAGAATGAATTGAAACCAAATTAGTTGAATGTAAATTAATTAAAAGTGAATTAATTGAATATAGATCTATTGTGTAATTAGCGAAATGAATATCAATCAGTGAATGTGAATCAATTTTAAATATATGGAATGTGTTATGGATTAAATTACTTAAGTGTAATTAATTAATTGAATTATTGAAATGAAATAATGAAAGCGAAGAAAGAAAAAATGAATGTAACTATCAACTAGTGTAAATCAATAGAATGTGAATTAATTAACGTTGATAAGTGCATGCAAATTAATTAGAAGTAAATGAATTGAATGAAAAAACAACTGAATGTGAATCTAATTGAACAAAAGTTGTTGAATGCAAATAAATTGAATCAGGCATATTTAATGTTAATAAAATTTAATGTTAATGAGAATGAGAGTGTATAAATTAAATATTGACATTGAAATGTAAATTATGGTAGTTATGAAATGAATTGAATGAATATTGATTTGTCGGAGGATTTTTCTTGTTGCAGATCATTGTTTAATTGTTTTGGATGCATATGATTGTCGTATGGTTGCGTATTTTGTGCTCCTGTTTGAGATTTGGATTCAAAATGGAAGTTTTATACTTATTGTAACTTATACATGTTCTATATCTTATTGTAAGTAACTAACATTCCAAATTGAGTTGAGATAGGTACATACGAAGATCATTTGGGGCGTAGACATGGTTTAGTTTATGCTTTGCTTGCTTAATACGAGCGAACTCGCTCGTATTATAAATAATAAGGTACGTATCTTGGACTAAATGCCACGATTTTATATTTTTGCCCTTCGGGATGCCTCATCATTGAGATTAGATGTATATTTGATATATATTGGTTATATTTGTGTTATATATTGAATTGTAAATTTTTTCGATCGAGGCACACAAAGGAGTCTCTGCCGAAATTTTCGTAAATCCGGGAGTTAGAATTTTTTTGAAGTTTTATAATTTTTATAACTTATTTTATATATAAGCGATATTTTTCAGAAAACCAATACCGAAGGGGTGTAGCGAGAGTATAGTAAAGGTTTTGTAAATAAGATTTTAATGTTTATAAGTTAATTATTTTGAGAAAATATATTATATGTAAAATTCTGTACTTAACGCCTTTTCGAGGACGAAAAGTTTTAAGTGGGGGAGTATGTAACGACCTGTATTTTTTTAGCTATTTTAATTATTAAATTTAAGGGGATTATTGAATGAAAATGATTATTAATGTAATTTGTTGAATAATTTAATATTTGAAATTATTTGAATAATTAAATTCTAAATTTAATATGATAGAAAATGATGTCGTAGATTGGTTCAAAATTTTATATAAACAACAATTAAGATTGTTAATATTTTAAATTGGATTTAAATGTGAATAACTAAAATTGAAAATTTTATATTTTAAATTAACGAGTAAAAATAGCCATTTTGGCGACTGTCTTGGATTTCGACGAAACCAGTTTCATCGGATCCGTAATAGTGAATAATTGTAAGATTTCAAATTTCGCAGTGATCAGACTTATCGTTTGGTCAGGCGAGCTTGAAACGCGTAGAAATAAATTTGAAGGAATACGATAAAATAAATTGACTTCAAAAAGCTATCTTACACATATGATCGAATTAGGCCTCGAAACTAGTTCTATTACATCCGGAATGGGGGTAAAACATTATAAACGCCTGACGGAACGCCTCAATTGGAGTTCGGACGATTTTGGACCTACCTATATAAATACGCACGCAAACCGAGACAGTTTTATTATTATTTTATTTCAGAAACCCTAATTTCAAACCATGGCCGCCACCTATTCCAATGGTCGGAAATTGTCGATCTTTTTTCCTCTTTATCTCTCAATCCGTTCAACGAAATCGAAAAATTCCAAAAGCAAAGTTGTAGATCTCGGCGAGTTCTTCAAATCCATAAGGTTGATTGCTGGTAATACGTTATTGATTCGCCAGGATCTGGCTTTGAATGTCATGCGTATTTTCACGCTTTTTCGAGAAAATGTCGTGGCATGGGGTGGTGCAACTTCTGGAATGGGTGGCTCTCCTGGAGGCGCTCGCGTAGGAACATCCCAATCATCGTTCGGTCGACGTTGTAGGCATGCGTGTGTTTGAATTTGGCGTGCGTGATGAGTTCGGCCGTATTCTTTGGAGAAGAAGATGGTATGTTGTTTATTTTATTAATTAATTATTTTATATTCAAATGCAAATGTTCTAACTCGAATAACTTTTGCATACGAGCTCCGATCGACGTGGGGTTTTCTCCGTTGCATTCGTATCGAAATTCCAGACAACATGGAGTTGGTTTGGCTATATTCCGAGCTGGTTTGGAATTTAAACTTGGTAAACGAAATTGTTTAATTAATCGAAGTTTAGATTTTTAAGTTAAAACAATTGAAATATAGCATAAATTTTCGAATGTTGATTTGTTTTTAAAGATTGGTCTTTTATTCGAACTTTGAATATTTCTAAGAAAAATTAATATGAAATGATATTTCAAATTTGCGTTCGGAATTGAAAATTTGGATTTAAATTTGGTATTAAAAGTAAATTTTATTGTTTAAATCGATATTTTGAAACCGAATTTCGAATTGGAACTGAAATTGAAAATTAATTTGAAATTGAATTTAAATTAATTTGGAATTAGGAACTAATTTGGAATTGAGGTTTAAATTAATTTAAAAAAATGGAAATTGGAATTGAAATCGAAATTTATGTGGAATCGAAATTATTCAAGTTGGAATCGGAATTGAATCGATCAAATCGAATTGGAATTTATTTGGGTAGGAAATTGGGAAGTTGACCGCTTTGACTTTGGAATTATTTTTTTATATGAATATTTTAGTATAAATGATTAAAAATCTATATAATTATTTTGATTTTTTTAACTATTTTACTATATAAACCATTTTTATATTAAAAAAATTCGATTAAACTATTTAAATATTTTCTATTAAACTATTTTTTAACTATTTAAGCTATTTTCTAAAATTCAAACTGGTTAAAGGGTAAATTGTTTATATTTAAGTCTTGGATTTAAATGCGAATTGGGTTAAAGTGAATTATAACCAAAACTGTAATTCAAATCAAGTTTTGAAGTGAAATTAATATATCGAGTTGAGTTGATATTTTTGAGTAAATATGATGATTTCGAAATGGATATGATTTTGAGTAAATATGATGATTTCAAAATGAATTTGATTTTGAAACGAATATGATATTTTGATACCAAATACGAATTGTTTTCTAAATGTAAAAGTACCAAGCGGTGAGTAAAATGACGATTGGTTGTTAAAGAGACTGGGGCCTCTTATTGAAATACTCTCTTTCAGTATTGGAACCACTTTGACAACCGTGTACGCGGTGGATGATATCCAGAATGTAGTGGTTGAATTGGCGACATTTACTGGAATGAAGTAAGAGAACGATGATGGATAGCCTTGACATTCGTGTCATAATTAAAATGACTAAAACATGAGCCTATGTCTGGCCATTGAGGTTAGCTACCTCTAGCGACGTTGATCCCTCGTATTACTATTTTGGTTTCGGATTCGATGGGTGCACCTTATTTGTCGTTTGGATTGATTGTCGCGGTCAGCCACTGACGGGTTACGACCAGCCAGAAAGGGTAAACTGGTAGAATCCTACCTTGGGCATTGCCTCACGTGCCTTGTCATATTTATCCCTATACGAGCCCATTACGATTTTGGTTTAAAACTGTAAAATGTGTTAAGGTGGATCAATGTAATGCCTTAATGGTATTTTGATATTTATTTTACTGATAGACATTATCTATTATAGCGTATACTATTATATATAAATAGTTTAACGGATCCCTAGGAGATGGAAAATCCCGTAAAATCTCTTAAGTTATTGTGCTCATATTGTGATATTGATTTGACTGACATAAGAGTATTTTAGTCCTGACTCGAGTGTTTTGTTTTTTTCATTACGCTCGGGTCAGTCCTGAGTTTTTCAGTGTATTGAAGAGTATTCTCTGAAGGACGAAGATGGAGTTTTGGTATATTACTACTATTAATATCCCATATATCATGTTTTGATTATTTCTCCTTGTTGTATATTTATAACTCTGATGAATGAGCATGGTTTAGAACCCAATGTATAGTAAACAATTTTATGAATTGTTTATTTGATTATTATATATTGTCGATTCCACTGTGAGATTCTGTGTTTTGTTTTCTTCTTCTCTTCTTATTTTTCTTATTTAACCCCAATTGATTATCTATGTTTAGGATTGTTTAAGTCAGACATGTATGGATTATTGTCGATTTAAACCTCCCGAAACGTAGGTCATCACAATGAACGTGTTTGTTTATTTGCTTAAGGAATGTTAGTAATATTATACTTAAGATTAAAACCAAGTGAGGTAGACTTCTCTATTTACAAGAGCTAAGATTGATGTTCGACTAAGGATAAAAGCATTAGCGCTCCAATCTAATGGCTTTCCTCTTCATCGTTGAATAGATAAGTTGGAATGTCAGAAACATGTTATGTATACAAACCTTGACTGCTATGAGCAATCGCTTTGAAACATGATAGTCGATTAATCGACAATCGAACTTAACCAAATATAACTTAAGAAGTATCTAAAATATAATGACCCAGAATTTTAGTCATTTAAATTTGGAATATTTAACTAATTTTATATATTGAAAAGTTAATTTCATATATTAAATATAACTATTTATTGGACATTGTAATTGCTTAATTTAATAATTGAATTTATTAAATCATTGAATCATGAGTTTTAAGCTGGATAAAAATAATTTCAAAGCTTATTTAAATTCTATTTAATAAGGATGAAGATAATTAAAACTTTTAAATTGGATTTAAAAGTGGTTTAGCTGATTTTGAAAATAATTCATTTTAATTAACAAGTGTAAATAGCCTACCGAGGCATTGTCTCGAATTTCAAAAGTCCAGTTTCGTTGGATCTATAATAAGTAGTTATAATACGCCGCCAAATTTCGTGGCAATTAGATGTACTATTTGGCTGTGTGAGATCGAAATGCGTAGAATTTAATATAATAATTGGATTCAAAACGCTATCTTCTGCATAGGATCGAATTAGGTCCCGAGACTAGTTCCATTACGTGTAGAATATGGGTACAACATATAGAATGCCAGGCAGCACATCTCGATTGGGGTTCGAAATTTTATAGCTTAATATTTTAAACTAAGTAATATACATACATACATACATACATACATATATATATATATGTATATGTACACGCTTTGATTTGATTACATAAGCCCAAGCCTACCCCACCTACCATGTTCCATCTCCATCAAGCCAGGCTGTATACGAGCCCACACCCTCTTCTAAGTTATTTCACATCTTTCCCTCCATTATATAAACCTCTGCCAGTAAGAGCTCGTGAAGGGGAGTTGATCAGTGATGGTCTGGCGCTGTTTCGTGGTTGGAGGCGTTATGGAGCATGTGCGTGCATGAGGCAGAGAATACACGCGTTCATGCATAGGCAGGGGTCGATATTGGGGAAGAAGGCGGAATCTTTTAATTTGGTTGATGTTGTGATTATTTTAGTTATTTTATTATATAATTTAATCGATAACTTAAAATTTTCATAACTCTCTCATACGAGGTCCAGTCGAGGCGTGGATTTTTGCGTTGCGCTCGTAACGACGAAAGCTTCACAATGGAACTAGATTGGACGAATTTGGAGATAATAGAAATTTAGGCTAAAATGGATATCGTTCGATTTTGGTTCCAAACCAAAATGCCTCGTCAACGATAGAAATTTTTGGTGAGTTAAACTCACTTTTTTGGTTAACTGGCATTATTTATAGTTGATAAAAATTATTGGATAATTGTTTAGATGAATTGCTATATTTATATTAGTTGGATTGAGTATTCCCTTCCATTGGAACAGATGAGACCTTATTACATATCTATGTAAGTACGGGTGACCCCTTGTATACGAATCCCACCTCGAAGCGGTTGATTTATATTTTATGATTATATAACATTTGTGAAGCAAGGTAAAATCGGTTAGAGGGATCCAACGGGATTCCTCGTTATTGTTGAATTGCTTTCAGTGATATTTCTTATATGGAATATTGAGAAATGAACCTGATTGTGGACATTATGGTTATAACATTGTTATATGTTGAAAACTAAAATCAGTAGTAATAGAAAATCAATATTGATTTTGGTTAAGTATTGGGTGGCTATTGGCATCAAATTAGTATTTTATAAATACTATAAATTGCCGTTTGAGTCAGAATTGGTTTTTGAGACAAAAAATGATTTTTAGATTCTGATTGGATTTGGAAAATATTTTATTTTAAGATTATATATTTAATTAATTTAATATTGTTTCAAAATTAAATTATTACATTAATATTGTTTTAAATTTATTAAATTATAGTAATATTATTTTTAGGTTATTTAATTATATTAGCATTGTTTCAAATTTATTTGTATATAGTTAATATTGTTTTAAAATATTTATCAAAATGTTAATATCTTGAAAAAGGAATTATTTAAGAATTATTATGGTTTGAAATTGAAAATAGGGATTTATTTATACGGTTTTGAATATTATTAGTATTGTTTATAAAAACAGTGAAGAGTAATTATTATTATTTCTTAAATAATATTTTGATATTATTTATTATTATTTTAAAGATGTTTTTAAATTTAATAGTTTTCATTTGTTTATAATGTTTATTGTTAATAATTATTATTATAAAGACTTGGATTTTACAAAGAAACTTATAAAATAGTTTGGAGACGTAAGGAAGATTATTTACAAGGTGAAGAGTTTAATAAATGATTGGATATTTATAAATTGACTTAAGAAACGAGTTATAGATTTATAAAAGAAGTTTTATAAATGGTTTAGAGATTTATAAAGGATTTATAAATGATTTTAGAAATGTACAAAAAGGAATTTATTGGCGATTGAAATATATGAAAGAAGTTTTTTAAATGGTTTTAGGAGTTTTATAAAATGGTTTCTAAATGGTTAAGGGAATTACAAGGATGGAGGGTACCCTAGTAGCCCAGTCATTAGTTGGAATCCATTCTCCAATACAAGTTTTATGGTTTTACTTGTATACAAAATATGTTGGAACGCGAGATGCAAGCATTTTAGTTATTTTAGCATTTTACTTTGACCCTTAGACATTATTATAATATAAATGGATTTTCTATAGAAAATGTTTTGGCTATCGCAAGATAAAAACACATCTGTATTTTTATGCGACGTGGTCTTATGAGATATCTTTGATTTCGAAATTTTTTATATAACCTTAAAATCCAGTTAGACGTGTTTTCTCGCGTAGCTTTTCCAGACTGACTCAGGCGTTATTTTATTATAATGCTCGGGTTGGACCGAGCATATTACATATTAGTTTGGATGCTTTTGAGCTTTAGGATATGAGTTGGAGGCCCAAAGACGTATTCACATAGATGTTTGTTTTCCACTGTATTCAATATTGTGTTTATCAACAATTGTGAGGACAGGTTGTTGTAGCTGTCCAGGTTGAAATAGATTAGTAACTCTGGTTGATGTTTGTATATACACATATTACAATTTTGCTTTTATGTAAATATTTGTGGTATATTATAGATTATTCATTCCACTATAAGATTTTGTGTCGTTTAGTTTTCTTCCTCCTTCTTTCTTTTCCTCTAACAATGGGGTTTTCTAGCATTTAATTTGCTCGGCATCTAATACAGTGGATGTACCGATGTTGATTTTCGACGGTTTAAAATCTAGTTCGTTACATTTGGTATCAGAGTTGAAGGTTAAGCGAGAATCTTGGCTTTGGTGGTGTAACAACCCTAGATTTTTGCATATAATTTAAATTTGAATTTATTTTTATTTTGAAATTATTTTAAATTTTTTTATTTGTTTCAAACATTTTATTTTTAAATACAAATGTTGATTATTAAGTGATTTATTGTTCAAATTAGTATAATTTGAATATTTTACTCTAAAGTGAAATTCTGGTCAAACTGTTCAAACTTTGACTTTTGAACTTCGAATTTAAATTGTCTAAAATCTTAAATTTTATCATTTATTATGAAAATAAATGTAATAACTTGAACACTGCTTTTTATTTCGTTGAAAACAGAGTTAAACTGTAAAAGTTATGTACATTTCAATTTTGAGTGTAATTTGTTTTATTTTGCAATTTTGTCTATTTTAAATTATATAAATTATATTTTCTTTATCACATTTTATTTTAATTTGTTTTAATATGTTATTGTGTGTATATTTTTGTTTTTTATTATTTTTAAAGTGATAATATTATTTTTCTAAAGTTTATTTGAATTTATTTCAATTTATTAAACCTAGTTTCCATTTTTCTGCTCTTTTCTTTATTAAATTTTATTTAATTAAAATATATTTATTTATTTTTGTGAAGTAGTTTTTATTTTGTGTTCTTATCTTTATTTATAAATATTTTCAAGTACATAAAGATTTTCTAAATTTCATTTGAATTTGTTTCAAATTTATAAAGCCTAGTTATGTATATATTGCCATTTTATTTACTTATTTGATTTTATTTAAATTTATTTATTTATTTTTCTTATTTATTTTATTTTATGAGTTTATTTGTCTTTATTATCAGCCTTTTTATGTATATATAAAATTAAAATGAATTTGTGGAAATTTGAAAAGACTTGAAACTCTTTATCTCCTTTTGACTTTTCCTCATCCGCCTTTTCATTTTCCAACCTACATCTCATTAAAAAAATATTTGGCCGTACAATAATTTTCTCATTTCAGCCGACTTCCTCTTTTTTTTGTTCATGTATTCTAACCTTCTCAAACCCACAAAAAAATATCACGGCCATGGCTTCAAGAGATTGGGTAAAATTCTTCCTTCCTTTTTCTTGTTTTCTATGTTTTCTACCTTTGTTTTGCATATGCCCTCTACCTTCATAGCTTGGCTCCTCCTCAACCAGATCTGATCCGACCTCTACCACCCCTTTTCTCTAACCATCACCCACCTTAGTTTCATCACCAAGGCAGGCCGAACCCATCCATGGCAAGGAGCACCACCAAAATCCAGTTAAACCATCACTTTATGCATAAACCGAGCCTAGTTTGCTAGCACCACCTTCTACCACCTCTAGCCGCCACTTCCTCCACCACCACTACCCCTTACCTGACCTCCACCCTCTGCCACATCACCCACCACCACCTGCACTACTGGTTGGGCCCACCTAGCCTCTGGCCGAGCACAATTGGAGCAAAGAAATGATGTATGTTGCCTTATTTTTGCCTTGTTAAGGTTTATGCACCTAGACCTATGCACCATCTCCAAACCAAGCTAGGCCGACCTATTTGGACCTAAACCTAGCCCTCTTTCCCTACCTTAGCTGATCTTATCCAACCTATAACCGATCCATATGAAGTTGAGAACAAGTGCAATGAATTTGACTTCGTTTTCTTGCATTGTTTAGTGACAATCTGTGTTGAAAACTCACATATATTTGTATTGTTTTGTGTAAATGTTTGAACAAGGCTATTTGCTTTGGCTCTCCACTCTCTTGTCGTATCCGTGTTGTCGTGCCCTCATAGTGTCGGTATGTGTGCTTTGGTAGCTATCTCCAGCTTTGAACAGGTGAGTAAATCTCACCAGACTAATATGTGCTTATGTAATTATAAACCGACATCACCTGAACCTGTATATGCATATTATCCTGTTATCACTGCTATATTATTTTCATATGCTGTTCATACCTGTTATTACACCTGTTATATCATATGTCACTGTTATTTTATGCTATTCTGTTGTTTATATCAGTTGTCACCATTTCAAGTTCCTTGTAGACTAGAATCACTATGGGTTGAAATAATACATACCCGAACGGACTTTAGAATAGGGGAAAACCGTTATGGGCTGAAATGATAGGTCTGAGCGGTTTTCAGATCATTCATTTTACTTGGGACTGCAGGTTTGGAATGATAGAATCGGGGTTTTTCTTTTTAAATTGCGGATTGAAATGTTGTACATCTGTATCACTTGACCTAGGCTAGAAAACTATATACAGACCCGTGGTTTATATAATATTTTCTGAAATGTTTTAAAATATTTTAAAATGTAAAATTTATAATATTTTGATTTAAATTTAATTAAAAATGATTTTTTTAGAAATATTAGTGATTTTCTATACATTAAATAATGAATTAAGTAAATAGTAAACTAGAATTTGAACTATGAGAAAATTTTGGAATTTATGTTTTGTTTTAAAAAGGAATTTTGTAAAGTAAGAAAAATATAGTATTTTGATTTAAAAATGTATTTTAAATGATTTTTAAAAAATTGGTAATGATTTTTGAATAAGTTAAAATGTTAACAAATGAATGTTTAAGTAATTTTTGAAACATAGCTTTAATGGGGAAATTTTGAATTTTGTTTAAAAATTGAAATTTTAACTAATTTAAATAAATGGAAATAAGTTATATTTTGGGAAATTTAAACTTATTTATTAAGTAAATAATTTAATTTAAGAAATGGAATTTAATGCTTGAATTTAAATAAGAAATTAGGTTAAAACTTGTTTTTTGTATGGAAATTTGACTTTATAAAATCATAAAAATAAGAGTATTGAAATAATGATTTTAAAATGTGAAATATATGATTTTATAAGTTAAAATGATTTATATTAAAAGTTAATTATTTGTGAATTGGTAAATTAAAACACTGAATTTGATTTGACGGCATTTTGAAATGTAATGTAAAAGATATTACAGCATTTTGTAAATGCTGTAGTTGTTTTAAATGAACTAAAAGGTTAATTGGAAATAAAGGCTATTATAGCACTTTGTAAGTGCTATAGTGGTTAAAATTAACATTTAAGTTTATTTGAAACTTAAAGGAAATATACTACAGCATTTAAATGCTGTCTTTTGTTAAATGAACTGTTTTAAACTATAATTTTACATAGCATTTTATAAGTGCTACGGAAACTATATTTTGTTATTTTAATAAAAAAAATTTAAAAAAAATCTTTGGAAATGATAAAATTTTGGAAACTAAATGTTAAATTTCTAAAGATAATGAAGAGACATTTAAATCATTTTTAAATGGAAGAATTTGATTTTTAATGTGAGTTTAAAATGGTATTTAAATTTAATAAAATGAATGGATTTAAATGGTATTTAAATGAATTAAAATGATTGATGTTTTGAATAATATTCTGATATTTTGGAATGGATTTGAAATGATATTTGATTTTTGATTTATTTAATTTATTTGATAAATAAATATTTGAAGTATATTATTTGGGTTTATTCAAATGATATTGGATTTATGAAAGGTGGGATATTTAAGCCTTGAAATATACTAAGATTGAATATTATATTTTATGGATTAAATTGATATTTGAAATTGATAAGTTTTGAAATAGTTTATCTATAAACTGAAATTGAAATTGAAATTGATGGTTTGAATTAAATTGAATGGAAATTGAAATTTGGGATTATTTTAATAAATTTGTAAAATGTAAAGAATTAAAGGATGATTTCAAAATGTATTATTTCAGAATGTTATGATTTTCAAGTGTAATGATTTCAAGTATTTTATAACTATGAAAGTGTTATGATTTTTGAAAGGTGAATATATGTTTGAAGTAGAAATGATATAGTTTTGATTTGAATATAGTTTTGAAATAAAATGGTTTTGGTTTCAAAGTATAAACTATCTTTGAAATGATATTTTGATATATTAAAAATGATTTGAAGTGAAGTTTTGGAAAGATAGGATTTTGATATATTAAAATGATTTGAAATGAAGTTTTGGAAAGATATGGTATTTTGACATATTGAAATGATTTGAAAGGATGTTTAGAAAGGTATTATACCTTATTATATTGAAATGATTTGAAAATCATTTAATCTTTATTTTGATAAAGGTTTGGATTTGAAATGATATTTTATTTCAAAGTATAAAATATTATATTTTAAATTATAACCACGGGTTATAATAACGATTGGTTGTTAAAGAGACCGGGATCAGATATCTGGCATACTCTCCGTCGATACCGAAAACCACTTTAACAATAATGTACGCGGTGGAGATTCTAGAATGAAGTAGGATGGTGGCGACGCTCTTAAGGTATGTAACTGGACCCAACTCCCGTGAGTTTGCTTAAGGAGGCTAAAACATGAGCGATCGACGGGCCAAGTGAGGTAGCTCCTCCAATCGGACACACTTCTTCGACGCCATTCTATTGATTTTGTGATTGATTTGGTGTGCACACCTTTGATATGGGAGTGTGGCTTGAGGTGGGCGTATGTGGCTGCTGCGTTACCACCAGCCCGGAAGCATAATTGGTATATCTACCCTGGCATTGCCTCGTGTGCCTTGTCACCTACCCTAGCGAGCCTTGTACGAGTTTGGTTTTCTCCCGTAGCCCGTATCATATCCTCTGATAGTCTCCCGATCTGGAGATATTATGTTATTGGACGGACTATTGGGACTATTATGTGTGAAGGGTGATAAGGGTGGCCCGAAACGCTATTTAAAAGTATGTTTATTTTACTGTAGACATTATTATAATAGCGAATTATTACTACATAGTAAATAGTTTAACGGATCCTTAGAGGATGGGCGGTCCCAGGCATCCTTTAAGTTACTTGTACTTTATTACAGTTCACTTGAGTTGGTTTACACTATATAAGTATATATTGTCCTGATTCGAGTGTTTGTATTTTATTTACGCTCTTGTCAGCCTGAGTTATTCACAGATTTGGATTCCACTTTCTGGAGATTGGAATCGCTGGAGATCATCTACTTATCTAGTTTTATCTATTCTAGTTCTATTGTTCTATTCAGCTTGTACGTGGTTATCATCTTGAGACTTCTGTTGTACTTTATTAATTCTGTTGTATTTTATTTAACTCTGATATATTTTCATAGTAGCTTCATGAACTACTATCTCTTTTACTTCCGCTGCATTTCTTACTCTGTGTCTGTGTTCTGTGATTTTTATTTACTGTATGTCCTGAGATTTGCCAAATTTTATCTCCAACGCGGTATTTTGAGCAATTCAAGTCCGGCATGTGCGGATGCGAATGGTTGAAAATATCTGGTTGTTACAGGTGGGGTACTCATTAGAGATAGGGTCAGTAGCACCTTAGAATGAGTTTGAGTGTGTGTATATATATGAGAACGTATTTACTAGTGATATAAAAATTGTTTTATATTGTGTTCGTTGATTTGTTAAGTGACTTATAGATTCTAGTCAATACGAGTAATTAACGTTATTGATGGGGTTCTCTAAACGCTTGAACAAAACAGTTTGACATAGTATTGTTTTGAAATTAGGTAAATGAAATAATTTTACCTAACTCCATTATCTAGAGTATGCTTATAATTGTTATGCATAGGAGTTGATGATACTTGGTTCACGTTTTAGGGCCTGGATTGGTTGTTTTTGCCTTATCGTATATTTTATCTGGAGATAAATGATGCTTGGAATGTAGTTTCTGATCCTTGTCATGGAGATTGGTCTCAGTTTACTATGGTGGTGTCCATGGAAAATCCTTATAAGGAACATACCTTGTGGTTTAAATGTACTCCAATAGTGTGATTAATTTAAGCATCACAGTTATTTTATGATTTATATTACAAACCATAGACATTATCTATTTTATCACTAATGTAAATATCAAACGTTCTTGTTTCTTTTGAGGGGATAACCACTCCAGTAATGTGGTTGATCTCAAAAGCACTGTTATGTGTTTACATGCATTTCTGAGTTCCTCATACAAGACTTGTGTCTGACTTGTGATATTTATTTTTCCAAAATTCCTCTTATACTCTTTCGAGTAGGCTAAGGAAAGCAAGTTTTAGTTCGGATGCTTCAAGCTTACGGAGAGGAGCCGAGGACTTCCAGCTATTTATTTATCTACCTATTTTCATTTCTGTTACACTATATTATGCATTTATCTAATCAACATTGTAAGGACGTGCAGATATAACTAAACAGGCTGATAGTGGTAGTGAGGTTTGTAACTATGAGACTATGATGTATGTTGGAGTATTTGTACTACACTTTTGAGATATTACTATTTTAGTTTCGTATGTGAGATTCCATTATTGTGTTCCTCTTTCTTGTTCTGTTCGTTTTCTTTTATTTTACCCAAACTATTTGTCTTTCTGATACTTGGGTGTTTGGCACATGAATGCTATGGATGTATTAGTGTCGACATTTAGGGGTCGAAATGGCTGGTCATTAAACAAGCATCACTTGAGTAAAATATGAGACATTACTACCAAGCTACAACTTCTTTTGTGTAATATGATGTAGAAGACAAGTCTAATTTTGTTGCTACTTCTTATTGCTTGCAAATCTTTCTTCCTTTTCTTCTCTTTTCTCTTTATTTCTCACTTTTGATTATCTGTGAAACAAAACAAAATACCCATGTAATACAGTTTATTCAAATATAGATACATGAAATTAACAGTAAATAATGCATATTATTATGTTGATAGATTAGATCAAGAATTATAAAAATCATACCTTATCATTAACTATCAAATAGGATCAGACTAAATTTAAACCAAAATAAGTCAAATAATTTGAAAATTTTATATCATTATAATTTAGCTAAAAATACATTTTGTAATTATTGAAATTAAAAATGTAACATCCTGCTTTTTCAACCTCTGTTTTAACATTTGCATCGATGTTCAAACCACGACGAGCCGAAACGACGAGTCATTAGGAGATGTAAGAAGAATCGAATATATATCTCCAACTACAACTTCCTAAACTCATGGAAAAAGGAACATAATTATAGTATAAATAGTATATTCAAATATTAAAAAAAACATTAACTTTAGTTACATTATTTTATATGTCCATATGATACCAATCACGCTACATAGTATATACATGTCAAATGGTATTTACGATATGTACATAATATATAATACAAGGTCTTTTTCACCATATCCTCCATGATTTCATGCTCCGTCAACCTAAAAAATGGGGATGTGGAGGAAAAATGGAGACGTTTAGACTTACGTTTGAGTGAGTGAAACAGGTCTACTCCACATATACTACTGAGATACTGGCACAATACAATCATTGTTTATCACATTTATAAATCGTTAACCGAATCGACTCATGCGCTACAGGTTATGCTACATCTATCTATCAAATATGCATGTAAATACATCATGGACTAGCTCGAGGCTATGTAGGATTGTAGTACAACAAACTATCCCAAAGGTAAATACGTCTTGGACTAGCCTGAGACCTTGTAGGCTCTTGTTACCATCATCTATCTGACTATGGACATACATCATGGACATCCCAAGGCCCTACTAGAATGGTTACCATCCAATCCATCCTGGACTAGCTCTAGACCATACAAGTCGTACACATATTCACTCCTGGACTAGACTGAGGCCCTACAGGAGCATGTCGCGTATCGTTGTTGTGTTTCTAAACCTTCGAACACCCGCACCCATATCCTATGCATGCTTCGCCTCCATGCTATCTCATGGGTTTAATCATCTTAACATATTCAAGTAAAATCACACAAACTTTCCATGATTCGACCTATTAAATCTAGGTCAACACGCAGTGAGTTAAATGAGTGAATTTCAAAGTTTTTTCCATTTAGGATCTTATTGGAGTTAAGAAGTCTAAATTAATTTAGATTGATCTAAAATAATTTAACATGAAATCATTATTTTATTTTATTTAAAAATATTTTATTTGATGTTAGATACTATATAATGTGCATATGTGTATCATTACACATGTACGTGTACGTGCACGTGCACGTGCAATATATACAACGTGCTTAGTTTACTGCCTGTATCTAAGTGTTGGGATTTAAAACGCAACAAACATGTCAACCACTCTATATACATATATATTATCTAATACACATACACACATACGCATATGATAAAAAATTATATTTTTTGCACAAAAAATAAAGCATTATTATTTTTCATGAGCAAGCTGGTTTTATCGTAGCCATACCACTTTACAAGATTTTACAGGTATGAAGCACATATGCCTCAGCAGCTAATACAACTTACATATCAAACATCACAAGCTAAAATCACTTAGCTCATAAATAGCTACTAAAAAATACAACATAATAGCCTAATCAAATAACAAAAATAAGACAAGAAACCATGCAGGATCAACAATCAAAGAGACAAGTGCAGTCTACTACAAACCAAACTCAATGCCTACATCAAGATCATCATAATCCGATAAGTCAAAATCAGGAGTGGATGGCGAAGGGGAGAGAGGCTTACTCTGAAAAAGATATGGTGCCTTTACTACTGGTGGAGAAGGAGAGGCCAGAGAGGCCTGGAATTTTTTTAGGAAAGATTCTAAAAGTGAATCGGGTGAGACGTTAGGTTAAGCTTCAGTAGAAGGCTTGACATGCCAACTCTGGCATTAATTTTACGCAGCGGGGATAAAGGTGGAATTGGAGTCACTTGAGAAATCTCATCTGATGACAAAGCATGAAACATGTGGAATCAATATGCCCAAAAGAACAACATGTAGAGAAAATGTGAGGTTTCCAAAGGAAACCCAAACATGACCAGTAATGTGCTCAGACAGAAAAGTAGAAGGAATCTCTTTCTTAGGAGATATCTCTACCAGAGCTTGAGCACATCCTATCTTTACACTCTATGGTTTCATAAAAAAAATTTAGTTTTCCAACATGGCCAAAATTCCAATCTAGACCTTCTAAGGTTTAGTAAAGCGATGGTATATTGGATAGTTTAGCCCAAACTCTGATGGGTTCAACCTACATATATATATAAGATAAATACACAGACACATATAAAATAATTTAAAAGTAATCTTATATTAATACACATATATACAAATAAATGAAATAATATACAAAAATATAAATATGAATAATTTAAAATTCAAATTCTAATTTAAAATTTAACATTTCAAAACTAGATCTAGATCTGAAAATATCTTTTAAGTTTAAATTCAAATTTTATAATTATCTAAAAATTATGTATTATTATTAAAATATATATTACGTACGATATTTTTTAAACATAAATATAAAATATACACAATGTAATTATTATATTAAATTATGTATAAGATAAAATGAAGTTATACAATACATATAAACACACACACACAACATACATATTCCATTTTAGCTATGCTAACATTTTCTCAAATTCAAATTCCTTCTTAATTTAAAACCATAAGGAAATTATTTATTTTTAAATTTAAAAATTAAATCCATATGACATTAGGTTCTTATTATGAAATAAAATGTCATGAAATGTGTAACAACCGGCTATTTTCAACCATTCGCATCCACACATGTCGGACTTGAATTGCTCAAAATATTAGATTGTTAATTTGTATTTTGCAAACTCAGCATATACAGTAAATAAATCAACCACAGAATCACAGACACATAGTAATACAATAATACACAGCGGAATAAATAAATGTAGTTCATGAAACTACCATACAAATATCAAAATTAGAAATAGAATACAACAGAATATCTCAAATACGGCAAAGTCTTCAGTACAAACAGATGACCTCTTTGAACCAATCAACTGGAAAAGCTGAAAGCTCAATCGATAGTTGGATCTCCAATGAAGCTCCAAACTCCACAGGTGAGTCTCAAATGCTGTATCACTCAGTCTGACCCAAGCGTAAAGCAAAAACACAAAACACTCGAGTCAGGATTAACGTTCTTATATCAATTAATCCAACTCAAGTGAAATATCAACTGAAATACAAGTAACTTAAAGGATGTTTGGGATAACCATCCTCTAAGAGTCCATGGAACTATCTACAAGGTAGAAATATACACTATAACACCGAGGTCATTTCAAATTAATTTATACTTCACAAAAAAATATCATTTCATTTCAAATATATATATTTCCAAAAAATATATAAATATTTTATAAAGTAGAATATTTGTAATTTCCTCAAACTTAACAAATCACTTCAAAATCAACCCGACTTCCCAATTCAAATTAAATTCAATCTCAATTTATCAATTTCCATGCAATTCAGTTTCTGACCAAACAAATTCAAATTATATTTATTTCAAATACAGATCTAAATCACAAATTAACCATTTAAATTCTAGTATATTTCAAAGCTTTAATATTCAACATTCCAAAGTTCAATTTAATAGTTTCATATAGATCTCGATTAAACCTTATTATTTAGTCTGAATGTTTACTTAATAAATTCAATATTTATTAAATAACCTAAATTTACCTTTAAACTAAATTTTCCTTTCGATTCAAACTTGAAACTTCCATTTAATCATTTAAATCAAAATCAAGTTATAAATCAAATCTTAAATTTCAAATTCAATAGTTCAAATCAATCCAATTAAGTAGAATTCTTAACTAAATACCATTTCAAATAAATTCAACTTTATCTTCTAAACCTTAACTTATTCAAATTATTACAACAATCAATTTTGAAATATAAATTTAAATAAATACTTAAACATATTATATGGATTGATTCAATCTCAATAATATTATTATTAAATCTATATATAAAATTTCCATTTATATATAATATTTTAAGAACCAATATTTATTAAAAACCATATATTTCCTTTCAAACTATAGAAATTATTTTCAAACATTTATATATATATGTGGACCAACGGTGTCTGTATATAATTTTCTACCCTATGGTCAAGGGAAACGGATATTTATCATTTCAATCCGAAATTTAAATATATGGGTAGATATCACTTCGACCCGCAATCCCAAATTCAATTTAATTGAAAATCGCTTAGGTTTATCATTTCAACCCATAACGAAATTCTCCTATTCTAAAGTCCGTTCGGGTATGTATCAATTCAACCCATAGTGAATTCTAAACTAAAGGAAACTTGCAGAGTGATAACAGATAATAAAATAAAATAACATGCATATATCATCAATACCAATATAATATAAACAACAGGACATGGTATCACATCCCATAAGTGAATAATTGCAGATAACAACATATATAGCAATGTAAATAACTAACAACAGCGTATTTCAATTGAAATCAAATTTAATAAATAAAAGAACGTTAATCGTGAGTGATTGTTCACCTTTCGAGGCTAGAGAATACAGAAGATGACATGGACACGCACACTGATACGGACACTGAAATTGAATTATAAATCCGAGTATGAATTTCGAAGCAAAGTAGGATTGGCACGAATTGGACGAACGAGGCTGAAAATCAAGAATTGATGAATTGAATCAGAATCAGTCTGATATACACAGAAATTTTTGCTATTTTAATAAAAATCAATATTGCATCTCTAAGAAAATTTAAAGTCGATTCAGATATATATAATTTACATTTATTTTTAAACTCAGTACATAAACCAATAGTTTTAACATATGAAATAAAACATATATGTTAAAAAAATATTTATATTTTTCAAAACCATTTTAATTTTTACACATAGATCAAAATTTCTATTTACAAATCTAAGACCCAACCACCACATACGACCCATGTATATAATATCATTAAGATTTATATTTTTAAATAAGATAATTATATAAAACTTCAACAAATTACACTGTTCAAATCTCATTTATAAACTACTATATATAACATCTTACCTTAAACCCAATGTGACACATATATAATAGTATGAACAGATAAATAACTTTTATGCACTGTAGCATACTTTAACAATTAAAAAGTATAATATATTATATGTAGACTCACAGACCACATATAAACAGAGTATATAGAAATCTATAAAACTCATTGATCGAAACACAATATTGCCATAATATAACAAAATATGTTACTTTTAAAATCTGACCCTCTGTTCTTTATTAACAGCACCTCAAACTCTTCTGTATGGATGAATTTATAAGCACATATATACTTATATATGTTGGATTATGCAGACCGAACATATGCAATTACTGTATATATTATATATTATATAGCTAAATATACAACATGCAGACTATAGCCTCACACTCAAAACAAATGAACTTTTATAACCTGTACATACATTCACAAATATATATAGTTTATAAACTTTTATATCTAACTATACCAGAACACAAAGACATTATATATATATTATAGCTTATATATTATACTAACTTTATAGACTAAAGATTTTAATGCATAACTCCATATAAAACAGCAACCTAGTGTTCCCGATTATAATATATTATATGATATGAAAACATCATGTTGTATATCAAATAACTCATATTACATATTAACTCGATAACTTTAAATATAACCACCAACAAGCTATTTAACCCTTTAAATATAATACTATAATCCAAATAACTTACTTTATTATTATTAGAGAAATTTACTCCTATATAAAAATTTAATATATCTCCTACTAAAATGCATGCCACTATATGAATTCAAAATTTTCTTAACAAATAACTAAGTTATCAAATACTTACATGACATATGATATACATATAGAGTCATATATGCACGCAAGCTCAAACGCAAAAGGCTTCATGCATCAGCTCTCTAAAGTTTGATGGCATGTTAAAAGAAAGGAGCTCGTAGCTGAAAAAGTGGCCACGTGATGGGAGAGGCGGAGGAAATGGCGAGGTGGGGAGAAGTAGTTGGAGGCGGGTCTGTTGATGGCTCGGCAAAGGGTGGTTGTGCGCGGTTTTGGAGGTAAGGAAGGCATCGATGATTTTATTTTTTTATTCTAATTTTTTTCCTTCTCTTCTTGTCGAGTGAAATATGAAGATGGATTTGTAAATATATTGAAAGTAGAGGACATGGAGGGGAGAAGCAAAGAAATATAAAATGGGTAAAGTGGGAAAACTAAACTGTCAAAAGTATAAAAAAGAAAAAAAATGTTTCAGCGGTTAAAACAAGTAACGTAGGAAAAACGAATAGGCACAAATTGAGAAACATATCACATAAATCATAAATATAAAGTAGCAAGTGAGTATTTTAGGCAATAAATATTCACGTTGATTTATACACGCAAATATAAATATGTGCTGTAGCCAAATCAAATAATGAAAAGAGGAAAAACGTACGTACGTTATATGTTTCTTCCAGTAATCGTGCAGAATAATAGATAAAGGGAGAACTTTGCGCCGAGGGAAGAAAAAAATGGAAGGTCTCATAAATAAATGCGAATATTAAATCAAATTGAATAGTTTTGAACAATGAATAGTCAGATGAAGATAAACAAATAGCAACCGTCAAATCCTTAGATTTGTTGAAAGTAAATTAAAGCAACAAATTGATTGCACGACACGTTTTGAATTTTTTTTAAACGGAAGGAGATTGAAGAGTCAAAATTTTTGGTACCGTTCACAATTTAAGCTGACACAGATAAGGTAAGGAATATGTATATAATTTTTTTACAGAATATGATATGTTTGTTGAAGCCAATAACACCAAAAATCAAGGAATGAAGAAAGGCAACAGGGAAAAAAACGGAACAAATAGAAATGAAACGTATCAAATTAAATATGAGCAGTTTTAGAAGCAACATCAAAAAATTTCTTCCAAAAATCGCGGCTACTGATTTGTTTTCAGTAGCTAAGGTATGAAATTTATGAGCGTATAATAGATGTATAATTTTAATTGAAACGTACGCTCAAATAATTAACAAAAGTAACGTTTAGAAACTATCCGTTTCTTATTTATTTATTTCTTATATAGTTAGTGCAATATACGCAAAATTTATAACAAAAGTAACGTATCTTAATTTATATGTTGCTTATTTATTCTCTACCCATTTTTAGTAAAATATACGTTTTAAAGAATATTCATTAGCTACGTACCATTTATATGCTAACTAAATAAATCAAAACGGATATAACGTACAAATTAAAACGTGTATTTCAAATAGCCTATTTATACTCTATTAACTTTAAAATTTGTTACTTAATTAACTATTAATTTGTTTACATTGGTTTCATTTACTTAACGTTTAACACATAACTGATGTATATACGCAAAAAAAGAAAACGTAAAATTTATTTCCTATATATTATTCAATTTAAAATTTTATTTATTAATCAATTAACTAAGAAACTAATGTGTATATGTATAAAGTTATTTACTTTTACAGAATATTAATGACTTGATTTAAAGGTGTGTAACCAATACCCGGTCTTCAACACCATCTTCAAATGCAATCCCATTTCGTCATATCGTTATACGGAATGAGTTTTATGACACAAGATCCTCTCCCGGCTAATCCGAATAACGAGCGCTTATTTTTAAAAATAAGTGTTCATTCAGATTTTAAGGAAATCACAACAATTTTTCATTTAGATCTTTTAAATAGAAGATCTATCACAATCACAAGTATTCGATGTGGTTTCCGAATATCCACTTGGAATCCGACCCCCGGTTGCATCGAAATTCAAATGCTGTGATATCCCGAAAATTGGGCAATATAAATTTAATAATCTGTGTTATAAATTTTATTTGATTTGATAATTTTTGATAATAAAATTTGAGTTGATTTAATAATCTTCTTTTAATAAATGTTTAAATGGGTAGATTTTATCATTTCAAAACTAATAAATTATTTCTGTTTATAATATATATATAATTATATATATTGTAAATTGATAAACTTTGATTTAAAACTTAGTAAATGAATCAATTTTTGATTTTTATTTATATTTGGTAAAATTGGAAATTTGATTTAAATTTAACATTTAATTGTTCTAAACAATTTAATAAATAATTATATAGGTTATATTAAAGGAAAATTTTATCTGTTTAAATTTATATTTAATTAATTTGAATATGAATTTAAATTTTAGATTAACATTAAAAAATCTTAGTTGTATTTTCTTTTTAAATTATTGTTTGAATTTATATACAAGAATTTAAAATAAAATTTACATATGATCCTAATTTATTAAGTAATAAAAGTAATTTATGATATCTTTTATAAATCATTTTAAATATTATTTAATTTGTTATTTTCAAATGATATTGAGAATACTTAGTCTTTTATAAACATAAATAAATTTTGTTAGAAATAGGATTTGTTATTTTTAATTTTAATAAGAATTATATATGCACACATATATAACTTGATTTTTTTTTTTAAAAAATGGATTTGATAAATTAATTTAAAATTTGGATTTAATGTTTTGAAATTTAATAGAAATATTTGAATAAGCTTGTATTCATAATTTGTTTGTTTCATTTCTTTTTAATGAATTAAAAATATAAGAAACTCATTTATATATACATAAGAAATAATAAATTTAGACTTAAGAGTTTATAAACAATTTTAAATTAAAACTAAAATATTCTTAATACATTTGTAAGTTTCTTAAGACTTAATGACATGTGTTAAGCCCTTAATCAAACCATGTGTCAAATGTTAGAATAGGGACAAGTGTCCCCTTTAATTTTAATTTTCTTTAATTAAATCAAAAGTTTTGTTATATAAACATATTACTCCTCATTTCATCTTCTTTTCTATTTTTCTTTTTCAAACTTAAGAAATCCTCAGATCTAAAATCTGGAATCATATACATTAAAAAAAACAGAATTCCTGTAAATATGCTCCTCATAAACCAAATCAAAAATAAAAAATTATTTGAATCTTCTTCAAAACCCAAAACCACCTTCAGAACTGTAATGCAAAATCTCCTCAAACCTGAAATGAAAATCATAGCCTCTTCAAAAACATTAAATGACTAATTAAAAATTTGCAATTTCATTCTGCAACTTTATTCAAAAACTTGCAGTCTTCTTTTCTGTTTTGAAACAACATCAACCTGATTATCAATTCTGCAAATTCCCAATCATGCATGCAACTGCAAAATCAACCAATCCTGCATTTCTTTCTCTGGAAACAATGTTCCTCAAAAACCAAAATTTTCAAACTGAAATCATGTATGAACCTGAAAATAGCTCTTCATATTCATAAACCTGAAACCACTTTGCAACACTCAACAGAACTGCATGCAACAGCAGTTTCAATTCAAAGTCCTGCAGTCTTTCCCCTTTTCTGTTTGAAACCATCCATGTCTGCATTTTTCTGGAAACATACATGCAACTGAGTTTTAAGTTCAAAAAGGAAATGTAAGTTCAAGTCATATATAAAAAAAAGTAGAACTTGAAGCTTTTAAAGGCCTGCAAAATTTTTCTCTGGAACCACTACTCCACAAAAGGCTTTTAACAGCATTTGATAAACGCTGTAATACGATACAATAACATTAGTTCAAACGCTTTATAACGACATGCTGTCGTATATACAGAACTTATAACAGCTTTTTGATAAACGCTGTTGAAACATCACTTTGACAGCGTTTCGTACAAGCTGTCAATAATGTTTTTACAGCGTTTTCAAACATGTTGTATTATGTTTCTACAACGTTAATGATTTAGTTGTCGGAGATGTTTTAATTCTACTTTAACTGTTTACAACAGCTTTTTATAAACGCTGTTATTGAATCATCAACTATTTCGACAGCATGTACTAAACGCTGTTATTGACTATTTAAAGATAATTACAGCACAAATTGGACGCTGTTGTTTCTTTATTGACAGCATTAATCTGACGCTGTCGTCTATTTATATAACAGCTTTAATATTCCACTCTATTTGTGAATATTCTAAAACTATATTTTGAGCATATTCAAGCAACTAGTATATATAACATGTTCTAATAACTATTAATTAGTTACATTAACTGGTTAAGACAATATTAACAAATGACATCCATAAACCAAGTTTCAATAATATCCATAAACAAAAATAATAAAGTAAACCAAGTTGCCACAAATTCTGTTGAACAAAGACAAGTTATATGTTAAACAAAAATATAATATCAATACAGTAAGTCCGCACCAAATGCCAACAACAAAACGTGCATCTAAAAAGTTTCATATGCTTGCTACTTGCTACGGAAGAAGAATGTGTCATCGCCATCTTTAATTACCTGCAATGAAGAAATTTGAAGTCAGTGAGTAAACGCCATCTAAAAATTTGAAGTTTCATATGCTAAAATGCTTAGCTGCGCCAAAAAATCACTATATGGTATGTTAAGCCGAAACCTAGCCAATATACGCATTTGTAGGTCAGCTCAGTTAACGAAGCTAAACTGCTCTACAGTAACATAGTTATATTTCACGATCTAGTTGATCACCTAAATACTAAGTGAAGAAGCAGTCCTTCTTAATATAAAATCTACGCATGACCAAGATCAAACCAAATGCATAAAGACAAGTCAAAACGGAGGAACTGCACTATATTTACAAACTAAACTTGCAAGGGTGAAAAGCTTTCTATCTAATGTTAAAGTAGCTTGCAAGGGGGAGAAAGACAAGGGGTAGTTGTATGCAAGGGACAGAGAAAGCTCAGCATTTGTAGTGCATGCATAGCCGTGAGTAAAGCATGGTGTACAGGCATTTCAAAATGAAAGAAGGAATAAGAGGATACAGGTGTGACATAAAGAAGTATGCATGAGGGAGGATAAAAGGAAGTAGATCTAAATTAAAAGTAGCTTCTAAAATAAAAGACAGTGTTAGCTTCTAAAAGAAAAAGACTGTTAGACTGGCCCATTGCAAAAGTATGTTACCATAGGAAATATACATGTAAACGAATTAAACTAGCATAAGTATGTTACCAATGTGTTCTAAAGCTAAGCAGTCAGACTGGCCCATTGCAAAAGGAAGATTGGTTTGACAATGCTATAGTTGAATTTATTTGGAACAATGAGATTTATACTCAAACCGATAATCAAGTACTATCTCGGGAAATACATTTACTTCAAAGATTGAACTGCAATTTGCACAAAACAATGTATGGGAAATAGTTCATATAGACCATTCGTGATAAAAATAAATACATTAGTTAATACAGGCACTGCACTTTATACTTGTTGTGAATATGGTACCGTACTTAAAGCGGTGGGGTAAATGTACGTAGTTTAAAAACTATAAGGGTGCTATATTTACCTGATTTGAGGAGGTTAGATATCAAAAACTCTTTTTCACTGATCGTGTTGTTTGCCTGCTGATATCTTTCTTCCAGGTCTAGCAAAGCATATTCAGTGTTTTCCAACTTTTTCTATGGTACTATCACAAGAAAATAAACAACTGAAAGTGATAAAAATCACAGTAAGGACAAACACTTGTAAAATCAATGTCACCTGTGTTGTTTCAAGTTTCTCAGGAATAAGCAATAAATTGTAAATTATAAAAGAGACTTATAATTCAATTTTATTTTAGCAGCAGTAATAAGCAATAAATTGTAAATTGTAAAAGAGACTTGCCTTTAACTTCGCAATCAACATCCACTCATCAATAAGAGTACTCCAACCTCTGCAACCAAAAGTAGGACACAAGAAGTTAACCATTATTCAACATTGCATATTTAAAAGCTACTTATTTGCATAAATTCAACATACCCTGTATATGAATGAAGCAAGACTAGCCAGTGACCATTTTGCTCCAGTAGCGTCAAGTGAGATTGGATAGTAGCTCGATATCAAATCCAAAACTGAATAATTGAATAAAATGTTAACAAGTAAGCCTAAGTACCATTTTGTAGAGATGATGAATGTCAAACAAGATATATAGTTGCTTCTTGTGCAAATGCACCATGCACAAATACATGGATTGTATTGACACACATTCAGCAATGCATGATACACAGATATAAAGCGCACATATTTAAAGGTATTCGTACTTAAAAAACAAATAGAATTTGTGCAAACTTGTTACTGGCTATATGTTTCAAATTACAGACAAATGATTCCAGATTTATAAAACCAACAGAATATTTATAAACTTGTTGCTGGCTATATGTTACCCAGGTTCTAAGCCTTCTAAAGCACATAATGTCTACAGATTTACCACATCAATAGATTTATATACTTAACTTACCTTAAATAAGCATATCAATAAATACCATGATTGAATTGACCATGAAAAGCATGGAGAAGCTGAAGATGCCTCATGAATTCGCCAATGCTGGAAGTCTATGTAAAATCTTCTGTACTGCAAAGCAATTTGAGTGGTTATATAACTATATTACATTGGATCTATTAACTCAAAAAAAAAGTCCCAGTCAATTACTTAATGTATCGCTGAATCGTATCCATTTCACTGTCTCCTGATAGGTTAAGGTGAAGGAATGCTCTCAATGAAAACCATAGCTATAATGTACTACCCAAATTAATTAACAGGATAAGAAGACATTATGTGCTAGCTAAAAAATAATTGGTCGATTAATAATTTTATCTGTTTAGCTTTTCAGCATTTGATGTATACTGCTGAACTTCATCAAGCAAAACAAATAAAACATAAGGCGAACCAATACATAAATTAGGATGGCACAGTAATTTCCATTTTGTAGTCTTCAAATGATTAAGATTTTTAAAATGTTAAGGTCAATAAATTGCTTTGGTCATACATACATTATGTTAATAAAATTAACATAAACAATGATTATTATTATTTTAAAACACCAAAAATACTTTGGTTATCCATATGTTTTGTTAATAAAATTAACATAAATAATGATTATTATTTTTTCAAAACACCAGACACAAGTAATTTCAATAATTTCAAAAATGTAGTATAAAACAATCATGTAATGTATGTTAATATGTTAAAAGCATTCCTAAAGAGGATAAATTTCAAGTACCTTTTGAGGTTCTTCATCATCTTCCTATGAATCCTTAACACCATCATCATCTGCATCTTCATCGTCCCACATATATATCGGTTGTTCTTTCATGAAACCATGTGGTGATGGTTCAAACTCTTTATCTTCTACAGAAACAAAAGTTATTGTTCTGTTACAAATCTACTCTATAAGGGTAAAGCAGAGGCATTTGCTATGCTCACCTTAATTTCATCTTGCTATTTCACCACCATAATTCTATCTTGTTGTTTCAAAATAATGTCCCTCTTCATTAATACCAAATCTTATTTTCACTTCATAATACACTCCAAAAATCCAAAATTGAATCAAAGTATAAGATGTTTTTTTCGCTATTATAATTTTTAAAAAAAATCTATGCATTTCTCTGACTATAGAATGTTCACCTCTTCATCTTTAGATTCAACCAAATATTGCAGCCACCCCATGGAAATATTGAAGCTTACTGACTGTTTGCAGTTCTAAGAAAACATTTGTTTCTTTTCTTATTTATTAGTTTGCCTGTTTCTTAACATGGAATAACATGGTTACATTACATTTTTATTTTATTTTTGCACCAACTGAAAAAATCATATAATGAAACATACATAAAAATGATACACACAACACAAAAAAAACATAAAATAATCGCTGATCGCAAATTAATTGCTTTCATCCACATCAATCTTCTTACTCTGCTCAAATGACCGTGAACACTTTGCTCTGCTCACATTATTTTCGTTGGCATTCACTTTCTCAACTCCGCTGAAATACCCAGATTAAGTGTTCTTCTTTCGTTTGCAATACACACTCAAACCCATTACATAAAATTATGCCTAGAATGTTAACCATCAACCATCCAATATTGAGCATCAATGATTGTTAAATAAAACACTGTATTTAACCAGAGTCACTGATACGGTTAATACCACTACAATTGCCACAGCTAGACCCAAGCGAGCTTCTAGAATTCCAAATCATTACATGGACTGACACAGCTATTAAAAGCAAGGCACTAAAAACAAATTCTGTCACAACAGAATTCTCCTTTTATAAATAAATGTTTTAAATTGCATGGCAAAAATGGAATATGCTGGATTCTTGTATTAGAATGGAAGACAACTGTCTGTAAAACTTCTTTAAGAAAAAATATATAGTAAATATACTCAGAATTTAAGCAACGATGTTTCACTAGATTGATTCAGTTAGTGAATTACAAATTCAAAAGCTGTTAAAAAATTACAAGTGGTAGAGGTACTACAGAGTTCCTAACCACTTTTTTCTCCCTATCCTAAAGACATTTTAAGAAGTCAATAAATTAATCTTATCAGTAAATTTTCAACCTTCAAGCATAAAGCAAAAAAGATCTGTAAACTAACATCACTCGATAAAATAGCTCAATTTGGCAGGTAATATATGCTCATGTGATTCTTTTTAGCAGCGACTCGGTTTTTTTTACAAACTCAACCATCTAAATTAATAAATGGAACATATTTACAATTTTTTGGTCCTACCGTGAACTTTACGAAATTCCCTCATATGTAAATGAGGTCACAAATTTGAATCCAGTAATGAAAAAAAAAGTTGACATTCAAATATGATTTATAAACGAGGTCACAAATTTTATCACAATCCCAACAAAGATATTTCTATTCTGTTTCTGTGTTCATTTTGCAATTTAAGTTTATTCAAATTATATACAAAACTGGAATTATGGTATTTTATAATTATATTCATCTTCAAGTATATTTTTTGTATGCATGTGATAAAGAGCTCGTATTAATGAAATGAATAAGAATGAAGTCATGAGAAAATTATAGACAGTGGCAATAAAATAATCAATTTGCACGCGTCACTGTTCAATTTATCACCTAATCAAAAACTAAAAACTAAAACCTGGAAAATTCTATTTAGACACCATAAATTACTTGGCTTGGTTATGTATAGAAACAGACCTTACAGAATCACTATGCTAGATCCTAAATTACTCCAAGATCCACTTAGTTAAAATAAACTCATCAAAATTAATAACAATAAATGGTAAATCCAATAGATCCAAAGCTTTGTAGTTTCGAAATTATTACAATTATAAAAAAATAGTCATACCTGAGCGCCTTGTAA
Source organism: Allium cepa (assembly GCA_030765085.1). Lineage (NCBI taxonomy): Eukaryota > Viridiplantae > Streptophyta > Magnoliopsida > Asparagales > Amaryllidaceae > Allium > Allium cepa. The sequence continues at coordinate 189,007,479 of CM060935.1, forward strand.
GCAAAAGGCATACTCTCTACTGCAGTTTTCCTCTCATCTCCAGTCTTGAATTCTACCAAATATTGATGATAATAACCTTCATCTTCAAATATAACGCTTTGGAATCACTGGCACTCGCCACAAGAACCAAGCTGTTGTACTGTTTTTTCTGCTAACTCCATTCAGCAAATGTACTTTGGAAGACTATACAAGTTGAATTACTTGACCTTAAGTGGCTTTTTTCTCCTTTGCAGGACCAGGTGCAATCACTCCAGACATAATCAATGCAAACTACTATACTGAAAATTATCAGTACCGATCATGGATATAAATTCAACCAATATCACTAACCAGTTCTTGAACTACACAACTTCAATAGCGACGTTCTTCCTGACGGCGACAAGCTCACATCGACAGCCACCACATCAGATCTCGGCTTCGACTTTAGGCACCTGTGATAGGCTTTTAGGAGAACACATGAATCATCAGCAGCCTACACCCCAGATGCAGCATCTCAGGTAAGCATTTCAAGCAGCATGACTAACTCGGATGGCGTTCCTAGTTATTGAGTGAATTCATAATTGGATTCGTTTTCTTATTTATTCCTAGGATGGATTCAAGATGTTAGGGCTAGAGCAAACTAGATGTTGCAGGCGAAACTAGAGTACGAATGAAATTTCATGGGAGATTTCACATATATTTGGGGTTTTAATTAGGTTTAAAATAATTTTGGGGAAGATTGGTAGTCGATTGTTTTCTTGCTCTTATGCGGGAGAGAAGGAATTATGGCGGCCAGGTAACCACATAATGAAATGAATCTAAAAATAAAGCGGGTCACTTTAAACAGCGTTTCAGGTTCCAAAATTTACTTCACCACATACTTTTATCAGCATTCACAATGAAAACGCTGTCCGTTATTGCAGTGAAAAGAGCTTTTTCTTGTAGTGAACTTGCATGCATCTGAAATCATCTGAAGCCGTATGATCATCCTACAAAAATTCAAATGCCTACATTTTCTGGGAAGCATGCATCAGGGGAAGCTTTTCCAGAAATAACTTCGCTCTGCCCCTATAACTTGTGAGTAACATTTTACTAAATAACTTAAATATGAATTTAGTTGCTTATTGTACTTTGAAATAAGTATGTGTGTATGCTTTCTATAAGTTCATTTTTGAATGTATGTAGATGTGCATCTTGCTGTGAATTTGCTTTTCTGTTCTTACGTTCCAGGTTTAAGAATTGCCTAAAAATTTCCATTTTCTTTGATCTAAGCTGTGTTAGGATTAGAGATTTAAATCAAAATGTGGTTGTTAACATAAGTTAAAGATTTAATTTTTTTTATTTTAGCATAATAAAAAAATAAAAAATAAAATAAAAATAAAATAGTAATCTCTGGTTAACTTAATATAATAGAGAAAATATTTAGCAATTGAAAATTTAGTTATTCTATTTCATTGATCCAAAAGTATAAGTTGATTTCTTATACAAAAACTTGAATTTTAAAACTTGAATTATAATTTTTAGTTTAAAAATGGTTGGGCATTTCTGGTTTAACCAGAAATGGTATTTTGGGTTGTAACTGTCTATCTATGTGGTCGGGTAGGCCAGTATCTTTTCTGGGGATGGATTGGTGAGCGAAGATCTAAGGAAAATTATTGTTAAATGGATTTAGGCAGTGAGGCGAAGGGGATTTTGGATTGAAAATTTTAAACCTAGATTTCGGTTCCTCAGGGAAAATGATCACCGCAATCTCCAGAGGTGATCGAGTCGTACCCTAATCGAGTTGATGATAGATGGGGTGTGGAGTAGTTCGTGGCCGGGAGGAGGAATTCTCTGGTGATCGGATTTTAGTGTTGTAGCAAATTATAGGTTTTGCCATTGCTATATTTTTTGAGCTCGAATGCTCAAATTCAATTTAGGGATTTTGAAGTTTCTTGGATGGTCGGAAATTGGTGGGAAGGTAATCGTTGACTTGTGGGTAGTGTTGCGAACGGCCGGAGATGTTGCCAAGTTGGTGCAGGTGCACGGTTATCATGTTGTGTCAGTAGTTTATTTTTGGGGAAGAAGGATTCTCTAGTTTGTTTTGGGGTTCTTTCGTGTGTTGCTCGAAGTTAGGATGTGTAGGACTCGAAGATTGCGTGTTGCAGGTTCGGGTAATTGGGTTGATTCATGTTTAGATGTTGAACCTGTCAGTTTTTAGTTGAATTACAGATTAGAAACTATTTTATTTTCAAATTTTAACTGAATTTTAAAATATTAAACAAGGAATTAATACAAATTTTAAATCTAATTTTAATTATGAATTCAAGTTTAAATTGAATATTAAACTGGAAATGAATGAAGTTTTTAAATTTAAATTTTGTTTAAATAACTTGAAGGGGGTTTGTTCTTTAAAATGTTTTTAAAGAATTTGAATTTAAATTTGAAATTGAAATTTTAAGTAATGTTTAAACAAAGTTTAAATTTGATTCAAATTTGGATTTGAATCTTTAGTATAAAATAAATTTAAGTTTTATAAATTTAAAGTGTTTAAAACAAATGTGAATGATAATGTAAAATTTAAATGGTTTTAATTTAAAAGGAAATTTGTTTTAACTCTTGTAATTTTTTTTATAATAAAAGTATTATTTATCATTTAAAAGATTTAGATTGATTTTAAAAAAAACCTGTTAAAATTAAATAATAATTTAATGATTTGTGTTTCATTTAATTATTAGGGTAATTAAATGAATTATTAATTTATTTAAAGGGTTTAATCTTAAAGGTTTAAGATTAATTATTCTTAGAATAATCAATTGTAATTTAAGAATAATTAATTAAATAAGTTTTGATTTTAATTAATGATTAATAATTAATTAATCAAGTAATAATGGATTAATTAAGTTTTAATTAACACTTAATTATTTAATTAATTAAGGGTTAATTAGTGAGTTATTAATGATTAATTAAATTGAAATTAATAATGATTTACAATTCGTTAATTATTTTAGAAAATAATTAATGAATTGTTTAATAGTTAATGAAGGTCATTAACTAAGGATTATTTAATAATTAATTAATTAATATAATTAATTTTAATTATTAATTAGATTAATTAATTTAAAGATAATCATTTGTGTAGTACAATTACTTATGGAAGTAATTAAGGAAATTAATTACTAATTGTAATTAAGTAAGTTTAATATGATTAGATTAAGTTAATTAATTTCAGTTTAATTAATTTAGAATAATCATTTGATGATTTATGGAGTATAATTACTTATTGTAATTAAATAAAGAGAAATTACTTAGAGAAGTAATTAATGGGTAATTACTGCATGTAATTAATTGAAGGTGATTTGATCATGAAGTAATTTAAGTATAATTACTTTGTGAAATAATCAAGGGATTAATTTGAGATAATTAATTAAGAAGTAATTAATTTATTTTGGGAAAGTAATTAAAGGTAGATAATTACTGAATAGGGTTAATCAAGAGGGATTAACAATTATGATTTAAATTAAGGTTACTTACTTAATGTAATTAATTTAAATAAGGCAATTAATTAAAATGTAATTAAAGATGATTAATTAATATAATTAATGATGTAATTAAGATTGATTAATTAAGATTAATTAATTAATAATAGGTGATTAAGGGTAATTAATTAATGTAATTAATTAAGGATTAATGTAATTAATTATAGTTAATTAATTAATGAAGTAATTATAGATTAATTACTAAATTTGGTTAAGCATTATTAATTTGTGAAATTAATTAAAGGATAATTACTTGAATGTAATTAAAGACAAATTAATCAAGGGTGGTTAATTGAGGAGATTAATTAGAGATTAATTAATTAATTAATTAATTTGTAATTAATTAATGGTGATGTAAGCAAGATTTATATTAATGAAGTAATTAATTTAATTCACTTTAAATTAATTAGAGAATGATGTAATTAATTTAGTTCATTTTAAATTAATTATGGGTGGTGTGATTATAGATCATTGCTTATATATGAATGGATGATATTGGTTTCTTGGATGGTTTGAATCTCAGAAATGAGATAATTAATGTTGGGTGATATGGATGCATTGGTTGCATTGTGATATTGATATGGATTATCTTTTGAAGATGATAATATGGTTTATCTGTTATGATGATTATCTGTTGTGAATTTGTGGATTATATATCTGTGTGTAAATAGATAATGAGATTGAATTGTTTTAAAACTTTAAACAACTTAGCCTTAAAAGACACGCTTTGGATTTCGATGAGACCGGGATCGGGTTTCCATATTTGGATATCCGAAAACCACATCAATCCAAATTAACGTTAGGTCATGAATCCAAGTGGAGCGAGTGAAGACTCGAGGTGTAAGGGCTATACGTCAGTATAACTCTGTGGGTGATTCCGTAATGAGTTTGATGGAATAGTACTTGTAGACTCGAGATGGTGATTTAGAGTGCAAGGGTTATCGTCGTTAACTCTGAGGGGGATTCCAATACGAGTGTAACGAGATAATGCCTTTGGTTTCGTTCGAACCCGGAACGAACTTGTATGGATTGAATGCTTTCAGAACATCGTCAGGTAGACGATGAGCATTGTAAGTGATGTGTCCTATAAAGGTAATCGTAGCCTCGAGCCTCATCAAACGGGAATGGCTAAAACAGGGAAGTTGCAGCAAGGCTTCGTGGGTAGCCCCCACTTGAGACCATGACTTTTCCTGTCTAGAAGTCCCTTTTAATTCAGCTGTGTGGGCAGTTGGAACGTAGGCCAACTGCGGGGTTGTCTTGTTCGGGATGGTCCAGTAAGGGATGGTTCCAGTCTTGTGTTGCAGGGGATCGGGAGTGGTCCTCGGTACGTTGATCTAGGCCACGTACTGTGACGGGCGGTACCCCAGTAGCCCTGCCATTGTATGGAATCCAAAATCCAATAAGTGCCAACGGTTTTGGTTGTATTACCCACTTTTGTGGCTAGTAGCTGGAATTTATTAGATGTAACAATTTCGGCTATTTCATATTTATTTGAAAACCCTAGACACTATTATAATATCACTGGATTTCCTATCAAATGTTTTGGTTAGCGTAAGGTAAAAACTTTTCCATGTTTATGTGTGGGAAGTCTTACGTGATACCTTTTCTTTTCAAAGGTTTTTCAAAGTTAAGCAACTTTAACCTGTTACTCACACCAGACCCATGTCTGACCCAGAGTTTATATTTTTTTTCTCATAAACTCTTGGGTACTCAAATTCTTACGAGTAGCCAAGGGATTCAGGTTAGCTTTGACGAATTGTGGAGGAGCAATGGAGCAGGAGGCTTCTGCATTGTAGATAATAGTTCCGCTGTGTGTTCTCTGTGTTGTATCTCTTTGTTGTGATATACTGAGTTGTAAATACTAGATAAGTGTTTATAACTGTCTAGTATATGTAATATGTATGTTGTGTATCTCTGATTGGTATTGTATATTATGTAAATACTTATATTATTAATATAATTTATTCATTCCGCTGTTGAGATTCTGATGTTGTTTCTTATTTCTTCTCTTTCTTTTCTCTTTTCTATCCCTTTCTTTCTTATTAATGATACGTCATTCTGTGGAGTCGAATGGCGGGTCATTATAGTGGTATCAGAGCATTTAGTTGAGTGAATACCTAGTCTCTGGAGTGGTGTCTATCTTGAGAGAGCGTATTTGTATTTTTAATATATATATATATATATATATATATTTCTACCTATCTGTTGGGTTACCCGTACAGGTTTTCCAATATAGTTTATAAAGGTAGATAAGGTAGTGGGTGTGTGACACGACTACTACCAATGATTAGAGTTTTAATGTTGGAAGTTGGAAGTGCATTTGTCGAGACTGTAGACCTAATACCGTCTCGAATAAGCTTTGTAGTGATGAAGGATTTCATTTATCTCTGAAGGTAACCTGTAAAGGTTCAGAGATCATCTCTGAGTTGGATGAGTAGAGTTTGGATCTGTCGGTTGGGCAGAAGGAAATGATGGTATCTCGATACCTGAGGAATGAGTAGTTGTGTAATGAGACACAGTGACTATAGATGTTTCCAAAGATTTTTCTTTGGAACAAGTTTTAGAAGTATGTTTGCTTTGATGTTGTGGCTGGGTTGAGAAGGATGTTTCTGTCTGGTTTGAGACCCGAGTTTCTCGAAGAATTTTGGATTAGGAAGTCTTTGGCATCGGTATTAACAGTGCAGCTCGGAGTGTTCTATGCTGACAAGAAGGATTTCTGGTTAGCAGTTTTTCTGAAGGAGTTCAGAAGCAGCCGGGTAGATTCATTTCTTTGATGGGTTGGCTAGTTAAGCATAGACTGTTTTGATTAGTAATGAGAGAACAGCTTTCTTTGGATATTGGACGGGTTGATCGCAAAAGTGACTTGCGATAGTTTGAGTGTTCTCTTGAGCTATGAGAAGTTTGTCCGTACCTGGAGGCTAAGATTTCTTATTGACTAGATTCCGGGAGTGCTACTGGTGGTTCAGTTTAGTAGAAGGATCAGATAGGGCATCTGAGTTTACTTTTATGGATCTATTGGACCATATTTCTGAGATATGTTGTCCGGTTTGTGCCTGATTTCTCTTCTATATCAGATCAGAGTTGTGCAGCGAAAGCAGTTTGAGAATGCTTTTGTTTTATCTTTCCCGGATAGGAGAGGTATGTTAGTCTTCTAATATTTGTGGAATAGAGTTGGTGTTCTTGGTTTGGAAGTTGATCTAGAGGAGATCATTTTGTTGGATTGTTTTGGTCCCGTTTGTTTCTATGGACATCAACAAGGGTTGAGCTGATCAGTAGAGTTGAAGGCAGTCCAGGATCATCAGAAGAGTTCTGTGGGTAAGAGACGAAAGAATTTGGATTCCTGAGACGGAGATCTGATTTTGGGTAAGTTTTCTTTGATTTAAAGAGCTGTAAGATTGGGTAAGTCTGGGTAAGTCAGCTCCGAAGTGTTTTGGATCTTTTCCGTGTTCTTGTGAGGATTGGTGTCTGATTTTCAAAGTTGAATTGCCAATATGGATAACTGGGATTCGTTGTGATTCACGTATCTCTAAGGAAGTACGTGTATGATTTATCTCTGGTTGTGAAATCAGCAGTTCAGGAGGATGTGATTGTTGAGTCAGACTTGTTTATAGTCTGATATCCTGTTTAGTTTTGTAAATCTAGTTGGATAGGAGCTCTATAGCTTAATAGTATTAATTGTTTAGATTCTATAGAGCGAGTATCCCGATATTTATACCGGGGAAACTCGTGAAAATTTTATCCAGAATTTTCCTGGATAATTAGATTTGTTTTGATTAGGTAAATTAGTTGCTATGGTTGTTAGCATATGTTTGATAATATATGCTTGTGTTTTAAAATAAAATCTTAAGACAGATTATTAAATTACCTTTGCTTCTAAATTTCGGGGACGAAATTCTTTTAAGGGGGGAGGATTGTGATATCCCGGAAATTGGGCAATATAAATTTAATAATCTGTGTTATAAATTTTATTTGATTTGATAATTTTTGATAATAAAATTTGAATTGATTTAATAATCTTCTTTTAATAAATATTTAAATGGGTAGATTTTATCATTTTGAAGATAATAAATTGTTTCTGTTTATAATATATATATATATATATATAATTGTATATATTGTAAATTGATAAACTTTGATTTAAAACTTAGTAAATGAATCAATTTTTAATTTTTATTTATATTTGGTAAAATGGAAATTTGATTGAAATTTAACATTTAATTGTTCTAAACAATTTAATAAATAATTATATAGGTTATATTAAAGGAAAATTTTATTTGTTTAAATTTATATTTAATTAATTTGAATATGAATTTAAAAATTAGATTAACATTAAAAAAACTTAATTGTATTTTCTTTTTAAATTATTGTTTGAATTTATATATAAGAATTTAAAACAAAATTCACATATGATCCCAATTTATTAAGTAATAGAAGTAATTTATGATATCTTTTATAAATCATTTTAAATATTGTTTAATTTGTTATTTTCAAATGATATTGAGAATACTTAGTTTTTTATAAACATAAATAAATTTTGTTAGAAATAGGATTTGTTATTTTTAATTTTAATAAGAATTATATATGCACACATATATAACTTGATTTTTTTTTAAAAATGGATTTGATAAATTAATTTAAAATTTGGATTTAATGTTTTGAAATTTAATAGAAATATTTGAATAAGCTTATATTCATAATTTGTTTGTTTCATTTCTTTTTAATGAATTAAAAATATAAGAAACTCATTTATATATACATAAGAAATAATAAATTTAGACTAAAGAGTTTATAAACAATTTTAAATTAAAACTAAAATATTCGTAATACATGTGTAAGTTTCTTAAGACTTAATGACATGTGTTAAGCCCTTAATCAAACCATGCGACAAATGTTAGAATAGGGACAAGCGTCCCCTTTAATTTTAATTTTCTTTAATTAAATCAAAAGTTTTGTTATATAAACATATTACTCCTCATTTCATCTTCTTTTCTATTTTTCTTTTTCAAACTTAAGAAATCTTCAGATCTAAAATCTGGAATCATATACATAAAAAAAACAGAATTCCTGTAAATAAGCTCCTCATAAACCAAATCAAAAAAAAAAAATTGTTTGAATCTTCTTCAAAAACAAAAACCACCTTCAGAACTGTAATGCAAAATCTCCTCAAACCTGAAATGCAAATCATAGCCTATTCAAAAACATTAAATGACTAATTAAAAATTTGCAATTTCATTCTGCAACTTCATTCTGCAACTTTATTCAAAAACCTGCAGTCTTCTTTTCTGTTTTGAAACAACATCAACCTGATCATCAATTCTGCAAATTCCCAATCATGCATGCAACTGCAAAATCAACCAAGCCTGCATTTCTTTCTCTGGAAACAATGTTCCTCTAAAACCAAAATCATCTTCAAACTGATATCATGTATGAACCTGAAAATAGCTCTTCATATTCATAAACCTGAAACCACTTTGCAACACTCAACAGAACTGCATGCAACAGCAGTTTCAATTCAAAGTCCTGCAGTCTTTCCCCTTTTATATTTGAAACTATCCATGTCTGCATTTTTCTGGAAACATACATGCAACTGAGTTTTAAGTTCAAAAAGGAAATGTAAGTTCAAGTCATATAAAAAAAAAGTAGAACCTGAAGCTTTTAAAGGCCTGCAAAATTTTTCTCTGGAACTTGCATGCATCTGAAATCATCTGAAGCCGTATGATCATCCTACAAAAATTCAAATGCCTGCATTTTCTGGGAAGCATGCATCAGGGGAAGCTTTTCCAGAAATAAGTTTGCTCTGCCCCTATAACTTGTGAGTAACATTTTACTAAATAACTTAAATATGAATTTAGTTGCTTATTGTACTTTGAAATAAGAATGTGTGTACGCTTTCTATAAGTTCATTTTTGAATGTATGTAGATGTGCATCTTGCTGTGAATTTGCTTTTCTGTTCTTAAGTTCCAGGTTTAAGAATTGCCTAGAAATTTCCATTTTCTTTGATCTAAGTTGCGTTAGGATTGGAGATTTAAATCAAAATGTGGTTGTTAACATAAGTTAAAGATTTTTTTTATTTTAACATAATAAAAAAATAAAAAATAAATAAAAAAATTGTAATGTCTCTGGGTAACTTAATATAACATAGCAAATATTTAGCAATTGAAAATTTAGTTATTCTATTTCATTGATCCAAAAGTATAAGTTGATTTCTTATACAAAAACTTGAATTTTAAAACTTGAATTATAATTTTTAGTTTAAAAATGGTTGGGCATTTCTGGTTTAACCAGAAATGGTATTTTGGGTTGTAACTGTCTATCTATGTGCTCGGGGAGGCCAGTATCTTTTCTGGGGATGGATTGGTGAGCGAAGATCTAAGGAAAATTATTGTTAAATGGATTTAGGCAGTGAGGCGAAGGGGATTTTGGATTGAAAACTTTAAACCTAGATTTCGGTTCCTCAGGGAAAATGATCACCGCAATCTCCAGAGGTGATCGAGTTGTACCCTAATCGAGTTGGTGATAGATGGGGTGTGGAGTAGTTCGTGGCCGGGAGGAAGAATTCTCTGGTGATCGGATTTTAGTGTTGTAGCAAATTATTGGTTTTGCCATTGCTGTATTTTTTGAGCTCGAATGCTCAAATTCAATTTAGGGATTTTGAAGTTTCTTGGACGGTCGGAAATTGGTGGGAAGGTAATCGTTGACTTGTGGGTAGGGTTGCGAACGGCCGGAGATGTTTGCCAAGTTGGTGCAGGTGCACGGTTATCATGTTGTGTCAGTAGTTTATTTTTGGGGAAGAAGGATTCTCGAGTTTGTTTTGGGGTTCTTTCGTGTGTTGCTCGAAGTTGGGATGTGTAGGACTCGAAGATTGCGTGTTGCAGGCTCGGGTAATTGGGTTGATTCATGTTTAGATGTTGAACCTGTCAGTTTTTAGTTGAATTACAGATTAGAAACTGTTTTATTTTCAAATTTTAACTGAATTTAAAATATTAAACAAGGAATTAATACAAATTTTAAATCTAATTTTAATTATGAATTAAAGTTTAAATTGAATATTAAGCTGGAAATGAATGAAGTTTTTAAATTTAAATTTTGTTTAAATAACTTGAAGGGGGTTTTATCTTTAAAATGTTTTTACAGAATTTGATTTTAAATTTGAAATTGAAATTTTAAGTAATGTTTAAACAAAGTTTAAATTTGATTCAAATTTGGATTTGAATCTTTAGTATAAAATAAATTGAAGTTTTATAAATTTAAAGTGTTAAAACAAATGTGAATGATAATGTAAAATTTAAATGGTTTTAATTTAAAAGGAAATTTGTTTTAACTCTTGTAAAATTTCTTTTATAATAAAAGTATTATTTATCATTTAAAAGATTTAGATTGATTTTAAAAAAAACCTGTTAAAGTTAAATAATAATTTAATGATTTGTGTTTCATTTAATTATTAGGGTAATTAAATGAATTATTAATTTATTTAATAAATTAATAAGAGGGTAATTAAGGGTTTAATCTTAAAGGTTTAAGATTAATTATTCTTAGAATAATCAATTGTAATTTAAGAATAATTAATTAAATAAGTTTTGATTTTAATTAATGATTAATAATTAATTAATCAAGTAATAATGGATTAATTAAGTTTTAATTAACACTTAATTATTTAATTAATTAAGGGTTAATTAGTGAGTTATTAATGATTAATTAAATTGAAATTAATAATGATTTACAATTCGTTAATTATTTTAGAAAATAATTAATGAATTGTTTAATTGTTAATGAAGGTCATTAACTAAGGATTATTTAATAATTAATTAATTAATGTAATTAATTTTAATTATTAATTAGATTAATTAATTTAAAGATAATCATTTGTGTAGTATAATTACTTATGGAAGTAATTAAGGAAATCAATTACTAATTGTAATTAAGTAAGTTTAATATGATTAGATTAAGTTAATTAATTTCAGTTTAATTAATTTAGAATAATCATTTGATGATTTATGGAGTATAATTACTTATTGTAATTAAATAAAGAGAAATTACTTGGAGAAGTAATTAATGGGTAATTACTGCATGTAATTAATTGAAGCTGATTTGATAATGAAGTAATTTAAGTATAATTACTTTGTGAAATAATCAAGGGATTAATTTGAGATAATTAATTAAGAAGTAATTTATTTATTTTGGGAAAGTAATTAATGGTAGTTAATTACTGAATAGGGTTAATCAAGAGGGATTAACAATTATGATTTAAATTAAGATTACTTACTTAATGTAATTAATTTAAATAAGGCAATTAATTAAAATGTAATTAAAGACGATTAATTAATATAATTAATGATGTAATTAAGATTGATTAATTAAGATTAATTAATTAATAATAGGTGATTAAGGGTAACTAATTAATGTAATTATTTAAGGATTAATGTAATTAATTATAGTTAATTAATTAATGAAGTAATTAAAGATTAATTACTAAATTTGGTTAAGCATTATTAGTTTTTGAAATTAATTAAAGGATAATTACTTGAATGTAATTAAAGACAAATTAATCAAGGGTGGTTAATTAAGGAGATTGATTAGAGATTAATTAATTAATTAATTAATTAATTAATTAATTTGTAATTAATTAATGGTGATGTAAGCAAGATTTGTATTAATGAAGTAATTAATTTAATTCACTTTAAATTAATTAAAGAATGATGTAATTAATTTAATTCATTTTAAATTAATTATGGGTGGTGTGATTATAGATCATTGCTTATATATGAATGGATGATACTGGGTTTCTTGGATGGTTTGACTCTCAGAAATGAGATAATTAATGTTGGGTGATATGGATGCATTAGTTGCATTGTGATATTGATATGGATTATCTTTTGAAGATGACAATATGGTTTATCTGTTGTGATGATTATCTGTTGTGAATTTGTGGATTATATATCTGTGTGTAAATAGATAATGAAATTGAATTGTTTTAAAACTTTAAACAACTTAGCCTTAAAAGACACGCTTTGGATTTCGATGAGACCGGAATCGGGTTTCCATATTTGGATATCCGAAAACCACATCAATCCAAATTAACGTTAGGTCGTGAATCCAAGTGGAGTGAGTGAAGACTCGAGGTGTAAGGGCTATACGTCAGTATAACTCTTGGGTGATTCCATAATGAGTTTGATGGAATAGTACTTATAGATTCGAGACGGTGATTTAGAGTGCAAGGGTTATCGTCGTTAACTCTGAGGGTGATTCCAATACGAGTGTAACGAGATAATGCCTTCGGTTTCGTTCGAACCCGGAACGAACTTGTATGGATTGAATGCTTTCAGAACATCGTTAGGTAGACGATGAGCATTCTAAGTGATGTGTCCTATAAAGGTAATCGTAGCCTCAAGCCTCATCAACCGGGAATGGCTAAAACAGGGGAGGTGCAGCAAGGCTTCGTGGGTAGCCCCCACTTGAGAGCAAGATTTTCCCCTGTCTAGAAGTCCCTTTTTATTCGGTTGTGTGGGCAGTTGGAACGTAGGCCAACTGTGGGGTTGTCTTGTTCGGGATGGTCAAGTAAGGGATGGTTCCGATCTTGTGTTGCAGGGGATCGGGAGTGGTCCTCCGTACGTTGATCTAGGCCATGTACTGTGACGGGCGGTACCCCAGTAGCCTTGCCATTGTATGGAATCCAAAATCCAATAAGTGCCAACGGTTTTGATTGTATTACCCACTTTTGTTGCTAGTAGCTGGAATTTAATAGATGTAACAATTTCGGCTATTTCATATTTATTTGAAAACCCTAGACACTATTATAATATCACTGGATTTCCTATCAAATGTTTTGGTTAGCGTAAGGTAAAAACTTTTCCATGTTTATGCGTAGGAAGTCTTACGTGATACCTTTTCTTTTCAAAGGTTTTTCAAAGTTAAGCAACTTTAACCTGTTACTCACACCAGACCCATGTCTGATCCAGAGTTTATATTTTGTTTTTCATAAACTCTTGGGTACTCAAATTTTTACGAGTAGCCAAGGGATTCAAGTTAGCTTTGACGAATTATGGAGGAGCAATGGAGCAGGAGGCTTCTGCGTTGTAGATAATAGTTCCGCTGTGTGTTCTCTGTGTTGTATCTCTTTGTTGTGATATATTGAGTTGTAAATACTAGACAGGTGTTTATAACTGTATAGTATATGTAATATGTATGTTGTGTATCTCTGATTGGTATTGTATATTATGTAAATACTTATATTATTAATATAATTTATTCGTTCCGCTGTTGAGATTCTGATGTTGTTTCTTCTTTCTTCTCTTTCTTTTCTCTTTTCTATCCCTTTCTTTCTTATTAATGATACGTCATTCTGTGGAGTTGGATGGCGGGTCATTACAAATGCCATTTGAAAGGCAAATATTGATAGTCGGTTATTTAACTATCAATAAATATTCAAAACAACACCAAGATTTAAATAATTTTCCCAATTATTTATTTTCGAAATATCTTTCCAAGATATAAAATTTTTACACTCATCTATTTGAAAACAAATTTCAAATCACTTTTCATTGCGCAGAATACGTTTCCAAATATTTATTTATTTCCACTGAAAATCTGCCGAGATCAAATGTTTTAAAATAATTTAAATTACTTATCCAAACTTATATACTTGGAATATTCAGAATAAAAACTATTTTAAAAATACTTGCTTAAATATTAGTTATGAAATAATATTATACTAATATCGCATACAAAACTTCAAGTCCAAACAAATCTTAAAATAAAATTAATAGATAGGATATAACCGTTTAAATACCCAATTTCTAAAACAAATATCAATTTATCTTTTAAAATAACCCCTTCTATAATTAATTAAATAAATATTTATTTTAGAGGTTTAAGACAATCCCAAAAATAATTTTTCCAACAATATTCTTTCAAAACAATTCCTAGAACTTTTGATTTATACTTCAAAAACTACTTAAAAATATATTCGGCTTTCCAGGGAGGAATTTTCTTTTTATTTATATCAATTGATAAATCTTCTCGATTTATTTTAATTTACATTCCAAATCTGTAAATTCCTTTCACACTCTTAAAAATAACCAAATATTTATTTTTAAAACAAATTTCCCTTTACCATTATAAATTCCCATTGTGAATTTAAACTTCCTAATATCCAATGATATACATTTTCAAATCGATTTCTAAATATTCATTTCAGCACCGAATTAAGTTCAAAATTGATTTCTAAATTTATTTCAAAACTAAATTTATTATCTTTTGAAACAAATTCCTTCTTTTAAATCTATTCAATTTTCCCTAAAATTAATTTACTATAAATTTTCTACTAAATTTAAAAAAATCAAATTTATTTATTCCTAGTATCCTACGATACCAAAAATATATTTGGCTAAATTATAGCCTTCAAAAGTCTCAATCATAAATAGTCACACACAGATTATAATAAATCAATACACAATATTGAAACTAATTCAGATATTTGAGGAATCCAGTAGGATCCCTCCAACCTGTTTTCCTTACATCCACAGACGTTAGCACAACAATTAAATACCAATTCCACTTCGAGGTGGAATATCGCAGTATATGGATTTATAACATATCATCTGCTATTATGCGGCGTAATAGGGTCTCATCCGCTATATAATGCGGGAAATCAACAACTCCAATATATTATATACTACTATACATATAATATCGTCCAGTGAATAATCATTATAAATCAATCATCAAGCACACAGTCAATCAAATTTAAATCTAACTATTTAAAATTAACTGGAGATTTTAATTGAGTGAGAAGATCTCACCTTTGATTTGCAATCCATTTCCAATCCAGCTTGTTTTCGAGATTGTTAACCTTGTATAAACATTTATACGACTTATTAATATTTTAATTGATCGAAAAATTAATTACCATTTAATTAACAAATTAATTTCCCTAATACTTTGGTTTTAACTATAAATTTGATTTAGACTAATAAATTTAATTAAACAAACTCCTTTTAATAAACCAGCTGTAGCGACCCGAAATTCCACTACCGGAAAATCGCGAAGCTAATTAAGAAAGAAAGGGATAGAAGAAGAAAAGAAAGAGAAGAAAGAGAAAACAACACATCAGAATCTCACAGCGGAACGATTTAAATATAACATAGAACATATACATAGTATTATATACATCAGAGTACACAACTAAACATCTCAATTTAGACAGTTATAACATTTCTGTCTAATACAATACAAGACATTACACAGCATAATACACAGCGGAAACTCTAACCATATATCTACACGCTGAAGCCTCCTGCTCCAAAGCTCCTCCAGAATTAGTCAAGTGCTAGTTACCAAAATAATTATAAATTTAGTAAGTGAAAAATAAGTATGAATATGTTTTATATAGATATGTTTATATTTATATTTTCTTTTCTCTACTATATATATACACACACAAATCTTAAATTGAACAAATAAACTTGTTTTTATATCTTACTTAAAATTTAACCTCTTATCCATCTATACATTTTTTTGGCTTAATACTTTATAACTAAAATGTGTGTGTGTGTATTTATTATTATTTATTATTATTTTTATTTTGAACAGGTAAAAATAAGTTCCCGATGTCCAATATTTTAAATTACAGAACTAAGAGAAAACAAAAATCAATACCTTACCGTAAAAATTTCCTTTTTTAAATTTTACATATATTTCCAACTGTGTATATATTAATATGAAATTGAAAAACTAGCAATCACATACCTTACTGCTCGTCGAACACTGAAATCGACTTCGCCCTAGAAAGCCTTTTCCCAAATCGATATCGCCAAACCCTAACCACACTTGCGACGCCCAAGCACCACCATGGCCTCGAGCTCGTCTTCGCGTCGAACTTGCCTCGAGATCCCACGAACTTGACCACTTTCCACCGCGCAACCACTTGCGTGCTCGACTTGAAGATGCAGAGAAAGGATTCGCGACCTCCCAAAGTCAATCACTGTGACGCCCCACCTCTATACCCATGCTAGCCAAGAACACTACAGTGTAGTGCTGTCAACAAGCACAGAGAATAAGGCTGTTGAGGAGCGACCATCCATGTGATTGCTTATCACTCGGTGTCTATAAATAATCTTCGGAAACAATCATAGAAATAAGCATAACACTAATCAGTCACAGACATCTATATCACAATGGCGGAAGAAGATATGAATATATAACTAACACAAGAAAGTGTACATCAGAGTGGTGGTCAAAAAGATCCACAATAATACAAAAGAATAGCAGCACGTGCTATACAAATGAATACAACTATGAGTCTATATCTCTAGTGTATACAACAAAAACTACTAATCTAAATAGTTAGCCAAAAGTCAGAGTAGCAAATCCCGGGAAGAAGTCAAGCAGAAGCACCTGTAACATCTCGGTCTGACCCGAGTATTATTTAAGAAAATAATAAACGGATCAGTCTAGCTATAAATATCAGATGACATGGTATAAAATAAAAGATAAGGCATAAACATAAAATATCCATACTCACATACTACTATAAGTATGCAAATGATGATCAACACAAGATCAATCAATAAGAGATAAATCAATATCACAAGAATCTTCTCAAAGATCCAAAGAGGGCATCATACCCTAAACTTGTACTCATAACAAGTCAATGACATAAATTCCAGAAATCAACACAAGAAATCCATAAATCACAGAAAAAGGGAAAGAGGCCTATCACATGATGGCTCGAAGCCATGGGGAGCTACCCCATATGGGTGAGTCGGAATCACCCAGATGAGGTCTAGGCTAACCAAAAAGAAAAAAGGTATGTGTGAGTGGAATCACACAAATGGTGTCTAGCCTAACCTCGCAACAAAAAGGTATGTGTGAGTGGAATCACACAAACGGTGTCTAGACTAACCGTGCAGACAAAGAGATACGTGTGAGTCAGAATCACACCCATGAGGTCTAGTCACCTTGCAAACAAAGAGACATCGCATAATTGCTAGTCTAAATCATAAAATGATCGCCATGATCAACGAGAAGTGTCAATTACACTAAGCTGGTAAATATAAAAGCTTATTTTCGTGTCCCATAACCACTTGCTTAACTTAAATATTTACGAACAAACTGTAAATCTTCACTAGAAAATTGTCACAAGAGGTTCAATCGAACAAGTCCAAGAATTAACCGACGAAGTGAACGCAAGCGTTTCATACCACTTGTCTTACTAAGCCGTTTAATTAGATTTCTCATCCGAGTGAGGTAAAGGTTTGTATATACTAGTAGATTGGAAAACGTTTTAAGAAAAGAACTTTGTTATTGAAAATAGAGTTGAAAGAGTTTTGTTGAAAGAGTTTTGATATTTACTACTAGTATTGAAACCTTCATATTTCTAAAGTTGTTATCCCGCCTTTTTAGCAAGGCTTTGATACAAAAAAATCGACCGAGAAGCCAAAGATAGTTTGTCCCGAAGAATGGTCAACTCAGCATCTCAACAAAGCAAGTTCTGTTGAATGTTTTTCATATAAGATCCCCTACGGAGGGGGTCCAAGGGGGTGGCAACCCCCCAAGGTGGGGGTGCGGGGGCAAAACCCCCGCTACGGGGTTCGACCTGCCCGGTCAGGTCGTGGGGGTCCGGGGGCAGCGCCCCTGGCGAGGTGTGGGGCAGCGCCCCGGCCAAAACGGTACGACCTAGTGAAGACCTAAGGGAGGATAAGATCGAGCGACTTAAGAAGCTCACGACCTATCATTAGCACGGTCGAGCGACCTAAATAGAACGGCCTAAGGTTGAAGGCCTAGCGACCTAATGTCCAATGACCTACGACCTAATGGGTTTAAGCAGGGTCAAGGTGGAACGACCCAACGGCACACGACCTAAGGGGTTTATCACTCGAGTGACCTATTGGTTGCGACCTAACAGAGGCGAGCGACTTAAGGGACTCGCGACCTAACAAAAGCACAGGCCAAGGGACCTAACATTTTAAGGCCGAACGACCTAATTAAACTCGCGACTTAACAGTATTAAGGTCTAACGACCTAAGGGAAATAGGGTCATGCGACCTAGAGGGTTAAAGGTCCAACGACCTACAGTAAATAAGGTACAATGACCTAAGCGTCCATGCGATCTAGTGGAACACGTAAATAAGGTCGTGCGACCTAATGAAATGAGGTCCAGCGACCTAAAACACAAACGGCTCAAAAACAGGTCGAGCGACCTAGGGGGATAAGGTCGAGCGACCTGCGACCTAGCGGCCCACGACCTACGACCTAGCGACCTAACTCCGAAGTGGCATTTCGTGGCAGTGCGACCTAAGTCCAGGAAATCTCCAAGGTCGAGCGACCTGCGACCTACGACCTAAGGGCCCATGACCTACGACCTAGCGACCTAACTCCGAAGTGGCATTTTGTGCCAGTGCGACCTAAGTGCAGGAAATCTCCAAAAACACTAAAAATTGGAGTTTTACGCCAATCCAATCCAAACCAAATGCAAATGTACATGCTAAAGTGATGGGAGATCATTCCCAACAGTCCGAGATAGTTATAGACAAGAATGTGAGATAAAAATCTCACCTTTGCACCAAAAATCAATGAAAATGAAGACCAAAGCAAAGCAAGAATCAATCCACTTCAATCTCAACACAAGAAGCTTGAATCCAATGTCTTCACTTTGATTTTGGAGTTGGATGTTGAATTTGGTAATGAACTTGGGCTTGGAATTTTAATTTCCCTTTCCACTCACCATTAATGCTAAAACTAGAGTTAGGTAGGAATTTATGAAGAGATGAGGAGAAGGGGTTGGAACTTAGGTTTAATAGGCTAAACCAACCCAAAGTCCAAAGCAGGAAAAGTTAGTGAAATTCCACTAACCCCAAACATATCAAAGTTTATACTTAAAAAGATTGTTAGTGGCATTTCGAACTCAATGGAAGTGGTCTCGAGTCCTAATTTGACCGTTAGCAAAAAGTAGTTTTTCGGACCAATATCCGAATAACGATAAAATATTTAAATATATAATCGATAAATATGCGGGTTGTTACAGACTCCCCTCCTTAAAGAAATTGCGTCCTCGCAATATATAAGATGGAAATAAAAAGTAACAACCATAAAAGCATATTATCACAACAGAAATTTGAAATAAGAAGTTCACCTCATTGAGCACTAGAAAGTAAGTCCGGATGTGTTCGCTCGATGAATTCTCTAGATTCCCAAGAGCAATCTTTAGGGTTTGAGGACCATTGAACCTTCACAGGCGGAACATCTTTATTTCGAAGTCGTTTGACCTCCGAAGCAATAATTCGAATAGGTTGCTTCTCATAAGTTAAATTTGGCGAAACTTCAATTTCTTCCACAATACCAGGCTCAAGAATAGAATCAGAATCTCGAAGGCATTTCCGTAATTGAGAAACGTGAAACACGTCATGCATGGAAGAAAACTGAGTCGGTAATGAAAGGCGATAATGCATGGAACCAATACGTTCAGTGATAGGAAACGGCCCAATATATCGAGGCGCTAACTTTCCCGACCGACTGAAACGTACAACACCTTTCATAGGTGAAACACGAATAAAACAAGACCTCCAACAGAAAATTCTAATTTCCTTCTTTGATTATCGGCATAGTATTTTTGCCTACTCTGGGCTTCTTTCATCCTATGTTGAATAAGTTCAATGTTTTCTGTGGAATCACGAATAAAGTCTAGACCTAAAACCAGCCTCTCACCGGCCTCAAGCTAACAAGAAGGAGATCGGCATGGCCTTCCGTAGAGTGCCTCGAAAGGTGACATACCAATACTAGATTGGAAGCTATTATTATAGGAAAATTCGACAGGTGAAATATGATATTCCCAACTTCCACCAAAATCAAGCACACAAGCTCAAAGAAGATCTTCAAGAGTTTGATTCACACGCTCGGTTTGTCGATCGGACTGGGGGTGATAAGCAGTGCTAAAATTAAGCCTCGTTCCTAAAGCTTTTTGAAGACTCTTCTAAAATCCACTAGTAAACAATGGATCTCGATCGCTAACAATTGAAGTAGGAACTCCATGCAATTTAACAATTTCTTTGATAAAGAGATTGGCCAAAAGAGGAACGGTTCGGTTAGATCGAACGGGAAAAAAATGGGCGGATTTAGTACGTCTATCAACGATCACCCATAAGCCATCATGACCCGAATGAGAACGGGGAAGGCCATCTATAAAATCCATGGAAATTTGGTCCCACATCCAAATTGGAATTTCTAAAGGTTGCAATAACCCACCAAACCTTTGATGTTCGGCCTTGACAAGTTGGCAAGTCATGCAACACTCAACAAAGTTAGCAATATCAGATTTCATTCCTCCCAATAATAAAGTCGCTTCATATCAGCGTACATTTTACTACTACCGGGATGAAGTGTGAATTTAGAATGATGGGAATCTTCTAAAATATCTTTACGAAGATCACCAATATTTGGTACGATAAGTCTACCAAATTTTCGAATGCCGCCACGAGAATCAATATCAAAGTCTTTCAAACCTTCAATATCAGTTTTATCCTTAACATTTTGGCCAAGAAGAGCCAATTCAGGATCTAGCCCTTGAGCTTTAAGAATGCGGTCTAAAAGAGAAGGATGAGCCTCAAGGCTACATAAAACAAGTGTTGAGCATAAATCGGATACGCGCTTTCGAATCTCACAAGTGGATATAATCTCGAGATCGTTCCATTCGGATATCATCATAGAAACAATTGCTTGTTGTTTACGGCTAAGAGCATCGGCGACATGATTACCCTTACCGGGGGTATAAAGAATATCAAGATCATAAGGTGCAAGGAACTCAAGCCAACGCTGTTGACGCAAATTAAGTTCCTTTTGAGAAAATAAATATTTCAAAGACTTATGATCCGTGTAAAGAATAAATTTCTCTCCCAATAGATAATGAAGCCAAATTCAAAGGGCGAAAACAATAGCCGCAAGTTCTAAATCATATGTGGCATATCTAGTCTCGGCCGGCTTCAATTGCCTAGAAGCATAAGCAATAACACGTTCTTTTTGCATAAGAACGGCACCCAAACCAACGTGAATAGCATCAGTATAAACAACAAAATCTTGATTCCCTTCGGGAATAACAAGAATAGGAGCATCGGAAAGGAGTTCTTTCAATTTCTGAAAAGCGGCTTCACATTTGTCCGACCAAATGTATTTAACTCCCTTCTTAGTCAAGCCAGTAAGAGGCACGACAATCTTAGAAAAGTCTTTAATGAAACGATGGTAATAACCCGCCAATCCGAGAAAACTACAAATCTTTGTCACACTCTCCGGTCTCTTCCAATCTTGAATCGCTTCAATCTTTGAAGTATCCACGGAAATTCCGGACTCGGAAATAATATGACCGAGAAACTTCACACTAGATTGCCAAAAGTGGCATTTAGAAAATTTCGCCTTTAATTGATTACCCCTAAGAGTTTTCAATACAATCCGAAGATGCTTTTCATGCTCCTCCTCGGTTTTAGAATACACAAGGATATCATCAATGAAGATTAGAACAAACCGATCGAGGAAAGCCTTGAAAACTCGATTCATGAGGTCAACGAAGTAAGCCGGAGCATTCGTTAAACCAAATGGCATAACAAGCCATTCATAAGATCCATAACGAGTACGGAACGATGTCAAAGGAATACTATCCTCAGCAATACGAAGCTGATGAAAACCGGTAGCCAAGTCCAACTGTGAAAAGACTCTAGCTCCGCTAAGCTGATCAAACAGATCGTCAATCCGAGGTAAAGGATACTTATTTTTAATAGTCAGATCGTTAAGCTTGCGATAGTCAACGCAAAGCCTAAGCGTACCGTCAGATTTCTTCACGAAAATAGCCGAAGCTCCCCAAGGCGAGGAGCTAGAGCGAATAAATTGCTTCGTCTCCAATTCAGATAATTGTTTGCGCATCTCCTCATTTTCCTTATTAGATATGCGATAAGGAGGACGAGTAATAGGTTGAGCTTCAGGGGTAAGATTAATTCTGAATTCAATTGCTCGTTTAGGTGGTAAACCTAAAATGGGCTCAAATATGTGGGAAAATTCACAAACGACGTGAATTCGAGAAATGACATCTTCCTCCTCATCATCATCATTATCACGAGGATTTAAAGAATATAAAGATGCAGTCAACGCAGAATCCGAATCTTTAAGAATAATAGAAATTTGATTTACAGATTGCGGATGTCGGAGATAAATAGTCCGCTCAGGACATTGGATATGAGCTTCATAACGATTAAGCCAATCCATTCCTAAAATTATTCCAAAGCCTAGGTAACACATAACATGTAAATCGGCTAGGAATGGAAAATCGCATAAAATAATCTCCACATTTTTACAAAGCAAACTAAGAGTTGCGGTTCCACCAACAAGATTCGCAATTCTCAAGGAAGTCATTAAAGCATCAACATTTAAAGATAAAGTGTCGACAAGTTCCTTTGATATAAAAGAATGGGATGCACCTATATCAAAGAGAACTCTAATAGGTTGATCATGAAATAAAATAATACCATCAAGAATGGAATGAGAAATACCTTGGCCACGAGATGTGTTTCCAAGGGCTTGAGCCACGTTTATCTTTCCCTCCTTCTTGCCTTCACGTTTGAGGCAGTGATGTATGTAATGATCCGGGCACTTACAATAGCGACAAGATTTGGTCTTAGAGCACTTATTCGCAAAATGATCCCCAGATCCACAGTTGAAGCATCTCGCACCACTAGGAGAAGGAAACTCTGCCGCAGGGGTTGCATGCTTACCCTTTTTGTTGGGATAAGGGCATTTGAATTTACTGGGCCTCTTTTTGTTGTTGAAGTTGGGTTTGGAAGCTACTACTTCAACATCACTTTCTTTATCAGCCTCTTCCAAACGAAGAGCGACATCTATAAGTTGGTCGAAAGGAACTTCTAACTTTAGAAGTAATGGCTTCTTGAGGCTTTTGTTTAAGTCATAAACGAACCTCTAGTTTATCTTCAATGGGGTGTTGATGTATTCAACCCCATATTTGGAAAGCGACTCAAAGGCTGCGACATAATCAGTCACAGAGGACTCACTTTGAACAAGGTCTATAAAGCGTCGAGCCAGAGTTACCTTCTCTGCTTCTGGTACAAGTTTTAACTCGAAGCGTGTTCGGAATTGCTCCCAGGTAAGGTCTTCTTCGTTGACTTAAGAAATAAGAAGTTCATACCAGTCCAACGCTCTCTCTTGGAGCATACTGGAAGCCACCTGAACACGGTGAAGATCGACGAGATTCATGTGAATGAAGATTCGATTGCAGGTCCTCAACCAAGCCTGGACCTCGATGATAGTTTTAGAACCTTTAAATGGCTTCCCACCCAGGTTGGTGTAATCAGTGCACAAACGTGCAAACCCAGATTTAGGGTGAGTAGGTTCTGGATTAGAACCAGCTGCTTGAGCATTCGTGACAAGGTCAAGAAGTTGCTGGGTAGTCATTAAAACTCTATATTGGGGTGGACCACTAGATGGTCCATCTCTGGGACGACCAGGTCTAACCATTTCTCTTCCTTAAGAAAGAAAGAAGAGAAAGAAGATTATTCACTAATGAATATCAAGAAATCTAGCTAGATAAAATAAGGAATCCTAAAGGCTACAGGATGAATTGGTACGACGACTCGAATTAATCCTAAGACACTCCTAAGGTGGACTTAGGACGATGATCCTTGTTAAGTTATTCTATATTGTTCCGAAGTTTGGCTCTGATACCAAGCTGTGACGCCTCACCTCTATACCCATGCTAGCCAAGAACACTACTGTGTAGTGCTGTCAACTAGCATGGAGAATAAGGCTGTTGAGGAGCGACCATCCATGTGATTGCTTATCACACGGTGGCTATAAATAATCTTCGGAAACAAACATAGAAATAAGCATAACACAAATCAGTCATAGACATCCATATCACAAAGGCGGAAGAAGATATGAATATATAACTAACACATGAAAGCGTACATCAGAGTAGTGGTCAAAAAGATCCACAATAATACAAAAGAATAGCAACACGTGCTATACAAAAGAAAACAACTATGAGTCTATATCTCAAGTGTATACAACAAAAACTGCTAATCTAAATAGTTAGCCAAAAGTCAGAGTAGCAAATCTCGGGAAGAAGTCAAGCAGAAGCACCTGTAACATCTCGGTTTGACCCGAGTATTATTTAAGAAAATACTAAACGGATCAGTCTAGTTATAAATATCAGATGAAATGGTATAAAATAAAAGATATGGCATAAACATAAAATATCCATACTCACATGCTACTATAAGTATGCAAATGATGATCAACAGAAGATCAATCAATAAGAGATAAATCAATATCACAAGAATCTTCTCAAAGATCCAAAGAGGGCATCATACCCTAAACTTGTACTCATAACAAGTCAATGACATAAATTCCAGAAATCAACACAAGAAATCCAGAAATCATAGAAAAAGGGAAAGAGGCCATCACATGACGGTCCGAAGACCATGGGGAGCTACCCCATATGGGTGAGTCGGAATCACCCAGATGACGTCTAGGCTAACAAAAAAGCAAAAAGGCATGTGTGAGTGGAATCACACAAATGGTGTCTAGCCTAACCTCGCGACAAAAAGGTATATGTGAGTGGAATCACACAAATGGTGTCTAGACTAATCTTGCAGACAAAGAGATATATGTGAGTCAGAATCACACCCATGAGGTCTAGTCTAACCTTGCAAACAAAGAGACATCGCACAATTGCTAGTCTAAATCATAAAATGATCGTCATGATCAACGAGAAGTGTCAATTACACTAAGCTAGAAAATATAAAAGCTTATCTTCGTGTCCCATAACCACTTGCTTAACTTAAATATTTACGAACAAAATGCAAATCTTCACTAGAAAATTGTTACAAGAGGTTCAATCGAACAAGTCCAAGAATTAACCGACGATATGAACGCAAGCGTTTCGTACCACTTGTTTTACTAAGCCGTTTAATTAGATTTCTCATCCGAGTGAGGTAAAGATTTGTATATACTAGTAGATTGGAAAACGGTTTAAGAAAAGAACTTTGTTATTGAAAATAGAGTTGAAATCATTTTGTTGAAAGAGTTTTGATATTTACTACTAGTATTGAAACCTTCATATTTCTAAAGTTGTTATCCCGCCTTTTTAGTAAGGCTTTGATACAAAAAAAATCGACCGAGAAGCCAAAGATAGTCT
This sequence comes from Allium cepa, assembly GCA_030765085.1. Lineage (NCBI taxonomy): Eukaryota > Viridiplantae > Streptophyta > Magnoliopsida > Asparagales > Amaryllidaceae > Allium > Allium cepa. The sequence continues at coordinate 189,033,163 of CM060935.1, forward strand.
GTCTCGAAGAATGGTCAACTCAGCATCTTAACAAAGCAAGTTCTGTTGAATGTTTTTCAAATAAGATCCCCTACGGAGGGGGTCCAGGGGGCGGCAACCCCCCAAGGTGGGGGTGCGGGGGCAACACCCCTGCTACGGGGTTCGACCTACCCGCTCAGGTCGCGGGGGTCCAGGGGGCAGCGCCCCCGGCGGGGTGCGGGCCAACGCCCCGTCCAAAACGGTACGACCTAGTGAGGACCTAAGAGAGGATAGGATCGAGCAACTTAAGAAGCTCACGACCTATCGTTATCACGGTCGAGCGACCTAAATAGAACGGCCTAAGGTTGAAGGCCTAGCGACCTAATGTCCAGCGACCTACGACCTAATGGGTTCAAGCAGGGTCAAAGTGGAACGACCCAACGGCACGCGACCTTAGGGGTTTATCACTCGAGCGACCTATTGGTTGCGACCTAACAGAGGCGAGCGACTTAAGGGACTCGCGACCTAATAAAAGCACAGGCCAAGCGACCTAACATTTTAAGGCCGAACGACCAAATTAAACTCGCGACCTAACAGTATTAAGGTCTAACGACCTAAGGGAAATAGGGTCACGCGACCTAGAGGGTTAAAGGTCCAACGACCTATAGTAAATAAGGTACAACGACCTAAGGGTCCACGCGACCTAGTGGAACACGTAAATAAGGTCGTGCGACCTAATGAAATGAGGTCCAGTGACCTAAAACACAAACGACTCAAAAACAGGTCGAGCGACCTAGGGGGATAAGGTCGAGCGACCTGCGACCTAGCGGCCCACGACCTACGACCTAGCGACCTAACTACGAAGTGGCATTTCGTGGCAGTTCGACCTAAGTGCAGGAAATCTCCAAGGTCGAGCGACCTGCGACCTACGACCTAGGGGCCCATAACCTACGACCTAGCAACCTAACTCCGAAGTGGCATTTCGTGGAAGTGCGACCTAAGTGCAGGAAATCTCCAAAAACACTAAAAATTGGAGTTTTTCGCCAATCCAATCCAAACTAAATGCAAATGTACATGCTAAAGTGATGGGAGATCATTCCCAACAGTCCAAGATAGTTATAGACAAGAATGTGAGATAAAAATCTCACCTTTGCACCAAAAATCAATGAAAATGAAGACCAAAGCAAAGCAAGAATCAATCCACTTCAATCTCAACACAAGAAGCTTGAATCCAATGTCTTCACTTTAATTTTGGAGTTGGATGTTAAATTTGCTAATGAACTTGGGCTTCGAATTTTAATTTCCCTTTCCACTCGCCATTAATGCTAAAACTAGAGTTATGTAGGAATTTATGAAGAGATGAGGAGAAGGGGTTGGAACTTAGGTTTAATAGGCTAAACCAACCCAAAGTCCAAAGCGGGAAAAGTTAGTGAAATTCCACTAACCCCAAACATATCAAAGTTTATACTTAAAAAGATTGTAAACGGCATTTCGAACTCAATGGAAGTGGTCTCAAGTGCTAATTTGACCGTTTGGAAAAAGTAGCTTTTCGGACCAATATCCGAATAACGATAAAATATTTAAAAAAAATATTTAAATATATAATCGATAAATATGCGGGTTGTTACAATCGCCATTCGATGACATGCCATCGCGAACCCCCCCAGACACACGCGCACGTGAGCGCTACTTCATCCCCTGCCTCCAGATGAAGAACATGACGCAGCTATCGATGAACTTCTCTACGCGCTTCAATCATGTGCGCGCACGCACGAGTTCAATCCCCAACACCACGCCATTCGATTTGATTTGATTTTTTTTTGAGGAAGAAAACATTATTTTGTTCCCTGAACAATTTGATTTCGGTAGTAAGTAAAACGAAAAGGGAAGCCCGTGTTTTTTTAAGGGAAAGAAGGTGGCTTCCGCTAGAAGATGGATTGGGTTTGAATTTTTTTTCTCTTCTGATACCGGTTGTTGTGAATTGAAATGAAAAAGTGATGTGAATGTTAGCGTGCTTGAACAAACTAGCCGCAATGACTTCGAATGGAAGGCAAAACGCTCTGATGTTAATATATGTCAATCAACAATATATATATATATATATATATATATATATATCCAATTTAAATTCAAATTCAAAACGTCTCGATTGCATGGCTTAAAATTGCAAACTCCTATCGAGGCGTGCCGCTAGGCAATTATAAGGTTTTATCCGCATTCCGAACACAATGGAACGTGTTCTAGAGGCTAATTCAATCATATATGAAAGTTACAGAAGTAAACGATCAATTTTAAATTAAATCGATTAAAATAGTTTCTATGCGTTTTGAGCTGCCGGAGTCTAACGGCAACTTCGATTGCTACGAAAATTGGAATCTGATAATAACTAACTATTATGGATCCAATGGAACTAGTTTCGTCGAATTTCGAGACTGTGCCTCGGAAGGCTATTTTTAAATATCAATTTAAACAATAAAATTTCAAAACTGAACAAACTATTTTCAAATTCAATTCTGAAGCTTCCATTATCTTCAGTATTATCAATATAAATTTTCTAAGCCTTTGAAATATTTTTAATCAGCTTCAAACTGAAGATTCAAATTTTTATCCAACTTCAATAAATTAAATCCAGTAATTTAAAGTGCCAAATTCATATTTATATTTAACATTCAATTTAAACTAATCTCCATATATTTAAAATCAATTAAATATTCCATTTCAAATGTTAAAAAATTTCGGGTCGTCACAGGTTGTTACACTCTCCCCCACTCAGAACTTTTCGTCCTCGAAAAGGAACAAAGTAGGAGAATAGAAACAACCAGATGAAAAATTAGACTTTGGAAAACAAATTAACAATTTATTTAAAACTATATAATTTTTTTAATTAATATTTAATAGTTTGGTTAAACTCATTTTATTAAATCCATTCAATTATTTATATAAAACACTAAATTTTTTACTATTAAACCAGGTAGTATATAACTAAACAATATTTTAAAGATTATATTCAAAAAGGAAAGAAAGGTAGATTCCAGAAACAGAATATAGGTGAATAAATAAGCTGAGCAGATAAGGTAGATCCAAAAGAATAGTATCGGGCATGAATCGTAAATTTCGAACCATAAGTGTCTAGATTTCAAATATTAATACAAAATTTCTTTGTTGAAAAATAATTTTATAATAAAATACCTTTATATCGAAACAAAATTTTCTTTCGAAAATACTTTTATAATTCGATGTTTCAACAAGTTTATCCTCGTTCTTGCAGACTCTAGCCATGCGTTGATCAGGCGCAAAGCTAGAATTCTTCAAGCACTTAGTAGATCTGTTTCAACACCCAGTGAAAATATTGAAAAATTTTAAAAATAGATATGGAAAGTACAATCCAAAAAAAATCACCTGGACTGTAGGATACATAACAATGGTTACGCTTGGATCCCCTAGGAAACATCCATATCCTTTAAGCATTCACTGCCTTGCGAATTATGCTATGATAAACAAAACCCTTGAACCGCAGGATACATAACAATGGTTATGCCTGGATCCCCCAGGAAACATCCGTACCCTTTAAGCAATCTCTGCCTTGCGGATTATGCCACGATAATAAAACCAGTAGAACGTAGGATACATAACAATGGTTACGTCTGGATCTTCCAGGAAACATACATACCCTTTAAGCAATCTCTGCCTTGCGGATTACGCTACCCCGGATAAAAAACCGTGGGTTATGCCACGGTAGGACACTCGAGTATCACATTCGAAAAACCAAAAATCAGAGAGAATAATATCGATAGAATGAATCCACAATGTGGCCACAGAGTGTATATCAAATAGAAGGCACTTTCCATATCATTACTTCGAAAATATATATCATATAGTACCTTTTCAAATCACTTTCAAATATCATACTTATATAAAGTACATTATATATAAGATTTCATTTTCAGATCGAATACTTTCCAAAATCAATAGTATACTAAATCACACTTATATATACTTCGCCTATAGAAGATTACACCTTTCAAATTGAGTACTTTCCAAATCAATAGTTTTCAAATCAACTTCATACTTATACAAAGCAATTCTATATAAGTTCGATAACTCCTAAATCAAGTATTTAGTAAAACAAGGTTCTCAATTTCAGTTTCTTTCAATATCGTTCCGGTTTCAAAATCATATATGATCTCACCAAATTATTTCTTCCATATTTAATATCTTAAGTTTCAAAATTTCGAAATAATAGGTTTAGAAAATAATCCTAGTTTCCAAATCAACGTAATTTAGGTCAATCAAATTCATTTCCAAAATTGTCATATAAATATTGGGTTTTAAATTCCAAATCTTATTTTTCGAAACCAAATATTTTCTAAACTCAATTATACCCAAATGATTTTCAAGTTTATAACCACCCCTTCGAAACCTTTAAACTATTTATAAAGCATTCAAAACCAGATTTCATATTAGTATAATTCAAATTAGTCCTATCTATTTACTTAACAAAGTAGTTTTATACTTATATACTTTATCCATTAATTTATACTTTCAAAATTACTTAGCTTTAAAATTTTAAACCTTGATTTGGAAGTGTTCGAACCTTCAAAATAGTCGCTGAAATCAAATTTCAAATCCAAGAGTTGAAAATCAACAACAAATTAGTAAATTAATTTTTATAAATAGAGTTATACTAAATCAAATCGAAAACTCGAGGATTGAACACCGGCTTACTTCAAATCATTTCAAATATATATACATATATCTTTTGAATATCGAATTATATTTTGGAATTTGAAATCAAAATTGGTTTCACAAAATCACTCGCATCAGCGAAGCTATTAAAGTGGCCTCTCCCCCACTTTGAAACTCAGGAATCAATATCAATGATGCGTGCACTCATCATCGAAATTATTCTCCAGCGACATAAGTGAGTTCTGGACTTCTATTTTCTTAAAACTTCTTTGAAGTTTCTTTGAAATCATTGGAACTCGTATGAGTCATTTGAAACACTTCTTATTCGAAAAATACTTTCAAATCGTATTATTATATATTTTCAAAAACCTTAAAACCAATTTGAAAATACAGAAGTTCAATCTCTCAAATTTCAAATTCGGAACCCTTGGGTTATAAATCATTTTTATATAAATCAAATTTCTTGTAAAATTTTCAAAATTTCAAATCCTTTCAAAATTTCAAATTCTAGTTTTTTAAAAAGGTATATAATCCTTTCGAAAACATTTTCACCTTCATATATCGAATAAAATCGTAGTTATCAAAATAATAATTTTGGTATATAAAACAATTTCTAAAATGCAAACAAAGCCCGATTTTCAAAAGATGATTCAAGGATGGATTTCAAAACAAAGACAGAGATTCAAATTAGAGGAACTCTAATCAAATAGTATTCTAATTCGAAGCTAGGCCCAAACGAAGATGAGATAATTAAATTTCAAAATAGAAGATGGATATTAATCGCGGGCGACCTTAACCGGGTCAACCGTGACTTCAGGAATATGATCGATGCGGAATTCCAAGGCAAATCGACATTCGATCACCAAATATAGAATTCGGCATAACCAGAGATAGCAGCATCTAAACCGAGGATATATAAATCTTTGGCGAATCTATGCTATTGTAAAGGAGTTTCACCCCGTTACAATCATTCAGTGGAGCTATAGGATACTCCAGAATCTCGAAAACCCGAATAGAGAAAGACAAGAATGGATTTGGAACCGAGGGGATGTTCCAAAATTCAAAGGAGAACTGAATCTAATAGGAAGAGATTCAAGCTCGAACGAAAGTGATTCTGCAAATAAATTTACCATATATGCTAAGTTTGCCTAGAACCTAGCTCTGATACCAACTGTAACGATCTGCTATTTTCAACCATTCGCATCCGCACATGTCGGACTTGAATTACTCAAAATATCATATTGTTAATTTGTATTTTGCAAACTCATCATATACAGTAAATAAATCAATCACGGAATCACAGACACAGAGTAATACAATAATACGTAGTGGAATAAATAAATAGTAGTTGATGAAGCTACTATACAAATATCAGAGTTACAGCAGAATATCTCAAATACAGCGAAGTCTTCAGTACGAACAGATGACTTCTCTGAACCAATTAACTGGAAAAGCTGAAAGTTGAATCGATAGTTGGATCTCCAATGAAGCTCCAAACTCCACAGGTGAGTCTCAAATGTTGTATCACTCAGTCTGACCCGAGCGTAAAGCAAAAACACAAAACACTCGAGTCAGGATTAACGTTCTTATATCAATCAATCCAACTCAAGTGAAATATCAACTGAAATACAAGTAACTTAAAGGATGTTTGGGAAGACCAACCTCTAAGAGTCCATGGAACTATCTACAAGGTAGAAATATACACTATAACACCGAGGTCATTTCAAATTAATTTATACTTCACAAAAAGATATCATTTCATTTCAAATATATATATTTCCAAAATATATAATAAATATTTTATATAGTATAATATTTGCAATTTCCTCAAACTTAACAAATAACTTCAAAATCAACCCGACTTTCCTATTCAAATTAAATTCAATCTCAATTTATCAATTTCCATTCAATTCAGTTTCTGACCAAACAAATTCAAATTATATATATATATATATATATATATATATATATATATATATATATATTTCAAATACAGATCTAAATCACTAATTAACCATTTAAATTCTAGTATATTTCAAAGCTTTAATATTCAACATTCCAAAGTTCAGTTTAACAGTTTCATATAGATCTCGATTTAACCTTATTATTTAGTCTTGAAATGTTCACTTAATAAATTCAATATTTATTAAATAACCTAAATTTACCTTTAAACTAAATATTCCTTTCGATTTGTTTAAACTTGAAACTTCCATTTAATCATTTAAATCAAAATCAAGTTATAAATCAGATCTTAAATTCCAAATTCAATAGTTCAAATCAATCCAATTTAGTAGAACTCTTAACTAAATACCAGTTCAAATACATTCAACTTTATCTTCTCAACCTTAACTTATTCATATTATTACAACAATCAATTTTGAAATATAAATTTAAATAAATACTTAAACATATTATATGGATTGATTCAATCTCAATAATAATATTATTAAATCTATATATAAAATTTCCATTTATATATAATATTTTAAGAACCAATATTTATTAAAAACCATATATTTCCTTTCAAACTATAGAAATTATTTTCAAACATTTATATATATTTATATATATATATATATATATATGTGGACCAATGGTGTCTGTATATAATTTTCTACCCTATGGTCAAGGGATACAGCTATTTATCATTTCAACCCGAAATTTAAATATACGGGTAGGTATCACTTCGACCCGCAATCCCAAATTCAATTTAACTGAAAATCGCTTGGGTTTATCATTTCAACCCATAACGAAATACTCCTATTCTAAAGTCCGTTCGGGTGTGTATCATTTCAACCCATAGTGAATTCTAAACTACAGAATACTCGCAGAGTGATAACATATAATAAAATAAAATAACAGGCATATATCATCAATACCAGTATAATATAAACAACAGGATATGGTGTCATATCCCACAAGTGAACAATTGCAGATAATAATATATATATAGCAATGTAAAAAACTAACAGCAGCGTATATCAATTGTCATTTCAATTGAAATCGAATTTAATAAATAAAAGAACTTAACCGTAAGTGATTGCTGACCTTTCGAGGCTAGAGAATACAGAAGATGACATGGATACGCACACTGATACAGACACTGAAATTGAATTATAAATCCGAGTACGAATTTCAAAGCAAAGTAGGATTGACACAAATTGGACGAACGAGGCTGAAAATCAAGAATTGATGAATTGAATCAGAATCATTCTGATATATACAGAAATGTTTGCTACTTTAATAAAAATCAATATTGCATCTCTAAGAAAATTTAAAGTTGAAGCAGATATATATAATTTACATTTTTTTAAAACTCAATACATAAACCAATAGTTTTAACATATGAAATAAAACATATATGTTAAAAAAATCTTTATATTTTTCCAAAACATTTTAATTTTTACACATAGATCAAAATTTCTATTTACAAATCTAAGACCCAACCACCACATACGACCTATGTATATAATATCATTAAGATTTATATTTTTAAATAAGATAAATATATAAAACTTCATCAAATTACATTGTTCAAATCTCATTTATAAACTACTATATATAACATCTTACCTTAGACCCAATGTGACACATATATAATAGTATGAACAAGTAAATAGCTTCTATGCACTGCAGCATACTTTAACAATTAAAAAGTATAATATATTATATGTAGACTCACAGACCACATATAAACAGAGTACATAGAAATCTATAAAACTCATTGATAGAAACACAATATTGACCATAATATAACAAAATATGGTACTTTTAAAATCTGACCCTCTGTTCTAGATTAACAGCACCTCAAACTCTTCCATATGGATGAATATATAAGCACATATATACTTATACATGTTGGATTATACAGACCGAACATATGCAACTACTGTATATATTATATATTATATAGCTAAATATACAACATGCAGACCATAGCCTCACACTCAAAACAAATGAACTTTTATAACCTGTACATATATTCACAAATATATATAGTTTATAAACTTTTATATCTAACTATACCAGAACACAAAGGCATTATATATATATATATATATTATACTTATATATTATACTAACTTTATAGACTAAATATTTTAACGCATAACTCTATATAAAACAGCAACCTAGTGTTGCCGATTATCATACATTATATAATATGAAAACATCATATTGTAAATCAAATAACTCATATTACATATTAACCAGATAACTTTAAATATAACCACCAACAAGCTATTTAACCCTTTAAATATAATACTATAATCCAAATAACTTACTTTATTATTATTAGAGAAATTTACTCCTATATAAAAATTTAATAGATCTCCTACTAAAATGCATGCCACTTATGAATTAAAAATTTTCTTAACAAATAAATAAGTTATCAAATACTTACATGACATATGATACACATATAGAGTCATATATGCACGCCAGTTCAAACGCAACATGCTTCATGCATCCGCTGCCTACAGTTTGATGGCACGTCAAAAGAAAGGAGCTCGTAGCTGAAAAAGTGGCCACGTGATGTGAGAGGCGGAGGAAATGGTGAGGTGGGGAGAAGAAGTTGGAGGCGGCTCTGTTGATGGCTCGGCAAAGGGTGGTTGTGCGCTGTTTTGGAGGTAAGGAAGGCATCGATGGTTTTAATATTTTATTCTAAATTTTTCTCCCTTCTCTTCTTGCCAAGTGAAATATGAAGATGGATTTGTCAAATATATTGAAAGCAGAGGATATGGTGGGGAGAAGAAAAGAAATATAAAATGGGTAAAGTGGAAATACTGAACTGTCAAAAGTTAAAAAAAGAAAAAAAATTGTTTCAGCGGTTAAAACAAGTAACGTAGGAAAAACGAACAGGCATAAATTGGGAAACGTATCACATAAATAATAAATATAAAGTAGCAGGTGAGGATTTTAGGCAATAAATATTCACGTTGATTTATACACGCAAATAAAATATGAGCTATAGCCAAATCAAATAATGAAAAGATGAAAAACGTACATACGTTATACGTTTCTTCCAGTGATCGTGCAGAACAATAGATAAAGGGAGAACTTTGCGCTGAGGGAAGAAACAAAATGGAAGATCTCATAAATAAATACGAATATTAAATCAAATTGAATAGTTTCAAACAATGAATAGTTAGATGAAGATAAACAAATAGCAACCGTCAAATCCCTTGATTTGCTGAAGGTTAATTAAAGCAACAAATTGATTGGACAGCACGTTTTGAATTTTTTTAAATGGAAGGAGATTGAAGAGTCAAAATTTTTGGTACCGTTCTTAATTTAAACTGACATAGATAAGGTAAGGAATATGTTTATAAATTTTGTACAGAATATGATACGTTTGTTGAAGCCAATAGCACCAAAAATCAAGGAATGAAAAAAGGGAACAGGGAAAAGAACGGAACAAATAGAAATGAAACGTACCAAATTAAATATGAGCAGTTTTAGAAGCAACGGTCAAAAAATTTCTTCCAAAAATCACGGCTACTTATTTGTTTTCAGTAGCTAAGGTATGAAATTTATGATCATGTAATAGATGCAGAATTTTAATTGAAACGTACGCTCAAATAATTAACAAAATTAACATGATTAGAAACTATTCGTTTCTTATTTATTTATTTCTTATATAGTTAGTACAATATACGCTAAATTTATAATAAAAGTAACGTATCTAAATTTACATGTTACTTATTTATTCTCTACCTATTTTTAGTAAAATATACGTTTTAGAGAATATTCATTAGCTACGTACCATTTATATGCTAACTAAATAAATCAAAATGGATATAACGTACAAATTAAAACCTGTATTTCAAATAGCCTATTTATACTCTATTAACTTTAAAATTTATTACTTAATTAACTTTTGATTTGTGTATATTGGTTTGATTTACTTAACATTTAACACATAACTAAAATATATACGCAAAAAAAAAGAAAACGTAAAATTTATTTCCTATATATTATTCAATTTAAAATTTTATTTATTAGTCAATTAACTAAGAAACAAATGTGTATACGTATAAAGTTTATTTCTTTTACAGAATATTAATTACTTGATTTAAAGATGTATAACCAATTTTTAAAAGAATAAAAGTGGAAATAAAATGTTATTACCAATATATTCAGTTAAGTAAAAAGATTTGGAAGTTAGAATTTAAAAGATTTAAGTCCCAATAAATGTTAAACTTTAACCAAAAATAAGAATTATAGAATTGGCTTATATTAATAAAATTTTGGTGACTATTTATAATTAAAAAAAAAATCAACTTTTCTATAAATTAAAACCCCAAAGTTTATAAATAAAAGAATAAAATACTTGTTAGAATTTTTGAGATGTTACAAAATGTTTATAAATTTATGTATATTAATGCGCACACATATGCATACATATATACATACATACATCTATATATTAATTTACTAAAACCAATTTAATTTTGTTATATTATAAATCAAATTATATATGTATATATATATATATATATTTCAAAAATAATAAATTCATATACATACATACATACGTAAATACATACATATATATTTGTTTCGAAAATCAATATAGGTTTAAAATTCAACAACAAAATTCATAAGTATTTAATGTTAATATATGTTTATTTAAAATTAAATTTTGTTTAAAATTCCTTTAAGATTATTTTAAATTCGAAACTTTTTTCAGTTTAGGATGAGGATAAAAAGGTGGACATATGTATGAAATAATTATTATTTTTGCAACATATATAGTTATATATAAATCCTAGATTGATGTCATACACATATCAGAATTTGTGATACATACAACTAATCTTGCTAGATTGTATATGTGTATGTGTATGTATATAAGTAGCATTGAGTTAGTATTGTTAGTAAATTTCTTCGCTAACCCAATGTGAAGGCATGTTAGGACTGGTTAGGATAATGGGTTAAGTGGCCATATGCAAACTTGGGAGTCAATGAAAGTCTAAGTTTAATTACAAATCCTAATCTTAAGGTAAGTCATATGTACGCCATCATTCAGGTCCAAGTTCAAAAGTAAGTCATATGCTTGTTCATTGTTAATTAATAGTCAAATATACACATTTGAGGGAAATATGCTATGCAAAGTCAAAGGTCCAAGTCCTTGTATGCAAAAAAATTAAACTATTATAATCACTCTAAAATCCCCATTTGATTTATGGTTTACAACTTTAACAATTCAGAAATAGAGAAAGAATGAACCGCCCTCCACATGGTAACAAAGGGGGTCTATTTATAGAGATGATCTAAAGGTCGGATGGTTGACTAGTGTCCTCTCACCATCACATCATGTGGTAAATACTCGAAAATCCATATATGTTATGAGGATCGACATCTCTTGTTACTTGTAAAAGATTGAAAATCTTTTGCTAGTTTAGAAGCTCGTTATCCCTTTAGAATTCATTATCCTTGTAGAAGCTCGATATCGCTTGCTATTTATATATGATCTACAATAGTTACTATTGTAAAGGCTCAATAATAGTTGTATCAAAAGACTGTTTTCTATAGAAACTCGATATCTTTCCTTTATGATTAGATCCTCAACATCCTTCCTTTATTACATACTATACACAATCTACTGTTGTAGAGGTTTGATATCTCTTCCTACGTCTTTGACAACTCTGCTATCTTTAGAGCAAATAACCTTCGTGTTATAGAAGCTCGATACCCCTTGTTCCTATAGGTCTATTGTAGTTTGATATCTCTAAGTATTTACCGTCTTGTCATTTCCATCGCCTTTAAGAAACTCGACCCCTTCTTATTGTTAACCGCTCGATACCTTTCTTTATTGTTAAGGTTTGACACCACCTTCCTTATATTAAATGCTCGACAACACTTGCTATTATGGAGGCTCGTCGCCCTTTTGATACTCGACACCCCTTCATTATTTTTTAACTACTTGAATGTTTGACATCCTTAGAGACTCGACACCTCTTTATTGCTTATTGACCACTTGAATACCCGACATTCTTATTGTTGTAGAGGCTCAATAACCCTTTGTTACTAGATGTTTGGTACCTTCTTGTTACTGCTAGGGGCTCTTATCTCTTTATAAACGGTAAATGCTTAATATCTTTACTTTCTTAAAGCTCGACATCTCTCATCCTTTCAAAACTCGAAATGTTCTATTTAAAGCCTCGATACATATATTATGAAGTAACATTTAAGAAGAAGCATATTATACTTTAGCATAATTCCACTTTTCACAATGCCACCTATTGATATTGCAGAGCTTTCAATCTCTTCCATTCACTCAAATAAAGATCAACGCTTCTTGTTTTTTCCCTCTTCTTCTATAAATATTTGCCTTTTTCTTCCAAAAGCTTTATCTGTAACTCAAATTACAATTTTGATTTTTCTTCTCAATCTTGCAATTCGAAAAATAGCATTCGGTTCCTACTATATTCAATCTTGATTTCTAGGTGTGATTTCATTTTTAATTGATTTAAATATTAAAGAGGGGTTTTGATTTTTAAAATAGGTTTCAACAATCGAGTGTTTTTGAACCATCTATGCTTGATTAACAATTAGATTCAAGCACTACTTATATTCTAGGAAATTTTATGTTTGGATTTGAACGTTGTTTGCCATATATATCCTCAATGATTAACAAAAACCTGACAATTCATGGATTTTTGATAATAATCATAAATTCGATAACTCTCTAGAGACTCGGCACTCAACTAGGGCTTTGACAGTTGTCAAAGGCTCAATATTTACTTAGATACTTGATAGCCTGCTAGAGGTTTTCTAACTAGCAATAGGCTTGCTAAATAATTGTAAACTCAATAATTAGCTTGAGGCTTGACAACTAGTTAAGGAATGAATAACTAGTTGCGAACCCGGCAACTACTTAGTGAATCGTTAACTAGTTACAAACTCAATGACTATTTAACGAGTTGTTATCTTGTTACAAATTCAACAACTATTCAGAGGTTTGTCGACAAGTTTCAAACTCGATAATTTTTATAAATTCAACATTTGGTTATGAATTCGATGGCTAATTAAAGAATTAATCTTCAACTATGTACGAACTCACTAACTATTTATGAGTTCAATACCTAGTCATAAACTCCATAACGAGTTATGAGTTCAACATCTTGTTATAAACTAGACAACTAATTAAGGAATCTTTATCTAATTACGAACTCACTAACCATTTGTAAGTTTGACATTTGATTGCGAACTCGATAATAAGTAGTAGGTTTGATATCTTGTTATGAATGTGATAACCATTTAGCGAATCGTTATCTATTTATGAACTCGATAACTATTTATGAGTTCACATTTGATATCTTGATATTTTTTGGTAGATAAATGGCTAGTAAGAAAGATTCTAAAACCTCTTCTTCTCAGGCATGTTCAAAATCTCCGACCTAGGAGAAAGGAGAGTATAGTCTTATCCAATCTTCCATAACTACTCAAAATGAAATAGACACCATCCTTCAACAATTTAGCATTATTGATGTAGAATCTAGGGTAGCTTGCCCATTTGGAAGGACAGATAATCCTTTAGAAAGATTCTTCGTTTTTACCCCTATCCATGTTTGGCACTCGGGATACCATCCCTTCTTAAAATTCCTTGTTAGATTCTTGGATCATTGAGGAATTGCTTCGATACAATTGCCTCCTAACTCCTATACATATCCGAGTTGCTTGGAAATACTTTCCAAGGAAGCTAACCTCCCCACACTCGATTCTGTAACTCTTCACTCATTGGTGAATCTTTTTAAAGTGGGAAACAACTAGCACGTACCATATATCTGTAGGATTGATTTGACCCTAGAGGGGGGGTGAATAGGGTGATACTGATAATTATAAAAATTAATTGGGAAGCTTATATAATTATTTCAACACAGATAAATCAAAATTATATCAACACAAATAATAGCAGGATAAATGCAGAAATAGAACAACACAGAATTTACCCAGCTTCGGCAAAACCCTGCCTACATGCTGCCCCCAAGGTTTCTACTAGAAATTAAGTAGTCACACGCTTACACACGTAAACTAGCGACACCCGCTACTGACTAACCTAACTCTATGCTCAAAACCCTGCCACAACTCAGCCACTGAGTTGCGAATTCTCAAACTACGCCACGTAATTTGTCTCCTAGTCACACGACTAGTAATAACACAATTTTCAAAGAAAATACAATTTAAAAAACAATTATAAACAAAAACCCTATCAAACCCTAATTAAATCTCAATTAAAAAAGGACGGCCCAATTAAAAACAAATGCGGCCATCTTTATTTCTTTTATCGGCTGTTACTTTTTCCTTTGCTCTGTATAATGGTGGCTTGTTCTCGTTTTCCTTTGCTTGCAAATTAGGGCTTTATTTGTAAAGTCGCCGACTTTCGGTTGCTTAATCGAAATAGATATTTTCCAGTTCGTTGCTTTCGTCGATTGTTTGGCTCTTTGAATTGTCTTCGGCTACTTCAATTCGATCAAGTTCGAATTTGATTCTGGTATGTAATTTTCTCCTTTTGCTTTACAAGTTTTGGCCTACTTGAACTAGATGGATTTGAAACTGTCGACGATGAATGGGATTTGTAGAAGTTGAATTCCTATATTTACATTCGTCTGATAGTTGTTTGATTTCGTCAATACTGTGCTTCGGCCATTCGATCTTCATTTGAATGCTTGAGATTGATTACTGAGTTTTTCAATTTACTTGAATAACACGGTGTTGATTTTGAACTGTTCGTTTTTTCTTGGTCATCACGGTTTCGATTCTGGTTTGACTTGTTCATTTGTTCGACACCTTGTTCATCACGGCTCTGATATTTTCTTTGACTGGTTGAATTTTTGACTGTTGTGGTGGTTGTTGACATTGCCTAACTTCGGTCATTTCCTCACTTGTATATCATGACTTTCATACTACTGTGTCTTGGACGTATTCATGTGCATACTTATTTTGTTCTCTGGTCTACCTAAATCTATTAGTCGAGTTTGCACTGCATATATATGTGTGCTCATATCTGTAGCATACTTGCCCTGATGCTTGGATTTTTACCTACTGCATCTTTAGTCAACATTCTAATTTGTTACATTATTTTTATAACTACCATATATAAGTATTTCTTGTGTGTTAATCTTGTCACTGTTCTTATGCATTCATGTGCTTGATGTTCACTTATTGTTCGAGACAGTTTGCATTAATCTGTACTCTATTTGAGCTGAGCATTTCGACTTGTTCAGGTCCA
Organism: Allium cepa; assembly: GCA_030765085.1. Taxonomy (NCBI): domain Eukaryota; kingdom Viridiplantae; phylum Streptophyta; class Magnoliopsida; order Asparagales; family Amaryllidaceae; genus Allium; species Allium cepa. The sequence continues at coordinate 189,049,043 of CM060935.1, forward strand.
TTGATGATGCTATGTGTTTGTTGTATAAGTTGGTTCATCACTTGTGTCAACTGCTAACATTTTGGTTTGGTCTAGAATATTTGAGTTGATATTGGCCATTGGTTCACTTGATCTTTTTTATGATAAACTGCACTGCATGTTGTACCTGTTATTGCTTGGATATTGAACTGCTACATGCTTCACTGTCTTGTTCAAACCTGATACTTTCATTTGCACTTGTTTACTGTGTTTTACTATTGCATTCCTGTATATGCTTCGAGTCATGGTAGTAGTGACTTGAACTTTTAGCCTTTGGTTTGATGGACTTCATAGAGTTTGACATGAAGTAATGTTGCATTCACTTGTGTGCATATGTTGGTTGTCACTGTTGCATCAATTTTGGTTGCTGCTGTGTTATGTAGTAGCCTCGTTTTCTGGTGCATATGTTTCATTTTGAAGTTGCCGTGTATGTGATGCATGTTTTGTTGGCTTTGTTTGCTACCAGGTCGACAAGTATATATACATACTTTGATCATAACATTCATTTGAGTTGCACCTGTGTCAAATCCAGCTTTAAAGCTCGGGTTTGACCTTGTGCTGATATTGTGACATTATTTTTATTGCACTTGAGTTGAACCCGGCATTTTGGGTTTGACCTGTGTTCACCTGTCCCTGTAATTTTATCAAATGAATGTATCGGTGTGCACGGCCTTGTGGCATATACAGTGATACACTGTCTATGTCACAAGCTATTCGTGTATGATAAATTCAAAATTAAATGATGACGAACAACCCAAATAACCGAGGCAAATATTATTTTCAACATCCACATTTTATTTTATACTGCAAAAATATTTCATTTTCAATTTTACTGCGTCAATATTTATTTTTGCAGATTGCTCAGATGCTAGATTCAATTTGGAGTGAAGTTGAAGATAAAATACGAGTTGAGTGAATGAGTGATATGTAGTGAGGTCAAATGTAAATGTGTTGTAATCAAAATTTTACTGTAATTGAAATTGTATATATATAGTGAGAGCTTGAAATTTGTACTATTCAAAGATTGTAATAAATATTTGTTTAAATAAAATTTCTGTTTGAATTCAAATTCTATGTTATTTATTTTTATTCAGCAAATATTTATTTAATATATGAAAAATAAAATAGTACATTAACAAATACATTTAAAAGAATATATATATATGTGTGTGTGTGTGTGTGTGTGTTTATTATCATCAAACAAAAAACATATAATCGCATATTCAACAATCTCCCCCTTTTGATGATCACAAACATATATTTAAGATTTTGAATATATTAAATGTATTTGATCATTGATATACTCTAATTGCTCCCCCTATTTAAATGCTTCCTCTCTACACAAAGCTCCCCCTTCATATATGCATACAATTTAAAATATGCAAATGAGCCTAGATGCAAATAGAAAATATTTGACCTTTGCTTGATTTTATTTGACAAAATCTTAACTTTTCTCTCCCCCTTTTGTTATCAGCAAAAGAGTAATAGTGTTAGAGAAAGTAGAGATAAAGTGATTGATATTAATCCAACATTAAAATCAATCGAACATAAATATTGAATTTCAATAAAAAAGATCAAACAAAAACCATAAATACTTTGTTAGGCGCATATTAATTCCACTTTTAGAATGATGGGAATAATGTCATCATATAAAACCATACAGTTGTGTCTGTTTGTGGTATATTTATATCAGCAATTTGAATATCTACCAATCATGCATAACCGTTAGGACTTTTAAATGAGATTAGTAGTAATCTAATTTTATTTAAAATAAATAAATTCAAGCATCTTCTAACCACGCATAACCGTGAGGACTTTTAAATGGGATTAGAATCAACTTGTTTATTAAAAAAACCAATTTTGATATGCGTTCCATACATGCATAACCGTGAGGACTTTTAAATGAGCATGAAAGCACATAACAAATTCCAAGTAATTCACCCATGCATAACCGTGAGTACTTTTAAATGAGAGTGAATGCTTTGGATTAAATTTTAATTTAATTTATTATTATTATTATTAATATTTTTCCTTTTTTTATTAAAAAATGTAAAATGTAAAACAAATGATTCGTGTTTAAAGTACCACATATTGACAAACTATATAGAATTTTGATGAGTGATGGTCGTTAGAAATATGTTAGAAATAGAGATGGTCATGGAATTTTCACCAACAAAAAGTTTTATACCTCTTGTTTAAATTTCTAAAGAAATTTACTAATTATACCATCTCAAGTCATAATATATGATAAATATCAACACTCATCACTTTTTCAATCACTATTTATCTTTTTGATAATTATTAGGGAGTCAGGTTAGTCAAAATAGTCATTTAAAATCAAATTCAAATATAATTATAAAATCAGTTTTTCAAAATGACTTTTTTGAAAACATGGTCAAACAATGATTTTCTAGAAGGGGTTATATGAAAAAAAATTCTGCTATTTGAAAGCTATTTGAAATGAAAAATATACAGATATTTTCTTTGAAAAACGATGTTGTTGCTAAATGTCTCAGTAAATCACGTTTCACTAGTAATTTTTCTATTAACCAGATTACAAGTGTAATCTGCATCTGAATTTTTTTTCACCCAAAATTATCATTAATTGAATTTGATAGACCAGACCATGAACAAAATATCTCAAAATTAATTTTAACAGCTTTTTAAATGACATTCTCTTGAATTTGAATTGAAACCGTGTTAATAATCAAAAACCGTGAATGTAGAGTTAGCCGTAAAATAACCAAATGTATTATCATCCAATAAAACACTATTATTAATCCAAACTAATATATACGAAGTAATTTAAAGAATCTAGAGATTTTTATAGTGTTCTTGGCATGAGAATATAGTTGGCCAACTATTTTGAATAAGTCAGAATCAAAAATCATCATTATTTCATCATCACATTATTGGTTGATTTAACTCAGATTACAGTGCAAATTATCACATTTAATATATCATTCAAATAAATATACCATTACCTGTTTTACCTTTACGATATTTTCCGTTGTTGTCCATTGTAATTCTGTCACCTTTATACTAGGCTAAGGAACTTTGCTTTGTCGCCCGTTGTGTCCTTGGAACAGCCAGAATCCAAGTAGCACTATTGTTGTTCCTTAGCCTGCCACCACACCTACACGGGAAAAGATTTTTGTGAGCTATTTGTTTTTATAGGTCCATGGTTGTTAGTGGCAGAATATTTAGAAAATTAATTTTGTGGAGACCCAAAACTATTTATATATATTCCTTTGGGCACCCAGATTTGTTTAACTTTGAGAGATTTTATATTTGTGCTTTTTGGAACCCAAATTGGTATAGTTTTCACGTGTTTGGGTCTATACCAACAACTATTTTGATTGTGTCCAAATTTTCTACAAATTGTGCACATTGAATTTACTTGATTAATCTCATTTCTAACATTTTTAGAATGATTTTATCCAAGTCCTTGTCTAACTATATTAATAGTTTGCTTTCCTAATAGCATATTCAATGATTTTTCACTTTTTGAAAATTTATCTAAAGTCGTTGACAATTGTTGGACTTGTGTTTTGAGAGATTCATTTTAGTTTAACAATTGTGTGCACTTTTTAATAGAGTTCTATCTCCTAGTATTTTCACTCTCTTTCAAAATTAGAATTTCATTTTCAAGTGATTTTATATTAATTTTGATTTTTTAATTTCTTCTTCAAATGTTGGACACTTATCAAACTTAGGGATCCTACTTCGATAGGTTTTAACTAATTGGTCAAGTTGTTCGTTTAATTCTATCAAAGTATCTTTTTGTGATTCAAGTTTGGCATATTTCTTCCTAAGTCGTTCGAAACAGCCATTTACTTCGTGGAAATATATAAGTAATTCTAAGTGAGTGAGTTTTGATACCTCGCTTGGCTCGTCATCGTCGCTATCAGTTATATTTCCTTGAAGACACATATCTGCTTTCTCACTCTTACTACTAGTACATTGATTATCTTCATCACTTGTATTCCACGTGGATGCAAAACTTCTCTTTTTTGATTTCTTTTCAAAGTCGTGTCGATTTTGAGAAAATTAGGCTTGATATGTCCGGGTTGATTGCACTTGTGACAAATGATCTGATGTTCTTCTGAGTAGTCTAATGCTTTGTCTATTCTGCTTTTCAATTTTGGATTTCAAGCTGGATTTCCATATCTTTGATTCCACCTTTTGAATTTCTTCATTAGTAGTGCCAGCTCTGCTACTCCATCATCATCATCATCATTATCATCATCACTTTCGGTTGTTCTTTTGAGAGCTATTGATTTGTATACGATATTGGAAAGTCGTCCATACATCTCTTTGATATTTTCTTCCTTCGCCATTGTGAAGTTCTCGTATTCGCTGCTTAGCATGGCAAGGCGAGATTCTTTGACTTGAGATGTTCCTTCGTGAGTCACTTCTAGTGTGTGCCATATTTCCCGCGTAGTTAGACAATGTGAGGCACGATTAAATTCAAATTGATCCAATAAGCAGATAATAGAATTCATAGCTTTAGCATTAGCATTTTGTAATTTATTTTCTAGTTCTATCTATTGATCCTTTGGTTTCTCTATTTCTTGATTATCTATAATTATAGTTGGTGCTCTATAACCTGTCTCAACAATATTCCAAGCGTCAATGGTTTTCAGAAAAAATTTCATTCTATTTTTCCAATAGGCGTATTCACCATTGAACATTGGTGGTCTAACTATGGACTGACCCTCGGCAAAAGCATTATTAAAAGAAGCCATTTTAAAAATTCAAAATTTTAAAAAAAAAATTGGTTTTTGAAAAACGAATTTTTTTAAAACAAAAGTTGACTTCTATTCCCAGCTCTGATTCCACTTGTAGGATCGATTTCACCCTAGAGGGGGGTGAATAGGGTGATACTGATAATTATGAAAATTAATTACGGAGGCTTATAAAATTATTTCCGCACAGATAAATCAAAACTATAGCAGCATAAATAATAGCAGAATAAATGCAGAAATAGAACAACACAGAATTTACCCAGCTTCGGCAAAACCCTTCCTACGTGCTACCCCCAAGGTTTCTACCAGGTCGACAAGTATATATACATACTTTTATCATAACATTCATTTGAGTTGCACCTATGTTGAATCCAGCTTTAAAGCTCGGGTTTGACCTTGTGCTGATATTGTGACATTATTTTTATTGCACTTGAGTCGAACCCGGCATTTTGGGTTTGACCTGTGCTCACCTGTCCCTCTGATTTTATCAAATGTATATATCGGTGTGCACGGCCTTGTGGCATATACAGTGATACACTATGTATGTCACAAGCTGTTCGTGTATGATGAATTCAAAATTAAATGATGACGAACAACCCAAATAATTGAGGCAAATATTATTTCAACATCCACATTTTATTTTATACTGCAAAAATATTTCCTTTTCAATTTTACTGCGTCAATATTTATTTTTGCAGATTTCTCAGATGCTAAATTAAATTTGGAGTGAAGTTGAAGATAAAATACGAGTTGAGTGAATGAGCAATATCTAGTGAGGTCATTGATGTAATCAAAATTGTACTGTAACTGAAATTGTGTGTATATATATAGTGAGAGCTTGAAATTTGTACTATTCAAAGATTGTAATAAATATTTGTTTGAATAAAATTTCTATTTGAATTCAAATTCTATGTTATTTATTTTTATTTAGAAAATTTTTATTTAATTTATGAAAAATAAAATAGTACATTAACAAATACATTTAAATGAATATATACATATACTATCATCAAACAAAAATCATATAATCTCATATTTAACAATATCGCCTTCTTCCTTATCTAAAGAGCTAGATTACTAATTTGATTAATAGAACCAAGGACAGGGAAATCCAGTTCATATATATCAAGAGTCATACCTCTAGAATCAAAGAGTCCTTCTCTACCCCCATTTTAGACTTGTTGTCTTTCTCTATTATTTAAACTATATTTTGATGTTCTCCTTTAATAGTTATTCTCTTCTAGAATCTGCTTTTAAAGGGATAAATATTTATGTCACTAGTACAATTAGTGCTCTAAGCTTGATATCTCAGACTATAGGGGATTGGCTCAAACTCTTAACCGTGGCCAACCTTTGAAAGTACTCCTTGATTCTATAGAATCACAAAGTGCCTAGGGAGCCCCAAATAGTCAAGAAGGATGCCCATAGGAACCAAGCTCTAGTTATAGGCAATCAAAACGCTTTTCCTCCTTCCTTCATTCAACGTGATTCTTCTGGTAATCTCCAACTATGATTTCAATAACAAAATTTATACCATCATGTTATGATTCGTTCTTTGATTTAGATTTGACCCTTATCATCCTAGTTACTAAGTGAAAGGAAGCTAAACCACCTTCCTCCTTCTCAGTTGTGACTGCTAAAGCCGCCCCCGTTACTGATTCTATCGTTGACTTTCCTAAGGTTATTGAGAGTCATAAAAGAAAGAAGAATTCTAACAATCTTTTCGGTGTTTCTGTTCCTCCAAATAAAAAGGCCATACTTGGAGTAGATCAATCACTTGCTAATGCTACTAAGGAATCGAACGCAGCTGCAACCGCAACTTACCAAGACTCCAGTCTTATTGATTTAATCTTGCCAGACCAGAATCCTCAGGACTAGATAGATGTTTCTCACACCAAGAGCCTTGTTATAAACATCATGGACCCTTATCCGCAACTATCTTCCAACATTAGTACTAGGAATTATGCCTTACTCCTCCTTCGATCGAATCTCTTCCTTGTGAAGCTCCGACTCAACTCATCCTTTCAGATTTCAGAGTTTTTATTATCTCAGTCATCCAGTACCCATTAGTGGTTCTCTAATGTTAGTGTAGCCTTTTGCCTTTTTAGGAACCATCCATATTCTATTTGAGCAGCTTCTTGTGGTACGTATCCTTACATGTCTAGTTATTACAAAATTTAGCTTCATATATTTTTATATACTTTAGGTGGCCGAGAACATGTTCCTTTTCAACAAGCCTTTCATGAATCTGTTAGCCAGGTCCTAAATTTTAAAGAGCAGATTTCACTGCTAATAGATAAAGTCATGTCCCTTGTGGGCAAATCCTTGAAGTCACAACAAAGAGAGATGAGGTTACTATTGAAAAGAATAAACTTGCCTCTGACTTGGATGAAAAAAGAAAAACTTTGCCCGAGGAAGATAGAGATAATGGTAAAGGGGTGATGATGGAAACAATTGTGATGAAGATGAAGATGATGATGAAAATGATAATGATCCTAGGAAGAATGATGACACGGTAGCAAGGATTCTGATGTTCTGGGAAGTGGAGGTGATGGATTAGGTGGCTATAACTTGGAATCATCTTCTCATGATACTAATTTTCCTGATCTTCCCAAATTCCAGAATGCTCCTTAGGAATAAACTATGCCAAAAGTTGTCCATGTTCCATGCCATCATAATAAAGGAAAAACTTGGGCTTTTGTCTTACAGACTCCCAGGGTACACGTATAAAGTTTATCATCTTTAGATGCTTATAATTATCGATTAGCTTTAGTTAGTAAGTTTACCATTTTAGCTAAGGAAAAGAACAAATAATACTTTCATATTTTTCACGAGGAGAGTGAGAAGGATGTGTTGCGATTAAATAGATAAACTGATTGAAGATCAAAATAATTTATCTGAAAAGTATAGAAGTCTTCTGATTTATGCTAAACAATTAAAAGATATTAAAGGAAAATGGGAAGCATTACTCTTGAAAAGATCCTACCTTCATCAGGAAAGAGTTCTACAGGGGAATAAGGAGTCGACCACACTTTTCTAGATGCTTATCGAAGATAGGGACACCCTAGTGGAATTCCTCTGCAAAATCTATACCAAGAATCTTTTTACTAACTTTTCCTTTTGGAAAAGAGAGTGAGGAGTTTTCTTAGCTATTTGCATAATAGGTATTTGAATAATTACGGCACCGATCCTAATCCTGGAGAATGCTGGAATCTTTCCATGATTGAGACCATTCCATTTTCCTCCTGTACTCTTCCTTCAGAGAAGGTCAAGTTCAACAAAGAGAAATTTATCTCAGAATTTAACAAAGTATGAACTTGAGTGATTTTGTTGTTGTACCTTATAGTTCACACAAGCTTTACAAGTCTTCATATTTTTTATGGCTTAATTTTTTTTTCTTAAAATGCATAGGTTAAGAGACCATTTAGCACTTGTAACACCTCTAACTTTAGTTTAACATTATTCAAGAGATAGATTAAATAGAATAACGTAGCGGACATATGGATGAGATTTGATAATTTAATTAGGCCGTGCTTTAATGAATCAAGCAGTAAGATTGTTATTAAACTTATGAAAGAAAAGAATTAACGAGAAGGGCAAATTAGAAATAGAGTTTTTAGTTCATACCCTAAACCTTTCCTCCTTTTCATTCATTCACACATTCGAAATACACTGGATAAAAATAACAAATAAAGCCGATCATAACCAAGGTATAGAAGATGAAATCGAAGGGGAAACCAAGGGATTCAAAAGGGCAAATCTTAGGGAAACTAAATTTCAATCTCTTTATTGAATATTAAAGTGAATAATAATAAACCATCTCTATTATTTTGTGTTTGAATTATGTTGTGGGTAATTTCCGAATTAATATTGCTTGTTTTGCCATTCTATAATTGTAGGATCATTATTTGGATGGAATAATGACTTAAGAATCTTATGAAATTATTTAAGTTGGTTTTAAAGGTAAAATCTATTTTTATTTTCCAATCGACTTGATTTTCTAGTATGTTGTGCAAAACATTATTTTGGAGATGGGTTTTTAATTTTATAATTTTCCAAATTAAAATTGTAACAATCCCCATTTTTGAGTAAAGTTAAATTTGGTAATTGATATAAATTTGTGAATTTAAATTGATAATTAATTTAATCTTTGGAATTTAACTTTGAAATATTTGGTAATTAATATTAAATTATGCATTTAATTGAGAATTAAGTTGAAAATTTTCAAATTTAATAAGCAATATGTGTTGATTATTTATATTTATATAGATTTTTAAAGTGAATTGTGGGTTTGAAATTTAAAATATATATATTTGAAAATATTATAAAAAGTTTGTTCTTTTAAATTTAATATATATGTATATCTATACATGGAAGTTATAATTTGAAATTAATTTTTAAAAGGTTAGCCTAAGTTAAATTCATATGTATAATTATTTGAAAGTTAAACTTTGTATAAGTATATAATTTGATTTCAAATTTTATTTCTTAAGATTATTTAAAAATTTATAAGTGTATAAAATATAATGTATGAATGCAAATTTAAAATAAGAAATAAAAGTTTAAAATACACATATCTCTTGAAAATTAATGAGATTTGAATAACATATTAATAAAGGAATAATGTTCTTTCTTTTGGAATTATATATGAACTTAGTACAATTTTCTTAAATTGAATAAAAGGTTTAAAAAACTTATCTTTTTATAAAATATGATTTGTATATACATTGAACATATAAGGATATAAACATAAATGTGTATGTAGACATAAGTACTCAATTTAATAGGGTTTAAAATAAAAAATTTAAATGTTAAATATACATCAAAGAGATGGAGTAAAGAAATTAACATACATTGAAATCTCATGATTACTTTTTACATATGGCATTCAATATAATTAATTGAATAAAATAATAAGTTTTAAAAATTGCAAAAAAAGTTTTCATCTCCCCCTATGCAATTATTTAGTCTTAGCAAATCTGAATGAGAACAGTAAAAAAGATCTCAAATCTGAAACAAAATCAGTAAAAAAAATAATCAGAAAACAAAAGTAAAACCAGGCTTCTCATTCCTTTCTAAAAAAATTGAAAACTACAAATTCAAATTGCAACCTAGAAATAGATTGAAGACAACAAGCAACCTGTAAGAAATCAAAAATAGCAAATTGAAACTTCAAATTCAGATCAACAAGCTTCAGTTTTCAAGTTAAAAGCAAGCTGAATCAAGAAAAAAAACAAAGATATGTTTCAACCTAAAACAAAGTTCAACATGATCAAGCGACTTCAAAAATCTGGAAGCAATTAACAAGAAAATTCAAAAATCTGAAGCAGATCAGTCAAAGTTCATCAAGCTTTACCAAATTTAAACTCAAGATCAATTTTTCCAGACTCTACTTCATACTTCCAGGTCTCTGTTGCTCTGTTCCAAAACTTAACTTCAAGGTGAGCAAACCCTTTAACTTGTTATATCTCTTGAATGTTGATTATGTACTTGAAGGTGTGATGTAACTATGCCTGCATGATTGAATATATATCTCTATTTGTATATATATGCATATCAGAAACCAGATATGATGTACAGGTATGTATATACCTGTATTTGAGTTTACAGGTTAAACAAAAATCAAAAATAAAAATCCCTTAGATCATTCATTTGTAGACTATGATCTTTAAATAAAAATATTCGAATTAACAAGACCAAAGATTTAAAAATACTTTTAATGATAATTTGAAGATAAGTTTTAATCCAAAACAAGAATATACAATGAAATTTAAAAATATCATGAATTTGAATTTCATAACTTCTTGATTCGTTTAAATTATTAGGTTCTACTTCAGAAATCATGAATTTTAATAATAAAATTAGAATTTTTAAGTCGTTATCCAAAGAGAAATCGCAATTTGAACGAAGTAGTCACTTTTATCAAAATCTGGTGATTGGCCTGAAGTTAGTAGCAGAGATTAATGGTGAAGAAGGCTGGAAGGTTGGAGAATGCAGTAAAGATAATTGAAATTTTTTTATCCACCAGAGAAGCCGATTGATGAGATTATAGGGTCTAAGGCACGATTTTATTTGATGATATTCTCGAAGTCTTTGCGCCGACAAGTAATCATCGGACTAGTTTGGACCGGGGAAAGACGTTGCGTTGATCATCGAGGGATCTCTGGTCGAGGTGGCAGGGTGGCAGAAGACCGATGGTGATCGTGCGAGGTGTTTGTTGATCAGAGTATTTCTGATGGGTTTGAAAATCTTGTTCGATTTTGATTCAGAGATGATTTCGCAAACTTGGGTGTTCAAATTGATTGTGGTAACCGTCGTTGATACTCTGGTGGTCGCGAAGTTGATCGTATGACGTCAAGGCGTTGGTGCACATGTACATTGTATCATTCGCATCTGGTCTGGATTGTGATATTTAGGGAAGATGGGTTGTCCTCGGTTCGAACTCGAAGGCGCCGATGAATTTTCTCGAAGTCGGGTAGAATTGTGAGTGTCTCGGGGATGACACGGGATAGGGTTGGATTATTCCCGAAGCAAAGTTTTAAACAGTTTCAAGTTTAAACAGGAGCAAGTTTTAAGTTTAAAAAAAGAAATCTGGTTTAAATCTTTTCTTAAATGAATTTCTTTTATAAAAATAAATGTTTTGGTTCAACTTAAATTTGTTAAATTGTATTTTTAAGTTATTTAAGAAAATAAAAGAGAATGTATTAAATTCGTATGTTAATGACAATTAAGTAACTAATAAGATAAATGGTTTATCTTAAATCTACTTAAGGTTTTGATGATTAAAGATTAAAAGAAAGAAAAAATATATAATTAAGGATGAATAATTAATGATTTGAAGATTAATTAACCAAGACTTTAAAGGTTAATTAATTAAAGAATAATTAATTAAGGGTAATTAATTTCTTAAAGATAATTACTTAATTAAAAAGGTATAATTAATTAATGATCAAAGCTGATTAATTAAATGATTAATTAAGGAATAATTAATTAATATGGTTAATTAATTAAAGTAATTAATTTGAAGATAATTAATTAAATAAAAAATTAATTAATTAATGTAAGTAATTAGGGGTAATCACTTATTGTAATTTTATTCTTTAAAGGTAATTGATTAAGATTTAATTAATTATGTAATTAACTTAAGGTAATTTAATTAAGGTAATTAATTAAGGATAATTAGTTAAAGGATAATTACATAATTAAGAGGTTAATTATTTGGTGATCAAGGGTTAACTGATTTATTAATTGAGATTAATCAATTAATGTTTTGACATTACTTAATTAAAATAATTTATAATTAATTAATGTTGATTAACCAGGATTAGTAAATTATTCATAAGTAATTAAATATGATTTGAATAAATCAAACAATTAACTGATTTTACTTGTGGATGTTTGGATCTATTAGATGGTTGAATTGTTTGATATCCCTTATTGTGATGCTCTGTTATGATTTGAGCTGTATTTAATGTAATTTATTATCTGTGATCTGTGAATGAAAGATAAGCGTTATAGTTTATACCGCTTATTAAATATATTTTTGTTTTTGAATATGTACTGGTTGATGGTGTTGCACTTTTATTGTGTAAAACCCTTGGACCACACTTATGCACACACAAATATGGATTGCACGCGGTAATTGGTTAAGTCACAGATTTTTGAAATTGTTTTAAAATTGAATTTTTTGAATCCAAATGATTTTGGAAATGGATTGGGATTAAAATAAAAAGCTTTTGGAAAGGGATTGTAAAGATAAAAGTAATTTTTGAATAACTTAATTTAGTTTTGGAATTTGATTTAAAGTTGAATTCAAAATTTTGAAATTAAATCCTATTTATGTTTTAAAAAGGTTATACAAGTTATATTGGTTTTAAATCATTTTCAAAGTGTTTTTTTGGGACTTTAAATTTAACCTAAGATTTTAACTTGTATATATATAATCGAATTTTTTCTGAAACGGAAACTGTTTGTTTTCAAATAATAAAAGCTTTCACATAAGAAACGAACTTCCAATTTGTGTTAAAAGGGTTTCAAGTCTAAAATGAAAATGGTTTTCCAAGTTATGAATAAATCCTTGGAAACGGATTTGGAAGCTATAGGTTAAATCCTTGATTTAAAGATTTAATGAGTTAATCTAATTGAAATGGGAATTGTTTTGAAAATCTATGAATGAATCTTTGTGAAACTAGGTGAACTTTGTGAAATAATTTTTTTTGTTTAAAGATTGAAATGGTAATTTGTTTAAACCAATTGAAGAAAGGTTTCGGGTTTTTCAAACATGTGGTTTAACTAAAATCCCTTATCCATATGTTTTTAAATTATTGCGTCCATTATTTGTTTAGCCGGGAGAGGACCTAGTGTCATATAACCCATTCCAATAATGATACGACGTTATGGATTGCATTTGAAGACGGTGGTGAAGACTGGGTGTCTTCGAGAATCATAGGATAACCTATCGATTGTCTCTGCACCGAGTAGCTACGATATAGAGATTCCCTAAGTGATGGGAAGTCCGATCGAGATTGTGCATACCCGGATTGCAAGGGGATCTTCGGAAGTGCCTTCGGTTCTGTTCGAACCCGGAACAGACTTGTATGGTTGTATGTGCGACATTACACTTTGAGATATTAAACTAATCTTTATCAAATACACTTTTTCTTGGTGGCAGAGAATTTATTCTCTTAGCTTAACACCCTTCTCTGAGACGCACGAGCTCAGAGGTTATGTAGTTGATAGATATCAGTGATATACTCCCAATTTGGTAGTGTGGCATGCTGAGTGATGCTGTGTATCATTTGTTGATCAAAGCATGGCTTTTATATAAAGCGTAGCTTTGTGGACGAAACCGCATCAGGACCTCACACCCCGGAAACGGTTGAAACAAGAAAGATGCGGCAAGGTTATAAGGGTCACTCCCTTTAGGGTGTGTCATTCCCTTCTGGAAAAGGGTGGTATCATGGTATGGAGCCCAGATACTTAACCCATGTGGTCACTGCAAGTCTATTCCTTTGTGATTTCTTTGTGGTTAAGAGGCGCCTCGGATAAAGGTCCCAAAGGACCGGGGGATGGCATGCTTGTGTAGTAGTTACCTAGTTACAGAGGTTACCCGACCTTGTGTTGGCAGAGATCCGGTTAGGTTCTCGGGATGTCCCGCCAGAGGCTTACCCATGTGGAAGTAGGAAGTTCCTTAGCCTGACCATTTCTTGGAAATCCAATCTTCAATACGCGCCTTATACGGTTTTAGCTGTAGAACCTGCCATTTACTTATGGTGGTCACCACTGTTTAGATGGTAGCTATAGTAGGCATAGTTCGGAATGTCTATGCTGGCTAGGTTTAATATTATACTTTCGAAATGGTTTTTCTACACTATGCACTAGTAATAATATCAAAGAAATATTCTCGTATCAAGCATGTTTGACTATCATAAGGAGAAAACTCCTCCAATTCTGCATTTACATTGTGTGTGTGGCAGGTGGCCATATGGTAGTTTCATTTTATAAAAAGCATTGCGGATTTATTTTAAATTCTTTTGTTGTTTAGTTTAAAGATAAACTGTTTTGTTTGCTCATACCAGTCCTATGACTGACCTTGCTTATCTTTGTGAAACGTGATGGGGGGTTATCGCTTTTTGTTTGGTGGCGAGTAGGAGACTGTTACCCCTACACGTCCTCTGCGAGGGGTTGGTTAGCCATAAGACGTGACATTCGAAAGGCTAGCCGTAAAAGCAAGGGCAGGATACCATTGTATGCCACGGCGGGCTGGGATGGTTGAAAAGCCTACCAGTCTAGATTAGCCGTTGTTGACGGTTGAAAAGGCTGTAGGATCTAGATTAACCCTAGAGGGGGGTGAATAGGGTTATAGCAAATTTTCTCGATTTAAACACAGAAATAAACTGTAGAAATAAATATGATGAAAAGTAAATCACACACAAAATTTACCCAGCTTCGGCAACCCCTGCCTACTGCTGCATTCCCAGATTTCTTTTAGAATTAAACAGTATCTCGCTTACAAACACTCTACTAGACTCGGAAACATTTGCTCCCGCTCACAAACACTCTACTAGACTCGCACACCCTGCTCCGCCTATAGAGTTTCATTTACTCGTAAATTTTGCTTCCCGCCTATAGAGCTTCGCTTACTCGCAAACTCTGCTCCCGCCTATAGAGCTTTGCAAACTCGCACACCCTGCTCACTGAACTAATTCTAACTAGACAATCTGACACTACCTAAACCCTAGGTGGTGATTTACAAATTTTTGTTTCGAAAAGTAAAAACAAAAAACAATTAAAAACACTTAAACCCTAATTAACAATAAACCCAAAAAACTAAAGCCCTTTTAAAATGAATAAAGCCGGCCCCCTTTTATTTCAATCTAGCCCGTTGTCTTCTTTAGATTATTTTGCTCTGTGAAAACAATTGTCGGCCTGCTTCCTTTCTTAGTCCTGAAATTAAGGCTTTGCTTTCGTTCTCTCTACTCTGGAAATTAGGGCTTGAAGTCGCCGGCTTTAATTCGATCGATCCAGTGATGTTTTGCGTGTCGCCTTGATCGATTGATTCCTCGTTGCTTACGCGGCTGCTTCGTTGATCGAATTCCTTCCTTACTTCGGTATGTAATTATATGCCTTTTCTTTTACTGATTTTATGCTTGCATGAATTCGATAATTTTAAACTACCGATGATGATGGTTTATATAGGGTTTGTAACCCTAGATTTGCGTTCGTATAAGTTGATTTGAATTTGTCTACTGATATTGCTTTGGCCATTCGATTATTCTTGGATGCTCGTGATTTCACTGACTTTTTCAATTTCGTGTTTTTGATGCTTGGCATACATGGTTTTCATTTGTGACGTGGTCAATTTTCTTGGTCAATACGGTTTTGAATTGTGATGATCACGACTTGATTTTTAACTTCGTCAATTACCTTTGCTACCTCGATTTTGACTTGTTCATTATATGACTTCGGTCATTTTACTGTTGACTTTGGCTTCTTGAATTTCTGGCCATAATTGGTTTGTATCCTCTTGAGCTCGAGTTGCTTGTATTTTCATGTGTACAGACTTCATTGGTGTCATGTTAGTTCGAATTGCATGTGATATCCATGTTCCAACTGTTTCATTGTTATGTTGTTTGCAACTGTGTTTCATTTGCATAGCTGAACTTCACTGTTGCACTTGAGTTTTTGCTTCTGGCCTGCATGTAGCTGTTGCTCCCAGTGTTGCTTTGTCATTGTGTACTTGATGATTGCTGTGCACTTTTGTGCTTTGAGTCAGTTTCACTTGGGTCTGGTTGGTCTGGCCATTGTAGCTGTATTGATCTTGCTTGCTTCCTGTACTGATGCATTAGTTGTACTGCCCTGTGTTGTCACTTGATTCACATGTGCGCTGCCTGTTTGAAATTGTAGCATGTCACTGTAATTTCTTCATTTGCTTGAGTTTTAACTGTGCTCGAGCTCTGTCCATACTTCGAATTTGCATACACTTTATGTTGACATTTGCTATGCTTTGACACAGATGCTCCACTTGGTTATTCCTTCTGTTTGTTACTGTGGATTGAGCATTGTGTCACAGCAAACTGCATGTTATATTTCTTGATCATGTTGGCCATTTGGTCGAGCTGTAACATTGTTCCATGTACACTTTGACATCCATGTTCTTCACTGTATTGATTATTGTGCATGTCACTGAGTTTGTTGTGTATACTTGTGGCTGGTGATTCATCTTTCTGCATTTGGTTTGCTGTACATCTGAGTCACTGTTGCCCTTGTTGCTGTGTCATACTCGTTGAACTGGTTTTCTTGTTGTTGCATTCTGGTCAGTGATGCACTGTGCCTTGTACTTGGTCTCTAATCTGATTCTTGATCATTTCATGTTGATTTTTGAAATTTCACTTGAGTTGAATCCAGTTTCAAAACTCGGGTTTGACCTTGTGCTCGTGTCGTGATTTTCAATGTTATTGCACGTGAGTTGAACCCGGTTTTTCATTTGGGTTTGACATGTGCTCGCTTGTCCCTGTAAATCAATCAAGTGTATATATCGGCGTGCACGACCTTGTGGCATATACAGTAATACACCGTGTATGTCACAAGTTGTTCGTGTATGATGAATTCAAATTTAAATTATGACGAACAACCCAAATAACTGAGGCAAATCATATTTTCAAAAATTATCTTTTATTTTTGAATTGCAAAAATATTTCTTTTTCAATTTTACTGCGTTAGTTTATATTTTTGCAGATTTCTTAGATGCTGGATTCAAACTGGAATGCAGTTGAAGATAAATACGAGTGTGAGTGATATGTAGTGAGGTGAACTGTAAATATGTAATGTGATGTAATTGTAATCAAAGTTGTATAGTTATAGTGAGAGCTTGAAATTGTACTATTCAAAGTTGTAATAAATATTTATTTGAATAAAATATCTGTTTGAATTCAAATTCTGTGTAATTTATTTTATTCAACAAATATTTATTTAAACTGTGAAAAATAGAATAGTATATTAACAAATACATTTAAACGAATGTATATATGTTTATTATCATCAAACAAAAATCATATAAGCGCATATTCAACAATC